>OX451739.1:896262933-896862933 GCA_948472305.1 Vicia faba
GTTTTCCTAAAGACGACTCACCTCAATCTCCAAACGCCAGGTAGCTAAATGCGTCATTAGCTGTAGTTCATAGTTCTTTGCAACAATGAAAAAAAACAAAACCATCAAAACAACAAAAAGCAATACAAGAGAAAAGAATAAAAGCAATGCAAATCAGTGAGCGTGGGATTATTAGCTCCTGAAATGGATCAGATGTTTTGATACAGTCTTAATATTTTATGACTTGGTATTTAGCTTTCATCAATATTGGTATTGATTCTATGTTAATAGGGATGTCACTAAGATTAGATATTTCACTTTTTGCTTACTATGTGACCCTATGACTTTATATTATAATCATTATTAATTGAATGGAATTGAATATTAAACAAATCAGGTAGCTAAAAACTAAGGGCGGGTGACAGTTTGCCATATTTGCTTTTTCTTTTGTTCTACATTTTACTCTTTCACCTCACCATCATCAATGTTGCACCTCTTTTTTTATTTGCTATTGCTTTTTCTTTTATAAAAATGTTTTACTAATCTAACCCAAAATATCTATTTTTAAATCAAAGTATTTTTTTAATAACAAACAAATATACTTCATCCGTGACTATTTACCTTGATTTATAAATTTTTATTTTTATTCACAAGGCAATAGTTTTTTTTAGTCAAACTGCAATGCTAGTTGTTTATTAAGTATATTCTTTTTTACTTTTATCAGTATTTTAAATACTCAACTAATGTTAGTTAGAATGAAAGTGAAATATGTTCCCAGACTATATATATACAGCTTATCACCTCTGATTCCCGAATAAATTTTACAACTGTATCTATAAATTTTTTTTAAGGTTAAAGACAAAAAAGAATCAATATTCTAAAGATTCTATTAATATTCTCCTTTATTATTAAACAATATATGTCTCTTGAGCCAACAAAAACCTGGCACCAAAAACAGTTCATTCAGAATTATATAATTAACATGACATTAAATAATAAGATGTTGAATAGATATTCACTAAAATTTCAAAAGCACCAAAATGTTCATCTAAAAAATTTGATTAAAATATTAATCTTATAAGTGAAAACCTTTCTATAAATCAATTTTTTTTACTTCATTATAAAAAATATTAACGAAAAAATTGAGTTAATTAATAAAGAATTATTATCTTAGTTTTCTGAATGACATAACGAAAGATGTCGTGAAAATCGTCATTTTTCTCTTTGATTTATCTGCAATTGAGAGAAAAGAAGGAATTGATAATGAGTTACGTTTTGTTCTGGAGTCAGAGATGAGAAGTTGAATGGAGGTGATGGTGGATCGTATAGCCTTCGATGCGATGGAGTGAGGGGGCATGCAAGATTATGTGGGAAATTAATTGTTTTTGTCAGATGTACAAAGAGTCTCCGACAACATGTAATACCCCAAATTTACCCTACTAATTTCTAAATCTTTTATCCCTTATTAATTTTCAGAATTATCATTTTTGCTTTGTAAATTATTAGTGTTAAATGTTCATGGGGTTAACGTTTGGGAGAAAATTTTTACTTTACATTATTAAGAAGTCAGGGGCTTTTCTAAATCAGAAAAGGCCATGTAAAATTTCAAGTCTTTAAGGGTTTACTTTATTAAGAGTTCATGGACCTTTCTAAATCCGAAAGACCCATAAGGAATTGAAAGCCCGTTCGCTCTCCCTTGCAAGAGGGAGTGTGTTACTTAAATTATATTTGGGCCCATTTAGAAAGGGAGGTGTGTTGGAGTTTTTGGTTAAATGGACTGGCCCACTAGAATGTTGGGGGGCCTGCTTTAAAAGGTGAATGGTGTAGGTTTTTTTAAAGAGGCCTATAGCAAATTGTTTGTGAAGGCCCAATAAGTGAACAATCTGGCCCATTTTAGTTTTTGAGAAACCATTTTTTTTTAATTTGATTATTAACTTAACTTTTTTTATTATTATATTTGTTTTATTGATTAAAGAAAAAACGTTAAAGGTTTTTGCACGGTCCATTGCAAAATCCAAAGCCAAACAGGCCCAAATCAGGAAAGAAAACATTTATTGCTTCAATCAAAGGGAAAAACACACACTTTAGTATTTTAAACAATTAGTTACTCCCTCTGGTCTCATTTATAAGAAAAAATTAACTTTTTAGATACATTAAATAAGTAATGTATTTGGACAATATATTGTCCAAATACATTACTTATTCAATGTATATAAAAAGTTAATTTTTTCTTATAAATGAGACCGGAGGGAGTACTGTTCAGATTCATTGAAAAAAACGCATATTCTAAAAACATCAACCAAATCAAATCTTTATTCATCAGAATACCTTACATTGATACAAAATTAATCAATACAACTGAATCATAATGAATCCATACGAAATCAAAAACAAATGAATCAAACCTATTACAGATTACAACCAAATCGTGAACAAATCTTCAAATCCCTAATTTCCTAATTCTCTAAATCAATAAAAAAAAAGTAACGATAAACAATTGAAAAACCTTCTTAAAATACCTAATTCTCTAACACTATAAAAAACCTAAAACTAAAAGAGGAAAAGAGGGAAAAATTATTACAAAAAAGGAGGAATCGACAGAGAGAAAGAAAAAGAGATTACAGAGGAAAGAAATTAAGGAAAAAAATTGGAGAGGGAGATATTATAGAGAAGATTCGGAGCCTTGTCGTGTCTTCGCTTGAGATTTGGGTTTCGAAATCTGAAACCCTAAATCTGTTGAACCGCCGCCGCTACCTTCATCTTCACCACCCTCCGTCGTCATCTTCAAGCACCGTCGTTGCTATCAACTTCATCGCCGCCTCACTTGCCAAACAAACAAAGAGGATTAGCGAAAAGCACTCGACGAAACAAATGCGGATAATACATAGGTAAGACCCAAAACTCAACTTTTGTACTCGTTGTTTTCTTCCGCGATTTGGTTTTAATGAGTTTTTAATTTGAGGGGGGAGGGGGGGTTGAGGTCCGACTTGGGGAGGATTCGAACATAGGTTTGGTTGCAGCGCCGCCGCGGATTAGGGCCACAGGGGTTAGGGTTTTTTTGTGTGTCGTTAGAGAGAACGAAGGGTAAAGGGGATGAGAGAGAAAGATGAATGAAAATGAATAAAACATTTTGTAAAAAGAAACTATATTATATCCAATAATCCTGTACATGCCACCCTATGATTAGTTACCGTGTTCCCTCAATCACACTCACGTGATCACCATCAAAACGCCCTAAAGCTCGTACCTATCATGTTACGATACTCTTGCATGTATTGAACCAGAACGAGCTTCCAACATTTTGGGTCTGGCCCATTGATAACTAAACCCCCTTCTATTTTACTTCATTAACCCGTGTGTATTCAGCACCCCCTGACCAAATGGGCCAAGTCCAATATTTGGACTTGGACCCATACTCTCTACACCCCCCATTTTACTGCCTAGTTCTAACACACACCCCCTGTCTTTTGGACCTGAATTCAATATCTGAATTCAGGACCCTACTGTTAACACCCCCTATTTTACTACCTTAATATAATTTACACCCTCTGTGTTTTTTTAATTTATTTTCTTTATGATTTTATTATAATTATTTTTATTTTAATATATTTATAATTACAGTATTATATTATAATATTATTATTATAAAATTAAATATATTTCTAAAAATGCATCTAAATATCTATTTTATTTATTGCATTAAATTATTTTAATCATGCATTTAAATAAGATATTTTCTATAATTAATACATAAAAAACATTTAACCAAAACCAAATCATTTTTCATAATTAAATTAACTCAACTATTACTTTTCGAAAAAAATTATGATATTTTAATTAACTGCGCACTTTGGTCAAAATCTCCGCTATTTACACACTTGGGCTAAGTACAAGGAGAATTAAAATATCTCTGTAGTCTATAAAAAACACAAACCCATACGAATTACGAATTGGGACTCTGATTCCTCATAAGAGGATACGTAGGCATACAACTAAAATCGTGGCGAGTTCCCTTATTAAAAATTTAAAACTCTTCCCTAAACCTTTAAAACCTAAACTCTAGTATCCTTGCGAACAAGGTAGACGAGGGGTGCCTAACACCTTCCCTTCGTCTAAACGAAGTAAGAAACTAGAATCTCTGTATACAAAAATTAAGGTTTCCTATTAGATTCTCTTCCTTAGGATAAAAACTTATAGTGGAGACTCAATTTAAAATCCGGTTATAACAATTGGCGACTCTGTTAGGGACTTCACCCTAGGGTTTAGGATCTTTCTCTCGGTTTAGGGTTTTAAGGTTTTATTTTTTATTTTATATATTTATTTTATTCAATAATTTATTTATTTATATTCACTATATTATTGTTATTGTTATTCATCTATGGTGGGATTTTATTATTGCAAAAATATTTTTCAAAACCCTAAGAAAGAAGGTTCGTCTATTAGCCAAGGGGATACATCAACCCTATGAGTTTATGTGACGACTTCACCTAGAGTCGGTGGAATTTCGCGAAAGGAATACGTCTCAAGAGACATCCTCTTGGGAAAGTAGGAATTTGGAATGAAACCTATGACTCTTTGTACAACCTTTAAACCAAAATCTTATAATGAGACCTTTCATGACCTAGAGACGAAAGTTTCGGTCTATAAAGAGGCTCCACTTGAGGGAGACCCTTGTGCCTTTCTCCCTAGTGTTATTTATTATACCCTTAAGGAAACCACCTTATGGGAGGATAGAATATGGGTAGGCCAAAACTAAGAGTCTACCTTCTAAGGGTACCATTCATAAAATCTCATCACTAAGCCATACTTTCATGCATTCATACATTTTTCCTGCATTTCATGTATTCATTATCCTCTATTTTCCTTTTGATTGTCTTATTCACATGGTTAAAAATAATAATAATAAGTAAAAGTTTTTTTGGTGAGTGTCCTGAAAAATGAATACCAAAGGGAAACAACTTGTCGGCATCAATGCATCAAGCCGAATATGTCAAAAATCAAGGCTATAAAAGGGAAACTTTCTGAAAGGGCTCTGAAGCTGTTCACTCGTTGCTATGGAGATACCCTTGAATTGACCAAAGTGGAATTGCAATTGGATGTCGTATCTTCCCTAATTTAGTTCTACGATCCTCCACTGAGATGCTTCACCTTTCAAGACTTTCAGCTAGCACCGACTCTGGAAGAATTTGATAGAATTCTGAACTTTTCTAAAGAGAAAGCTTATGTGGGTATATGACAGACTATTGATGTCAAAATCTTGGAAGGAAGTTTAGGGATTCCTTATCCCAATTTGTCACTTAATTATAAGAAAGAAGGTGACGTATGAGGGATTAAGAGATACTACTTAGAGACTAAGGCTTTGGATTTTGCTAATAACAAATAATGGGAGTCTTGTATCATTTGTTTAGGACTGCTTGTATTTGGTGTAATTTTATTGCCACAGACTTTGGACTATATTGACTCCGCGACTATCAGCGTGTTTTGTGGTGCAAAATATTTTAATATGAATCCAACTCCTGCTTTGCTTGTTGACATTTATTATACACTTCATACGCATTATGAAAAAAGAAGTTGTACTTTAAATTGTTGCATTCCATCATTATACTCTTGGTTTATGACTCATCTCTACAAGGAAGACTACATGATTCCAAATCTGGAAAGGTATGAGTGGCCTCAAAAATTAAGGTCTCTTACTGCTAATTCTATACTACGGTATGAAAGAAAGCTGGACATTGGTGATATCGTTTATAGTTACAGGGACTTTCCTAATGTACCATTGATCGGATCACAAGGTTACATTAATTACAACCCTACCTTAGCCCTACGACAACTAGGGTATCCTCTGGAAAATAAACCCTCAGATGAACAACTTCAACAATTAATTATTCATGACATGGGTAAAAATGACCAAGAGTTGCTCAACAAAGTCATCCAGGCTTGGAATAAGGTTAATAAAAGAAAAGTTGAAAGGAAGGATGTTGTGGGAAAAGAACCCTACACTTGATGGGTTTTGGATAAAGTAAAAATTGTTAAGCTACCATTTGACATAGATCCTGAATACAAGCCAGAGGTCCCAGAGGCTCTGCCTATGTCCTTGGAAGAGATAAATGATCTGAATAATTCCTTGAAGCAAGCTCACATGGAAAGGGAAGAATTAGAGCTTAACCTCCATTACTTAGCCAAGGAGAAAAGACAAATGCAACACATCCTTGAATCAAAAGATCAATAGATTCAGAGAGAACGTAAAGCATTTGAAAAGGAGAGCCTTAATCAGAAGTGTTCAACTGAAGGGCTGTTAAGTGCTACTTTCAACTTGGATTATCACAATCAACGCTTAGAGGATGCTACTAATGAAATTGGAAGATTGAACAGGTGGTACAAAAAATCAATGCAAGATAAAAAGGAAATAGAGGAGAGTTTGAGAACCCAAATTCAAAGTTTGGCCCAAACCTCTCTAGACCAAGAAGAGAAAATGTAGTACCTCACCACTAGACTCCGAGATAGACAAGAATCTAAAGTGGGGGAATGCCTCAAAAGGATGTTAGCGGAAAGGCTGCTCACCCAAAAGACCGAGGAGTTTGAGCAAATGTTCCTTGAACTAGTAGGCCTCCGAAAATATTTCCTAATATAACAGAGACTTTATACGGAGATGAGCGCTGAGAAGTTATATTGGGAAGAGAAGTATGTGAAGATCTCCGAGGCGGGAAAGAATAGTCATAAGATAATTCCCGATCTTTACCGTGAATACCGATACTACAAAGACAAGCACGCCAGTCTTGCCTTCTTAGGCAACAATCTCATAGAATACATCCCTAGAAGGTTGAGAGATGTAGAAAATGTGATGGTTCCTATTCCAAAAGATGTTGAAGACTTTCTCAAGCTTTGTCGAACAATGGTCAATCGTTTTAGAGCAGACATTTGTAGGCGCGCTTAGAAGACTGTTTCCCTTTGTTTATTTTCTTTCAGTGAGTTTATTGTTTTAAAGTTGTAATATTTTTCAATATTTGAATTATGTTCTCTTTTAAAGACAATTATTACTTTCAATAAAGGAATTTTGTTTTCGTATCTCGTTTGCGTATTTATTTTTTAGATGCTCAACAATAAAAAAGCAAAACCTGAGAAATATAAAAAAATGTCCAAGTGGATAAGGCATTCGAAATAATCTTAGCATATTCATGCATATTCATACACATCCATGCATACAAAAAACTCATATTTTCGAAAACTCTCTAGTTAAACCATTGGTAGAAGAAAAGCACCACCTCTCTGACCACCGTACTAAACAAGAGCTCATCAACTGAGAATGATGGAACAAATTAAGGAAAACCAAGCAGCATTCAAAGAGGATTTGGAATAAGTCAAAAGCAACATCGACTCAATGAGAGGAGATATGAGTCAAGTTCTTCTAGCCTTGAAGAACATCATTGACAGACAAGAGCAAATTCCTAGGGTAGCCTTTGAGGAAATAGCCCAAACTATTGGTGCATCAAGCAATCACCAATCGAGGAGAGAACCGAAGGAAGGACCTCAAAAACCTGTCATGGCTGAACAAGAGACAAGACAAGTTGATATTGAAGGGTTTGTCCCATCTCCACCCAAGGTAGGGGCATATCATACCCTACATATTCCGATTAATAACACAGATAACTACTTGGACTTGCAGTATGGAGACCACGACTTAGAGGATGTTAATAAGCGCCTCAGAGAACAACCCACACTCATGCTACTGAGAATCCCTTGGTGCTCAGTTAGTACAAAGCTTTGGAGGAAAGGTTAAAAGATGTAGAGCGTTATGATGCTTTCGATGTAGATACCCTTAAAATGGGTCTAGTTCCTGATGGGGTGATCCCACCAAAATTCAAAGTACCTGAATTTTGGAAATACAAGGGACTCACCTGCCCAAAAACCCATCTATGCATGTATTGCAGGAATATGCATGCCTATGCTCATGACCAGAAGCTGACGATTCATTGTTTTCAAGACAGTTTAAGTGGGCGTCTTTAGATTAGTATATGTAGTTGGAGCGGGTCCATATCTAGACATGGGCATATCTTGCTAATGATTTTCTGAGACAATACAAGTACAAATTGGACATAGAGCCTACCTGCATGCAACTCCAGAACTTGTCTTAGAAAAAGGAAGAATCTTTCAAGGAGTATGCGCAAAGGTGGAGAGAAATGGCATCCCGTGTACAACCACCACTTTTAGAGAAGGAGCTATTTAATATGTTCATGGGAACTTTGCAAGGAATATACTATGAAAAGATGGTCGGAAGTGCCTCGTCTGGGTTTTATGACCTAGTAAGCATTGGTGAAAGGATTGAAGTAGGTGTGAAAAATGGAAAGATATAAGGGGCATCACCTAGTACCCCTTATAATGCAAAAATACATATGTCTAACTTCTTGAAAAAGAAGGAAGAAGTCAATGCGATAGCATCACATCCAAGGGCACAACAACCATTGTTGATTTCACGAGAAAAACAACAAAACAGGTTTGAGAGGCCTCCAAGAAAATTTGATCCTCTCCCCATGCCACACAGTAAATTATTAAAGCACTTAGTCAAGGCATATTTGGTAGAGATAAAACCTCTAGCTCCTCCAGTTGGGGCCCTCCCACCAAGGTACCATGCCAATTCCAGGTGCGAATACCATGCAAGTTCTCTAGGGCACACCATAGAAAAATGTTGGGCTTTCAGACATAAGGTTCAAGATTTGTTGGATGCCCAAGATATCACCTTTGATAAGCCGAATATAAAGTCAAACCCCATGCCTCCGCATGGTGGACCAGTAATAAATGCAATTGAAGTAGTCACAAAATTTGGGGTAGCCAGGCGAGTAAAGGCCCCAATATATTTGTTGAAAGAATAGATGTTGGAGTGTGGGTTCCTTTTGGAACATAATGAAGCTTTCGAGAGGACATTACAACAATTGGTGGACCAGGGGATAGTCCAATTATGATCATATCCTGAAGGTGAATATGCATCTGCAATTGAAGGAAGCACAAAGAAGTCGTAGGTAATTCCTTACCAATGGTCGAACCGTAATAAGAAGACTCATGTGATACCCTGAGGAGAGTCAACGGAGACATCAATAATGACACCAAAACAAACTCTGAGGATACCAGTAGTTCCAAATACTACAATGGTGATTAGGGGGACATCTCCTACCCCCTACGAAAGTGACAAAGCAGTACCATGGAGTTATGATTCGACTGTGTACATCAATGGCTTAAAACAAGAATGTGAGCCATCGTCAAGTCAAGGATCTTCAATCACAAATATAGCAGGGACAGGGGGCATAACCCGCAGTGGTCGAGTCTTTGGATCTGAACCACCAAATAATAATGATAATATGGTGATAAATAAAAATAATATGTTGGTGAAAGATAAGGGGAAAGTAGTGGTGGAGGCAAGTCAAGAACAAGAGCCTCCGAGTAAAAACTTTACTGATCAAGAGGCAGATGAATTTCTGAAGATAATCAAGAGGAGTGGTTATAGAATGATGGATCAGCTTCACCAAACCCCAACAAAATTTATATACTCTCTTTTCTCATTAATTCATAAGCGCATCAAGATTTGTTAATGAAGGTTCTAAGTTCTACCCATGTCGTAGAGGAAATTACTGTGAATCAATTTGATAATGTTGTAGAAAACCTGACATCTGGATCATATCTGGGTTTGAATGACAGTGAGTTACCTCCAAAAGGCCGAGATCACAATAAAGAATTGCACATATCCATTAAAATAGGTTACAAGCCTGTCCAGGGTACTCGCCGATACTGGTTCCGCCTTCAATGTGTTACCAAAATATAGCTTGATGAAGTTGACACTAGATGGTGTTGTGATAAGACATAGCTTTATGATAGTTAAAGCTTTAGACGGTTCTCTAAGTATAGTATTTGGAGATGTGAACCTTCCTATCAAGATCGTCCACATATGTTCTACATCACTTTACAAGTCATGGATATAGAACCAGCGTATACATGTTTACTCGGGCAACCATGGATTCATGCAGGAGGGGCAGTAACTTCAACTTTACATCAGAAATTGAAGTTCTTCATTGAAGGAAGATTGGTCATAATTGATGGTGAAGAGGACATCTTTGTAAGTCACATAGAATCATACAAGTATATAAGTGTTGATGAAGACTGCATAGCCACACCATTTCAAGTCTTAGAGGTTGCCTCAATGGTAACCTTACCGGTGGAAAAAATCAAGAAACCTATCGTGACCTCGTGGAGAGATTTACAGACAACAGTGGAAAGTGGTGCCTCAAAGGGTTGGGGAAAGCTCCTAGAAATACCTGAGAAGAAGAATCTTTTTGGTTTGGATTATGAATTATCAAAGGCTGCTCTGAAGGGCAAAGCACGATTTCCTCCAATCCTGGAGACCTTCGTCAACAAAGGAGTAGAGAATGGAGAACATGTTGCGATGATATCTAACAATGAAAACATCAAAAGGGCATCCGATCTTAGTGGCACCAGTCCCCAAAAGACCACTAATCATGTATCCAGCAGTCCTTGAAGGATCAATGGGATGTGTATTGGGACAACATGGTGAAATGGGTAGAAAAGAGCATACAATCTACTACCTCATCAAGAAATTCACTGACCGCGAAACCAGGTACTCACTTCTTGAAAAAACTTGTTGTGCGTTGTGTTGTACCCCAAAATGTTCCCTCTCTTTTCTCAAGACATTTCTCACAAAGGATCTCAAATGCTCAAGGATTCTCAAGACTTGACCAGACAAGCTCACCTCCTAAGAACTGATACCATAAATTAGGGTTTTGGTTTTCACAAGGAAATTTGGACTTATAATACCTCAAATGACATTCATGGTTCATTATAGACTTCCAATAATGCTCATGCCAAGTTTCAAGTCTTGCATCTCAAAATTGCTCAGTCAATTGCTCAAATGACTGAAAATCAAATGTATTGGGTAAAAAGTCAAATGTGGTCAAACTACAGTCAAACTTAAATATTTTTGTCCAACATCAAAATTTTGAAGTCACATTCATCAATTGATCAAGGGTTGATCACAAATTCTTCAAGAAAATCACTCAAATCATAAAATGGGCAAAATGATCAAAATTAGGATTTTGACTGAGAATGACTGATCATTGACTTTTGACCTAGTACATGACTCAACGACTTGGAGAATACTCTTAAGGACTCAAACACAACATATTGACCTAAACTCATGGCTCAAATCATTTCTCAATATCAATGAATTGATAGTTGAAATTTGATCAACTGATGAAAAGTCAACTGATACACAAAAAGTCAAACTTTGACTTTTTGATGAACATTGAATTTCAAAGATCAAGATTCATAAAGATACTCAAAAATATCAAACTTTATAATCAAGAATCAATAAAGTAAAGAAAGTCCATAAAAAGTCAAAGTTTTCAATACTTAGAAAATTTCTAAGTATTTTTTAACCTTCATAATTTCAATACTTCATGACAATTTTTTACCAAGATGCAAGATGATTCAAGGAAAACTTTAAACATGAAAGTTGTAGATCTTGATGAACTATAGAAATTTGTATTAGATGGTGAATGTCCAAAAAATGCTTAGATTTGAAGATATAGGCTCATGAAGTCATAACATTTTCATAAAACACATAGTAAAATTCTCAAGTAGTTTAGGTAAAATTTTGACCTAACTTCTTGACCAATTTTCACCTAGTTCCAAAATGATTTAGCCAAAGTGGTAAACATAAAGGTTGTAGACAATGTTTCAAGCTTTCCAAAATGTCAAAGAACTTGAAGAGATCATGCTTGATCTAGGAGAATCGAAGAGAAGAAGTTGAGCTTTCATTCTTGAATTATAGGTCTTTTTGATGATGAACACTTGATCAAATCTCAAGCCATGCTACATAAATCTTGTTTTGCAGGTTTCTAACTTGAAAATAATTCTATAATTAATTGTTTACACAATTTTTAGAGCTATGATCCAAGCATTTAAGCCATTGTCTAAGAGATTCATCCATTTTTGGCATAAAGAAACATTACCATTCTTGTAAAGTTTCTTTAATCACAAAGTCAACTTCTCTTGAGCCTCTAACTTGTTTTTTCTGAACAATCTTAACATACAAGATTACATAAGAATGTTTAAATCCTCTAACTACTCTAGATTTCTTTGTATTTCACCTTGGGACAATGTTTGTCAAGATTGCTTTAAAAACAAGTCAAAAAACCATAACATGTGATCTTGTGAATCTGATCACTTCAAGCCCTCAAAACTCTTGCCTATAAATAGAGGCACTATTTTTCAAGCCAAACACGAATGCACAAGCCTTGAAACTCCCTCAAACACTCCCAAACTCAGAATTGCTCTCAAACTCCATTTTGTGGCATTTCTGACCTTGAATCTCAAACTCACATTTCACTTGTGCGTTCTCACTCAAAATCAATCACAAAGCTTCCATACATAATTTAGAACCTATCCAAGACCCTGTTACACAATTGTAACACCTTCATCACCATCCTCCATTTCTAAAAATAGTCACCTGCACATTGACTTCTACAAGAAGATTCAAGCATTCTCAGCATAAAGTAAGCTTTGCATTAGCTTCCCAGGAGTCTAGTGAAGCTATCTAGATCATCACAACACCTCTAGGAGTGCTCAAACTTCAAACATAATTTCCAGTTTTGAGGTAAGTTTTCTCAACTTTCAACTTCTCATACAAGCATCATTAATAGTTATTTTGTAAAGATAAAATGTAGACATCATTGCCCTGAAGTTAACCATGCCCTCAGTTTTCATTTATCTTGCTTGAGTGATGCGAATTTTGAAGTTGAAGTTACAAAAAAATTAGGTTAGAATTTGGTATCAAGAAAAATTCGTGTTCATCTTTGAGTGTTAGCTTAAGTTATTTACATATTTGAAATCGTGATGAAATTTCTAACAAGTTTGATATTTAGAATTTCTGAAATGGTTGAGAAATGAGTAAGTTCAGAAGTTCAAAAATGTGGCGCGAGGAAGAAGATGAAGTACAGTCAGAATAAAGTTTATTTTAAATTTAGTGCAAGTTATATTATTACCGGATGAAACAGCCACCCCAGTGGTATAGAAGTGCGCGTTAAGGACTTTAAGAACTTTGTCTGTATAATTTTCTCCAAAACAATGACTTTAAACAATGTGCCTTGTCCAGGGAAAATTGGTCCACTTGTTAAGGGTTTGTAATTTCATATATCATATGCTCATTTAATGAAAACATTGGACGATTTTGCATTCAAATTTTGTGCTCTTTGTCTTTCTTTTTATTTTATTGCATTTTCAAAAATAGCCATGTGACCTTACATGCACATACACACATTTGCAGATCCACATCCACTCCGGATCTTATTGATAACAATTCTGCTGTTGTTGTTTATGACTTTGAAAATCCAATCTATTAAGTCAAAGACGAAGGTGAAGAAGATTATGAGATACCTGGAGAACTCGCCAGACTCCTGATAAAAGAGGAAAAGGCCATCCAATCGCACGAAGAATCTGTTGAAGTGATAAATTTGGGTACTGAGGCAGATAAGAGAGAAATTAAGATTGACGCCAACCTGGAAGACAATGTCAAGAGCAGATTGGTTCAGATGTTGTACGAATATGTTGAGGTATTTGCTTGGTCATACGAAGACATGCCAGGGCTCGATACTGATATTGTGGCTCATCTTCTGCCAATGAAAGAAGGCTGTTCTCCGATCTAACAAAAGGTTCGTCGCATGCGCCCTGATATGTCCGAGAAGTTCAAGGCTGAGGTAATGAAACAATTCAATGCAGGTTTCTTAGAAGTGGCGTCATATCCCTAATGGGTTGCAAATGTTTTTCCAGTGCCGAAGAAAGACGGTAACGTCCATGTGTGTGTAGACTACATGGATTTAAATTGGGCAAGCCCCAAAGACGACTTCCCACTACCGCATATTGATGTCTTAGTTGACAACACTGCTCAACACAAGGTGTTTTCCTTCATGGATGGCTTCTCGGGTTACAACCAAATCAAAATGTCCCCCGAAGACGTGGAAAAGACTATTTTTGTCACACAGTGGGGCACCTTATGTTATAAAGTCATGCCTTTTAGGCTGAAGAATGCAGACACAACTTATCAATGGGCTATGGTGGCTTTATTTCATGATATTATTCATCATGAGATAGAAGTCTATGTTGATGACATGATATCAAGGTCCCAAACTAAGGAAGAGATACTTGATCATTTGCATAAGCTGTTTGAGAGGCTGAAGAAATATAAGCTGAGGTTGAATCCCAATAAATGCATCTTCGGGGTAAGGTCTGGTAAGCTCCTAGGTTTTATTGTCAGTGGAAAAAGAATTGAAGTCGATCCTGCAAAAATAAAAGCAATCCAAGAAATTCCAGCTCCTCGTACTGAGAAGGAGGTTAGAGGTTTTCTAGGACGACTCAATTACATTGCGCAATTCATCTCTCACCTAACTGCTACTTGTGAACAACTATTCAAGCTACTGAAGAAAGATCAAGTGGTAAGATGGAATGACGATTGTCAAATAGCTTTTGACAAAATCAAGGAGTACTTGCAAGAACCTTCAATCCTGATGCCACCAGTTGAAGGAAGACCTCTGATCATGTACTTAGCCGTGTTATAGAATTCAATCGGGTGTGTGCTAGGGAAGCATGACGAGTCTGGTCGAAAAGAGCATGCAATATACTACCTTAACAAAAAGTTTACCGACTGTGAAACAAGATATTCACTGCTTGAGAAAACTTGCCACGCTTTGGCATGGGATGCTCCCCGACTAAGACAATTTATGTTGACTCATACCACTCTACTGATATCTAAGATGGATCCCATCAAGTACCTCTTTGAGAAGCCAACTTTCTCCCGAAGGATAGCCCGATGGCAAATGATCCTAACTGAATATGATATCCAATACACTACACAAAAAGACATCAAAGGAAGTTTGCTAGTGGATCATTTGGCACATCAAGCTGTGGATGACTACCAATCTATGAACTTTGAATTCTCGGATGAGAATATAATGCTGATTATAGATTGTGAAAAGCCTGGACCGGATGAAGGACCTGAACAAGGATCCCGATGGACTATGGTTTTTGATGGAGCTTCCAACGCACTGGGTAACAAAATTGGTGTTGTGATCATTTCCCCTGAAGGTTTCCATACGCCATTCATTTCCAGGATTTGCTTTCATTGTACCAACAATATGATCGAATACGAAGCATGCATCTTGGGTCTCAAGGCTGCTATTGACCTAAGAATCAAATTCTTAAGTTTATATGGAGACTCAACTTTGGTCATCAGTCAAGTTAAAGGAGAGTGGGATACAAAACATCCAAATGGTATCCCTTACAAAGAGCTTGTGCTAACCTTGACCCCATACTTTGAAGAAATCACCTTTGAACACATTCCGAGGGAAGAAAATCAGTTGGCTGATGCTTTATCTACCATGTCTTCTATGTTTAAGGTCATATGGGACAACGAAGCTCCCCGAATTACTGTCGAAAGGTTTGATGAACCAACGCACTGTTATGAGATTGATGCTGATGGTGTAGAGGAGAAGCCTTTGTTTCATGAGGTGAAAATATATCTCGAAGCTCAAGAGTATCCTAAAGGGGCATCAATCAACGACAAGAAATTCCTGCGGAGGTTCTCAGCCAAGTTCTTCCTAAGCAACAAGATCTTATACAAGCGCAACCATGATTCAATTCTTCTCCATTATATGGACAAGAAGGATGCATAGAAGATCAAGGAGGATATGCATGAAGGTATCTTTGGAACTCATTCCAGTGGGCACACTATGGCCAAGAAGATTATGAGAGATAGTTACTATTGGTCGACCATGGAAACCGATTGTCATCACCACTCGAGGACTTGCCATAAATGCCAAATTTATGCTGATAAGGTTCACGTGCCTCTAATACCTTTGAATGTCATGGCTTCCCCTTGGCCATTTGCAATATGGGGAATCAATATGATTGGAGAAATAAAACCTACTGCCTCTAATGGACACCATTTCATTCTTGTCGCCATCGACTACTTTACCAAGTGGGTTGAAGCAGCTTCATTTGCCTTAGTTACCAAGAACGTTATAGCCCAATTTATCAAGCATAACCTCATTTGTCGATATGGTATCCCTAAGATGATCATCACCGACAATGGAACAAACCTTAACAATGCCATGATCATTGAACTCTGCATGCTGTTCAAGATCAAGCATCACAACTCTTCTCTATACGACCTAAGATGAATGGCGCAGTGGAAGCTGCCAACAACAATATAAATAAGATTGTAAAAAAGTTGGTGGTGGCCTACAAAGACTGGCATGAGATGCTATCATTTTCTCTTCATGGCTACCGTAATTCGGCACGAACATCAACTGGAGCAACCCCTTTCTCTTTGGTATATGGCATGGAAGTTGTCTTGCCCGTCGAAGTTTAGATTCATTCTCCAAGGATTATGAAAGAAGAAGTCTTAAATGAAGACGAATGGATTCAGACAAGGTTGGATCAGTTGAATTTGCTTGGCGAAAAGAGGCTGGCTGCTATTTGTCATGGTCAGTTGTACCAGAAACGCATGATCAAAGATTTCAACAAGAAGATCAAGCATCGGGTATACCAAGCTGGTGACTTGGTAATAAAGCGCATCATTCTGCCACAAGGCGATCCCAGGGGCAAATGGACTCCCACTTACGAAGGGCCATTTGTTGTTAAGAAAGTATTCTTGGGTGGCGCTATGATGCTAACCACTATGGATGACGAAGATTTCCCGCACCCTGTGAATGCACACATAGTTAAAAAATATTATGCATAGAAATAACCCACTAGGTTGACATACCTAGGAAAAAATAAGGGCATCCCGGCGAACCAAAAGGGTTCGGGCAACAATTAGGGATATATACAAAAAGATTATACACCTGGCAAGTCGAAAACCTGAAAAGGCGGCTTGGGAAAAACGAGTATCCTGGGGGGACTAAAAACCTAAATGGGTGGTCCAGGCAAAAATTAGGGATTAAAAGCGTACGACTATATCTAGTTGGATCACTTACATGCAAGCTTTATTACCAAAATCGAAATTTCAAATGATTCAATCAACTTCCTCCAATGAGATCACTTCCACATGGCTATATATTTGTTTTCACTTGGTACTCCTTTCATTTTTACGACGACTTCCTCTTACTAGGATTTTTGTCTCTCTCTACAAAATCACCTGTTTATAGGTAAATTATCAATACAAATACATATTAAAGTTCAAACTTTTTGTTTTTCTGTTTCGTTTGCAAAAATTTTGAATGACTAAATTGAATGAACATATGCATATGAACATGATTAACTGTTAACAAATATACGCATAAGAACAGGAATAAGCATTTACTCAATATTCTAGGAGTTAGAATGACACTCAAGCTACCCATGAATCCCACAGAGCTATGAGCTTATCCCTACAGATAATCTTCACAAATTTATGTTCAATAAAGACACATACACCACCATTTCCCCGACATATTGCTTTAGCAGATAAAAGAAAATGATCAGTATAATTCATGGAAATACTCTTCCCCAGCTGAGTTTGGTCCTCCAAAACTGAAAAAGAAACCTTGCAGAGTTCTTCTCTTTAGCAAATTCAAGTTCCCCAGGGTTTATTTCCTCAACAAGGTTTATTTCCCCAACAACCTACAAATCCCCCAGCTTGAGCCTATTCCTCACACTACTACAAATCACTAGCAAAATTCCTCTCCCCGGTAAAATTGCCACTATCCCCAGAAAGTTGGTGCAAAACCTGGAATTTGACCAGATACCAGTTAACTATTCTCCCCAGACAAGTCAGCATTTTAACCATGTCGTTTATCCTCAGTCAAGATATATAAGAATTAAATTCCCCAGTAGAACAGTGAATAACCGATGTTCCTGAACTCTATTCCCCAAACAGAGAACAACATCCCTAACGGAGTTTCCTCAAACAAGTAAGCAGGAATCCCCAACGAAAGCATTATAGATAAGATTGAAGATACACACACTCTTCATCCCCCCCAAAAAAGCCAGGAATTTATTTTCCTCGACAAAGATACACTTCAATACACCTCACATCATTTACGATATCATGGCATATGCATATGAAACACATATAGCACAATCTCATTTATTTTGAGATTATCATTACGCAATGCATTTCATACATCATGATATTGCATACAACTAACTTTTTACCTTTTCAGGAAAAGATCAATCAACAGACAGACTTCACCAACTACTCATATGACCCAACAATCTTCTCAAAGGCTACATCTGACAAAGGGATATTTAAGCAATTTCCTCAGAGGGTCATTCCAAAACAAGACATCTGCTGGTTCAGCTTAAATCACCAAAAGATTTATTCTTATTCTTTTCCAGTAGATACTTTTTCTGATTCATATTTATTCTAATTCTTTTCCAGTTAAAGGAAAATACAAGACATTTGCTGGTTCAGCTTAAAACTCCTAGAGATTTATTCTGATTCTTTTCCGGAAGACACTTTTTCTGGTTCATATTTATTCTGATTCTTATCCGGTTAAAGGCAAATACAATACATTTGCTGGTTCATCTTAAATTGCCTAAAGATTTATTCTGATTCTTTTCTGGTGGACACTATTTCTGGTTCAGATTTATTCTGATTCTTATCCAGTCAAAGACAAACAGAAGACATCTGTTGGTTCAACTTAAATTTCCTAAAGATTTATTCTGATTCTTTTCTGGTAGTCACTTTTTCTGGTTCAAATTTATTCTGATTCTTATCCAGTTAAAGACAAATACAAGACATCTGTTGGTTCATTTTAAATCTCCTAAAGATTTATTCCGATTCTTTTCCGGTGGACACTTTTTCTGGTTCAGATTTATTCTGATTTTTATCCAGTCAAAGACAAACACAAACATCTCCTGGTTCAGTTTAAATCAACTCAAGATTTATTCAGATGCTTCTTCGGTTGAAGTCAAGCTTAGACTTAGTCTAAATTCTATCAACAATCATCTTTGGATGGCATCTATAAGCCCATCTTCGACAACTCTCCATCATCTCTCCAAATGGCATCTTTAAGCTCATTCATGCACAAACAGGTGCAAATTTCTAGGCATTTAAGTGTTCAATCATTTTCTACCTTCAAGTCACGCACGACGAACATGACAATCTAACTCTTCAGGTTTAAGAAGATTGAACAGGGGAAACTGTTGTATCCCAAAATTTTCCCTCTCTTTTATCAAGACATTTCTCATAAAAGGATGTCAAATGCTCAAGGATTCTCAAGACTTGATCAGACAAGCTCACCTCCTAAGCATTGAGAACACAAATTAGGGTTTTGGTTTTCACAAGGAAATTTGGACTTCTAATACCTCAAATGACTTTAATGGTTCATTATAGACTTCCAATAATGCTCATGCCAAGTTTTAAGTCTTGCATCTCAAAATTGCTCAGTCAATTGCTCAGATGACTGAAAATCAGTTGTATTGGGTAAAAAGTCAATTATGGTCAAACTACAGTCAAAATTCAAGATTTTTGGCCCACATCAACATTTTTAAGTCATATTCATCAATTAATCAAGGGTTGATCACAATTTCTTCAAGAAAAGCATTCAAATCATAAAAGGGGCAAAATGGTCAAAATTAGGGTTTTGACTGAGAATGACTGATCATTGACTTTTGACCTAGCACATGACTCAGTGAATTGGAGCATAATATTAAGGACTCAAACACAACATATTAACCTAAATTCATGGCTCAAATCATTTCTCAAGATCAATAAATTGATAGTTGAAATTTGATCAACTGATGAAAAGTCAACTGATACACAAAAAGTTAAACTTTGACATTTTGATCAACATTGAATTTCAAAGATCAAGATTCATCAAGATACTAAAAATTATCAAACTTGATCATCAAGAATCAAGAAAGTCAAGAAAGTCGGCAAAAAGTCAAAGTTTTCAATACTTAGAAAATTTCTAAGTATTTTTTAACCTTGATAATTTCAATACTTCATGACAATTTTTCACCAAGATGCAAGATGATTCAAGGAAAACTTTCAACATGAAAGTTGTAGATATTGATGAAATCTACAACTTTGTATAAGAGGGTTAATGTCCAAAAATGCTTAGATTTGAATATATAGGCTCATGAAGTCATGACATTTTTCATAAAACACTTAGTGAAATTTTAAACTAGTTTAGGCAGATTTTTGACCTAACTTCTTGACCAATTTTCACCTAGTTCCAAAATGATTTAGACAAAGTAGTCAACATAAAGGTTGTAGAAAATGTTTCAAGCTTTCCAAAATGTCAAAGAACTTGAAGAGATCATGCTTGATCTAGGAGAATCTAAGAGAAGAAGTTGAGCTTTCATTCTTGAATTATAGGTCAATTTGATGATGAACACTTGATCAAATCTCAAGGCATGCTGCATAAATCTTGCTTTGCAGGTTTCTAACTTGAAAGTCACTCCATAATTAATTTTTTACACAACTGTTATAGCTATGATCCAAGCATTTGAGCTATTGTCCAAGAGATTCATCCATTTTTGGCACAAAGTAACATTGCCATTCTTGTAAAGTTGCTTTAATCACAAAGCCAATTTGTATTGAGCCTCTAACTTGTTTGTTATGAATACACTTAACATACAAGATCAGATAAGCATTTTTAAAGCCTCTAACTACTCTAGATTGCTTTGTACTTCCCTTGGGACAATGTTTGTCAAGATTGCTTAAAAAATAAGTCAAAAAACCATAACATGTGATCTTTTGAATATGATCACTTCAAGCCCTCAAACCTCTTGCCTATAAATAGAGGCACTATTTTGCAAGACAAACACGAATGCACAAGCCTTGAAACTCCCTCAAGCACTCCCAAACTCAGAATTGCTCTCAAACTCCATTTTTATGGCATTTCTGACCTTGAATCCCAAAATCACATTTCACTCGTGCGTTCTCACTTAAAATCAATCACAAAGCTTCCATACATATTTTAGAACCTATCCAAGACCCTGTTACACAACTGTAACACCTCCATCACCATCCTCCATTTCCAAAACAATCACCTGCACATAGACTTCTACAAGAAGATTCAAGCACTCTCAACATAAAGTAATCTTTGCATTAGCTTCCCAGGATTCTAGTGAAGCTATCCAGATCATCACAACACCTCTAGGAGTGCTTAAACTTCAAACACAATTTCCAGTTTTGAGGTAAGTTTTCTCAACTTTGAACTTCTCATACAAGCATCATTAATAGTTATTTTGTAAAGATAAAATATAGACATCATTGTCCTGAAGCTAACCATGCCCTTAGTTTTCATTTATCTTTCCCGAGTGATGCAAATTTTGAAGTTGAAGTTACATAAAAATTAGGTCAGAATTTGGTACCAAGCAAAATTCGTGTTCATCTTTGAGTGTTAGCTTAAGTTATTTACATATTTGAAATCGTGATGAAATTTCTAACAAGTTTGATGTTTACAATTTCTGAAATGGTTGAGAAATGAGTAAGTTCATAAGTTCAAAAATGTGACGAGAGGAAGAAGATGAAGTACAATCAGAACTCAATTTATTTTAAATTTAGTGCAAGTTGTATTTTTACCGGATGAAACAACCACCCCCGTGGCAGAGAAGCACGCGTTAAGGCATTTTACTTTTTAACACATGGCCCAACCTTTTTATATTTTTATATTTTCTTATTTATTTGTTCTATTTTATTTAATTTAGATACAAAAAATATAGCTTTCTTAAATAATCACCCCCTGATTGCTCACTAACCACAATCCCATTTATCCCTTTTTTTTACTTATTTCATTTTCTGATTTCAAACAAACTGTTTTGGGCCTAACTAAATTTGATTACCTCACACCCCATTTTACTTTTTAACACATGGCCCAACCTTTTTATATTTTTATGTTTTCTTATTTATTTGTTATATTTTATTTAATTTAGATACAAAATATATAGCTTTCTTAAATAATTAGCCAAAAAACTTACTAATTTTATTTTATTGTTACTTTGTTTATTTTATAAATAGAATACCAAATATATTTTCTTAACTAATTAATTCCTTAGACTTTAGGTTTTGTTAAAATAGTTAAAAAACTTCTCTTGTAAATTTATTAGTTAATTATAAAATCTTTTCCATTAAAAGAAACTCACAAAAAAAAAACAATTTCTATTTACTTTACATTCTTTGCGTATTTTACTATTTCACATTACAATTTATGTAACTGTCAAAGCCTTGTAATAGAAATTAGGGTTTAATTTACTTGTCATCCCCATTTATAAATTTGTATCCCCCATCCCCAAAAGTATTGTAATAGCGTAGGACATTTAAATTCTACAATTTATCGCTTTCCATATTACTGCTAGTAATTAGGGTTTGTATAACAAGACTAAAATCAAACTATAGAAAACCCTAATTCAAAGATAATATACATGAAAACAAAACACTTTGCACACTTTCACCTCTAGGGTAACCTCACTTGTTGCCTCGGATTTAAATAGTCATGTTCCTCGAATGTGGGATGTTTTAGCAAAGACCATCTATTAAAAGATCATAGTCCCTCGATGACCCTTCAAATGTTGCCTTCAGTAAAATGATCTTAGTCTCTTATGACAATTGCTAAAAAACCTTACTAGTTGCCTTCTATAACTGTACAATGACCCACACCTATCCCTCACATCCAATTATAAGGCTCTCTACCAATCAATGGTAGACAAGCACTATCCAAAGGAGGAGGAAAAGAACAAAGACTTTTTTGAGTAGGTAGATTGCTCGTAATTGCTTGCTCATAAACAAAACCATTTCCACACCTCACACTTTCAAAACACTTTTCAAACAAACATTTTGTATACATTCTCAACGATACGAGAATCATTACAAAATTTCTTTACATTGGCATTTCAAAAACATCTTTCTAAACACTCTCTTTCAATAAATAATTTCAAAACCAACACTTTGTATACATTTTCAACGATGCGAGAATCATTGCAAAGTTTTCCAAACTTAGGCGATTTTTCAAAATATTTTCGAACATACACATTCACAAAGCATTTTCAAAGTGATCAAGCAACTAAGAGCCCGTAGATAACTACGGATGAAAAGGGTGCTAACACCTTTGCTTTTCATAACCTACCCCCCGAACTCAAGAAAATTCTCAAAAGGTATTTCCTGTTCTTTTCACCCTTTCCTTCTTTGGACAAAAGAAAATTCGGTGGCGACTATTGTTATCCGCAACAATTGCAATAAAATGCAAAACCTCCAAGTCAAGTCTCCCACCATATTACACATTGGCTTGGGCTACTAAAATATTAAGGAAATATATGTTAACTTACACCACGTGGTTGATAGCAAGAATGGATCCTTTGAAGTATGTGTTTGAAAAACCAGCTCTTACAGGAAGGATTTCCCGATGGCAGATGTTACTATCAGAATACGACATCCAATATGTTACTCAAAAGGCCATCAAAGGTAATACACTAGCTGACCACCTGGCTCATCATCTATTACCAGAATATCAACCAATGAAGTTCGACTTTCCAGATGAAGATGTCATGGTTAAAGGTGACTACAAAATACCAGGGCCTGACAAAGGAACTGAACGTGGGGCATGTTGGACACTTATGTTCGACGAAGCTTCAAATGCATTGGGGCACGACATTGGGGAAGTTTTGACTTCTCTGAAGAATTATCACAAACCTTATATTGTGAGGTTATTATGATACAGTGGGAAAACTGACTTGGTGTATTTTGCGTTTTATCGCAAATGTTGCGGTTAGCAAGAGTCGCCACCGAATTTTCTTTTATCCAAAAGGAAAGGTGAAAAAGCACAGGAAACACCTTTGAGATTGTTTCTTGAGTTCGGGGGCTAGGTTATGAAAAGGGAAGGTATTAGCATCATTTTCATTCATAGTTTTCCATGGGCTCTTAGTTACTTTCTAGATCACTTGATTTTGTTTGAAAATGTGCTTTGTGTGGTTTTTGAAAGTATTTTGAAAACGCGCCATCGTTTAGGCAAAATTTTTAATGATTATCGTTCGTAAGAATGTATACAAAGTGTTGATCTTTTTGAAAATCTTTTCAAGTTTTGAAATACATTTATGAAAGTGTTGGTGTTTGTTTTTAAAAATAGCAAGGGTGTTTGTTTTTGAAATTGAGCAAGTAACTATGAACATTCTACCTACTCAAAAGTCTTTCATGTTCATTTCCTTTTTCCTTTGACATTGTTATCTTACCATTCATTTGGTAAGTAACCCTATCTTTGGATGTGAACGGGACGGGCGTGGGTCATCGTATAACCATGATTAGCAATGCTACAAGGTATCTTAGCATTTTTCTTTAGGGATTAAGATCATTTGAAAGGCAACATGGATAGCGTCATCGAGGGACTATGATCTTATATTTTGCTTGTTTTTTGCTAAGATACCTCACATGCATAATATGGCCATTTTTATAAGGCAACCAAGTGGATTTTACCCTAGGGGTGCTTGTGTGCAAGTGTATTGATTTTTCATGCTTGATTTGTCTTTGATTAGGGTTTTCTAATTGATTGGTTTTAGTCTTTCCATATAAAACCCTAATTACTAGTATTTTGTATATAAAGCGATAAATTGTGGAACTTAAAATTACTACGCTATTATAATACTTGTGAGAGAGGGTGTACAAATTACAAACGGGTATTGCAAGAAAATAGACCTAATTATCTATTACAACCATATTGAATTTGAATAAATAATGTACAAAAGTGAATAAATATACAATAATGTAAATGGAAAGAAAAAATGAATTTTTGTTTAGATTTTTTTTAGGAAAGGGTTTGGTTTTAACCTAATTAACTAAAAGCAAATAATTAGTTAAATTAGTAAAAGTAAACCTAAATTAATTAGGAAAAGAAAATTAAATAAAACCCTAATCTAAATATTAATTGATTAAGAAAGAAAAAGAAATTAAGTTTGTAAAAAAATATTTTTAATGTCTTTTTGTTTTGAAAATAATATATGGTAAAATATTTTTGGCCTTTTTGGTTTTAAACGAATATTTTTTAATTGTAAAAGAAATGATTAAAACCCTAGTTTCTAATTAAATTTACAAATTAATTAGTAAAATAGATAAAGTATGATTAAATAAAAATAATTTTTATTGTAAAAATAAAAAAACTATATCAAAATATAAATCTAATGTTTTTATATTTTTTTCTGATTTTTCTAATATTAAATAAAATATTAAAGAAAAAAATAAATAAAGAAAAGAAAAAGGAAAATAAAATGGGCCAGGGGTTTGAATAGTGAGCAGGGAGTATGAGATAAGCAAAAATACTAGGCCCAACACAGGGGGCCAAGCGCTGCAAACAAACACAAAAAATGTGAGAAAAAATGAGAAAATAAGCAAAAGGGTACCACTGGGGCTCGAACCCAGGTCCCAAAGGTTAACAGTCGTGCGCTTTACAACTGGGGTGGCTATACACCCGTTCATATAAAAAAAAAAATACATATTATAAATCAAGTCCATGGCCTGAACTTCATCTTCAACCTCACGCCCAGCCAGAGTACCTGCATCTTGTTCATTTCTCATCCATTTGCAAAAGTGTAAACATGAATCTTGTGGCAAATTTCCTCACAATTTCATAAATGTGAAGCAATAAAATTATAGATCAAAGACAAGCATGAATTTTAATGGCCCTAATCTGAACCCTAAAAATTTAAGAAACTTCAATCTTAAAATTCTCTAAGCTAAAGCAACATAAATGAAAACTATGGACATGGTTAGCTTTAGGGCAATGATATCTACATTTTTAATTCACAAATAAACAATTAATGATGCTTGTATGAAAAGTTCAAAGTTAAGGAAACTTACCTCAAAACTGGAAATCATATTCTGAGTTTGAGCACTCCTCAAGGTGTTGTGATGATCAGAATAGCTCCACTGAAGTCCCAGGAAGCTAATGCAATGATTAGCTTGGTTGGAGAATGGCTGAAATGGTATGGAGAAGTCCACTTGCAGTGCTCTATTTTTGAACTTGGAAATGAAGGAAGATGGTGTTACATAACTGTAATAGGGTATTGGATTGTTTGTGTATGATGCTTGGAAGCTTTTGGAAGCAAGAAGCCAAGAAACGCACGAGTAGTTTTTGGTTTTGGGATTTCTGGCAAGAATATGCAACAATGGAGGTGTGAGATGCAAATCTGAGTTCTTGCACTTTTCAGGGCTCAAGCATGCCTGTCTTTTGTGAAAAATTACTTGTGTATGTATAAGCAAAAGGCTTGAGTGCTTGAGAGGGTCAGAAGTACAAGTTCTAGACTGATTGCTATGTTACTTGATTTTGAAGAAAAGTGGGAAGTATGGTTCCAAGAGGAAGTACAAGCATGGGCTGAGTTATTGTAAGTATTTAGACAAACTTCTCTTGAGTTATAGGACATGTATGATCAGAATAAAACAATTGCAAGGCTCAATAACAAGTTTTGTGCAAAAAGCTACTTTATCAAATGGCATGGTGCACTTTCTTCCTAAAATAGATATAATGCATGGCTTTGCATTGAATGATTGAAATGAGACCTATAAAAGCTGTGCAAGCAATTAATTTTGGAGGTACTAACAAGTTTGAGGCCTATAAAGTAGAGATTATGCAGCATAAGTTTGAAATTTGAATCTTGTTCATCACAAAATGACTTGTATTTCAAGTATTAAAACCCTAACTTCATCTCTTCGATTCTCCCTACTCAAGAATGATCTCAAGGTGTTCTTGGACATTTTAGAAAGCTTATAATATGCTATATAACCCCTATTTGAATCACTTTTGAATGTTCCCCTTGTAACTATATGAAAAATTGCCATGAAGTTAGGTCAAAATCCTAACCAAAACTAGGGCAAAATTTCACTAAGTGTTCAATTTCAAGACCATGACTTTATGAATTAATAACTTGAGATCCAAACATTTCTAGAAGAATCTGTGTAAATCAATGATGTAGGTATCATGGAGATCTACAACTTTCATGTTGAAAGTTTCTTATGAATCATCTTGCATCATGGTGAAAAATTGGCTTAAAGTTATGAAAAAACATGAAGTTTTAAACACTTAGAAAAATTTCAAAGTTAGAAAACTTTGACTTTTCAAAATGAAATCTTGAATTTTTGATTTCTTGATGAATAAGTTTCATATTTTGATATGTTTTGATGAATTGTGATCTTTGACATTGAATTTTGACCTAAAAGTCAAAGTTTGACTTTTCAATGTACAATTGACTTTTGATCAGTTGACTGAAAATTCACTGTCAATCCAATTGATATTGAACAATGTTTTAGGTCATTTCATTAGGTCAAAATGATTCAATTTAACTCTTGAGATCATGCTTCAAACCAATTGATCATTTGCTAGGTCAAAAATCAGAAATTGCCCTTTCTTAGTCAAAACCCTAATTTTGACCATTTTGCCCTTTTGATGATTTGTTCAAAGTTCTTGAGGAATTGTGGTCCAAACTTGATCCAATGATACATATGAGTTTATAATGTTGATGTGGATCAAAAATTATGAAGTTTTACTGTAAATTGGCCATAGTTGACTTTTTCCCCAATATAACTGATTTTTAGGTCAATTGCTCAATTGACTGAGCAAAAGTGTGATCCAAGGCTTGAAACTTAACATGAGTAATCTTGGGGGTCCATAATGATCCATGAAAGTCATATGAAGCACTAAAAGTTCAAATATCCTTGTGCAATATCAAACCCTAATTTTGGTCAACAATGCTTAAGGAGGTGTCTTGAGCTGATCAACCCTAGTGCAATCTTGAACCAAGAGAGATTTTTGTGAGAAAATATTTGATAAATGAGAGACAAAATTTTGGGGTACAACATCTTCCCCTATTCAATCTTCTTAAACCTGAAGAGTTAGATTGGCGGATCCGCCATTCGTGACTTTAAGGTGAAAGATGATTGAACACTAGAGTGCCCAAAAGTTTGTACTCGAAGATGGATGGTGAATGGGCTTATAGATGCCATTTGGAGGGATGTTGGTAAACACTGGAAGAGGCATCAACACAAATCTCTTGTTGATTTATACGAAAACTTGATGTTTTACCTGTGAGAAAAAGAGTTAGTAAAATGAAGATACCTGCATGATGTTCACCAGATGTGGTATTATGTTAAATGCATATGGTATGTACATGCTATGATGTATGAATGTGATATGTATGTTTTTGTCTGGGAAAATAAATCCCTGAATGCTGCTGAGGAAGTTCTGGGAGATTGAATCCCTGATTGCCATTGGAGATGAAGAAAATGCATATCTTTAAATTTTGTTGAAAGGATGCTTTCACTGGGGAATATCGCTTGAATGTCAGTTGTTATCTGGTTGGATCTAGGCTTCACAATTGCTGAGGATGAAGCAGTCGACACTTATCTGGTCGGATCCAGGCTTCACGGTAATTTACTGGAGGAAGAGATGAATTAACTGTTATCTGGTCGGATTCCAGGCTTTGTAGAAGATTTTCTTTGAAATTGAATAATTATCTGGTCGGATCCAGGCTTCACAACAACTTGCTGGGGATGCGTAAGTTAACTGTTATCTGGTCGGATCCAGGCTTTGCAGTAGCTTGAAGTGGTAGTTAATATCTGGTCGGGTCCAGGTTTTATGGTTTTTGGAAAGTTTGACTATTATCTGGTCGAGTCCAGGCTTTATAGTGTGTGATCGGTGGATCTGGAACTGACTGTTTAACGCTGGTTTCGCGAAATGTCGCGGAAGCAAGAGTCCCCACCGTCTTTTATTTTCTCTAACATGGAAAGGACAAAAGCACAGAAAAATTCCTTATTGAGATTAGTTCTCGGTTCGGGAGGTAGATTTATAGAAAGGGAAGGTGTTAGCACCCTTTCTATCCATGGTTATCCATGGGCTCTTAGATACTTGCTCATTTGTGTTTTCAAAATGTTTGTTTTCTTTTCAATGTGAGTGGGTTTGAAAAAAAGTTTCTTTGAAAGTTTCAGGTCGACTCTTGTATCAGTCCTCAAGAGTGTTTGAAAAGTTGTTTTGAAAGCTTTTTGAAAAGTGTCGGTGTGAAAAGAGTTTTTGATTTGTTTTGAATTAGAGCAAGTATCCATGAGTCATCTACCTACCCTAAGGAATTAGTCTGTATAAATGTCCTTAAGGTAGTGCCATCCCACCATTGAGAGGTAGGTAGCACCACCGTTGGAGGTGTTCGGGTCAATTCGAGGGTTAGGGACAGTGTGGTCACCGAGCAATAGTAAGATACCTTAGAAGCTACCCTTATGCCATTGATCTTTTTATTCCGAGGCAACCGTTTCGAGGCAACTTGTTTCGAGGCAACCGTTTCGAGGCAACTAGATCAATGGAACATAAGGACTCACTAAGACATCCTGTACTCGACGACCACGTTTCGAGGGGCAAGGCAACAGTGTGATCACCAGAGCAACAATAGGGCACCTTAGAAGCTACCCTTATGCCATGTTCATGGACATAAGGACTTACTAAAACGTCCTGTACTCGACGACCACCTTTCGAGGGGCAAGGCAACAGTGAGGCGTACCCTAAGAGTGGTGTGTGAATTGTGTGTCATTTTCAGTTTATTATTTGTCTTGTCATGCATTGGGTGAGCTACGCTTTGATTTTATTTGGGCATTCATTCTTTCATGTGATTAGCAGTTAAAAGAGTGCGGAAAATAAAAATGCGGAAAATAAAGGTCCTACGCTATTACAAGGCGCGGGTCTACATCGCCAAATTAAACCAAGACCCGATTTGAATAAAAGTGCGGAAAGTAAATGACCTAATTATCTATTACAAGGCTTTGGGGCAAATACATGATATCCATAAAAGAAATAAAAATAAATGCGAAAAGAAGTAAGAATCGAGAGTGCGAGGGTGTTGGACCCTTTTAAGGAATTGAATTGAAATTATTAAATTTAATTAAATTAAATAAAGAAAGAACTTATTTTTTGATGTTTTTGTATTTATGAAATTTAATGAGAATAAAGAAAATTAATATTGAAAGAAATCCTAATTCTAAATTGTTTTTAATTATTAAAGAAAAAATGTTTAAGTTGTAACCTAATTTACCCTAATTAATTAAATGACATATTTATTTATAAAATTAATTAATGGTTAATAATAATTATAATAAGAAAAATTTAATTATTGAGAAAAAGATAATAAACATGTTAGAAACCCTAAATTCTATGTATTTTAATTATTAAGGAAAAAAACATTAAAATTGAACCTAAAATTAAACTAAATTGATTATTGAAGATTTATTTACAAAATAATATTAAATAAAACATATTTTTATTTTATGATTTCTGATTTTTTTGGTTTTATGAAAATTGTTTTTGATGAATTAATTAAAATAAATAAAACAAATAAAAAAAATGAAAAGAAAGAAAACAATATGCAAACCATGGGGGGTGTTGACCCTAATTGAGGAGGTGGTTTGAGGAATTTTGGCCCAACAGGAGGAGGCCCTTTGTTGACTTTTTGAATCCCATGCTTGTGGTTGACTGAGCGTGCATGATGGTCTGCTTTTATGACCATGGGATTGATCAATCAGCTTACGTGGCCAACGAGTGCTTGAGGGTGTATGATGAGCCCTGGGGACTTATACTGCATGGAAGTATATGAAACAAAACAATAGAAATTATTTGAGGGGACCTGGGATTCGAACCCAGGTCCCAGTGTTTACCAGCGAATGCCTTTACCAAGTGAGCTATCAACGTGTTTTGGATATGAAATGGAAAGTAAACAATATAACGTAAAACAAGAATTAGTGGTGTACAAACAAAAAAACGCGCCAGAATTATGAATCATCCAATGACCATCAGCCACGCTAGCCTTCGTCTCCATTTGTGCCTGTAATAAAAAGAGATAGCGGGGGTTTTAAACCCCCCAAAACACCATCTGCAGAAAATAGCGAATAGCATATGGTAAAAAAGAAAAAAGGGCGCGATGGTCAATTTCTACTCATTGGAAGGTCCTGATTTCAATGGTAGTGGTCTCGTGGTCCAATTTTTTCAGATGAAAGAAACCCCAATTCACAGCTCCTGCAACCCTAGAAAATTTCAATGGCATATTTCGCTACAGGCATGGTTAGGACAATTAAATGGTATCAAAAGCTTCAGTATGATCATGTTAGTGTAAAACAATAATGAAAATGAATTGATATGGCATGTAAATTAAAACACGACTAAGAAAAATCTCATGAACAGGATGACTGTGTTCTACCAGTTCTTGAGGTTAGGGGATGTGTTTTTGATTGGGAAAGATTCCTGGATGTGTAAGCAAGCTATTGGAATGCTTCTTAGGCCTTGAAACGTGCTCTATGTGTGTTTTCAGTTTTGAAATTTTTGTGTGAAAAATGCAAAGTTGCTTTGAGGTTTCAGCGCAGCCTAGGTCGTGTTCTTGCTTGTGATCACTTGTATATGCATTATGTAATGAGTCTTGATAAGAGTTATGGCCAATAATGCCTTGCATTCATGCTTAGGATTTTGACATAAACTCCATTAACACACCTTCCATTTTTGAGCCAATTTTGAATTCTTGCTAGCTTTAGGCCTTGGTATGAATTTGGGATGTTGTATAATGATGATTAAAAGCTAATCAAAACCAAATATGTCCCTTAATTAACCCTTTTGATTTTTATTTGATTTTAAAGGATTTAAAATGAATTAAATCCAATAAAATCAAATAAAATGAAAAAAATAATTTTAAATTTTGAAATAAAATGTGGGACACGTGGGAAGCATGTCTAAGCTGATTCAAGTGGAAAAAGTGGGCCCCTTTTGTCAAAAAATGAAATTTCAAGGATAAATGATTTTGGCCATTTAACAAAAATTCCCCAAATTCTCCAATGCATATCTTGCTCAATTATTAAGCTTTGATCATGTTCTTGGACATTTTGGAAAGGTCTTGAAGTCCTCTAACCAATGCCTTTGGTCCCATGTCATTTTGATTTACCAATCTCAAGTTATGGTCTTTGACTTAAAGTCCCTTTTTGTTGACTCTTGAAAATGACCTATAATGTTGAAATTGATAACTTTTTGTGAGAGCATTTATTGGACTTGGAATGTGATGATGAGTTGTAGGAAATGTCCTCCCCTTCAAGATGAGCATTGGATAGAATTTTTCTGATGAACCATCAAAAAGTTATGCCTTGGTCAAGTTACAGTTGACTTTTCAGTTGTCCAAAAATAGAAACTTTTGACACCTTGATGATTTTTGAGCCATTCTTGTGAAATCATGGTCAAGACTTGACCAAATGATGATTGTGGCTTCAAAATGAGATGTTGACCAAAAATTTTGACTTTTGACTGCCAAATGACCATTTTGCCCCTACAGTTGACTGTTGAGCAAATGGGACTTTTGACTGTGCAACTTGACCTTGTAAGCCTTGAAACTTGACATGTAGGTGCTTGACAATGTGTATGAGCATGGGAGACTTGATTGAGCCCTTGAAAACTTCAACTTCCTTGCAAGAACCAAAACCCTAGTTTGACTGGCTTAGGAGGATGGTTGACTGTGTAGCCCTTGAGTAGACTTTGAACCATTTGCTTGTCATAACTTTGAAGATTATGGGAGGGCAAATTTTGGGGTACAACAGTTGCCCCTGTTCAATCTTCTTAGACCTGAGGATGTAGATTGGCTTGTGTGCCTTTCGTGATCCGAGGGTAGAAGATGATTGAACACTAGAGTGCCCAGAAATTTGCACTCACATAGTTGAGTATCAGCAGTGTGATGGCGGGAATGGGCTTACAGATGCCATTTGGAGACTGTTGGTATGTGGATGGGCTTATAGATGCCATCTGGGTGTCGATCGCGCAAGAGATTCCTTAGCGAGAACTTGCGTACCTGAGAGAAAAAGAGAGATAATTACCTGGCCTGTTACAGGTGTTGATCTTCACTCAGTCGTTTACAGACATGCCCTGGCTAGATACAGGTGTCGAATCTGGAACTTCAAAAGGTTGCTTACAGACGTGCCCTGGCTGGATACAGGAGTCGAATCTCTAAGCTCTTTGTGCAGACATGTCCTGGCCGGATACAGGAATCGAATCTGGAAATAGTCGTCAACAGATACGCCCTAGCAAGATACAGGAATCGGATCTTCGAACTCTTCAGACGTGCCCTGGCAGGATACAGGAATCGAGTCTAGTAATGTAGTCGTCAACAGATACACCCTGGAAAGATACAGGAATCAGATCTTCGAACTCTTCAGACGTGCCCTGGCAAGATACAGGAATCGAGTCTGGTAATGTAGTCGTCAACAGATACACCCTGGCAAGATACAGGAATCAGATCTTCGAACTCTTCAGACATGCCCTGGCAAGATACAGGAATCGAGTCTAGTAATGTAGTCATCAACAGATACACCCTGGCAAGATACAGGAATCGAATCTTCGAACTCTTCAGACGTGCCCTGGCAAGATACAGGAATCGAGTCTGGTAATGTAGTCGTCAACAGATACACCCTGGAAAGATACAGGAATCGGATCTTCAAACTCTTCAGACGTGCCCTGGCAAGATACATGAATCGAGTCTGGTAATGTAGTCGTCAACAAATACACCCTGGCAAGATACAGGAATCGGATCTTCGAACTCTTCAGACGTGCCCTGGCAAGATACAGGAATCGAGTCTGGTAATGTAGTCGTCAACAGATACACCCTGGCAAGATACAGGAATCGGATCTTCGAACTCTTCAGACGTGCCCTGGCAAGATGCAGGAATCGAGTCTGGTAATGTAGTCGTCAACAGATACACCCTGGCAAGATACAGGAATCGGATCTTCGAACTCTTCAGACGTGCCCTGGCAGGATACAGGAATCGAGTCTGGTAATGTAGTCGTCAACAGATACACCCTGGCAAGATACAGGAATCGGATCTGCAATCACGACAGTTGATAGTAATTATCTTTGTATTAACTTTTGTCCTGAAAAGACAAAACGTTAGTTGTATGTGATGTCATGATGTATGACATGCGTGATGAGATTATATGTTCATGATGCGTATATGCATGCTATAATGTATGAAGATGCGAGGTTTATGAATGCATGTTTTCGTCTTAGGAAAATAAATCCTTGACGGATGCCGGGAAGTCAAATCCTGGGCTGATGTGAATAGCATTCTCTGTTTCCACTGGGGAGTGATGGCTGCAAGGATACCGGTTGGAGAAGATGACTCCGTTGGGGAATAAACTTGGAGATTACTCTGTGGGGAGAAACTAGTCTAGCGATCTTGCTGGGGAACAGTACTCTGTGGGGAGAGAGGTACTTTGCTGAGATGTTTGATGATAACTTCGCTGGGGATACCGTTGTTATGTTGGAAGTTTTAATAGACTCCGCTGGGGATAAGAAGACTTCGCCGAGGACGATCTTTCCGTGGCTTTTGGCTGAGGATAACCCAGTTATATCCTGGTAGGGAAATAACCTTTGAATAAAGCCGGGAGATGCGTTCGTGCTCTGTAGGGGATAAGCTTCCAGAATCTACTGGGGATAAGCTTCCTGCTGGGGAGATGATTCAAACTTTCCTGGGGAAATCTTGATTGGACTCTCCTGGGGAAATTTTTAGATATACTGGGGAAGTGGCTCCACTGAATGTCTGTATACCGCCGGGGAACAATCTTAGATCAATACTGCCGGGGATGCTTGTTAAGAATGTTTGTATATCATGCTGAGGAGTGTTGAGATCTGCTGGAGGATACCCAACTTCCTTAAGGCTGATAGTATAACTCTGCTTGGGGAGAGTGTATTGACTTGCTAGCTCACTCTCTGGGAATTTAAGATATCTTGGTTATGTTCTTCAGCTGAACTTACCTTGGTACCTTGGTGGACAGAACAATTAGATCGCTTAGACAACTCATTATTGCCCCTGTTTCTAATGTTACCTGTAATTAATCCTTTGTTTTGTATGCAAATATTTACGAGTTAGCAATTATTGTCAAATGCATATATCACAAATTGAACCTTGGACGTTCTTCGCAAAACAAAATAGAAAAGAGAAAAACAATTGGCGATTCGTCTGAAAAGTGAATTTATATTGATTTTTGAATTGCCTGTATAGGCGTTTATGTACAAGAGGCTGACGTCCTAGTAAGAGAACGCCGCCGAATAAAAGAGTTTATACAATTTGTACAAAGGGAAAACAAAACAGCCGTGTGAAAAGAATAATCCCACTGGGTTCCAACTCTGATATTGCCTTTATATCTTCGAGCGTCTCATCACTTGATGACCTAGCTGAAGATGAAGTTGATTGATTGATGCCGTCTGAACTTGATGTTGATACCGGACTCTGGATGCAAAGTGATCCAATGAGACATAGTATTACGCTTTATCCCTAACTTTTTCCTGGACCGCCCTTTCGGGTTTTCAGTCCACCGGGATACCCATTTTTGCCCAAGCCGCCTTTTCAGGTTTTCGACTTGCCGGGTGTATAGATTTTTTTATTTCATCCCTCATTTTGCCCGAACCCTTTTGGTTCGCCGGGAAGCCCTAATTTTTGCCTAGGTATGTCAACCTAGCGGGTCTTTTATCATGCGTAGTATCTTTTTACTATGTCTGCATTGGCGGGGTGAGGAAGGTCGTCACGATCCATGGTAGTTAGGATCAAGGCTCCTCCTGAGAACACATGTTTAACCACAAATGGCCCTTCGTACGTAGGGGTCCATTTGCCCCTTGGATCACTCTGAGGAAGGATGATGCGCTTGATTACCAGATCCCCAACTTGATATTCTTGTGGTCTGACCTTTTTGTTAAATGCCCTGATCATCCGTTTTTGATACGTCTGACCATGACAAATAGTAGTGAGTCTCTTTTCGTCAATTAGATTTAGCTGATCAAGTCGTGTCTGGATCCAATCATCTTCGCTCAGATCTGCATCCTTCATTATCCGGAGAGAGGGTATCTGCACTTCGATTGGTAAGACTGCCTCCATGCCGTAGACCAAGGAGAAAGGAGTTGCCCCAGTTGACGTCCTTGCTGAGGTACGGTACCCATATAGAGCGAACGGTAACATCTCGTGCCAATCTTTATAGGTCACTGTCATCTTCTGCACAATTTTCTTAATATTCTTATTCGCTGCTTCTACAGCCCCATTCATCTTCGGCCGGGAAAGGAGAAGAGTTGTGGTGCTGTATCTTAAATTGCTCGCAGAGCTCAGTGATCATCTTGTTATTGAGATTGGTACCGTTGCCCGTAATGATCCTTTCTGGGACGCCGTATCGACAGATCAGGTTATGCCGAATGAACCGTGCCACGACATTCTTGGTTACTGTAGCGTAGGAAGCTGCTTCAACCCACTTTGTAAAGTAATCGATCGCTACTAGGATAAAGCGATGCCCGTTGGATGCCGTAGGTCTGATCTCACCGATCATATCTATGCCCCACATTGCAAAAGGCCAAGGTGCAGTCAGGACGTTCAGAGGAACTGGAGGAACATGCACCTTATCTGCATAAATCTGGCATTTATGACATGTCCGAGAGTGTTGGTAGCAGTCGGCTTCCATTGTGGACCAGAAATACCCTTCCCGAAGGATCTTCTTTGCCATAGTATGTCCACTGGAATGTGTTCCGAAGGTACCCTCATGCAGCTCTGCCATGATCCTTTCTGCTTCGGTCTTATCCACACAACGCAGTAAGGTCGAATCATGGTTTCGCTTGTACAGGATGCCGTTGCTAAGGAAGAACTTTGCTGCGAACCTTCTCAGAAACTTTTTTTCATTGACAGATGCGCCTTCAGGATACTCTTGAGCTTCCAAGTATCTCTTCACCTCATGGTACCAAGGCTTCTCAGTCACCAACTCAGTCTCAAGATCACAACAGTATGCCGGTTCGTCCAGTTTCCAAATGATGACCCGGGGAGCCTCATTATCCCATTTGACCTTGAACATGGAAGACATAGTAGCTAACGCGTCCGCCAACTGATTCTCCTCTCTCGGAAAGTGTTCAAAGGTTATCTCTGTGAAATGGGGGATCATTGTCAACACACATTCTCTGTAAGGAATAAGATTCAGATGTTTCGTATCCCACTCCCCTTTGATCTAATTGATCACGAGAGCGGAATCTCCGAAGACACTCAGAAACTTGATCCTTAAGTCAATCGCAGCTTGAAGAACCATGATGCATGCCTCATACTCCGCCATGTTGTTGGTGCAGTTGAAACATAGCCGGGCAGTAAGTGGAGTATGAGTGCCTTGAGGGGATATGATCACAACGCCGATACCGTTACCCAAAGCGTTGGAGGCTCCGTCAAAGTGCATAGACCATCGGGATCCTTCCTCAGGTCCTTCATCCAGTCCAGGTACTTCACAATCAGTCACGATCATGATGCTCTCGTCAGGAAATTCAAAGTTCATTGACTGATAGTCGTCTACTGCCTGATGTGCCAAGTGGTCGGCCAATACACTTCCTTTGATAGCTTTCTGAGTCGTGTACTGGATGTCGTATTCTGTCAAGATCATTTGCCATCTTGCTATTCTCCCAGACAGAGCAGGGTTTTTCAAATATGTACTTTATAGGATCCATCTTTGAAATCAACAAGGTAGTGTGAGTCATCATATACTGTCTCAGCCGGCGAGCAGCCCATACCAAAGCGCAACAAGTTTTCTCAAGCAGTGAGTATCGGGTCTCACAGTCGGTAAACTTTTTGCTAAGGTAATAAATGGCATGCTCTTTTCGGCCAGACTCGTCATGCGGCCCCAGCACACACCCCATTGAGTTGTCAAGTACTGTCAGGTATAATATCAGAGGTCTCCCTTCAACCGGTGGCATAAGGATGGGTGGTTCTTGGAGATACTCCTTGATTCTGTCAAAAGCGGCCTGACATTCATCATTCCAACGTACTACCTGATCTTTCTTCAGCAGCTTGAAGATTGGCTCACAGGTAGCAGTTAGGTGTGAGATGAATCGGGCAATGTAATTCAGGCGTCCTAAAAAGCCTCTGACCTCTTTCTCTGTCTTAGGAACTGGCATCTCTTGAATGGCTTTAACCTTGGCAGGGTCCACTTGAATACCCTTATCACTTACAACGAAGCCTAGCAATTTTCCAGATCTTACCCCGAAGGTGCACTTGTTCGGGTTCAACCTCAGCTTGTACAGTTTCAGACGGTCAAACAGCTTTTGTAGATGATCAAGGTGTTCCTCCTCAGTCTGAGACCTTGCAATCATGTCGTCAACATACACTTCTATCTCATGATGGATCATGTCATGAAATAAAGCGACCATGGCACGTTGGTAGGTTGCCCCAGCATTTTTCAACCCGAATGGCATGACCTTGTAGCAGAAGGTGCCCCACTGAGTAACAAAGGTAGTCTTCTCCATGTCTTCAGGAGCCATTTTAATCTGATTATAACCTGAAAAACCGTCCATGAAGGAGAACACCTTGTGCTGAGCAGTATTATCAACTAGAACGTCAATGTGAGGTAGGGGGAAGTCATCTTTGGGGCTGGCCCTGTTCAAATCCCTGTAGTCAACACACATTCTGACCTTACCATCTTTCTTCGGTACCGACACCACATTAGCAACCCACTGAGGGTAAGAAGTCACTGCAAGAAACCCGGCATCGAGTTGCTTCATAACCTCAGCTTTGATCTTCTCGGACATCTCTGGACGCATACGGCGGACCTTTTGCTTAACCGGAGGGCAGTCTTCCTTAGTAGGCAAATGATGGACCACAATGTCGGTGTCCAACCCAGGTGTTGTACCCCAAAATTTGCCCTCCCATATTCTTCAAGAAATTGCCAAGCCAAGTCACAAAATTCCCCAAGGGTTGCACAGCTCAACAGTCTCCCATACAGTCAAAACTAGGGTTTGTGTTCTGATCAGGAAAATAAAGTTTTCAAGGGCCCAATCAAGTCTCATATGCCTACAAATATGGTCAAACATCCTCATATCAAGTTTCAAGGCATTCAGCTCAAAATTGCTCAGTCAAAACCCTAAATTGCACTACAGTCAACTGTAGGGGAAAAATGGTCATTTGGCAGTCAAAAGTTCAAATTTTTGGTCAACATATCATTTTGAAGCCACAAACATCATTTGATCATTGCTTGATCATGATTCTCAAAATTTGGCTCAGAAATCATCAAAGATGCAAAAGTTACTATATTTGGACAGTTGAAAAAGTCAACTGAAATTGACCAGGGCATAACTTTCACATGGATTATCAGAAAAATTCCATCCAAAGCTCATTTTGAAGAGAAAGACATTTCCTACAACTCATCTTCATACTTCAAGTCCAAGAAATGCTCTCACAAAAAGTTATCAATTTCAACATTATAGGTCATTTTCAAAAGTCAACAAAAAGGGACTTTAAGTCAAAGGCCATAACTTGAGATTGGTAAATTAAAATGACATGGGACCAAAGGCATTGGTTAGAGGACTCAAAGACCTTTCCAAAATGTCCAAGAACATGAGAAAAGCTTAAAAATTGAGCAAGTTATGCCTTGTAGAAGTTGGGAAATTTTTGGATATTTTGAAAAGTCAACATCGATTCAAATGACCTAAAATTGCTAATGGGCCTATTTTTCTTCCATGATTCATCATTCCAAGCATATGCACGACCACTTGGCCCAAAGGGAAGTATTTTCTCATTTTTTATTTATTTATTTGAATTATTATTTATATTAATTCATTTAAATTATTTAAATACATGAAAAATATCAAACTTGCCTTAACAAATCTTTTTGTACACATTTCAGCCTCAATATTTCGTGCACATCCCAACATGGAAAGATTTGGTTTGATTTAGGCTAATTGACACAAAAATACATGTGAAAAAGATATGGAAAGATCTTATGAAATCAAATATGCAAAACCATTAATTCATTGGATTTTATTGAGTTTTCTTAACCTAATTGCTTCACTACATATGCCTGAATCAAAACCTAATGAGAATACACAAAAAGCTGCGCTAAAGAACAAGTTGCAAACTTGAAAAATTTTCCATAAAACTCAATTCTGAAATCAACTTTGGAGGTGGATTCAAAGTGTAAAACTTGTTTCAATAGCTTGCCAAGGTCACCCTGATCAGATTCCAATCACAAACTTCCACTCAAACGCCAAGAATTGGTATTTTGAACTTAAACTGTACAGCAAAAATTCCATAATCGTACATCCCATTCTATGCATTGTTTGTGAAATTTAATGGTTGATTTGTGTTCACTATGAAGTTTTGAAGCTAATCCATACCTTTAATTGTGTTTTTCTGTGTTGTATGAGATTATGCCATAACTGTTTTTCTAGGGTTTACAAAGCTCAAAATTAGGGATTTGCAAACAAGGAAAAATTAGGGTTCAAGGCCACCACCATTAGACTCAGCGCTTGAAGACGAAGATGATGGAACCCTCGCGCTCAATTTATGAGCGTTGAGGGGCTAGTCGCTATTTTCTGGAAACATGCCTAAAACCACGCGTCTAAAACCGTTGCCATACAGTCTTGTTTCAGAAAAAAAAGAAAACACGTGAAGAAGACGATCACGTGGAGAGCGTTGATTCGCTGTTTTGAATTTCGCGCGTTTTCAATCCATTAACGCGTTGCTTCTTTTATATTATTTATTTGTTTGTATATTAACTGAATGCGCGTGTAGCTCAGCTGGCAAGCAGGATTGGTAGTGAAGGTACATGACCTGGGTTCGAACCCCAGGTCTACGCTATTTCCATAATATTTTTCCACTGATGTTCACGTGCAGGTTCAACATTGACGTACATCATACACCTTCAGAAATCAACATGCCACGTCCATTCCAGCATCAGATCAAGGGCTATAGATTGGGGAACACGTTACACTCCAGTCAACGTACCAGCATGCTAGCAAAAAAGTCAAAGAAGGCTATGCTAAATGGGCTAGAATTTCACAACAACACCTCACAATTGGGGCCTGAACCCCCCCTGGTTTGCTTTCTCTATATTTTTCTTATTTTATTTTTTATTGTTATTTTATTTTCTTTATTTGTTTAAATTAATTATTATTTTTACAAAATATAAAAAAAAACATCATCAAAAATCAGAAAAGACAAAAATGTGATAAATAATTTTTTATTTTAATTATTTCCTTATAAATAAATTAGCATGTAAATAAATTCAATTTAAATTAGGGTTTGCAATATTAATTCTTTTTTTTTCATAAAAAACCCAAAAATATAGAATTAGGTTTAATAACTTTTTATCCCTTTTAATTTTCCTTTTTACCATAATATTATTGATTTATTTATTTTTATAATTAAATTGTATATAAAAAAACTTAGGTTTAATTTAGGTTAAATTTTAATACTTTCATAATAAATTTAAAAACAATTAGAATTAGATTTAGCTTTTTATTTTAATTGAAATTGATTCTTTTTTCCATTAAATAAAAAAAAACATAAAAATACATAAAACATTTTCCTTTAATTTTAATTTTAATTCCTTATTAATAATATTTTGCAAAAGGGTCCAACGCCCTCACTCGTAATTTATTTAATTTCGCATATTTATTTTATTTCGCTTAAATAATTATGTACCTCTCCCAAAGCGTTGTAACATTTACTTTTCGCACTTTTATTTGCTTTATTTATTTTCTGTCAAATCGGGTCCGGTTTAATTTTGGCGATGTGGACCCGCGCCATTTGTAATAGTTTAGAATTTACTTTTCCCGCAAATATTAACTGTTAACAAAAGCATGAAAGAATGTATGACAAAAAAATAAAAACAAACGCATAGATCACTAATAACATGACAAGACAAATACAAATGAAAACGACACACGAATCGCACACACCACCCCTAGGGTACGCCTCACTGTTGCCTTGCCTCGAAAGGTGATCGTCGAGTAGAGGATGTCTTAGTAAGTCCTCATGATCCGGGAACCTGGCATGAGGGTAGCTTCTAAGGTGTCTTCCCATTGCTCTGGTGATCACCATGTCCCGAACCCTCGAATTGACCCGAACACCTCCAACGGTGGTGCTACCTACCTCTCAATGGTGGGATGGCACTACTTTAAAGGACATCTACACAGACGAATTCCTTAGGGTAGGTAGACGACTCTAGATACTTGCTCTAATTTCAAAACAAATTCAAAAATACTTTTCACACCGACACCTTTTCAAAAGCTTTCGAAAGCAAATTTTTCAAACACTCTTGAGGACTGATACAAGAGTCGAACTGAAATTTTCAAAGAAACTTTTAAAAACCCACAGTTGAAAAGCAAACAAACCATTTTTGAAAACACAAATGAGCAAGTATCTAAGAGCCCATGGATAACCATGGATAGAAAGGGTGCTAACACCTTCCCTTTCTATAATCTACCTCCCGAACCGAGAGCAATCTCTTTAAGGAATTTTTCTGTGCTTTTGTCCTTTCCATTTGGAGAAAATAAAAGACGGTGGCGACTCTTGCTTCCGCGACATTTCGCGAACCAGCGTTAAACAGTCAGTTCCAGATCCACCGATCACATAACTGGCGACTCTGCTGGGGACTTAAACTTAAAGTGAGGTGTACCTTAGGGTTAGTTCATAACTGTGTTTTCAATTGTATTGACTTGTCTGCTTTAAATTTGTGGGTTGCATGGGAGTTACATAGATCCTAACCCGGATCTGGGGATACCCTGTTTAGGTAGCATAAGTTGTGAGGGACCTGTCCGGCGTAGACCGACACGGGTGAAACAGTGGCTACATTGGTGTGGCACCTTGGTATGTACCGATATCCCTTGTGTTGCAACGAGGAGAATATGGGTCTTCTGAGGAGTCATTAAGCACCAACAACCTTAGAACCTTAAATGACACAACTTGGCCATTAGAACAGTAGCAGTATGCTACGCCCATTGAGGCTAAACTCTCGTGATGGTTCTGGCCGCAAGAAAAGATTGCGATGCTGGAGTTATGACCGATTGAGGGTAGTCAATGATATTGGGATCCTCTAAGAACCCGGTTACTTTTGATTAGGACAGGTGTGAACCAACAAACTGAAAGAGGGTAGTACCTAGACCTCATGCTGGCCTAAACTTTAGGGGCTTGCCTTGTGTGACTTGTGTGCCTTACCATGTTTGCCTTTGTATCTGTATGTGGTGTGCTTTATCATAACATCATAGCATCATGAGCATTGCATGCATCCTGCATAAGGACTGACCATTTCAAAGACAAGAGGGTTTCATCTTTGCTCTGTTTTGTAGGACATTATGATGCCTGTGCGAAGGAATACTATCCGGTTCAACTTTGTTCGTTCACCTGAGTTGTTTGATGAGTTGGTTAGCAGAATTCCAAATACCACTTCCTTCATTCAGAGTGCTTCACCTTTCAAGACTTCCAGCTGGTCCCTACCCTGGAAGAGTTCTCTGATCTGCTTGGTATCCCTATCTTGGATCAGACTCCCTTTACTGGTTGGGAAAAGACCCTCAGGCTTGAGGACATCGCTGCAGCTCTTCCTTTGACCCATCAAGAGGGCATATGAAGACATCTTGGCTCTCCTAATCTATGGGTTAGTCCTGTTTCCTAATCCTGACAACTTCATCAATGCCACTGCCATAAGGATCTTTATGTCTCAGAATCCTGTGCCCACCCTCTTGGGTGACATCTTGCAACAACTTCATGCCCGTACTACCCGAAGACGAGGAACCCTATGGTGTTGTATCCCTTTGTTGGTGAGGTGGTTTATTTCGCACCTCCCTAAGTTCGTACTAAAGAACCAAGAAGGAAGAGGTTGGGCTCATAGGTTAATGTCTCTCACCGACAAAGACATCATTTGGACTTGCAGAGGGTTAGATGAGATAGCTATTATTGATCGATGCGGGGAATACCCTAATGTTCCTCTGATTGGTACTCAAGGAGGGATCTCTTACAATCCATGTCTAGCACTCCGTCAGTTTGGAAGAGCAAGAAGAGCAGGTCCCCATGAGATGTTGGTGCCTCACATCAGTTTCGAGTTTCAGGTGGATAGTGACGAGCTACGTCGTAGGTTCATCAAGGCTTGGGACAAAGTTCATAAAGCTGACCCACAAGAGCTAGGGCCAAAGACTTCTTTACCTATGGAAGCCTACTACAAATGGGTTCGCATCCGTGCTCAGAAGTTAGGTATGCCGTATGAAGCTGTCAGACCCGTCATTCTTGAGTGTCCTGATAAAGATGGTGTTCCTCCAACTGTCCTCCCTCCTCAGATACCTACTGATTATGAGACATTGAAGAGATCTTGGTCGCAACTGCGAGAAGAGCGGGATTCTTACCGAGAAAAGTTCAACGAGCAGGAATCAAAGATCCAGAAGCTGACAAAGCAGTTGGAGAATGAGAGAGCTCTGAATGCCTACATCCGTACTGAGAAGAGGAGACCATGGGATCAATAAGGAGCCCCAGATGTGCTTTTACAGTTTTTATTTCCTTTCCAGTATTTCCTTTCATGTAAACGCCTAAGGGCAACTTGTTGAATAATTTCAGTTGCAAAGTTGAATCTAATGAAGTGTGTTCCTTTTTTGTTTACAAAGTTGATTCCCGATTGTCTTTGAAAACATAATTCATACGCATTTCATACATCATGTGCATAGCAGGTTTTTCCCCTTTTTCAGGTTGCTTACAGTTCTTCGCTGTTTATTTCAGCATCATGAATCCCGAATCTGCATCAACTGAGACATCAATCAAGGCTCTTCAGGCGCAGAATGCGCAGTTTCAAGAACTAATCAAGGGGCTGGCTAAAGGCCAAGAAGAACTGAAGGCTATGCTCCTGAAGAAGGAGAAGAAGAAGAAGAGAAGAACTGTTCTGTTCAACTCGGGCCGAAGGTTTGGCAATACTCTGCAGCATGAAGAGGCTGGTTCTTCTGTTGGCAAGAGTCCTTCTCAGGCAGAAGTAAAGGTCCCTAGTCCGGTAGTCTCCGACAACGAGACAGATTTTGATGAAAAGCAGTACCCTCCTGCTGATGACAGATATAAGCAATTGGAGGATAGGTTGAAGGCTATGGAGGTTCAACAGGTACCTGGGCTGGATTTCTGAGATCTGGGTTTGTCAACTGGTGTGATTATCCCGCACAAGTTCAAAGCACCATCCTTCTCCAAATATGACGGGGCGTCTTGTCCCAAGCTGCATCTGAGGTCCTATGTTCGGAAAATTCAGCCGTACTCTGCGGATAAGAATTTATGGATCCACTTCTTCCAGGAGAGTCTTTCAGGGACTCATCTCGAATGGTTCTATCAGCTGGATGGGACCAAGGTTCGTAACTGGGAGGAGTTGGCTACTGCTTTCTACAAGCAGTATCAATATAATGCCGACCTTGCCCCCACACGTACCCAACTCCAGGGTATGTCGTTAGGTGCAAGCGAAGGTTTTAAGGAGTACGCTCAGAAGTGGAGAGACCTGGCTGGCAGGGTGCAGCCACCATTGACTGACCGGGAACTGGTAGACATGTTCTTGGGGACCCTATCTGGGCCATTTTTCAACCATCTCATCGGGAATTCTTCTGCTGGGTTCACTGATCTGATTCTGACTGGAGAGAGAATTGAAGCTGGGCTGAAGTCTGGGAAGATTGCAAAGGGTGCATCATCTAGTTCGGAAAAGAAACCATTTAAGAAGGAGTCTAGTGCCGTGTATGGTTCTAGGAAATCAGAGAGACATGAGCACCGCCAATCTGTCAGTGCGGTGATGATTGCTAAGCCTGCTGCCGCTCCTCGGCCAAACAATCCTCAAAAGGCTGAAAGACCCCGGCGAGAGTTTACCCGGTTAAGCATGACCCTATCACAGATCCTGCCACAGTTGCTCTCCACTAACTTAGTGACTGTCAGAGAGGCGCCAAAGTTCCCTAATACAACATCTCCCAAGTACAACCCGAATGCTCGTTGTGCTTACCATTCAGATAGCCCGGGGCACTCTACCGATGACTGTTGGGCACTAAAGAACAAGCTACAGGACCTCATTGACGCTAAGGAGGTACAGTTTGAGGCATCTGACAAGCCTAACGTAGTGACAGCTCCCCTGCCTGCTCATGGAGTTAATGCTATCGGGGATGAAGAGGAAGTTGATGAAGCTGAGTTTGATAGCTGGATCTACCCGGCAACTGACGGTGGACTTAACAATTGGAGCGCAAAGGACAATCTCCCTGTTTCTTTTGTTACTAAGTAATGAATTCCTATGTTTTGTTATTTTGTAATAAACAATGATAAACTCTATGGCCTGGTGTCTTACCCGAGGCACCGTGGTTCTATTTGTGAGGGCATACAAATTGTCATTTCATATATCATAAATGAAAATCTTGGACGTATTTTTCGCATTACAAATATTGTGCTCCTTTTCGGTCTTTCTTTTTTCTTTTCATATAATTTTCAAAACAGCTGTATTTACACACACACTCACTCATACAGGTTTCAATCCACTCTGGATCTTACTGACAACAACTCTGCTACTGCCAATTATGACTTCGAAAATCCGATCAACTTAGCCGAAGACGAAGGTGAAGATGATTGCGAAGTGCCTGGCGAGCTTGCAAGACTGTTGCTTCAGGAAGAGAGGGCAATTCAACCCCATGAAGAGCCAGTGGAAACCATAAACTTGGGTACTGAAGCAGACAGGAAAGAGGTAAAGATTGGTGCCAACCTAGAGCTCAGCGTGAAGCAACGGTTAACCAAGATGCTGCATGACTATATGGAGATCTTTGCCTGGTGCTACGAAGACATGCCCGGGTTGGATACCGATATTGTCGTCCATCACTTGCCGACTAAGGAAGACTGCCCTCCAGTTAAGCAAAAGGTCCGTCGGATGCGTCCAGAGATGTCTGAGAAGATTAAAGCCGAGGTCATGAAACAGTTTGATGCTGGGTTCCTTGCAGTGACTTCTTACCCTCAGTGGGTTGCTAATGTGGTGCCGGTACCTAAGAAGGACGGCAAGGTCAGAATGTGTGTCGATTACAGGGATCTGAACAGGGCCAGCCCCAAGGATGACTTCCCCTTACCTCACATTGATGTCCTTGTTGATAACACAGCTCAGCACAAGGTATTCTCTTTCATGGATGGCTTTTCAGGTTACAATCAGATCAAGATGGCACCTGAAGACATGGAAAAGACTACATTTGTTACTCAGTGGGGCACCTTCTGTTACAAGGTCATGCCTTTTGGATTAAAGAATGCTGGGGCAACCTACCAACGTGCCATGGTCGCCTTATTTCATGACATGATCCATCACGAGATAGAGGTGTATGTGGACGACATGATCGCTAGGTCCCAGACTGAGGAAGAGCACCTAGATCATCTGCAGAAGTTGTTTGACCGGTTGAGACTGTACAAGCTGAGACTGAACCCGAACAAGTGCACCTTCGGGGTAAGATCTGGAAAACTGCTAGGCTTCGTGGTCAGCGATAAAGGTATTCAAGTGGACCCTGCTAAGGTCAAAGCTATTCAAGAGATGCCAGTTCCTAAGACAGAGAAGGAAGTCAGAGGCTTTTTAGGACGCCTGAATTACATTGCTCGATTCATCTCGCACCTAACCGCTACCTGTGAGCCAATCTTCAAGCTGCTGAAGAAAGATCAGGTAGTACGTTGGAATGATGAATGTCAGGCTGCTTTTGACAAAATCAAAGAGTATCTCCAAGAACCACCTATCCTTATGCCACCGGTTGAAGGGAGACCTCTGATACTATATCTGACAGTGCTTGACAACTCAATGGGGTGTGTGCTGGGGCAGCATGACGAGTCTGGCCGAAAAGAGCATGCCATTTATTACCTTAGCAAAAAGTTTACCGACTGTGAGACCCGATACTCACTGCTTGAGAAAACTTGCTGCGCTTTGGTATGGGCTGCTCGCCGGCTGAGACAGTATATGCTGACTCACACTACCTTGTTGATCTCAAAGATGGATCCGATAAAATACATATTCGAAAAGCCTGCTCTGTCTGGGAGAATTGCAAGATGGCAAATGATCTTGACGGAATACGACATTCAGTACACAACCCAGAAAGCCATCAAAGGAAGTGTATTGGCAGACCACTTAGCTCATCAAGCTGTAGATGACTACCAATCAATGAACTTCGAGTTTCCGGATGAAAGCATCATGATTGTGACTGATTGTGAAGTACCTGGACCGGATGAAGGACCTGAACCAGGATCCCGATGGTCTATGCACTTTGACGGAGCCTCCAATGCTTTGGGAAACGGTATCGGCGCCATAATCATATCTCCACAAGGTACTCATACTCCACTCACTGCCCGGCTATGTTTCAACTGTACTAACAACATGGCAGAGTATGAGGCGTGTATCATGGGTCTTCAAGCTGCGATCGACCTAAGGATCAAATTTCTAAGTGTCTTCGGAGATTCCGCTCTTGTGATCAATCAGATCAAGGGAGAGTGGGATACGAAACATCCAAACCTGATTCCTTACAGAGAATGTGTGTTGACCCTGATCCCCCACTTCACAGAGATAACCTTTGAACACTTTCCAAGAGAAGAGAATCAGTTAGCGGACGCGTTAGCTACAATGTCTTCAATGTTCAAGGTCAAATGGGATAATGAGGCTCCTCGAATCATCATTTGGAAACTGGACGAACCGGCATACTATTGTGATCTCGAAACTGAATTGGTGACTGAGAAGCCTTGGTACCACGAAGTGAAGAGATATCTGGAAGCTCAGGAATACCCTGAAGGTGCCTCTGTCAATGATAAGAAATTCCTGAGGAGGTTTGCAGCCAAGTTCTTCCTAAGCAACGACATCTTGTACAAGAGAAACCATGATTCAACCTTACTGCGTTGTGTGGACAAAACTGAAGCAGAACAGATCATGGAAGATCTACATGAAGGGACCTTTGGTACGCATTCCAGTGGACATACTATGGCTAAGAAAATCCTACGGGCAGGATATTACTGGTCTACAATGGAAGCTGACTGTTACCAACATTCCAGGACATGCCATAAGTGCCAGATCTATGCAGACAAGGTGCATGTTCCTCCGGTTCCCCTGAATGTTCTGACTGCGCCTTGGCCGTTTGCAATGTGGGGCATAGACATGATCGGCGAGATTAAACCTACGGCATCCAATGGACATCGCTTCATCCTAGTGGCGATTGATTATTTTACGAAGTGGGTCGAGGCAGCCTCCTATGCTACAGTAACCAAGACTGTTGTGGCACGGTTCATTCGGCACAACCTGATCTGTCGATACAGCGTCCCTGAGCGGATTATTACAGACAATGGTACCAATCTGAACAACAAGATGATCGCCGAGCTTTGCGAACAGTTCAAGATACAGCACCACAATTCTTCTCCTTACAGACCGAAGATGAATGGGGCTGTAGAAGCAGCTAACAAGAACATCAAGAAGATCGTGCAGAAGATGACAGTAACTTACAAAGATTGGCACGAGATGTTACCGTTCGCTCTGCATGGGTACCGTACCTCAGCTAGGACGTCAACCGGGGCAACTCCTTTCTCTCTGGTTTATGGCATGGAGGCAGTCTTGCCAATTGAAGTACAAATTCCCTCTCTCCGGATAATGAAGGATGCAAATCTGAACGAAGATGATTGGATCCAGACACGACTTGATCAACTTAACCTCATTGACGAAAAGAGACTTGCTGCTATCTGCCATGGTCAGACGTATCAGAAACGGATGATCAGGGCATTTAACAAGAAGGTCAGACCACAGGAATATCAAGTTGGGGATCTGGTTATCAAGAGAATCATCCTTCCTCAGAGTGATCCAAGGGGCAAATGGACCCCTACATATGAAGGGCCATTTGTGGTTAAGCATGTGTTCTCAGGAGGAGCCATGATATTGACCAATATGGATGGTGACGACCTTCCTCACCCCGCCAATGCAGACATAGTTAAAAAATACTACGCATGAAAAAAGACCCGCTAGGCTGACATGCCTAGGAAAAAATTAGGGCTTCCCGTCGAACCAAAAGGGTTCGGGCAAAATGAAGGGATGAAAATAAAAAAAATCTGTACACCCGGCAAGTCGAAAACCTGAAAAGGCGGCTTGGGCAAAAATGGGTATCCCGGTGGACTAAAAACCCGAAAGGGCAGTCCAGGCAAAAATTAGGGATAAAGCGTAATACTATGTCTCATTGGATCACTTTGCATCCAGAATCCGGTATCTACATCAAGTTCAGACGGCATCGATCAGTCAGCTTCACCTTCAACCAAGGTCATCAAGTGATGAGACGCTCGAAATTATAAAAGCAATAGCAGAGTTGAAACCCAGTGGATCATTCATATTTCACACAGCTGTTTTATTTTATTTTGTACAAAATTTGTATAAACTCTCTTATTCGGCGGCGTCCTCTTACTAGGACATCAGCCTCTTGTATACAAAACGCCTATTCACAGGCCATTCAAAAATCAATACAAATATATTTTTCAGTTAAACGTGCCAAGTGTTTTTTTTCTTTTTCTGTTTTGTTTTGCGAAGAACGTCCAAGGTTCAATTTGTGATATATGCATTGACAATAATTTGCTAACTCATAAATATTTTACATACGAAACAAAGGAATTAATTGCAGGTGACACTAGAAACAGGGGCAATAAAGATTTATCTGAGCAGTCTAATTGTTCTATCTTCCAAGGTACCAAGTTAGGTTCAGCTAAAGAACATAACCAGATTCCTTAAACCCCCAGAGAGTGGTTCAGCAAAACAGTACATTCTTCTCCAAGCAAAATTATCAAATCTCAAGGAAATTGAGTATCCTCCCGTAGATCTCAAAATTCCCCCAGCAGCAGCATATATTCTCAACAAGCATCCCCGGCAGTCTTGGCCTAAAGATTGTTCCCCGGCGGCATACCAACATTCAAAAGAATCACTTCCCCAGCATATCAAAACTCCCCAGAAGATTCCAATTCAGTTCCCCAGGAAAGATGGAATTCATATCCCCAAGCAAGCTTATCCCCAGTAAATTCTGGAAGCTTATCCCCTCGCAGAGCACGAACGCGTCGTCCGGCTTGATTTAAAGAGTTATTTCCTTAACAGGATATAACTGGGTTATCCTCAGCCCAAAAGCCATGGAAAGAGCGTCCTCGACGAAATTCTCTTATCCCCAGCGAAGTCTATCAGCACTTCCAATACAATAAGGGTATCCGCAGCAAGCTATTATCAACTCAGCAAAGCATCTCTCTCCCTACAGAGTATTGCTTCCCAGCATGGTCGCTAGAGTATCTTTTCTCCCCTCAGAATCTTCCATTTGCCAAGTTTATTCCGCAACGGAGTCATCTTCTCTTACCGGTATTCTTGCAACTATCATCCCCAGCGGAAGCAAAATCAATACTTCAACATCAGCCCAGGATACGACTTCCCGGCACCCGTCAAGGATTTACTTTCTTAGACGAAAAACACATTCATAAAACATCACATACATCATTATAGCATGCATAGACGCATCATATCATACAAATCTCATTTATGTTGAGAACATCATTGCTTGATCCATATCATGCATTGCATATGACTGACCTTTACCTTTTAGGAAAGACGCAGTTAAAACGCTCAAACATATTTCAAAGCCTTCTCTAGTCCAGCTAAATCGACTCCCAACAGATTTTTCTGATAAAGACTCAGCAGAAGTTATGGTCCCCTCTCCGACAAGTGTGTGAGGTGGTAAGTCCTTTTTCAGATATTTCCCTCTCCGACGATGAGTGTGAGGTGATAATCTCTTATGGTCCCCTCTCCGACAAGTGCGTGAGGTGGTAAGTCCTTTTTCAGATATTTCCCTCTCCGACGATGAGTGTGAGGTGATAATCTCTTATGGTCCCCTCTCCGACAAGTGCGTGAGGTGGTAAGTCCTTTTTCAGATATTTCCCTCTCCGACGATGAGTGTGAGGTGATAATCTCTTATGGTCCCCTCTCCGACAAGTGCGTGAGGTGGTAAGTCCTTTTCAGATGTTTCCCTCTCCGACGGTGAGTGTGAGGTGATAGTCTCCTATGGTCCCCTCTCCGACAAGTGCGTGAGGTGGTAATTCCTTTTCAGATGTTTCCCTCTCCGACGGTGAGTGTGAGGTGATAGTCTCCTATGGTCCCCTCTCCGACAAGTGCGTGAGGTGGTAATTCCTTCTTCAGATGTTTCCCTCTCCGATGATGAGTGTGAGGTGATAGTCTCTTATGGTTCCCTCTCCAACGGCGAGTGAGGTGGTAAGTCCTTTTTTCAGATGTTTCCCTCTCCGACGGTGAGTGTGAGGTGATAGTCTCTCATGGTTCCCTCTCCAACGGCGAGTGAGGTGATAATTCCTTTTCAGATGGTTCCCTCTCCGACGGCGAGTGAGGTGACAATTCCTTTTCCTATGATTCCCTCTCCGACGGCGAGTGAGGTGATTCCCTTTCAGATTATAATGGCCTATGGTTCCCGTCCCGATCCTGCGAAGATGGTATTTCCCACCAAGATTTTCTCAACGAGCGTTGTTGAAGTTAAAATCCCCCAAGGTTCTCTTACCATTCATGCTAAGGCCGTAACCATACCTGGTCCATTCATCATCTTTTGAAGCTCCAGACTCAGCTCCTGCAACGTGTCAGGTACTCATTTGTTCTTTTGCAGGTATGCAGGTTCTCACTAAGGAATCTCCTACGCAATCAACATCCAGATGGCATCTATAAGCCCATCACCCTATCCAGCAACCTCTAAATGGCATCTATAAGCCCATTCCGCCATCACTGCTACTATGTGAGCGCAAATTTCTGGGCACTCTAGTGTCCAATCATCTTCTACCCTCGGATTACGAAAGGCACGTCAGCCAATCTGCATCCTTAGGTCTAAGAAGATTGAACAGGGGCAACTGTTGTACCCCAAAATTTCCCCTCCCATATTCTTCAAGAAATTGCCAAGCCAAGTCACAAAATTCCCCAAGGGTTGCACAGCTCAACAGTCTCCCATACAGTCAAAACTAGGGTTTGTGTTCTGATCAGGAAAATAAAGTTTTCAAGGGCCCAATCAAGTCTCATATGCCTACAAATATGGTCAAGCATCCTCATATCAAGTTTCAAGGCATTCAGCTCAAAATTGCTCAGTCAAAACCCTAAATTGCACTACAGTCAACTGTAGGGGCAAAATGGTCATTTGGCAGTCAAAAGTTCAAATTTTTGGTCAACATATCATTTTGAAGCCACAAACATCATTTGATCATTGCTTGATCATGATTCTCAAAATTTGGCTCAGAAATCATCAAAGATGCAAAAGTTACTATATTTGGACAGCTGAAAAAGTCAACTGAAATTGACCAGGGCATAACTTTCACATGGATTATCAGAAAAATTCCATCCAAAGCTCATTTTGAAGAGAAAGACATTTCCTACAACTCATCTTCATACTTCAAGTCCAAGAAATGCTCTCACAAAAAGTTATCAATTTCAACATTATAGGTCATTTTCAAAAGTCAACAAAAAGGGACTTTAAGTCAAAGGCCATAACTTGAGATTGGTAAATTAAAATGACATGGGACCAAAGGCATTGGTTAGAGGACTCAAAGACCTTTCCAAAATGTCCAAGAACATGAGAAAAGCTTAAAAATTGAGCAAGTTATGCCTTGTAGAAGTTGGGAAATTTTTGGATATTTTGAAAAGTCAACATCGATACAAATGACCTAAAATTGCTAATGGGCCTATTTTTCTTCCATGATTCATCATTCCAAGCATATGCACGACCACTTGGCCCAAAGGGAAGTATTTTCTCATTTTTTATTTATTTATTTGAATTATTATTTATATTAATTCATTTAAATTATTTAAATACATGAAAAATATCAAACTTGCCTTAACAAATCTTTTTGTACACATTTCAGCCTCAATATTTTGTGCACATCCCAACATGGAAAGATTTGGTTTGATTTAGGCTAATTGACACAAAAATACATGTGAAAAAGATATGGAAAGATCTTATGAAATCAAATATGCAAAACCATTAATTCATTGGATTTTATTGAGTTTTCTTAACCTAATTGCTTCACTACATATGCCTGAATCAAAACCTAATGAGAATACACAAAAAGCTGCGCTAAAGAACAAGTTGCAAACTTGAAAAATTTTCCATAAAACTCAATTCTGAAATCAACTTTGGAGGTGGATTCAAAGTGTAAAACTTGTTTCAATAGCTTGCCAAGGTCACCCTGATCAGATTCCAATCACAAACTTCCACTCAAACGCCAAGAATTGGTATTTTGAACTTAAACTGTACAGCAAAAATTCCATAATCGTACATCCCATTCTATGCATTGTTTGTGAAATTTAATGGTTGATTTGTGTTCACTATGAAGTTTTGAAGCTAATCCATACCTTTAATTGCGTTTTTCTGTGTTGTATGAGATTATGCCATAACTGTTTTTCTAGGGTTTACAAAGCTCAAAATTAGGGATTTGCAAACAAGGAAAAATTAGGGTTCAAGGCCACCACCATTAGACTCAGCGCTTGAAGACGAAGATGATGGAACCCTCGTGCTCAATTTATGAGCGTTGAGGGGCTAGTCGCTATTTTCTGGAAACATGCCTAAAACCACGCGTCTAAAACCGTTGCCATACAGTCTTGTTTCAGAAAAAAAAGAAAACACGTGAAGAAGACGATCACGTGGAGAGCGTTGATTCGCTGTTTTGAATTTCGCGCGTTTTCAATCCATTAACGCGTTGCTTCTTTTATATTATTTATTTGTTTGTATATTAACTGAATGCGCGTGTAGCTCAGCTGGAAAGCAGGATTGGTAGTGAAGGTACATGACCTGGGTTCGAACCCCAGGTCTACGCTATTTCCATAATATTTTTCCACTAATGTTCACGTGCAGGTTCAACATTGACGTACATCATACACCTTCAGAAATCAACATGCCACGTCCATTCCAGCATCAGATCAAGGGCTATAGATTGGGGAACACGTTACACTCCAGTCAACGTACCAGCATGCTAGCAAAAAAGTCAAAGAAGGCTATGCTAAATGGGCTAGAATTTCACAACAACACCTCACAATTGGGGCCTGAACCCCCCCTGGTTTGCTTTCTCTATATTTTTCTTATTTTATTTTTTATTGTTATTTTATTTTCTTTATTTGTTTAAATTAATTATTATTTTTACAAAATATAAAAAAAAACATCATCAAAAATCAGAAAAGACAAAAATGTGATAAATAATTTTTTATTTTAATTATTTCCTTATAAATAAATTAGCATGTAAATAAATTCAATTTAAATTAGGGTTTGCAATATTAATTCTTTTTTTTTTTCATAAAAAACCCAAAAATATAGAATTAGGTTTAATAACTTTTTATCCCTTTTAATTTTCCTTTTTACCATAATATTATTGATTTATTTATTTTTATAATTAAATTGTATATAAAAAAACTTAGGTTTAATTTAGGTTAAATTTTAATACTTTCATAATAAATTTAAAAACAATTAGAATTAGATTTAGCTTTTTATTTTAATTGAAATTGATTCTTTTTTCCATTAAATCAAAAAAAACATAAAAATACATAAAACATTTTCCTTTAATTTTAATTTTAATTCCTTATTAATAATATTTTGCAAAAGGGTCCAACGCCCTCACTCGTAATTTATTTAATTTCGCATATTTATTTTATTTCGCTTAAATAATTATGTACCTCTCCCAAAGCGTTGTAACATTTACTTTTCGCACTTTTATTTGCTTTATTTATTTTCTGTCAAATCGGGTCCGGTTTAATTTTGGCGATGTGGACCCGCGCCATTTGTAATAGTTTAGAATTTACTTTTCCCGCAAATATTAACTGTTAACAAAAGCATGAAAGAATGTATGACAAAAAAATAAAAACAAACGCATAGATCACTAATAACATGACAAGACAAATACAAATGAAAACGACACACGAATCGCACACACCACCCCTAGGGTACGCCTCACTGTTGCCTTGCCTCGAAAGGTGATCGTCGAGTAGAGGATGTCTTAGTAAGTCCTCATGATCCGGGAACCTGGCATGAGGGTAGCTTCTAAGGTGTCTTCCCATTGCTCTGGTGATCACCATGTCCCGAACCCTCGAATTGACCCGAACACCTCCAACGGTGGTGCTACCTACCTCTCAATGGTGGGATGGCACTACTTTAAAGGACATCTACACAGACGAATTCCTTAGGGTAGGTAGACGACTCTAGATACTTGCTCTAATTTCAAAACAAATTCAAAAATACTTTTCACACCGACACCTTTTCAAAAGCTTTCGAAAGCAAATTTTTCAAACACTCTTGAGGACTGATACAAGAGTCGAACTGAAATTTTCAAAGAAACTTTTAAAAACCCACAGTTGAAAAGCAAACAAACCATTTTTGAAAACACAAATGAGCAAGTATCTAAGAGCCCATGGATAACCATGGATAGAAAGGGTGCTAACACCTTCCCTTTCTATAATCTACCTCCCGAACCGAGAGCAATCTCTTTAAGGAATTTTTCTGTGCTTTTGTCCTTTCCATTTAGAGAAAATAAAAGACGGTGGCGACTCTTGCTTCCGCGACATTTCGCGAACCAGCGTTAAACAGTCAGTTCCAGATCCACCGATCACACCAGGCATGTCTTTGTAAGACCAGGCAAAGATTTCCATGTAGTCATGCAGCATCTGGATCAAATGTTGCTTCACGCTGAGCTCCAGGTTGGCACCAATCTTAACTTCCTTTTTATATGTATCAGTACCTAGATTTATCGTCTCCACTGGCTCTTCATGTGGTTGAATTTCCCTCTCTTCCTGGAGCAACAGTCTTGCAAGCTCACCAGGCACTTCGCAATCATCTTCACCTTCGTCTTCGGCTAAGTTGATCGGATTTTCGAAGTCATAACTGGCAGTATCAGAGTCGTTACCAGTGAGATCCAGAGTGGATTGAAACCTGTATGAGTGAGTGTGTGTAAATACAACTGCTTTGCAATATATGTAAAGAAAGAAAGAAAGGGAGCGCAAGATTTGAAATGTGAAAAACATCCAATGCTTTTATTCATGATATATGAAAGTGACAAACAAAAGCCCTCACAAACAAAACCACGGTGCCTCGGGTAAGACACCGGGCCATAAAGTTTTAAATTATTGTTTATTACAAGTCCAAAACAAAGAAGTTCATTACTGGGTGACAAAAGTAATGGGTGTAAAGTCTTTGGCAGTCCAGTTGCTAGGTCCACCGTTGGCCGTTGGGTAGATCCAGCTGTCAAACTCTGATTCTTCCACTTCGTCTTCATCCCCAATAGCATTTACTCCATGGTTGGGCATGGGAGCAGTCACCACATTAGGCTTCTCGGGCGCCTCAAACTGAACCTCTTTAGCATCAATAAGGTCTTGAACCTTATTCCTTAGGGCCCAACAATCATCAGTAGAATGCCCCGGGCTATCGGAGTGATAAGCACAGCGGGCATTTGGATTATACTTAGGGGATGTAGTGTTCACAACCTTCAGGGCCTCTCTAACAGTCACCAAGTTGGTTGATAGTAGTTGCGGCAGGATCTGAGAGAGAGTCATGCTGAGCCGAGTATACTGCCGTTTGGGCCTCTCAGCCCTGGGTTGGTTGTACTGTTGTGGATCAACAACAGGCTTAGAAATAACCACCGCGTTGACAGCTTGGCGGCGTTCAGGTTTGTCTTGCCTTCTTGGACCATACACAACACTTGCCTCTTTCTTGAAGGGCTTCTTTTCAGTACTTGAGGAGGCAACCTTCTGTATCTTCCCCGATTTTATACCAGCCTCGATCCTCTCACCAGTCAGGATCAGATCAGTAAACCCAGCAGAGGAATTACCAATGAGATGATTGAAAAATGGACTAGATAGGGTCCCCAGGAACATATCCACCAACTCTCGGTCCGTCAATGGTGGCTGCACCCTGCCAGCCAGATCTCTCCATTTCTGTGCGTACTCCTTAAAACCTTCACCCAATCCTAACGACATACCCTGGAGTTGGGTACGCGTAGGAGCGAGGTCGGAATTATATTGATACTGCTTGTAAAAAGCAGTGGCCAGATCCTCCCAGTTACGAATGTTGGTTCCATCCAGCTGATAGAACCATTCGAGGTGAGTCCCTGAAAGACTCTCCTGGAAGAAGTGGATCCATAAGTTCTTGTCTGCTGTATAAGGCTGGATCTTCCTTACATAAGAACGGAGGTGCATCTTGGGACAGGAAGCCCCGTCATACTTTACAAAGGCAGGCGCCTTGAACTTGTGTGGAATTACCACCCCAGAAGATAACCCCAAGTCTCCAAAATCCAGTCCAGGCACATGCTGGATCTCCATGGAATTCAACCTGTCTTCCAACTGCTTGTACCGGTCCTCAGCAGAAGGATACTGTTCGTCATTGAAGTCTGTCTCAGTGTCAGAGACCACAGGACTAGGGACCTCTCTCCCTTGGTGACTACCTTCCCCCACAGATGGAGTAGTCCTCTCAGCTTCATTTTGCAAAGTGTTCCCGAGCCTGCGCCCAGTGTTGAATAGCCCAGTCCTCTTCTTCTTCTTATTCTTCTTCAGGAGCATAGCCTTCAGCTCTTGTTGACCTTGAGCCAAGCCCATGATCACCTCCTGAAATTGTGCGTTCTGCGCCTGAAGGGCCTTGATAGACAGCTCGATAGATGATTCAGGGTTCATGATGCTGAAATAAACAGCGAAGAACAGTAAGCAACTTGAAAAGAAGAGTACCTGCTATGCACATGATGAATGATATGTGTTTATGCAATGCATTCAAGGGTTCGAAAATTCAAATTTGTTGTAGACAAAAAGGAACACACGTTATCATTAAGGAAATAATTGTTTGATACATCAAAGCCTCATGGGCAAACATTACAAAGCAGATCAATCCCAAAAGACACTACGCATCCTCTTCGGAGCAATGTAGGTGTTGAGATTCCTTTCCTCGTGCAGTAGGCGGGTGAGCTCCAAGACCTTCTTTTCACTAGCATGTAGACTGGTCTCAAGAGAATTCCGTTCTTCCTTAAGCTGGACCCAGCTCTTCTGCATTTCTTCCCAGGATGTGGGCATGTCAGGATGTTGGATAGTGTAGGACACCTCTCCGTCCAATACTGGCTCTTTGATCACAGGGAGAACATAAGGATAAGGCATCTCTAACTTCTGGGAGCGGGCGCGTACCCACTTGAGATAAGGTTCCAACGGGATGGAGTTCCTGTGCCCCAGTGTCTTGCTGTCTATCTTACTGGGCATCCTCCAAGCTCTGATAAATCTCTGGCGAAGTCCTTGTGCATCGTTGTCGAAGTCAAAAACTATGTCAGGAATTAACATGTCATGAGGGTCGTCCCTCCGAGCATAACCAAACTGTCTCCAAGCCAGGCACGGGTTGTAAGTAATATCTCCTCTGATTCCAAGTAAAGGAACATTAGGGTACTCCCCGCAATGATCAATGATAGTGACATCCTCTCTGGACCGAGAACACCAATGTATATCAGCATGTGTAAGAGTCATCAATCGTTGTGACCATCTCAAACCCCGCTCATTCTTCAAAACTGATTGTGGAAGGTGCGAAATAAACCACCTTCCCAGGAGAGGAGTGCAGCACATAAGAACACCTCTTTTTCTCATGGTTCGAGTGTAACATGAGTGAAGGATGTCCCCAAGCAACGTAGGTATAGGATTCCTGGACATGAAGATCTGGACAACACTGATATCTATAAGCTAATCTGGGTTGGGGAACAACACCAAACCATAGACAAGGAGGGCCACAACTTCTTCAAAAGCTTGTAAGTCAAGGGAGTTCCAACATTCTTGGGCCTTTTCAAACCGAAACCTGGCTAAGAACCCTTTGATACCACTTCTAGCTTCCCAATGTCCCTTGAGGTCAGATGGTTGTAGGTGTAAGGCCTTAGCAATCTCTTCAAGTTTGGGTTCCTTTTCCGTACCGTTGTAGGGTAGCTGATCAAGGATAAGGATCTTCAGAAGCCGGGAGAACTCTTCTAATGTAGGCACCAGTTGATAATCCAGGAAGGTGAAACAGTGATGCAGAGGGTCAAAGAACTAGAATAGGACCTTTATCATATCTTCCTCAATGTTGGTGTTGACCAAGCTGATGAGTCTTCCATGTATCTCACTGAATGAAGAGCTCTCGGGAATCCTGGATGTAAGCTCCTTAAGCTGAGGAGGGATCCTTACAAGGCTGATCTGAATTGTCTTTCTGCGAACAATTTCCATGTCCTACAAAACAAGAACAAAGATGAAGATTCGAACCCCTGAAATGGTTAGTCAATGCATATGATGCTGGATGATGTCATGATGCTATGATTAAACACACCACAAATATTTACAAAGGCAAACATGATAAGGCACACAAGTCACACAAGACAACCCTCAGAGTTTAGGCCAACATGGGGTCTGGGTATTACCCTCTTGAAGTTGGTGGGCTCAACCTGTCCTATTAGAAGTAACCGGGTTCTAAGGGTCCCAATATCACTGGATTGCTTTCATTGTTCATTGTTTCGATTTAGCCACTGAACTGGCGACCGAAATATTCCAGGAAAGCAACCCTCAATTGAGTGTAGTATCGAGTATCAACCAACCTCAGACTGCACCAAAGTCAGTTATCTCACTACCCTAAAGAGGCCAAGATAGTTCAATTAAGGTTCCTAAGGTCAGTTGATGCTTCACGACACCACATGGAGGCCCCGTACTCTCCTTGACTGAACTCAAGGGTTACCGGTACACACCAAAGTGCCACATCAATGTAGCAGACTGTTTCAACCATGTCGGTATACCCCACACAGTTCCCTCACAGCCTTGTTGCTACTTTCTAAGAAGGTATCCCCAGATCCAGGTTAGGATCTATAGAACTCCCAAGACAGTCCCACAATTTAAAGCAAACAAGTCAAAGCAATTGAAAACACAATGATCTTAGTCTTAAGGTACACCCCACTTTAAAAGATTGTTCCCCAGCAGAGTCGCCAGTTCTGTGATCAGTGGATCTGGAACTGACTTTTTAACGCTGGTTTCGCGAAATATCGTGGAAGCAAGAGTCGCCACCGTCTTTTATTTTCTCCAACATGGAAAGGACAAAAGCACATAAAAATTCCTTATTGAGATTAGTTCTCGGTTCGGGAGGTAGATTTATAGAAAGGGAAGGTGTTAGCACCTTTTCTATCCATGGTTATCCATGGGCTCTTAGATACTTGCTCATTTGTGTTTTCAAAATGTTTGTTTGCTTTTTAATGTGAGTGGGTTTGAAAAAAAGTTTCTTTGAAAGTTTCAGGTCGACTCTTGTATCAGTCCTCAAGAGTGTTTGAAAAGTTGTTTTGAAAGCTTTTTGAAAAGTGTCGGTGTGAAAAGAGTTTTTGATTTGTTTTGAATTAGAGCAAGTATCCATGAGTCATCTACCTACCCTAAGGAATTAGTCTGTATAAATGTCCTTAAGGTAGTGCCATCCCACCATTGAGAGGTAGGTAGCACCACCGTTGGAGGTGTTCGGGTCAATTCGAGGGTTAGGGACAGTGTGGTCACCGAGCAATAGTAAGATACCTTAGAAGCTACCCTTATGCCATTGATCTTTTTATTCCGAGGCAACCGTTTCGAGGCAACTTGTTTCGAGGCAACCGTTTCGAGGCAACTAGATCAATGGAACATAAGGACTCACTAAGACATCCTGTACTCGACGACCACGTTTCGAGGGGCAAGGCAACAGTGTGATCACCAGAGCAACAATAGGGCACCTTAGAAGCTACCCTTATGCCATGTTCATGGACATAAGGACTTACTAAAACGTCCTGTACTCGACGACTACCTTTCGAGGGGCAAGGCAACAGTGAGGCGTACCCTAAGAGTGGTGTGTGAATTGTGTGTCATTTTCAGTTTATTATTTGTCTTGTCATGCATTGGGTGAGCTACGCTTTGATTTTATTTGGGCATTCATTCTTTCATGTGATTAGCAGTTAAAAGAGTGCGGAAAATAAAAATGCGGAAAATAAAGGTCCTACGCTATTACAAGGCGCGGGTCTACATCGCCAAATTAAACCAAGACCCGATTTGAATAAAAGTGCGGAAAGTAAATGACCTAATTATCTATTACAAGGCTTTGGGGCAAATACATTATATCCACAAAAGAAATAAAAATAAATGCGAAAAGAAGTAAGAATCGAGAGTGTGAGGGCGTTGGACCCTTTTAAGGAATTGAATTGAAATTATTAAATTTAATTAAATTAAATAAAGAAAGAACTTATTTTTTGATGTTTTTGTATTTATGATATTTAATGAGAATAAAGAAAATTAATATTGAAAGAAATCCTAATTCTAAATTGTTTTTAATTATTAAAGAAAAAATGTTTAAGTTGTAACCTAATTTACCCTAATTAATTAAATGACATATTTATTTATAAAATTAATTAATGGTTAATAATAATTATAATAAGAAAAATTTAATTATTGAGAAAAAGATAATAAACATGTTAGAAACCCTAAATTTTATGTATTTTAATTATTAAGGAAAAAAAACATTAAAATTGAACCTAAAATTAAACTAAATTGATTATTGAAGATTTATTTACAAAATAATATTAAATAAAACATATTTTTATTTTATGATTTCTGATTTTTTTGGTTTTATGAAAATTGTTTTTGATGAATTAATTAAAATAAATAAAAAAAATAAAAAAAAATGAAAAGAAAGAAAACAATATGCAAACCATGGGGGGTGTTGACCCCAATTGAGGAGGTGGTTTGAGGAATTTTGGCCCAACAGGAGGAAGTCCTTTGTTGAATTTTTGAATCACATCTTGTGGTTGACTGAGCGTGCATGATGGTCTGCTTTTATGACCATGGGATTGATCAATCAGCTTACGTGGCCAACGAGTGCTTGAGGGTGTATGATGAGCCCTGGGGACTTATACTGCATGGAAGTATATGAAACAAAACAATATAAATTATTTGAGGGGACCTGGGATTCGAACCCAGGTCCCAGTGTTTACCAGCGAATGCCTTTACCAAGTGAGCTATCAGCGCGTTTTGGATATGAAATGGAAAGTAAACAATATAACGTAAAACAAGAATTAGTGGTGTACAAACAAAAAAACGCGCCAGAATTATGAATCATCCAATGACCATCAGCCACGCTAGCCTTCGTCTCCATTTGTGCCTGTAATAAAATGAGATAGCGGGGGTTTTAAACCCCCCCAAAACACCATCTGCAGAAAATAGCGAATATCATATGGTAAAAAAGAAAAAGGGCGCGATGGTCAATTTCTACTCATTGGAAGGTCCTGATTTCAATGGTAATGGTCTCGTGGTCCAATTTTTTCAGATGAAAGAAACCCCAATTCACAGCTTCTGCAACCCTAGAAAATTTCAATGGCATATTTCACTACAGGCATGGTTAGGACAATTAAATGGTATCAAAAGCTTCAGTATGATCATGTTAGTGTAAAACAATAATGAAAATGCATTGATATGGCATGTAAATTAAAACACGACTAAGAAAAATCTCATGAACAGGATGACTGTGTTCTACCAGTTCTTGAGGTTAGGGGATGTGTTTTTGATTGGGAAAGATTCCTGGATGTGTAAGCAAGCTATTGGAATGCTTCTTAGGCCTTGGAACGTGCTCTATGTGTGTTTTCAGTTTTGAAATTTTTGTGTGAAAAATGCAAAGTTGCTTTGAGGTTTCAGCGCAGCCTAGGTCGTGTTCTTGCTTGTGATCACTTGTATATGCATTATGTAATGAGTCTTGATAAGAGTTATGGCCAATAATGCCTTGCATTCATGCTTAGGATTTTGACATAAACTCCATTAACACACCTTCCATTTTTGAGCCAATTTTGAATTCTTGCTAGCTTTAGGCCTTGGTACGAATTTGGGATGTTGCATAATGATGATTCAAAGCTAATCAAAACCAAATATGTCCCTTAATTAACCCTTTTGATTTTTATTTGATTTTAAAGGATTTAAAATGAATTAAATCCAATAAAATCAAATAAAATGAAAAAATTAATTTTAAATTTTGAAATAAAATGTGGGACACGTGGGAAGCATGGCCAAGCTGATTCAAGTTGAAAAAGTGGGCCCCTTTTGTCAAAAAATGAAATTTCAAGGATAAATGATTTTGGCCATTTCACAAAACTTCCCCAACTTCTCCAGTGCATATCTTGCTCAATTTTTAAGCTTTGATCATGTTCATGGACATTTTGGAAAGGTATTGAAGTCCTCTAACCAATGCCTTTGGTCCCATGTGATTTTGATTTACCAATCTCAAGTTATGGTCTTTGACTTAAAGTCCCTTTTTGTTGACTCTTGAAAATGACCTATAATGTTGAAATTGATAACTTTTTGTGAGAGCATTTCTTGGACTTGGAATGTGAAGATGAGTTGTAGGAAATGTCCTCCCCTTCAAGATGAGCATTGGATGGAATTTTTCTGATGAACCATGAAAACGTTATGCCTTGGTCAAGTTACAGTTGACTTTTCAGTTGTCCAAAAATAGAAACTTTTGACACCTTGATGATTTTTGAGCCATTCTTGTGAAATCATGGTCAAGACTTGACCAAATGATGATTGTGGCTTCAAAATGATATGTTGACCAAAATTTTTGACTTTTGACTGCCAAATGACCATTTTGCCCCTACAGTTGACTGTTGAGCAAATGGGACTTTTGACTGTGCAACTTGACCTTGTAAGCCTTGAAACTTGACATGTAGGTGCTTGACAATGTGTATGAGCATGGGAGACTTGATTGAGCCCTTGAAAACTTCAACTTCCTTGCAAGAACCAAAACCCTAGTTTGACTGGCTTAGGAGGATGGTTGACTGTGTAGCCCTTGAGTAGACTTTGAACCATTTGCTTGTCATAACTTTGAAGATTATGGGAGGGAAAATTTTGGGGTACAACATAGTGTCTCTGGGGATCATAGTTAATTGTTAACTGGCCGGGCTCTAGGTTTTACAATAAACGGTTTGAAAAACTGTTATCTGGTCGGGTACAAACTTTGCAGATTTCTGAGATTGATGAGGTCAAATGCTATCTGGTCTGGTCTAGGTTTCACAATAAACTATTTGGGGATATAGTTGTTATCTGGTTGGTTTCCAGGTTTCACAACAAATCTCTAAGGGTGATTGCTATCTGGTCGGATCCAGGCTTCACAACGGCTTGCTTGAAAAGATGGAATTGAAAACTGATATCTGGTCGAGTTCTAGGTTTCTCAATAATTTGTTGGGGCAAAGGCAAACTCTACTGGGGAAAAGAAGTTAAACCTTAGTCGGATGAGTCCAGGTTCTTATATATCTTTGAAGAGTTAGACTATTATCTGGTCAGGTCCAGGTTTCCTAGCATCTTGAAATTGAGATCAACTGTTATCTGGTCGGATCCAGGTTTTAGGTATTCAAACTGTTATCTGGTCGGGTCCAGGTTTCAGTAATTACTTGAAAGTTGTGCTAATATCTGGTCGGGTCCAGGCTTTATACTATCTTTTTGGAAATAGTAAAGGCTTTGCTGATGGATTTACTGGGGATCAGGGGTTGTGGCCCTATGATTTGCAATAATCTGAAAGGAAAATTAAAACTGGAGAGTGTGGACTCAGTTGGGTAGGACAAACTCATCTTGGGAAGGATACTCTCAACCGAGGAGGATATACTCTGTTTGGGGATACTAGCCTTGGCCGGGGGAAGATACGCTCAGCTGGGGAAGACAGGTTCAGCTGGGGAACTTCGCGGTGTCTTGATTGTTGTATGTTAAGGAAATTTGAACTCGGTAGGGGAATTTTGTGGTTCCCCGATTATTGTTTGGGAAATAATACCTGTTGGGGAAAGGTTTATTGCAGCTGTCCTTGTGGGGATAATGATAATGAGATAACTCGTGGGGATATATTTCATATACATTAAAGAGATGCTTGATGCTGCTTAGCAGGACACATGTGCCAAATAATTTTAATTATGTTCATATGCATATGTTCATTCAATTTTAGTCACTGGACAAATTTGCATTCAAAACAAAGACAAATTTTGCACTTCAAAGTATATTTGTATTGATATTTTGCCCATGAATATGCGTTTTTGTACAGAGAGATGGAGATCCTAGTAAGAGGAAATCTTCGAAAGGAAAACAAAATTGAGAATGAAAACAAATAGCCATGTGAAATGATGTTATTGCCTTCCAACTCTACTATTGCCCCCAATGTCTTCGAATGTCCCTTGACGTTTGATAGAAGTTGATTGGATTGATCTTGGACCGTTTGAACTTGGACCTTGGTGATAAAATTGACTGGGTTGATTCCACGGGACATAGTCATACTCTTTTAATCCTTAACTTTTGCCTGGACCTCCCTTTCGGGTTTTCAGCCCACCAGGATACCCTTTTTTGCCCAAGTCGCCCTTTCGGGTTTTCAACTTGTCGGGTGTACAATCTTTTGCATATATCCCTAATTTTTGCCCAAACCTTTTGGTTTGCCGGGATGCCCTTATTTTGCTTAGGTGTTTCAACCTAACGGGTCTCTTATGCGTAGTATCTTTTTAACTATGTCCACGTTTATAGGATGTTGGAAATCTTCACCATCCATGGTAGTCAGCATCATGGCACCGCCAGAGAAAACTCTCTTGACAACAAATGATCCTTCATAGGTGGGAGTCCATTTGCCTCTGGGGTCGCCTTGTGGGAAAATGATGCGCTTTATCACCAAGTCACCAACTTGATATACTCGAGGCTTGACCTTTTTGTTGAAAGTATTGATCATTCGTTTTTGGTACGTATGACCATGGCAAACATCAGCTAGTCGTTTTTCGTCGATCAAGTTCAGCTGATCCAATCTCGTTTGAATCCACTCGTTTTCGCCTAGGCTTGCCTCATTCATAATTCTCAGCGAGGGAATATGAACTTCCACTAGCAAAACAACTTCCATGCCATAGACTAGAGAAAAGGGAGTTGCCCCAGTTGATGTTCTAGCTGAAGTACGGTAACCATGTAGAGCAAACGGAAACATCTCATGCCAATCCTTATAGGTTACTGCCATTTTCTGCACAATCTTCTTGATATTTTTGTTGGCCGCTTCGACTGCGCCATTCATTTTTGGTCTATACGGAGAAGAATTGTGTTGCTTGATCTTAAACCAAGTGCAAAGCTTAGTAAGAATAGCATTGTTGAGGTTAGTACCTTTGTCGGTGATGATCCTTTCGGGGATTCCATAATGGAAGATGAGGTTTACGTGTGATGAATCTGGCTACCACATTTTTGGTGACTGAGGAAAATGAGGCGGCTTCGACCCATTTGGTAAAATAGTCGATAGCAACAAGAATGAAGGGATGTCCGTTAGAAGCTGTGGGTTTGATCTCTCCAATCATATCAATGCCCCACATTGTAAATGGCCACGGAGCGGTCATGACATTCAGAGGAATATGAGGCACATGGACCTTGTCAGTGTAGATTTGGCATTTGAGACAAGTTCTTGAATGTTGATGGCAATCAGTCTCCATCGTTGATCAATAGTAACCGGCTCTTAAGATTTTCTTAGCCATTGTATGTCCACTTGAGTGAGTACCAAAGAGTCCATCGTGCATGTCTTCCCTGATTTCCTCCGCTTCCTTCTTGTCTACACATCAGAGTAGAGTTGAATCATGGTTACGCTTGTACAAAATCCCGTTACTTAGGAAGAATTTGGCTGTAAATATTCGCAAGAATTTTCTGTCATTGATAGATGCCCCCTCTGGATACTCTTGTGCTCCAAGGTATCTCATCACCTCATGGTACCATGGCTTTTCTGCATCAGTGTCAAGCTGATAGCAATGTGCAAGTTCATCGAATCTTTAAATTGTTATCATAGGGGCTTCGTTGTCCCATCTAACCTTGAACATTGAAGACATGGTTGCCAAAGCGTCAGTCAATTGGTTTTCTTCCCTAGGGAAATGCTCAAAAGTGATCTCATCGAAGTGAGGAATTAGGGATAGCACAAGTTCATTGTAAGGGATAAGATTAGGGTGTTTAGTGTCCCAATCTCCTTTTACTTGGCAGATCACTAGGACGGAATCCCCAAACACATCTAAATGCTTGATCCTTAAGTCGATAGCATCTTTTAGACCTAAGATGCATGCTTCATACTCGACCATATTGTTTGTGCAATCGAAGCATAGTCTGGCAGTGAAAGGAGTGTGGAAACCTTCAGGAGAGATGATCACAGCACCAATTCCATTACCTAAGGCGTTGGAAGCTCCATAGAATACCATAGTCCATCGGGATCCTTGTTCAGGTCCGTCGTACGGTCTAGGTTTCACACAGTCGGTTACCAGTATGATGTTCTCATCAGGGAAGTCAAAGTTCATTGACTGATAATCATCCACATCTTGATGGGCCAAATGACCTGCTAGTACACTTCCTTTAATGGATTTTTGAGTCGTGTATTGAATGTCGTATTCAGTCAAGATCATTTTCCATCTGGCTATCCGTCCCGAAAGGGCAGGTTTCTCGAATATGTACTTGATTGGGTCCATCTTAGAAATCAATAGAGTGGTATGAGTCAACATATACTGTCTTAGCCGGCGAGCAGCCAATGCCAGAGCGCAGCAAGTTTTCTTGAGCAGTGAATATCTGGTTTCACAGTCGGTAAAATTTTAGCTCAGGTAATAAATAGCATGCTCTTTTCGGCCAGACTCGTCATGTTGGCCCAAAACACACCCCATAGAGTTCTCTAGTACTGTCAAGTACATGATCAAGGGTCTTCCTTCAACTGGAGGCATGAGAATAGGAGGTTCTTGTAGGTATTATTTTATTTTGTCAAAGGAAATCTGGCACTCATCATTCCATCTGACTACCTGATCTTTCTTCAAGAGTTTGAAGAGTGGCTCACAAGTAGCAGTCAAGTGAGATATGAAACGGGAAATATAATTGAGACGACCCAAGAATCCTCTGACTTCATTTTCAGAATGAGGGACTGGCATTTTCTGGATGGCCTTTACCTTGGCAGGATCAACTTCAATTCCTTTATTTCTAATGACAAAACCTAGAAGCTTTCCAGATCGTACTCCAAACGTGCACTTGTTAGGGTTTAACCTTAGCTTGTACTTTTTCAGCCTCTCAAATAATTTGTGCAGGTGATCAGGATGTTCTTCTTCGGTTTGAGATCTTGAAATCATATCATCCATATATACCTCTATCTCATGATGAATCATGTCATGAAATAAAGCTACCATAGCCCTTTGATATGTTGCCACTGCATTCTTTAATCCGAACAGCATGCCCTTGTAGCAGAAGGTGCCCCATTGTGTAACGATAATAGACTTTTCCCTATCTTCGGGAGCCATCCTTATTTGATTATAGCCTGAGAAGCCATCCATGAATGAGAAGACTTTATGCTGAGCAGTATTATCAACTAAGACGTCAATGTGTGGTAGAGGGGAGTTATCCTTGCGGCTTGCCCTATTCAGATCCCTATAGTCTACGCACATGCAAACTTTCCCGTCTTTATTTGGCACTGGCACCACATTGGTAACCCATTGAGGATAGGATGTCACAGCTAGGAACCCCGCATCAAATTGTTTCATCACTTCGGCTTTGATCTTTTCAGACATATCATGCCTCATGCGACAAACCTTTTGTTTAACAGGAGGGCAGTCTTCTCTTGTCGCAGACAATGAACTACGATGTCAGTATCCAACCCAGGCATATCTTCATAAGACCAAGAAAATACTTCCACATAGTCTCGCAACATCTGAACTAACCTGCTCTGGACACTGCTTTCCAAGTTAGCGCCAATCCTGATTTCCTTCTTATCTGACTCAGTACCCAGGTTGATAACTTCAATTGACTCTTCATGCGGTTGAATAGCTTTTTCCTCTTGTAATAGAAGTCTGGGTAGTTCTCTCGGTATGTCACAATCTTCCTCGCCTTCGTCTTCGGCTTGGTTGATAGGATATTCAAAGTCATAGTCGGTAATGGTAGAGTCATTGGCAAAAGGATCCAGAGTGGATATGGACCTGCAAGAGTGTGTGTGTGTGCATGTAAGATACATGGCTATTTTTTTTGAAAAATGTATTTGAAAGAAAGGAAAGACAATGAACACAAATATTTGAATGCAAAAGAGTTCAATGTACTGAATGATCATATGATTAGATGAATATAAATAAAACCCTTAACAAATGGACCAAAGTTCCCCGGGCCAGGCACATGGCTGAAAAATCATTGTTAAAATATTACAGACAACAAGTTGTTGAATTGAAAGAAAAGCAATAACAAGTAGATTACTCCTCAATGAAGGAGATGGGCACAAAGTCCTTCACATGCCAATTCTCTAGCTCTGTTGTAGTTGGATACACGCACTCTTCAAATGCAGCTTCTTTATCAGAATCACCCACGGCGTTGACTTCACGGTTTCCAATGCGGAGAGGTGGCTTTCCAGCACGAGTATGCCTTACTTCCTTATGAGCTTTGATGGTGAAGCCCATACCAAACTTGTCCGCTTTAAATGGGATATCAAGGAGTTTCCCCCAAGTATCACATTTCCCTTCTTCAATTACCGTGCGGGCATCCTTGACTGAAACCATCTTTGGCGTGGCCTTAACAGCTTTAGACTCATCAGAAGAACATTTAGTAGAAGCAATCATCGGTGGTATGACCTCAAAGGCTTGACATGGGGTTTCAATGAATTCCCCATCCATCTCTACGTACTTGAAAGAGTTAAGGTGGATGACCATAAACTCTTCTTCTCCGCAGACGGTGACTATTTTTCCCTTGACTGGATATTTGAGTTTCTGGTGGAGGGTTGAGGTTACTTCCCCGGCTTTATGGATCCACGGGCGACCTAACAGACAAGAATAGGCCAGACGAATATCCATAATATAGAAGGTGGAGTTGAATATTTGGGAGCCCACTTTGATTGGAAGATCTACCTCCCCATGAATAGTCTTCTTTGATCCATCAAAAGCCCTTACAATGATATCACTTGGGTTCAAGACTAAATCCTCACAGTCAAGACGGTCTAACGCCCCGTTGGGTAATATGTTAGAACATAATTTGATTCTACAATCCTTCATTAGAGTTTTGATGATAACAAACACAAAGAACAAATATGCACTCTAAAAATTGTGTTACTGTGTATGCAGAAGTTCTGACCAAAGCAGCATCAGAAGTTAAGCTGTAGAAGCTTTCACGCTGAGGTAATCAGAATCTGCACTGAAGAATGATGATCAGAACATGCGCTAATGTGAAGCATATTGTGATTTTGAACAGAAGGTTCAGATACAATCAGAATATCATAAATCTAAGTCATCAATGTTCTTAAGCAAATGCAGCATACAAGATTGTAAGATTCTGAAGCGTTACTATTCAATAAAGACAACATCACTTGTAACGGCTTCATTCAGACAGGATCTTCTCAATATGGAAACTGCTTAAATGTCCTTTATCACGCTTAATGTTGGACAGGATTCCATTGCCTATATAAACAAGCTAAGAGATCAAATCGTTCACGATTTTCCTACGCTACTGTAATTCATCTCAAAAGGCTGCAAGCTTACATACTTATTTTTCTACGCTTTAAATTGTGTAAATTACCACAGTTGTGGTAACTGTTTTTGTAACAAAAAACAATCATACACATAATTCTTGTATCTTGATTTAGACAGTTTTTCCTTGAGATTAAGCAGATTGTGGTTGTACTCAAAAGGACTTTGACAGTTGTCAAAATAGTGATTGTAATCAGTTTTTGATTAGTGGATTAAGTCCTTGTTGGAGAGATGCGAAATCACCTTGACGGGTGGACTGGAGTAGTTTGAGATCAAACGAACCAAGATAAAAATACTGTGTCATTGCGCATTTGATTTAAAGTTTTCAATTCAACCCCCCTTCTTGTGTTTTTCACTTCTTCAATTGGAATCGGAGCGCCTGGTTCTGAGTTCATACACTTAAACATGTCAGTACAAGATCCAAGATTTTGAAAAACACTATGGTGGGACCAAGCCAAAACATCAGCAATGACTATCATGAAGACAAGGACAGAATCAGTGGTAAACCTCCAGTCTTTGATGAAGAAAATTTTGACTACTGGAAAGACAAAATTGAGAGCTTCTTTCTGGCCCATGATGCTGATCTATGGGACATGGTAACTGCTGGATACACACATCCAATGGATGGACATGGTCAGAAGATAGACAGAAAAATGATGTCTGACCAGCAAAAACGTGAATTCAGAAACCATCATAAAGCCAAAACAATACTCCTCAGTGCTATCTCATACTCAGAATATGAGAAAATATCAAATAGAGAGACAGCCAAAAACATGTTTGACTCTCTGATAATGACGCATGAAGGCAACATATAAGTCAAAGAAACCAAGGCCCTTGCGCTCATTCAGAAGTATGAGGCATTCAAGATGGAAGATAGTGAATCCATAGAAGCAATGTTCTCAAGATTCAAGATACTTGTTGCTGGACTGAAGGTTCTTGACAAAGGATATTCTATTGCTGATCACGTAAAGAAGATCATCAGAAGTCTACCCAAGCAATGGAGGCCAATGGTCACAACACTTAAGCTAGCCAAAGATCTTAACAAGATATCTCTAGAGGAACTTGTCAGCTCCCTCAGAAGTCGCGAGATAAAGCTAGAAGAAGATGAGCCTCAAAATTAAGGTAAGCCACTAGCATTAAAATCTTACAGAAAATCTGATTATAAGGTTTTGCAGGCTATGGAAGAAACCTCTGATGGATCCTCATCAAAAGAAGATGAATTATCTCTCCTCTCCAGAAGGGTGAATCAACTGTGGAAACAAAGACAAATGAAATATAGAAATCGTAGAAGATCTGAGAATCAAATGAATCCTCCTCCTGATACAGAAAGTCTGAGTCTTCCTCTGGATATAGAAGATCTGAAGGCTCTTCAGGACACAGAAAGTCAAATAACAAGGACATCATTTGCTATGAGTGCAATGAGAAAGGGCACTACAAAAGTGACTGTCCAAAGCTTCAGAAGGAGAAACCCAAAAAGAAGTTCTTCAAGGAGAAGAAGAAAAGCCTCATGGAAACATGGGACGATTCTGACACTTCTGATGCTGACTCAGAGTCAGATGATGAAAGAGCAAACATAGCTCTCATGGAAAACGTGTCAGAAGACAGTGAAGCTTCTGGTTCAGACTCAGAATCAGACACTGAAGAGGTATTCCCTGACTTCACTATAAATTTTACTAAGGCTGAACTTGCAGAAAGTCTAAATGAAATTCTGGAAAGATATCATCAAATCAGAGTTAAATTCAAGAACCTGAAAAGGGATCTTCTCTCTGACTCTGAAAAGACGGAGAGTCTCAGATTAGAAAATTATGAGTTAAAAGAAAAAGTTTCAAAATTAGAAAACGATTTGCAAAACTCTCAGAAGGAAATAATCTCAGAGACACCCAGTAATACTGATGAGATCATCAAAGAGTATGATCACAACTTTCAGAAGTTTCTGGCTAAAAACATAGATAGAAGCAAGATGGCTTCAATGATCTATGGAGTTAGCAGGAATGGAAGAAAAGGGATAGGATATCAAGGTAAGGTATCCACACCTAAGAAAGTTATGGACTTAGTCATAAGACGCACACCACTTAAATCACACTTCATATATGGGCACACACACGACCTAAAATACACTAGTAATGATTACTCTGTCAAACCAAAATTCAATCAGAATTTTGGTAAAACTAACAAACCAGGACCCAAGAAGATATGGGTACCTAAGGACAAAATTATATATGTAGCAGATATCTTTAGCAGCAAGGCTAAAAGTCATGGTACCTGGACTCTGGATGCTCTCGACACATGATGGGAAGAAAGCTTATGTTACAAAGCCTGGAACTTAAACCTGGAGGCTACGTGGGCTTTGAAGGCAACCAAAGAGGAAAGATCATTGGCTCTGGAACAGTAGGTAATGGAAATCTTCCCTCTATAAATAATGTGCTATTAGTTGTTGTATTAATGCATAACCTGTTATCCATAAGCCAATTAAGTGATAACGGTTATGATATAATCTTTAATCAAAATTCAAGCAAAGCTATTAGTCAGAAAGATGGAACTATCCTTTTTAATGGAAAGAGGAAAAACAACATTTATAAGATAAAACTTTCTGAACTAAAAAGTCAGAATGTAAAATGTCTTCTCTCTGTTAACAACGAGCAATGGGTCCGACACAAAAGATTGGGGCATGTTAGTATGAGAAGAATATCTCAGATTAACAAACTCAATCTGGTCAGAGGACTTCCAAATTTGAAGTTCAGCTCAGATGCTCTGTGTGAAGCATGTCAGAAAGGAAAATTTGCAAAACCTGCTTTTAAATCTAAAAAGGTTGTTTCCACCTCTAAGCCATTAGAACTTATGCACATAGACTTATTTGGATCAGTAAAAACCGCGTCTGTCAGTGGCAAGAAGTATGGGTTAGTGATTGTAGATGACTATAGAAGATGGACATGGGTAAAGTTCTTAAGACACAAGGATGAGTCACACTCTGTGTTCGTTGCATTCTGTAACTAAGTTCAGAATGAAAAGGATCTTAGAATTGTCAAAGTCAGAAGTGATCATGGTGGAGAATTTGAAAATAAATATTTTGAATCATTTTTTAATGAAAAAGGAATCTTGCATGACTTCTCTTGTCCTAGAACTTCCTAACAAAATGGATTTGTAGAACGAAAGAACAGAAAATTGCAAGAAATGGCCAGAACCATTATCAATGAGACTAACATTGCTAAGATCTTCTGGGCAGAAGCAATTAACACAGCATGTTACATTCAGAATAGAATCTCTATAAGACCTATTCTGGAAAAGACTCCATATGAACTGTGGAAGAATAGAAAGACCAACATTTCTTATTTCCATTCGTTTGGATGCACCTGTTTCATTCTGAATACTAAAAATTATCTGAACAAGTTTGACTCTAAAGCATAAAAGTGTATTATGTTAGGATACTCTGAACGCTCAACAAGGTACCGAGTATACAATACAGAAACACAGATTGTTGAAGAGTCAATCAGTGTTAGATTTGATGATAAGCTTGACCCTCAAAAGTCAAAGAAGAATGAATTCTTTGTAGATATAGAAGTTGAATTCACAGGTACTGAAGACAACTCATCAGAAGTTCTCAACAGAGACGCTCCAACAACGTCAGAAAGAAATGTTACAAGCAATCCATCACCTTCTGTTGATCAACTCCAGAAAAGGTTTTCCAGAAGCAGCATAGCTCACCCAGAAGATAAAATCCTGGGAAAGAAGGATGATCCAATCAGAACAAGATCAACATTTAGAAACTCTGAAGAATCCCTCATTGGACTGGTCTCTCTGATTGAACCAACAACAATTGATGAAGCTCTTCTGGACAAGGACTGGATTCTGGAAATGCAGGAGGAATTAAATCAGTTCACCAGAAATGACGTATGGGATCTGGTTCCCAGACCAAAAGGATTCAACGTCATTGGAACAAAGTGGGTGTTCAGAAACAAACTGAACGAGCAAGAAGAAGTCATCAGAAACAAAGCACGACTGGTGGCACAAGGTTATAGTCAGCAAGAAGGGATAGACTATACATAAACCTTTTCTCCAGTCGCCAGGTTAGAATCTATTAGACTCTTAATCTCTTTTGCTGTAAACAATGGCATCACTCTGTATCAGATGGATGTTAAAAGTGCATTCCTAAATGGCTACATAGATGAAGAGGTATATGTGCACCAATCCCCTGGGTTTGAGAATTCCAAACACCCAGAATATGTTTTCAAACTAAAGAAGTCACTCTATGGTCTGAAACAAGATCCCAGAGCTTGGTATGAAAGACTAAGTAACTTCCTGTTAGAAAAGGAATTCAACAGAGGGAAAGTGGACACAACCTTGTTCTGTAAGTCATTTAAGAATGACATTTTAGTGTGTCAGATTTATGTAGATGACATCATCTTTGGATCCATTAAACATTCTTTGGGAAGAGAGTTTGCTAAGTGCATGCAGGCAGAGTTTGAGATGAGCTTAATGGGGGAACTCAAATTCTTTCTGAGCATTCAGATAAACCAAACTTCAGAAGGAACTTACATTCATCAGAGCAAATATGTCAGAGAACTTCTGAAGACATTTGATCTCTCAGAATGTAAGCCCTCAAAGAATGTCAGAGAACTTCCTGCATTCTGGAAAAGGAAGAGGTAAGTAAAAAGGTAGAGCAGAAAGTCTACAGAGGTATGATTGGCTCTCTCCTTTATCTGACGACTTCAAGGCCTGATATTTTATTCAGTGTTTGCTTATGTGCTAGATTCCAATCAAATCCTATAGAATCTCACTTAACAGCAGTTAAGCGAATTTTCAAGTATCTGAAAGGTACTACTAATATGGGTTTGTTTTATAGAAAATCCAATGAATACAACTTAGTAGGATACTGTGACGCTGATTTTGCTGGAGACATAGTAGAGCGTAAAAGCACTTCTGGAAGCTGCTAGTTTTTGGGAGACAATCTGATCTCATGGACCAGCAAGAGACAGTCCACAATAGCATTGTCAACAGCAGAAGCTGAATACATAGCAGCTTCTGGATATAGCACTCAAATGCTCTGGATGAAAAGTCAACTTGAAGACTTCAACATATTTGAGAGTAACATTCCTATCTTTTGTGATAACACTTCAACTATATGTCTCAGTAAGAGTCCTATTTTGAATTCTAGGGCTAAGCATATAGAAATAAAACATCACTTTATTAGGGACTATATTCAGAAAGGAATTCTTACCTTAAAATTTATTGACACAGACCATCAATGGGCTGATGTATTTACAAAACTTCTTTCTGAAGATAGATTCAATTTCATTCTGAAACATCTCAGCATGAAGTTATGCCCAAAATAAAATGTTTTATTTGCATATCTTAACCCTCAGAACTTTATTGTTTTCTGTGAACATATGATCAACTTGTCTTCAGAAGTTAGATGTACAGTTGCCTCAGAGTCTATCCACGAAGATCTGAACGTTTCATTTCAAGGATAGAGGCGTGCAGTTTACATCATTAAACATCTGTCATCCTCTCACAAGCCACCTTCCGAGGCTGAACACACGTTCAAATTCTGAAGGGTCCAAGGCTCTGATTGGATGCATTGAGACACTTGTCAGTGGTAACCGTTCAATATCTTTCTAAATCCCCTAATTTCAGGTTTCATTAATGCATATAATCATTACTTATTTTCTTACTTACTGCTTACGTTTTCCAAAAAACTATTTAAACTCAATTTACTATTTCATTCATTCACTTTTACTATCTTCTATATTCTCTCTTGTTTCAAGTTTCATTTTCAAAAACCTTTTTCATCTTCTTCAACAAACCCGTGTGAACAATGGCTTCATCATCAAACCTCAAAAATCTCAGTGCTCCTGAATCTTCATCAACGGAACAATATGAAGAACCCATTAGAATGCTTCTCACTACTGTTGATAACCTGGAAGTTCTCTCTAAACTGATCATTGATTTTGAGAGTTTACAAGAAAATGGGTTTATTCTCTATGAAGACGTAACTGCTCAGGGATGGAACAAGTATTTTGACCGTCTGTTGGGTCCAACTTTTCCCATTCTCATCAAAGAGTTATGGATTCACGCTACCTTATCCAACCACCAGGTTACTTCTTATGTTATGGGAAAGAAAATAGTGATAACAGAAGATCTTATTGGGAAACTCATTGGATACAATGGTGGTGGAGTCAGATGTATTGATATGGCTGATAGATGTTCTGACCAAAATCTATTGCCAAGGAAATTTTCACTTCTGGACAGCCATCCAGCAAGATCAGAGACTTGAAGGATCATCACAGAATCTGGGCCAGAATCATTCTGGGATGTATCAATCATAGGAAGCTTACAAGCTCTCCTGATTACATCAATATTGATCAATAGTTTCTAATCTACTTCATTGCAAAGAAGACCAAGATAAACCTTCCACACCTGCTCTTCAACCATCTCAGAACAAGTGTGAAAGAGACAAGAGAAGAAGAAAGAACTAAGAGGGATTGGATTCCCTTAGGAATACTGATATCATATATTCTAACAGAAAAAGGCTGATAGAACATCTGACAGAGGCTCAAGAAATAAGCACTCTAGAAGCAACCACTGGGAAGCCTTTGAACGCCAAGAATCTGAACAAAATGAAGATCATTGAGAACATTAAGAAGGAACCAACTCTTGCTTCTCATGAGCCCATTACCTCCAGGAGAATCCATCTAAAGGATTTCCCACTATTTTCTGAGATAGATGCCAACCCAGAAATCATAGTCAGATACCTTGAAGCTTGCAAGGCTGATGGGACTGCTCCAGAAATCAACATTCAAGATCTGCACAAGCCAGCTCCAGAGGTTGTGCTAAATAAATCCAAGAAGAGGAAAGCAACAGGAGAAGGATCCTCTCAAAAGGCACCTAAAGCTGCTTCTGATTCTCTGTGGGAAAGATTCAGAAAATGGCTCAACTCTGAAACTCTGAAGCTGAAGGAATTGGGTTATGAAAGGGCTCAACAGAACTTCAGTGATCAGCTGAAAGCCTTTCAAGATCAAGTTCTGAGCCAATGGTGCAAGAAATAAATTCTTCCGTTGGATAATGCTCCCTGGAAAGAGCACCATCCTTCTGAAGTTGCTGAACCAGATTCTGAAAGTCTCTCTCTAACTACTGCTCCAGAAAACATGATTGCATCAAAAGAAGTGGTTCAATCAGAAGAAGCTGCAGAATGTTCTGAACAACATGCAACTCCTGAAGAAACACCTGTTTCGTCTCTAGTCATGCAAACTCTGGAAGAGTTGAAGAAAGAGAATGCATTAATCCATGCCAGACTGGATAAGCAAGAGGATACAAACAAAGAGATCAAGGGTATTCTGGATAAACAAGAAGATACTACAAAAGAAATCAAAGACATTCTGGGAAAGCAGGAAGAGTCAAGCACTCATATCAAGAGCTTGTTGGAAGCGTTGTTCACACGTCTTCCCCCTCCTTCTTAGATTTTCTTTAAAACTGTTTATCTGTAATCTTTTATCTTTACCTCCTTGTTTTTGAAACTTGTCATTGCATTCTGTTTTCAATATAATTCATATTTTTGACTCTGATTATATTTCTTTTTGATAACTAACAAAAAGGGGGAGAAAGTAAGATATTTTTAATAACAGTATACCGGGACAAAGTCTCAAACATTCTGAATATTTTAACCTTTACTTTTCTAAAAAGCTTGAACAGGAACATATTTTGATAAGAACAGAAGGAGATGCATCAAAAGCTATGACGAGAAGGAACTTCAGGGAAGTAATCAACTCAGGGGGAGTCTCTCTTAAGTTTTTTGTTCTATATTTTTCATTGGAAATTCTAGTATTTGTCATCATCAAAAAGGGGGAGATTGTTAGAACATAGTTTGATTCTACAACCCTTCATTAGAGTTTTGATGATAACAAACACAAAGAACAAATATGCACTCTAAAAATTGTGTTACTGTGTATGCAGAAGTTCTGACCAAAGCAGCATTAGAAGTTAAGCTATAGAAGCTTTCACGCTGAGGTAATCAGAATCTGCGTGGAGAATGATGATCAGAACATGCGCTAAAGTGAAGCATACAGTGATTTTGAACAGAAGGTTCAGATACAATCAGAATATAAAAAATCTAAGTCAACAATATTCTGAAGCAAATGCAGCATACAAGATTGTAAGATTCTGAAGCGTTACTATTCAATAAAGACAACATCACTTGTAATGGCTTCATTCAGACGGGATCTTCTCAATATGGAAACTTCTTAAATGTCCTTTATCACGCTTAATGTTGGACATGATTCCATTTCCTATATAAACAAGCTAAGAGATCAAATCATTCACGATTTTCCTACGCTACTGTAATTCATCTCAAAAGGCTGCAAGCTTACATACTTATTTTTCTACGCTTTAAATTGTGTAAATTATCACAGTTGTGGTAACTGTTTTTGTAACGAAAAACAATCATATACATAATTCTTGTATCTTGATTTAGACAGTTTTTCCTTGAGATTAACCGGATTGTGGTTGTACTCAAGAGGACTTTGACAGTTGTCAAAGTAGTGATTGTAATTAGTTTTTTGTTAGTGGATTAAGTCCTCGTTGGAGAGAGGTGAAATCACCTTGACGAGTGAACTGGAGTAGTTTGAGATCAAACGAACCAGGATAAAAATACTGTGTCATTGCGCATTTGATTTTAAGTTTTCAATTCAACCCCCCCTTCTTGTGTTTTTCACTTATACACTCAGAGAAGAACCAGTGTCGACTAGCACATGTGCTAAGGTAGTCCCTTTGCACTCGACAGAAACATTTAAGGCTTTATTGTGATTCTTCCCAAGAGGCGTTAAGTCAACATCTGAAAATCCCAAGCCATTATCAGCTGTCAGGCTAGCTACGGAATTCTCAAATTGGTCAGTTGTTGTCTCATGGGGGACATGAGCCTTTTTCAGGAACTTGATTAATGTTCGAGCATGGGCATCGGAGCAAAGAAGCAATGACAACATTGAAATCTTAGAAGGGGTTTGCCCCAACTATTCTACAATCTTGAAGTCACTTCTTTTTATGATCTTCAAAATCTCGTCCATCTCACGAGCGGAGGGTTCTTCATTAGCTAAGTCCTTGGAGGGTACTTCAATCACATCAGGCTCAACAACCTTCTCTTTCCCTCTTGTCTCGGTACTTGGCTTGACAACAGTAATGCGGATGGGCGTCCTTGTAACAGGTGGTGAGATATTGGGTGAAAATATTCTTCCAGTTCTAGTTACTTTGCTTGAGCCATCTATGTTATCGACATTGTCGTCTTTTTCTTCTCCAATCCAGGCATCATGTTTAATCCCGTGATAGAACACTTCAGCACCGTAATTCCATGGTACCGCTTTGTTTGAAGAGTAGGGAATCGGTCCGGGATTGGTAATTATTAATGGAGCAATAGTGGGTTAATTTGAAATCCTAATAGGACCTTTGGAGGTGATCCTAAGAGGCTTGTTTGAGATGGTAATAATGGAGAGGTCTTCACATTTGTTAATCAAACTCTTAGCAAGTAGAGTCTTTTCAAACAGAATTTAGTGGCTATCCATCAGGCGTTGTATGCCTTTTTTCAGCCCTTCACATCCATTGAGTTGTCTTGTACAACACACACAGACTTTTTCACAGCCAGGGGAGATCCCAGCTTTCAACAGATTATTCTTGATTACATTCAGCGGAGTAATTAATTCTTTAATAGAGGCAACCAAAATTGTATCTTCAATAGAATTAACACTCTTGTCATGCTTCGACATTGAAGCAGTGATTACATTTAGAGTTGGAGGAGGATAAAACTCAATAGTCTTGATGTCAATCAAGTCCTGGATTTTGTTCTTCAAGGCCCAACACTGGTCAGTCTCGTGCTCGGGGCTGTTTGAATGGTAAGCACACTTAGCGTTCGGATTATACTTTGGTGATGACGTGTCAGGGTTGGCGGGAGGATCGCGCAATGCCACTAAATTATCCTTGAGAAAATGTTGAAGGGCTTGAGACAGTGGCATAACTAACCTCGTAAATTGTTTTTTGGAGTTTCAAAATGTTGATGATTTGCATATGGTCTTGAAGTAGGAGTTGGATTGGAGATTCGGACAACATTGACAGATGGGTGATCATTCTTCTTGGTATGGGCCCTTGCCCTATACACAAAATTGGCTTTCTTTTTTGTAGCAAAAGGTTTCTTGATAGGATTGTGAGTGGAGGTAGATGCCACAAAGATCTTCCCACTCTTAATGCCACTTTTAACTCTTTCACTGGTTAAGATTAATTCGGTAAAACCAGAAGAAGAGCAACCAACCAACAGATTAAAGAAAGGACCAGATAAAGTGCCCATGAACATGTCAATATGCTCCCTATCAGCCAACGGAGGTTGGACCCTACTAGTAAGGTCTCTCCACTTCTGTGCATATTCCTTAAACCCTTCATTCTTCCCCATGGTCATATCTTGCAACTGAACCCTCGTTGGCGCCAAGTCGGCGTTGTACTGATACTGATGGTAAAAAGCGGTAGCTAAATCCTCCCAAGTATTGATACGAGAACCATCTAACTGATAAAACCATTCAAGTTGTGTTCCAGCTAAGCTCTCTTGGAAAAAGTGAACCCAGAGCTTCTTATCAGCAGTGTGCGGCTGTATCTTACGCACATAAGATTTCAAATGGAGTTTTGGAAAAGAAACCCCATCGTACTTTGCAAAGAGTGGTACTTTGAATTTGTGGGGAATGACTACCCCAGAGATCAACCCCAAATCATCAAAATCTAAACCGGGGACGACTTAGATTTCAACAGCTTTCAATCTGTTTTCTAACTGCTTGTATTTGATATCAACGGGTGGATACTGCTCATTGAAATAATCATCATCAGATTCTTGATCATTAGTATATTCAGCTTGAGTACTCTTGACCTCACTGAACTGGTTCTCGTCTTCTTCAGATGAGTCTCCTCCTACTGGGATTTGATGAATTGTCTCCTTGAATATTCTACCCATGTTGAGTAGATCTTTCTTCTTTGGCTTCTTCTTAATGGCCAGCAAAGCCATCATATCTTGTTTCCCCTTGGCTAGGGCTAGTAGAGGTTCCTGAAACTGAGAATTCTGGGCTTGGAGATCCGTCACAGTTTTCTCTAGATCCATTTTGCTGAAATAAACAACAGAAAGATAAGGAAACCTGTTATGCGAAAAACCTGTCATGTTATGATGCATGGGATATGTACATGCAAATGATTTCAAGGATTAATGAAAATTAAATTTGTATATACAAAATAATGAACAAATATTAATCTTCATTAGAAAAACAAGAAAGATTACATCATGCCTCTTGGGCTTACAAAATAGCTTTCTAAGATAAAAAGACTGAACGCGTCCTCTTTGGAGCGAGATAAGTGTTCACACTTTGCTCTTCTTGTAACTGCTTTGTAAGCTCCAAGACCCTCTTCTCACTAGCATATAATTGGTCCTCAAAAGTATCTCATTCTTCCTTCAGCTGGATCCAGCCCTTTTGTAAGTCTTTGAGAGAGGTAGGCATGTCGGGATGGAGGATAGTGTAGGGAACATCTCCTTCAACCACAGGCTCCACGAGGACTGGTAAGATGGAGGATAAGGCATCACAAGTTTCTGAGCACGAGCTCGCACCCATTTAAGGTAAGGCTCGAGGGGAATGGAATTCTTGTGTCCTAGCGTCTTGCTATCCACCTTGTTCAACATCCTCCAGCCTCGGATAAACCTCTGACGGTAACCTTGATTGTCACTCTCGTAGTCAAATACCAAACCTTGAATAAACATCTCGTGTGGACCATCCCTTCAAGCGTAACCAAACTGTCTTAAGGCTAAGCAAGGGTTGTAGGTGATACCTCCTCTAATGCCAAGTAAAGGGACATTAGGGAATTCTCCACAATGGTTGACGATAGTAACATTCTCCAAAGAGAGGGAATACCAATGAATATCTAAATGTCTGAGCGTCATCAACCTATGTGACCACCTTGAACCTTTCTCATTCTTCAATGCAGATTAGGGAAGATGCGAAATAAACCATCTTGCCAAAAGAGGAGTACAACACATAAGGATACCTCTTTTCCTCATGGTGGGAGTGTGAAAAGAATGTAGGATGTCCACTAGAAAAGTAGGTATTGGGTTACGAGACATGAAGATTTTGACAGGGTTCACATCTATGAGTTGGTCAGGATTTGGAAACAAAACCATCCCATAGATGAGGAGAGCCACAATTTCCTCAAGAGCTTGCAAATCCAAAGAGTTCCAACAGTTTTGGGCTTTCTCAAACAAGAACTTTGCTAGGAAACCCTTGACACCACTCCTTGTTTCCCAATTAGTTGTGATATTAGATGGTTACAAGTGTAGAGCTTGAGCAATCTCTTCTGGCTTTGGATCTCTTTCTGTACTGTTGAAAGGTAGTTGATTGAGAATGGGAATCCTCAAGAGTTGGGAGAATTCTTCCAAAGTTGGCACAAGTTGATAATCAGGAAATGTGAAGCAATGGTGTAAAGGATCAAAGAACTGAAAGAGCACCTTCATCATGTCTTTATCAGTGTTGGCGGTGACCAAGTTTAGTAGGCGACCATGTCTTTCAGTGAATGGAGAATTTTCAGGAATCCTTGATGCTAACTATTTGAGTTGAGGAGGGATCCTTACGAGATTGACTTGAATGGTTTTCCTGCGAATAGAATCCATGTCATACAAAACAGAACAAAGATAAATCCCAAAAATCCTTGAAATGGTTAGTGAGTATGAGTATGATGTCATGATGTTTATGATGTTTATGATGTTGTGTACAAGTATATATATACAAACAAAGTAAACAAGTCCTTAGGTTTAGGCTTGCATGAAGTCTCATAGGTAAGTACCCTCTTGAAGTTTAGTTGGCTCAAACCTGTCCTAGTAATAGTAACCGGGTTCTAAGGAGCTCAATATCACTGATTTGTTTCCTTGGGCATTGTTTCAGCGCAAGCCTCTTTAATGGCGACCGAAATATCCCAAAAAAACAAACCTCAATGAGTGTAGTATGAGTATCTACCAACTTCAGACTGCACCAAAGCCGGTCATCTCACTACATCATAATGGCCAAGTTGGTCAAGTAAAGGTTCTAAAAGTTCATTAGTGCTTCATGACATCACTCAGCGGCCCCGTATTCTCCTTGACTACTCAAGGGCTACAGTTACCGACAATTATGTCGCACTAATGTAGCTATTGCTTAGACCATGTCAGCATACCCCACACAATTTCCACAATGTATTGCTACTTACCTATAAGGTATCCAAAATCCTGGTAGAGGATTCAAACCAAAACAAAGAACCATAATGTAAAGCATACAAGCCAAACAATGAAAGCAAGTAAATGTGATCTAACCCTAAGGTAACCCCACTTTTAAAATTTTCCCCAGCAGAGTCGCTAGTTCTGTGATACGGTAGGAGAACTGACTTGGTGTGTTTTGCATTTTATCACATATGTTGCGGTTAGCAAGAGTCACCATCGACTTTTCTTTTATCCAAAAGGAAAGGTGAAAAAGCACAGGAATGACCTTTGAGATTGTTTCTTGAGTTCGGGGGGTAGATTATGAAAAGGGAAGGTATTAGCATCCTTTTCCTCCATGATTTTCCATGGGCTCTTAGTTACTTGCTAGATCACTTGCTTTTGTTTGAAAATGTGCTTTGTGTGGTTTTTAAAAGTATTTTGAAAAGGCGCCATCGTTTAGGCAAACTTTGTAATGATTCTCGTTCGTAATAATGTATACAAGGTGTTGATCTTTTTGAAAATGTTTTCAAGTTTTGAAAGACGTTTTTGAAAGTGTTGGTGTTTGTTTTTGAAAATAGCAAGGGTGTTTGTTTTTGAAATTGAGCAAGTAACTAGGAACATTCTACCTACTCAAAAGTCTTTCATGTTCATTTCTTTTTCCTTTGACATTGTTATCTTACCATTGATTTGGTAAGTAAACCTATCTTTGGATGTGAACGGGACGGGCGAGGGTCATTGTATAACCATGATTAGAAATGTTGCAAGGTATCTTAGCATTTTTCTTTAGGGACTAAGATCATTTTAAAGGCAACATGGATAGCGTCATCGAGGGACTATGATCTTGTATTTTTCTTGTGTTTTGCTAAGATACCTCACATGCATAATATGGCCATTTTTATAAGGAAACCAAGTGGATTTTACCCTAGGGGTGCTTGTGTGCAAGTGTATTGATTTTTCATGCTTGACTTGTCTTTGATTAGGGTTTTCTAATTGATTGGTTTTAGTCTTTCCATACAAAATCCTAATTACTAGCATATTGTATATAAAGCAATAAATTGCGGAATTTAAAATTACTATGCTATTACAATACTTGTGGGAGGGGGTGTACAAATTACAAATGGGGATTGCAAGAAAATAAACCTAATTATCTATTACAACCATATTGAATTTGAATAAATAATGTACAAAAGTGAATAAATATACAAGAATATAAATGGAAAGAAAAAAAGGATTTTTGTTTGGATTTTTTTTAGGAAAGGGTTTGGTTTTAACCTAATTAACTAAAAGCAAATAATTAGTTAAATTAGTAAAAGTAAACCTAAATTAATTAGGAAAAGAAAATTAAATAAAACCCTAATCTAAATATTAATTGATTAAGAAAGAAAAAGAAATTAAGTTTGTAAAAAAATATTTTTAATGTCTTTTTGTCTTAAAAATAATATATGGTAAAATATTTTTGGTCTTTTTGGTTTTAAAAGAATATTTTTTAATTGTAAAAGAAATAATTAAAACCCTAGTTTCTAATTAAATTTACAAATTAATTAGTAAAATAGATAAAGTATGATTAAATAAAAATAATTTTTATTGTAAAAATAAATAAACTATATCAAAATATAAATCTAATGTTTTTATATTTTTTCTGATTTTTCTAATATTAAATAAAATATTAAAGAAAAGAAATAAATAAAGAAAAGAAAGAGGAAAATAAAATGGGCCAGGGGTGTGAATAATGAGCAGGGAGTATGATATGAGAAAAAAATACTAGGTCCAACACAGGGGGCCAGCGCTGCAAACAAACACCAAAAATGTGAGAAAAAAATGAGAAAATAAGCAAAAGGGTACCACTGGGGCTCGAACCCAGGTCCCAAAGGTTAACAGGTGTGCGCTTTACCACTGGGATGGCTATAAATCCGTTCATATTAAAAAAACAATAAAGATATATTAGAAATCAAGCCCATGGCCTGAAATTCATCTTCAACCTCACGCCCAACCAGAGTACCTGCATCTTGTTCATTTCCCATCCATTTGCAAAAGTGTAAACATGAATCTTGTGGCAAATTCCTCACGATTTCAGAAATGTGAAGAAATAAAATTATAGATCAAAGACAAGCATGAATTTTAATGGACCTAATCTGAACCCTAAAAATTTCAGAAACTTCAATCTTAAATTCTCTAAGCTCAAGCAACATAAATGAAAACTATGCACATGGTTAGCTTTAGGGAAATGATATCTACATTTTTCATTCACAAATAAACCATTAATGATGCTTGTATGAAAAGTTAAAAGTTAAGGAAACTTACCTCAAAACTGGAAATCGTATTCTGATTTTGAGCACTCATCAAGGTGTTGTAATGATCAGAATAGCTCCACTGAGGTCCCAGGAAGCTAATGCTATGATTAGCTTGGTTGGAGAATGGCTGAAATGGTCTGGAGAAGTCCACTTGCAGTGGTCTATTTTTGAACTTGGAAATGGAGGAAGATGGTGTTACAGAACTGTAACAGGGTATGCGATTATTTGTGTATGATTCTTGGAAGCTTTTGGAAGCAAGAAGCCAAGAAACGCACAAGTAGTTTTTGGTTTTGGGATTTCTGGCCAGAATATGCAACAATGGAGGTGTGAGATGCAAATCTGAGTTCTTGCTCTTTTCAGGGCTCAAGCATGCGTGTCTTTTGTGAAAAATTACTTGTGTATGGTTCCAAGAGGAAGTACAAGCATGAGATGAGTTATTGTAAGTGTTTAGACAAACTTCTCTTGAGTTATAGGACATGTATGATCAGAAGAAAACAATTGCAAGGCTCAAAAACAAGTTTTGTGCAAAAAGCTACTTTATCAAAATGGCATGGTGCACTTTCTTCCTAAAATGGACATAAAGCATGGCTTTGCATTGTATGCTTGAAATGAGACCTCTAATAGCTGTGCAAGCAATTAATTGTGGAGTGCCTAACAAGTTTGAGGCCTGTAAAGTAGAGATTATGCAGCATAGGTTTGAAATTTGAATCTTTTTCATCACAAAATGACTTGTATTTCAAGTATGAAAACCCTAACTTCATCTCTTCGATTCTCCCTACTAAAGAATGATCTCAAGGAGTTCTTGGACATTTTAGAAATATTGTAATATTCTCTACAACCCCGCTTTGAATCACTTTTGAAATTTCCCCTTGGAACTATATGAAAAAGTGCCATGAAGTTAGGTCAAAATCCTGACCAAAACTAGGGCAAAATTTCACTATGTGTTCAATTTCAAGACCATGACTTTATGAATTAATAACTTGGGATCCAAACATTTTTAGAAGAAGTTGTCTAAAGAAATTTTGTAGATATCATGGAGATCTACAACTTTCATGTTGAATGTTTCTTCTGAATCCTCTTGCATCATAGTGAAAAATTGGCTTAAAGTTATGAAAAAACATGAAGTTTTAAACACTTAGAAAAATTTCTAAGTTAGAAAACTTTGACTTTTCAAAATGAAATCTTGACTTTTTTATTTCTTGATGAATAAGTTTCATATTTTTACATGTTTTGATGAATTGTGATCTTTGACATTGAATTTTGACCAAAAAGTCAAAGTTTGACTTTTCAGTGTATAATTGACTTTTGATCCGTTGATTGAAAATTCACTGGCAATCTAATTGATCTTGAACAATGTTTTATGTCATGTCATTAGGTCAAAATGATGCAATTGAACTATTGAGATCATTATTCAAACCAATTGATCATTTGGTAGGTCAAAAATCAGAAATTGCCCTTTCTCAGTCAAAATCCTAATTTTGACCATTTTGCCCTTTTGATGATTTGATCAAAATTCTTGAGGAATTATGGTCCAAACTTGATAAAATGATACATATGAGTTTATAATGTTGATGTGGATAAAAAAGTATGAAGTTTGACTGTAAATTGGCCATAGTTGAGCTTTTCTCCAATACAACTGATTTTTAGGTCAACTGCTCAATTGACTGAGCAAAAGTGTGATCCAAGGCTTGAAACTTGACATGAGTAATCTAGGGTGTCCATAATGATCCATGAAAGTCATATGAAGCACTGAAAGTTCAAATATCCTTGTGCAATCTCAAACCCTAATTTTGGTCAGCAGTGCTTAATGAGGTGTCTTGAGCTGATCAACCCTAGTGCAATCTTGAACCAAGGGAGATTTTTTGTGACAAAATATTTGATAAATGAGAGGGAAAATTTTGGGGTATAAAAGTTATGTTTTGACTGGACAAACAATATCGCTGAATACAAAGCTTGTATCCTAGGTCTAGAAGCAGCCATCAATCTAAGAATTAAACATATCGAAGTATTTGGAGACTCCGCTCTAGTCATATACCAAGTCAACAATGAATATGACACTAAACATCCAAAATTGATTCCATATCGGGATCATGTTTTAAAGCTAGCTGCAAAATTCACTGAGATGACCTTCAGTCATATCCCACGAGAAAAAAATCAGATGGCAGACGCCTTGGCAACTCTATCAGCCATGTTTAAGGTAACTTGGACAAACCACGAACCGTGTATTACAATCAAACATTTCGAAGAGCTTGCACACTATCTTGCTATTGAAGAGGGTCCAGATAATAAGCCTTGGTTCTATGACATCAAGAGGTATCTTGAAAAACAAGAATATCTAGAAAATTCCTCTATCATTGACAAGCAAACTCTACGAAAGCTAGTCTCAAAATTCTTCTTGAATGGTGATATCTTATACAAAAGGAACTAAAATATGGTGTTACTCAGGTGTATGGAGAAACAGGAAGCGAATATGCTTATGAGAGAAATCCATGAAGACACTTTTGGAACTCATACAAATGGGCACGGCATGGCAAGAAAAATCCTGCGAGCGGGTTATTATTGGTTGACGATGGAAGCCAATTGCTACCATTATTTGAAGACATGTTACAAGTTCCAAATCTATGCTGACAAAATGAACGTGCCACCAACTCCTTTGAATATCATGAGCTCTCCTTGTCCATTTTCGATGTGGGGAATTGATATGATAGGCATGATCGAACCAAAAGCATCTAACGGACACTAGTTCATACTAGTTTTCATTGATTACTTCACCAAATAGGTAGAAATGGCATCCTACGTAAACGTGACAAGTCAAGTGGTTACTCGATTCATAAAACAAAATCTTATATGCATATATGGGGTTCCAAGCAAAATCATTACGGATAATAGGTCTAATCTGAACAACAAAATGATGAAGGAGTTATTCGATAATTTCCAGATCGAGCATCATAACTCTTCACTATATCAACCCAAGATGAACGGGGCCGTCGAAGCTTCCAATAAAAACATCAAGAAAATCATTCAAAAAATGATGAAGACATACAAAGATTGGCATGAAATGCTCCCCTCTGCTCTACATGGTTATTGTACTTCGGTGCACACATCAACATGTGCAACTCCTTTCTCTCTAGTATATGGCATGAAGGCGGTACTCCCAATCGAAATATAGATTCCATCACTTCGAGTTCTAATGGAAATAAATCTTTAAGAAGAAGAGTAGGTTCAGACGCGACTTGATCAGCTCAACCTCATTGAAGAGAGACGCCTAACAACTTTGTGCCACCGTCAATTATACCAGAAGCGGATGAAGAAAGCCTTCGACAAGAAAGTCTACCCTCGAGTGTTCAAAGAAGGAGATTTGTTACTCAAGAAGATTCTGCTACCTTGTCTTGATTCACGTGGTAAATGGACACCTAACTACGAAGGTCCATATATGGTAAAAACAGTATTCTCCGGTGGTGGTCTCATCCTCACAATAATGGACGGGGAAAAACTACCACATATGGCAAATTCAGACGCAGTCAAAAAATACTATGTATAAGAAAGCTCGCTAAATTCAAACCCTAAACAGGCGACTTAGGAAAAAAGGAGCATCCCTTTGGATTGAAAACCCTAAAGGGAAATCCAGGAAAAAATTAGGGGCATACAAAAAAAAATTATCCCGGTGGACTAATAACTTGAAAGGGCGGTCCAGGAAAAAGTTAGGGATATTATTCAAAGAAATAAAGAACAAAAAGAATGTGATCTACGAACCACGACCACGACCACAAAGGAGAAAAATGGGTCCAAATCATTTGACTCAGAAAGCAAAGGAGATTAGAGCTATCAAAAGGACATTGGAGAGACAACAACAACAATCATCATTTTCATTGCCATTTTCAGTTTTAAAAACTTTCTGTAATTACATCTTTCAAGAAATTGCATCTTGTACTCTCGCCTATTCAGAGGCATATAAATAAAACATTAACTTTTTCCATCTTTTAAAACTGTGTTTTTCCTTTTCAGACTTGTTTACAAAATACTACGATTGTTTCTTGTGAATACTGTGTTGAAGTCATTTTGGGGAATTAACATACATATAAAAGCAATTGATAAAAGCATCAAAAATCATTTTGGTTAGAAAAACATCGAAAGAGAATCCACATCTATGTCCACGCCTACGCCTGCAATACCATTAGCTATGACACGTTGTCACTGTTCGCCACACTTTATCAAAATTCAAATCAATTTGGAGATACAACAAAGCAACAAACGAAGTTGGAAAATTGGTGACTATGAGAACCCGATGGTTTTAAAAAGGAGAATTATAAAAAACATTTACAAAACACTTGGGGCATACATATACATTTAGGGCATATACATAACATTTGGTACATAAGCAAATATTTAGGGCATACACATACAGAATATTTGGGGCATATACACACACAAGAATTTTGGTACATGAGCATTTAAAAAATTTTGGGCATATATCACACTTGGGTAGTACATCAATTTAGGGAGCATGCATATACATCATGCATGCCATCTTACAAAACCACTTTGGTTAAATTACGAACTTTCTTGGGGTCCATCATTAGTAAACTTATCTATGAGAACTATATAGTTTGAACTTTAAGCGATTTGGAGTTTATTTTCTTCATGTTGATAGTAATGGTTAAGGACGACACAACCGATATCATCGATAAATTTTGGGGTTTATTTTATTCATGTTGATAGTCATGGTTGAAGACGACACAACTGTTAGACGTTAAGACGTATCCAGAAGGGGGTTGAATAGATACCGTGATTTTTAAAAAGAGTTTTTAATGAAAACTTAAAACACAGTGAAAGCTACCCGGATACACTCGTCTAAAAACGATCCTCTATTGAAAAGACCGGATATGCGTAAAACCAAATGTAATGAATCAATATGAATTATTAATGCTTAATTCAATTATAATTGATTACTTATACTCTTTAACTATTGTCAATTACTTCAATGAATTATTGAGAATAAAACCCACAAATTGTAGTGTTAGTACCAATTATAGCAATCAAAGTGATTACTATAGTTCTTAGTAATAGCTCTATCACACTACAAATTCAGACAATTGGAACCACAAGTGCGAATTCATAAATTATAGCAAATAAACGGTAAAAGACGAGAAAGAAAAATGACACGTGATTTGTTTAGGAAGTTCCCCCTGCCGTCCTCGCGTGGGGTACTCTCCCCCTAATTCTATAATGTAGAATTAGGATAATTGCTATTATGATTACTAAGTTTGTACAAGAGATAGAAAATAGTCACCACAATTCAAACCCAATATGTTGAATTGAAAACTAAGCTCCTCTCTTCCCTTGATTCGATTTGAACCAAGTATGTCACCAATCTTCGATAAACCCCCGGTTGAATCTACCTTGTTGAGAACCTAAACCATTTCTCAAACCCCCTACTCGGCTGATTTAATTTCAAGATGGTGACCCCAATTATTCCTTCACAATCCTCCGATTGTAGCTACCTTTTTGAGCAAACCCACGGTTCCTTAATCCCTTAAGCACGGCTGAATTTGAAGCAAAGAATTGTCAAAAACCCCCAAATCCCAATGATCTTGGAGGATAAAACCTTCAGATTTTATTCAAGAAAAACCCACAATTACTCAACCCGAACAAGATCACAATCTTCTACTTCAGACGTTATCAACACAGGCTTCGCACCTTTATCGATAAAAAATATTATATGTAGTTATCAATGGATGAGTGAGATGTTGAAGATGATGAGTACCTTGTGTATCTATTTCACTTTTCTTGTTAAAAACCAAATGATAGAACCTTACAAGATTATATATGTTATCTCAAGTCAAAACCCAAACAGTCATGCTGAAAAACAAATTTAACGAGCGAACGGTCGACTTATGCCAAAAGGGGACTCGACCTGAGCATTCCCGAGAGAGACAGAAGACAAAGTGCGTGAGCCATGTGTCAACCACTCCAGGGCTTTGCGTCAATGCATAGTTCCTAAAAACTACTTCTAGGTTGTGTCAACCACATAGTCGACGTGAGAAAACCCGAGACTTCCCCAAGGCCCAACTTTCAATCCATGCGTCGACCGCTCCAGAGCTATGTGTCGGCGCATAGTTCCTAAAAATTGCTTCCAGGTTGAGTCGACCATACAGTCGACATGAGAAAACCCGAAACTTCCTCAAGGAACAAATTTAAATCATGCGTCGATCGAAGCTTTCTTTGAGTCGACTCAAAGTATAGAGATTTCCAAAAATACCAATTCTTGAAGACTTTTCACGCTTCCTTGTCCACCATATCATCTAGCAACATTTTCAACATATTATGGAAAGTTTTGACATCATTGAAACCCTTAATGAAGGAACCTTGCCCTCACATACTCCCCCTTTTTGATGATGGCAAAAGTTGTCCTTAGTACCAAGTGTAGGAATCTTAATCTTGGATATTTCTCCCCCTATATTTGTGCACCCTTTCGTTTCGTTTCGACTTTCATAACATTTGTTCTTGGCTTCCACATGCTTCTCCCCCTTTTACAACATCCAAAAAAGACAAAGCCATTGGTTAAAAATAACAATAATCAATACAAGTAAGGTTAGACCATTATCTACATTGACAATCAATAACATTAACAAACAATCACATTAAGAGATGTTAGAAAAAGGCATAACAAAGGAAAAAAACATAAATATACACAAATTACATAGTTTTGTTACAAATGGTGTTCAAAGAGAGGCGAACACAAAGTAAGTCATAATACAAAAATAATTAAACAATAAATACTAGCTTAAGTTCAGGAAAATAGCAAAGTACAAGACCAAAGAAAGCATTAATTTTCATCACTCTCATTTCCTCCTAGTTGTGGTGGATTTGATGGTTGGTTAGAAGGGAAGTGTTGCATGAAGTTGTTGGTGAAGTTGGTTAAGTTGTTCTCTTGAGACTCCATCATCCCATACAAAGTATTGTATCATTGATCTTGAATGGTAGAGTATGCAGCAAATTTTTCACCGTGTACCCTAACACGGTTTGATAGAGTAGTAAGTCTCTCATTTACAAGCGAAGAGTTCTCCTCCCGTGGAAGGAGAATATAATCAAGCAAGTTCAAAACGGTAGCATTGTTTCCATACAGAACTTCATATTCACCCATGGAAGCAACATTCTCACCTTCCTCATTTTCTTCATCATGTTCCTAGTCACTATCATCTCCTTGCTGCAAGCACACATTATTACTTCTTACCATATATCAATATAGTTGCTGACTCGTATGGCACTGGTGACCCATCATAGTCAATGTCTTCTGAGTGAACTCTTGATCAGTTGATAATCCAATTAAGGGAAGGCCCAGAACACCAATAGCGGCCTTGTTTAGGATATGTTGAATAAAGGAAGCATAGCCCAACGTTGTTCCTCTACCCGAATCTTTTAGATTATAAATTCTACTTGCAATGTAGTAAGGCCAATTGATCCTCATTTTGTTCTTCATATCATAGACCAAGCGCACCTCAGGCTGATCAACCCTTGAGTATCCACCCCTTTTAGGGCGAATGATGCGAGATACAATCCATTGCAGAATATGGTCAAGCGGTTTTAGTGCACCCACTGTGACTGACTTTGGAAATAAGGTGCTATTCACAACACTTTCACAAAATGGATGTTTCAGCATTGAGTTTAGAGAAACCTTAAAGTCATATCCATCAAAGTTATCGGTATCACTGATTTTTATAGCAACCGAACTTGGAGGAAACATTTCAAACTCTGTCCAAATCTCAGAATTGACAGTATAAACCTTGTTATTAATCTTATATATAAAAGTGCTCCCATAAAAACTACATTGAAGACCATTATAAAACAATTTAATCAATTCATCATTATACACAGTATCACAATCCAAAAAGACACTGAGTTTCTGAAATCTCAATAACACACGAACATGTGGTAGATTCAACCGATCTATGGTTTGCTTGTATACTACAAATTGATTAACAATTTTTATCTTACTAAAGTTCTTTGAATAAGACTCAACCAAATCATCAGAAAGTAGAGAACAAACAATTACCAGATCAGGGTTTTATTGAGAAGAGGAACTTCCTTTTACCAATCTTCTCTTTGTAGGTATTGATGAAGCGATTGAAGGAAGCTTGAAGAGTTTGAGATTTGGGGGTAAAAGATGCTCTTAGGGTTTTTGAGAAGGTTTTGGGGAAAATAGAGTAATGAGACTAAATGAGTAGAGATGATAATATAAAAACACACTTGTCACACATAATTGCTAAAGTCATTGGTTGGAATATCGCGCGATGCATCGACCTACACAGGTCATGCGTCGACGTATAAGGACTTAATTTTGAGAAACACAGTTCCAGTATGCGTCGATGGTCCCCAGCCATAGGTCGACCCAAGCAGGCCTATTTTTCAATTTTGCAAATATTCATGAATTTTATGACACAATAAAACACAAATAACCACCTAAGCATAGATCACACATCACAAAGATTGAAAAGCACATATCACAAGGAATAAATTTTTTACAAATTTACCACTTGAGTTATCAAGAGTAGAGTTAGAGTTAGAATGATATTACCTATATGACGCGGGATGACATTTTTCCCTCACAAATATCTTGATACACGAGTTTAGACAATTCATGAGAGTACAAGTATAAATAAGAGCAATGCAACTAATGCATTTGCAACCTATCTGAAATGTCGAGAACACCAAGTTCCCTACGGATGTGGAAGAAAGGCTCGATCGCAAGAGGTTTTGTTAAAATATCTGAAGTTGATTAGTGCTATCAACACGCTCAAATACGACGTCACCTTTTTCTACATGATCCCTAAGGAAGTGATGCCTAATCTCAATATGTTTTGTGCGTGAATGTAAAACCGGGTTTTTGGTTAGGTTTATGGCACTTGTGTTGTCACAAAAGATTGGAATATGATCGAGTTTGACATTAAAATCAAGTAGTTATTGTTTGAGCCACAAAATTTGGGCACAACAATTACTGGCTGCGACATATTCCGCCTTGGCAGTTGGCAAGGCAACGAAAACTTGTTTCTTGCTATGCCAACTTACTAAGGAATTTGAAAAGAAGTGACACGTACCACTAGTACTTTTCCTATCCAACTTGCAACCGACAAAGTCATAATCGGAATAACCAACTAGAGAGAAATCACTACCCTTGGAGAACCATAACCCATACTTAGTCGTACCGCAAAGATACCTAAGGATGCGCTTAACGACTTTTAAATGTGACTCCTTGGGGCATGATTGATACCTAGCATACATACATACACTAAACATAATTTCCGGTAAGGTAAAGATGGGAAACGATCATACCTCTATACCTTTTTACATCAATCAGCTTACCATGTTCGTCACGATCAAGATTAACCACGATAGGTATTGAAGTGTCAATGATCTTTGATTTTTCCATATCGAAGCACTTTAATAGATCTTGACAATACTTGGTTTGACTCACAAAAGTCCCTTCCTCGAGTTGATTTATTTGAAGCCCAAGGAAGTACTTTAATTCACCCATCATACTCATTTCAAATTCTCCCTGCATCAACTTAGAGAACTCCTTGACCAAGGATATATTAGTAGATCCAAATATAATATCATCTACATAAACTTGTACTAAAATTGAATGTTTTCCTTGGCTCTTAATGAAAAGAGTTGTATCGACCTTTCCTCTTGAGAATCCTTGTTCTAACAAAAACTTGCTAAGTCGTTCATACCAAGCCCTAGGGGCTTGTTTGAGACCATATAAGACACGTTTTAGTTTGTAAACATGATTAGGATACTCAAAGTTTTCAAATTCGGGAGGTTGAGAGACATAAACTTCTTCATTAATATAGCCATTTAGAAAATAACTCTTAACATCCATTTGATATAACTTGAAATTTTGTGAACATGCAAAGGAAAGAAAAAGGCGTATAGCCTCGAGTCGGGCGACCGGTGCATAAGTTTCCTCATAGTCGATGCCCTCCTCTTGGTTATACCCTTGAGCAACAAGGCGAGACTCGTTGCGAGTTACTATCCCATTTTCATCCAATTTGTTCCTAAACACCCATTTAGTGCCGATTACACGATGGTATCACGGAGGAGGGACAAGGTCCCAAACCTCATTTCTCTTAAATTGGTTTAGCTCATCTTGCATAGCTAAAAAACAATGTCCATCGAGTAAAGCGTCTTTGGAGTTATTAGGATCAATTTGTGATACGAAATCAAAATGATAACAAAAGTTACTTATCTTGGACCGTGTAGTGAGTCCTTTTGTACAGTCTATTGCAAAATCCAAAGCCAAACAGGCCCAGCTCAGGAAACAAAACATTTATTGTATCAATCAAAGGGAAAAATGCACACTTTAGTATTTTAAACAGTTACTATTCAGATTCGTTGAAAAAAAACACATATTCTAAAAACAACAACCAAATCAAATCTTTATTCATCAGAAGATCTTACATTCAATTGTCCAAAACATGCTAAATACATAATTAATCAATACAACCAAATCATAACGAATCAATACGAAATCAAAAATAACCGAATCAAACCTATTACAGATTACAACCAAATCGTGAATAAATCTTCAAATCCCTAATTTCCTAATTCTCTGAATCAATAAAAAAAGTAACGATAAACAATTGAAAAACCTTCATAAAATACCTAATTCTTTAAGACTATAACAAACCTAAAACTAAAAGAGGAAAGGAGGAGAAAGTTATTACAAAAAAGGAGGAATCGACAGAGAGAAAGAAAAATAGATTCCAGACGAAAGAAATTAAGGAAGAAAACTGGAGAGGGAGATACTATAGAGAAGATTTGGAGTCTTTCCGCGTCTTCGTTGAGATTTGGGTTTCGAAATCTGAAACCCTAAATCTGTTGAACCGTCGCCGCTACCTTCATCTTCACCAATGTCCGTCGTCATCCTCAAGCACCATCGTTGCTATCATCTTCATTGCCGCCTCACCTGCCAAAAAGACAAAGAGGATTAGCGAAAAGCACTCGAGGGAACAAATGCGGATAATACAAAGGTAAGGCCCAAAACTCAGCTTTTGTACTCGTTGCTTTCGTCCACGAGTTGGTTTTAGTGAGTTTTTGATTTGAGGGGGGGGGGGGGGGGGGGGGTTGAGGTCCGGCTTGGGGAGGATTCAAACAGGGGTTGGATTGTAGCGCCGCCGCAGATTAGGGTCACAGGGGTTAGGGTTTTTTTGTGTGTCGTTAGAGAGAACGAAGGGTAAAGTGGCTGACATAGAAAGATGAATGAAAATGAATAAAAAGTTTTGTAAAAAGAAACTATATTATGTCCAATAATCATGTACATGCCACCCTACGATTATTTACCATGTTCCCTCAATCACACTCACGTGATCACCATCAAAATGCCCTGAAGCACATACATATCATGTTATGATACTCCCGCCTGTACTGAATTAGAACAAGCTTCCAACATTCTGGGCCTGGCCCATTGATAACTAAACCCCCTTCTATTTTGCTTCACTAACCCGTGCGTATTCAGCACCCCTGGCCAAATGGGCCAAGTCTAATATCTGGACTTGGACCCATACTTCATACACCCTCCATTTTACTGCCTAGTTCTAACAAACACTCCCATGTCTTTTGGGCCTGAATTTGAATTCAAGGCCCTACTGTTAACACCTCCTATTTTACTACCTTAATATGATTTACACCCCCTGCATTTTTTTAATTTATTTTCTTTATTATTTTATTATAATTATTTTTATTTTAATATATTTATAATTGTAGTATTATATTATAGTATTATCATTATAAAATTAAATATATTTCTAAAAATGCATCTAAATATCTATTTTATTTATTGCATTAAATTATTTTAATCATGCATTTAAATAATATATTTCCTATAACTAGTACATAAAATACATTTAACCTATACCAAATCATTTTTCATAATAAAATTAACTCAATAATTAATTTTTGAAAAGAATTACGAAAATATTTTAATTAACTGTGCACTTTGTCCAAAATCTCCGCTATTCACACACTCGGGCTAAGTACAAGGAGAATTAAAATATCTTCGTAGTATATAAAAAACAAACCCATACGAACTACGAATTGAGACTCTGATTCCTCATAAGAGGATACATACGCATACGACTAAAATCATGGTGAGCTCCCCTAAACCTTTAAAACCTAAACCCTGGTATCCTTGCAAACAAGGTAGATGAGGGGTGCCTAACACCTTCCCTTCGTCTAAACGAAGTAAGAACCAAGAATCGCTGTGTACAAAAATTAGGGTTTCCTATTAGATTCCCCTCCTTAGGATAAAAACTAGTAATGGCAACTCGATTTAAAATCCAGTTAAAGCACAACACAATGACTTTATGCGTGTCGCACATCGATATCTTTGATTATACCCCCAATTTTCTGTTGCTATATATAGTCATAGAGAAAAGACTGTCTTAGAAAACATCACTTGATTCTGATATTTGTAATATCATATGCATACAATCGATAAATAATTTAAGCATATTATTTGGTATAATGATTAAATAATAACAAACATAACCAGGTGAGATGACCACCGTTTATGTATTCTCTCCTTATTGCTTCTTCGGCCACTTTTTGGAGGACGGATCACATTATGTTGAGTTACATGGTGAGGGAAGCAACATTAATTTACATAGTTTCTCCTTCTTTTTTGTCTTTTTGAAGGGATTGGTATATTCTTTCCCCCTCTTCAGGTTGACACTTATAGTCGTCGGCTCTCTATGCAGATTGTGATACTTCATCATGAGATGCACCGATAAGGTGATAATGTCTAATATGGCTACAAAGGGTCGTCACAAGATGTAGTTGTAAACACTTCTATAATGAATAACAAGAAATTGGATACTTGTCGTTCGAATGTCTCTACCATCACCCACAGAAATCATCAGCTCTATGTACCCCCATGGGCGAGTATTGGTCATGTTAAAAGCCTGGAGGTAAAAACCCTCATATGGTAGAAAACTGTATCAGTCAAGCCATATCTTTCAAGTAACTCAGAATATATTTTTGTAGGAGTTGTCGTCATTGATAAGGATTTGAGATACGTCAAACTGTTCGACTGTAGCATTGATTACAAGGGGAAATATTTCATTGAGAATGCCCTAACCTTTTTGAAGTCATGAAATCCCAACATAGGACAATATGGGACTTTCAGCGACATATTCTCTTTCTTGTGGTAGACAACCATCATTTTTGTAATCTTCCTCTTTGTAGTGTCCTTGGATAGGAGGTTTTCCCGAGGTGCTCCTCTTGTTATGGCAACAATGTAGGGGGCTTGTGGAATTCCCTAACCCCGGTACTTATGTAAAAAGGTTTAAACCTTAATTAAAGCATAACCTCCATGAAAACATACATTCAATATAATATCTATTCAACAACTTCACAATGGAAAATAACATAATTCAATTAAATTTAAAAAATCTCCAAGAAATATTCATATAAGAATTTAACTCAACATTAAATGAAAATGTTCCCAGACCGATATTGCATAATCAGAGTATAACCACTAAAAAAAATAAAAATGAAAAATAAACGAAGATAGCTCCTCAAATCTCTCTTCTAAACACAACAAACAACCATGCAACTCACTTCTTATTATCTGCAAGATGTCCATGGTGGACAACATTAAAGCAAAGGGAGTGATAATACACTTCCATAATTTAGCGGTGTAAATAAGAAAAGGTAGAATATCACATTACAACAAATACCCACACTAATCATAACAACATCAACACATCAAGTATTCTCATCAAAACAACACATCACCAAATGATCATTCACAAATGCAACAATAATGCATATGTACTCAAAAATTGACTCAACATGTATGTGGTACCAATATGAACACTCAGGTTCATCTCGCTCCCGATTCTCTCCCTAGAACTAGAGCACACCAAAGTTGCTGCCATCACATAGGCAACACTTCACTGATTCCCTCTGGAACCAACTACTCGCTTCTGATACCCATCATAGGACCAGAGCACAAAAAAACTAAACTGAAGTTCGTACATCATAAATGCATGACTCAATAACACACACTTAAACATATTCCCATATGGTTCCTCTTCTGACCGTTTACACCACCAATGATACCAACAACATAATCATAATAAGCGAACATATCAACATACAACCACATTTAATAACAACAAATATCACCTTAACATTCATCATTTGCGCCACACAACATGATTTATTATTTAAATCATGTTAAAATTAATTAAGCACTAATAATAGTAAATCATATACACCAAACATTACCCAACATCACCTCAAATAATCATATGACAATACAAACTAGAATCGGGACTCAGTTCCACGCACTAGAGCTTATTACGCTCATTCTGGGTGCATGGCGGGTCACCTGTCACGGTGATGATGCCTCTCATCGACCAAAAACATCAAATTGCAACTTATGTGACGACCAACTCCACAAACTGAGTATGGGATCCATGATGCCCCACCCTAGTGATGACGCTCATCATCGATCCAAAGACGCAGAAACATGTTTTTTTTTCCATTGGAGCCTTATAGAAGCTCCAATTTTTTATTCTTATAACCCAAATCAGTTTAGAAAATTAACAAAATAATCATACATCAATTACAACATGTTATTTCAAACCTTTAACACAGTCAACATAAAATTCTTCATATCAAGATTATGCATAAACCTGCTATCATCAACAATGGCATATTTTCATCATTAACTCTAAAACGAAAATTATGCACATACAATGGTACACGATATGACACTAAATTTAACATTCAACAAAAATTATAACAACAAAATCAAAATCATGTATTAGAACACTCAATCTTATTGGAAGTTAAAGATTCATCATTCTATCCGTCATGCTTAAACACTCATTGAGGAAGAAATCTCCCCTTACCCTGTTTTCCTAGAAGTAATGGAATCTCACACATGGGTTCTTCCTCTTCTACCTCTAGCCTCTTTGATCTCAATCTTATCTCCTTGCCACTTTTCTTCTCAATTTACATGTACTTTTAGATTCTAAGTTAATTCTCTCTTAACTTTAAATATTAGGTTAACCTAATTAAAAATCAATTTACACCCCACTTAATCTATCCCCTCACTCCTTCACCCCATTATTCTTCTAATTCACAATCCAACCCCATTTCTTACTATTCTCTAATTTTCTTATTATTTCCTTAATTTATTTTAATTAATAACCATATGTAACATCCTGATTTAATTAGAATTATTTTATTTAAATAATTAGATGATATGATGTTGTTGTACCCCAAAATTTGCCCTCTCATTTCTCATTGATTTCTCATCACAAAGCCCTTGAAGCTCAGGATCCAGTTAGGGTTTCATCTGCTCAAGACCTCTCCTTGCAATGTGGACTCAAAATTAGGGTTTGTGTTTGCACAAAGATATTTTGACCTAGAATGCCTAAGATGACTTTCATGCCTCATATTGGACTCCCAAGTTTACCCATATCAAGTTTCAAGCCTTGATTCCAAGTTTTGCCCAGTCAATTGAATAGTCGACCTAGAAATCAACTGTATTGGGGAAAAAGTCAACTGTGGCCAATTGACAGTCAAACCTCATGAAATTTGACCCACATCAACATTATAAACTCATATGGTCCATTTGATCAAGTTTGGATCACAATTCCCCAAGAAATTTGATCAGATCACCAAAAGGGCAAAATGGTCATTTTTAGGGTTTTGACTGCACAAAGGCAATTTTTGACTGTTTGACCTAGCCAATGGCAAACCAAGCTCACACATGGACTCAAGGACCCCATGGAATTATCTTGACATGATCAACAAGCTCAAAAGATCCCAAGTACACAAGATTGACAGTTGAATTTCCCAGTCAATTGATCAATTTTGACTGTATACTGAAAAGTCAAACTTTGACTTTTTGGTCAAAGTCAAGAGTCAAGATTCATTTTTCATCAAAACATGCCAAATCATGAAACTTGTTCACCAAGAAATCACAAAATGCAAATTAGGGTTAGAAATGGAATTTTTCATAACTTAGAATTTTTCTAAGTTATGAAAAACCCTAATTTTTTCCCAACTTTGCCCCACTTTTTCACCATGATCCATTTGGATTCAAACAAAAGTCCAAACTTGAATGTTGTAGCTTGTTGCATAATCTACAACTTTGACTCACAAAGTTTTCTCATTTGAAGCTTGTATCTCAAGTTACAATTTTTTGAATAAGGGCACTAAACCATTTTTAACTTAGTGAAATTTTAACCTATTTTGACAAGGTTTTCTACCCCACTTCAAGGCCATTTTCCATACACTTCCACTTGGAATTTCAATTTGCATTTCAAAGATGGATTGTAGTACACATTCCAAGCTTTCCAAAATGTCCAAGAACTTCTCAAACAACCTCATGGTTAGAGAGAATCGAATTTCACAATATAGCAAAAAACCACTTTGTTCATGACCAAGTTCCATGTCCATAACTTTGCAATTTGAACTCAGCATGCTTTAGGCTAGATTACAGGTCCTTAAACCAAGTTACACTCCATAATTTAATGCATATTCATTGTGTTAAGGTGTTGTTCTATGAGTTTGGACATTGTATGCAAGATTAATCCCAAATTAGATAAAGTGAACTATCCATTTTTGCTAAAATTCACTTTATGTCAATTTAGAAATCCAACAAGTACATTGCAAATCTGAATGGCACAAGTTTATGAGCATAACACACTGATCAAGGAGGGATTATGCAGCACATTAGGGGCCCTCTACATGCCTAAAAACTCAAGTTGCATTTTGTTTCTTAAGTGTGAAGAAAAGTTCCATAATTCACAACAACTCTCATCTCAGCATTAGAACACAAGAACAAACTTATCAAACACACTCAAGACAACATAACCAAGCTAATACACGACCCTTGCACCTCTAAAACACCCTCCATCTCAGAATCATCCTCAAACTGCAAAAACAGAGTTGCCTCTGCAGTTTGAGTGCCAACTCCTATTTCTCTCGAGCATTCTTGCCAAAACCTGTTCCTCTACCTTCCTTACAACCTATGCAAACTATCCAGAAGCTAAGACACAACCTGTAACACCTCTAAGCCACTTCACCATTTTTGTTTTTCTGTTTTGCAGTTGAAGTTCTCTAGCTTGATTCAGAAGCTCTCAAGACAAAGTGAGCATTGAAACAGCATCCCTGGACCTCAAGGAAGCTTTTCCAATCATCACCTTGCACTGAAGGTTCCTACATCTCCAGATAGAAGTTCAACTGAATAGGTAAAATTTTGAATTCGTATCTCTCTTATTATGCATCATTAGTCTTAAGTTTGTGAAGAAATAATGTCATACTCATGCCACTGAACATGTCCATGTCTTTACTTTTCATTTCTTTTGCCTGAGTAGAGAGAATTTGGAGTTTGAAAATGACAGAAAAACTAGGTTAGGATTTGGGGGAGGAGAAATTCTCCTTCATCTTAGAGAGTTAGGTCAAGTTCTATACATGGTTAGAATCGTCTCTTCATGCTGAACATTTTTTATGTTATGAGTTTTTGTTAAAAAGCCAGGAATCAGGAGTTAGCAGCTGGAGTACAGGGCGCGCGTTTTTGAATGTTGCTGAACAAAGGTTGAAGATGAAGCCACATGGGCTGGGCCTGTGTGGTCTTTTCTTTTTACACCCTATTTCCATTTTCTTACCCCGCAAGCCCATTTGCTTCATTTTTCATGATTTTTGACTTTTTCTTTTCTTATTTGACTCATTTATTTTTTCTCAGCATATTAAAATTTTTAAAATATTTTTCTCATCATTTTTTGATTTTTATTTGATTTTTATTTGATTTTCTTTTGTTTATACATAAATAAATACATATTATTATTTAGGATAAGTAGAAAAATATGTAAAAACACTTCTATTTTTATTTTTATTTTATATTACCCTCTGAAAATATTTTATATAAAAAAAATACTATTTTCTAAAAAATTAATTATTATTATTATTTATATATATATAGTACATATTTAAAATAATATAAATATACATATATATATTAATGCATTTAGAGTAAAAACACCAAAAAAATGTACATATTTTATTTTTTAATGTTTAATACTAAAAATGCCCTTTTTTACAAATATATCATATTTTATTTTATTTTTGTATGTAAATAATGAATATTGTATGAATTAATTAATTAATATACATTTTGATTAAAATTAGGGTTTTTACCCTAAATTTGAAAATACCTCAAAATAATCCCCTTTTATTTTCTTTATTTTATTTTTACATAAATAATACCTTTTTTTACATATACATAAGAATTCCTTTTATATTTTGCATATTTATGTCAATTTCCATTTAATTATGCAATTATTTATCTTGTAAATATTCCTAAAAAATGATGTAATAGCTTAGATTTAAATTCTTGCCCAAATAAACCCCATTTGAAACATTGTACCCCCCTCCCCATATTATTGTGATGTAATAGCGTAGGAATTTAAATTTCGCTCTTTTAATGCTTTCTAAACATACTATGCTAGAATTAGGGTTTTGTATGCGAATAAAAATGAACAAAAATAGTTGGACCTAATACAAGATAAATGAGCATGAAAATAAACAACACATTTCACACTTGCACCCCTAGGGTATTTCACTTTGTTGCCTTCAAGTAATTGGGCCATGTTGCATGTTGAACTTCTTTGGGTAAAACAAACAATCAAATGATCATAGTCCCTCAAAATGTTGCCTAAATAAAATGATCAAGTCCCTTTAAAGAAAATTGCCCAAAGACATTTAACACTATTGCAACTATGGTCTAAACGATGACCCGCGCCTATCTCTTTCACCTCCTAAGATAAGATTGTCCACCAAATGCAATGGTGGAACAAAATTGTCAAAAGGCTTAAAACATGACAAAAATCTTTGAGAAAATTTTAGGGTAGATGAACTCTTAAGTACTTGTCAACTTTCCAAGAAAAACACTTGCCTTATTTCAAAAACCCACTTCACAAACACTTTCAAAATCAACTTTTCAAACCCTTGAAACATCTTTTCAAAAAGACAAACACCTTTTATAAAACATTCGAGTAAAGAATTTTTACAAGGGTAGCCTATACAAGGCATATTTTTCAAAACCTTTTCAAAGCCACACACAAAGCACCATTTCAAAAAATTGAAAACTAAGGCAAGTTGATCTAAGCAAGTACCTAAGAGCCCATGGATAACCATGGATAGAAGGGGTGCTAACACCTTCCCCTCCTATAATCTACTCCCCGAACCCAAGAAAAATCTCAAAGGTTTTTGCTGTGCTTTTTAAACCTTTCCTTAGGATAAAATAAAAAGTCGGTGGCGACTCTTGCTCAACCGAAACATTTGCGAAAACAAACGCAAAACCCTAGTCAGTTCTCCCACCGTATCACAGAACTGGCGACTCTGCTGGGGACAGGATTTTAAAGTGGAGTAACCTTAGGGCTTAGATCACCCTCTTGCATGACTAATTGTTTGATTTGCTTGCTTTATACTCTGACTATTGTTTGGGTTTACAATCCTCCACCCAGATTTTGGGAAACATTCATAGATAGCAATACGTTGTGGAAACTGTGCGGGGTATACCGACACGGTCTAAGCAATAGCTATATTAGTGCGACATATTTGTGAGTACCTGTAACCCTTGAGTTCAATCAAGGAGAGTACGGGGCCGCTGAGTGATGTCACTAAGCACTAATGACCTAGAACCTTACTTGACCATCTTGGCCTTTTATTAGGGGTAGTGAGATGACCGGCTTTGGTGCAGTCCGAAGTTGGTAGATACTCGATACTACACTCATTGAGGATTGTTTTCTTGGAATATTTTGGTCGCTAGTTAAGTGGCTAAACCAAAACAATGAACAATGAAAACAATCCAGTGATATTGAGCTCCTTAGAACCCGGTTACTATTTATAGGACAGGTTTTTAAGCCAACTACACTTAAGAGGGTAATTACCTATGAAACCCCATGCAAGCCTGAAATTAGGGTTTGGTGTGATCTGCTTGTACATATGTTTTTGTGCATACATCATAAACATCATAAAATATCATATGCATTCACTAACCATTTCAAGGGTTTTGGATCTTCAGCTTTGTTCTTATTTTGTAGGACATGGAAATTCCTCGCAGAAACACCATTCAAGTCAACCTTGTGAGAATCTCTCCTCAACTCAAGGAGATCACTTCAAGAATTCCGGAAAATTCATCCTTCAGTGAAAGACACGGTAGACTACTCAGCCTAGTCAACACCAACATTGAAGAAGACATGATGAAAGTGCTATTCCAGTTCTTTGACCCTCTTCACCACTGCTTCACTTTCCCTGATTATCAGTTGGTTCCCACTTTGGAGGAGTTTTCTCAACTCCTAAGAATCCCTATCCTTAATCAACTACCCTTCAACGGTACGGAGAAGGAACCAAAGCCTGAAGATGTTGCTCGAGCACTACATCTACAACCATCTGAAATCAAGGGGCATTGGGAAACTAGAAGCGGCGTCAAAGGATTCTTAGCAAAATTCTTGTTTGAGAAGGCACAAGAATGTTGGAACTCATTGGACCTACAAGCCTTTCAAGAGATTGTGGCACTCCTTATCTATGGGTTGGTCTTGTTCCCAAATCCTGACCAATTGGTAGATATCAACGCTGTCAAAATCTTCTTGTCCAGAAATCCAATACCGACATTGCTTGGGGACATTCTTCACTCATTTTACACACGAACAATGAGAAAGAGGGGTGTTCTCATGTGCTGTACTCCTATCCTCGCAAGGTGGTTTATTTCGCACCTTCCACAATCTGTCTTGAAGAATGACCAAGGTACAAGGTGGTCCCAACGATTGATGACTCTTACTCATTCTGATGTGCATTGGTGTTCTCGGTCCAGAGAAAATGTCATCATCGTCGATCGTTGCGGAGAGTTTCCTAATGTTCCTTTACTTGGAGTCAGGGGAGGTATCACCTACAATCCTTGCCTAGCTTTGAGGCAATTTGGATATGCACGGAGGGATGGCCCTCATGACATGTTGATTCCTAGCCTAGTTTTTGACTTCGACAACGATGCGCAAGGACTTCGCCAAAGATTCATCAGAGCTTGGGGAAGACTCAACAAGGTTGATAGCAAGACTCTGGGACACAAGAACTCCATCCCTCTTGAGCCCTATCTCAAGTGGGTACGAGCCCGAGCCCAAAGTCTAATGATGCCTTATCCTCATGTGCTCCCAGTGATTAAAGAGCCCGTCAATGAAGGAGAGGTTCCCTACACCATCCTGCATCCAGACATGCCTACATCGTGGGAGGAAATGCAGAAAAGTTGGATTCAGCTCAAGGAGGAACGGAACACTTTTGAAGCTAGCTACTACGCCAGTGAAAAGAAGGTTCTAGAGCTTACCCGCCGACTCCACGAGCAAGAGGCCCTCAACACCTACATCGCGCCAAAGAGGATGCGCAATGTCTTTCTGCCTTTAGAGGTTTATGTTGTAAAATTTGGCCCATGGGGCATTTATGTACTAACAAATTTCTTCTTATTAATATGACGTGCGTTCTTCTTTGTCTAAAACAACTTTGAATATCCTAAATCCTTGAATGCATTGCATACATCAGCATACCATTCATCATGTGCATAAGCAGGTCTCACTCCAGGTTTCCTTATCTATCTGCTGTTTATTTCAGTAGGATGGATCTCGAGCAAACAATCAAAGACCTACAAGCCCAGAATGCACAGTTCCAGCAACTCTTGATGACCTTGGTCAAGAGTCAAGAGGATATCAAGGCTCATCTGGAGAGTAAGGACCCAGTGAAGAAGAAAAAGAGGGTCGGAGTGGCTACTTTGGGGAGAAGATTTGACAGAGAAGCTCGGAGGGTGCTTGAATTTCCTCCTACTTCTGATGAGGGGACTAGTAAAAGAGATCGAGTTGCGGTGCCTTCCGAGTCTGATGCAGAGGAGGAAGAGGTTGAAGAGGATGAAGATTATTCTGACCAGCAGTATCCTCCAGCTGATGAAAAATATAAGGGTTTAGAAGACAGATTGGCTGCCATGGAATTGCAAAGGGTACCGGGTTTGGATTTTGAAGACATGGGCTTGGTCGCCGGAATTGTGATTCCCCCAAAATTCAAAGTGCCAGTGTTTGTGAGGTACGACGGGCTATCCTGTCCCAAAATGCATCTCAGGTCCTATGTGAGAAAGATTCAACCCTACACAGCAGATAAAAATCTCTGGATTCATTTCTTTCAAGACAGCCTGTCGGGAGCTCAGTTGGAATGGTTTTATCAGTTAGAAGGAACCAGTGTCAGAAATTGGGAAGATTTGGCCACCGCTTTCTATAAACAATACCAGTATAATTCTGATCTTGCTCCTACCCGTACCCAACTTCAGGGTATGTCACTAGGAACAAGTGAGGGATTCAAGGAATATGCACAAAAATGGAGGGATTTGGCTGGCAGGGTGCAGCCTCCTTTAACCGATCGTGAGCTCGTTGATATGTTTCTTGGGACCCTATCTGGGCCGTTCTTCAATCATTTAATTGGTAACTCTTCCGCAGGGTTTACCGATTTGATCTTAACAGGTGAAAGAATAGAAGCTGGCATCAAGTCAGGAAAGATTCAGAAGGGTGTCGCTGCAAGTGTTGAGAAGAAGCCGTTTAAGAAGGAGACAGCTATGGTATATTCTCAAAGAAGAGCAGGGAAGATGGAGCGTCGGCCAACTGTGGGGGCCGTAATGATTCAGAACACTCCAAGTGAGCAGCCTCGCTACAACCAATCCAGACCAAATCAGCAACGGGTGGAAAGGCCACAACGGCAGTTCACCCGTATTAATATGACTCCAGCGCAGGTGCTTCCCCATCTGTTGAAATTGAATCTTGCCACTATCAAGGAGGCGCCAAAGAATGTAAATACATCCTCTCCGCATTATCATGCCAATGCTAAGTGCGCCTATCATACAGACAGTGTTGGACACGACACCAATGATTGTTGGGCACTCAAGCATAAGATCCAGGACCTGATAGAGGCTAAGGAGGTAGAGTTTGACGCTCCAGAAAAACCCAATGTGATATCTGCACCTATGCCGAAGCACGGTCGGAATGTCAATGCCATTGAAGAGGATCTGTATGTTGCTGACGTTAGTGATCTGACTACTGCGCTGCTAACCATTAAGTTGAATTTTTTAAGGGCCGGGATCTTCCCGGGATGTAAAGAAGACTGCTACTGTTGCCACTCTCTGCCGTTTGATTGTCCGCTGTTAAAGAAAGGCATCCAAGGCCTCATGGATAGCCGACAAATTTTGTTCGAAAAAGTTCCTGCTGTTCCAGTTCATGTTGAAAATGTCTCAATCATAACCATTCACGCCAATCTTTCCAAGGCCGTCAAAAAGCCTGTTAAGATTACACCAGCTTCAAAGTCTATACCTTTGAAGATAACAATGCCAGGGCCTATTCCCTATGTTTCTGAGAAGTCGATACCTTGGAACTATGGTGGTGACGTCTATTACCATGGTATCAAGCAAGTTGAAATAATTGAAGAAAATTCAGAGGCTGAAGAAGCCAGCATTGGTAACATTGCGGGTACCAGCAAAATCACCAGGAGCGGGAGAATATTTTCTCCAGAGATTGCCCCTCCAAGAGCAGTCTTTGGACCCTCATCAGCTAAAGAAGTCATCCCTGCACAAGTAAAACTCTCCGCTAGAACTCCTTTGATTGAGGAAATCGTCGTTCCTAGTGCTGCCTCTCCTACCATTGCTGATAAAGGAAAGGGAATACAAGATGAGCCCGTCAGGACGAGGGTTCAGCCCTTGGTGATCCCGGAAGCCTCCAAGAAAGAAATGGACGAGATTTTGAGGATAATCAAGAGAAGTGACTATGATGTGGTGGAACAACTGGGGCAAACCCCCTCCAAGATCTCCATGCTGGCACTGTTGCTTTGCTCAGAAGCGCACGCTCAAGCTTTGATTAAGTTTCTGAAGGCAGCTCATGTGCCCCAAGAAACCTCTGCAGATCAATTTCAACATTGCGTGGCTAGCCTGACTGCAGACAATGGATTAGGTTTTTCTGACGCCGACCTGACCCCTAAAGGCCGAAATCACAATGATGCTTTGCATATTTCAATCGAATGCCGCGGAACCACCCTTGCACATGTTTTGGTTGATACCGGGTCATCCCTGAATGTTTTGCCTAAAAAGGCCTTGGACCGGCTAGATTGCGAAGGTTTGGAATTGAAGCCTAGTGATATTGTCGTCAGAGCTTTCGATGGGTCGAAGAGAATGGTCCATGGAGAAGTTGAAATTCCTATCAAGATAGGCACTGAGGTGTTTAAATCCACTTTCTATGTAATGGACATCCGTCCATCATACTCCTGCCTACTGGGTAGACCTTGGATACACCATGCTGGGGCAGTCACCTCCTCCTTGCATCAGATGCTGAAGTATCCTGTAAAGGGAAAGATCATTACTGTCCACGGCGAAGAAGAGTACATGATTAGCCATTTAAATTCTTTCCGGTATGTGGAGGTTGAAGGAGAGTTCATTGAGACACTGTTTCAACATTTCGAAGAAGTTCTTCCTGAAATAACAGTGGCGAAGTTGGCAGCTGAGACACCAAGACAGATGGCCAGGATGGCATCTCTGGAGGATGCAAGGGCTGCAGTTAAAGAAGGGAAGAATTCAGCGTGGGGGCAGTTACCCGATTTTCCGCATAAAACTGATAAGTTTGGATTAGGTTTCACAGCCGCTGGCCAGAAAGCTATGCGCCAGTCAAAGATTGAAAAAGCGCCGGTCAAGATTTCTCCTTACAGAATCAACGTCCTGGAAGATGAAGACAAGGAAAGCAACATTGAAGAGTGGATTTATCCAACTGTCAGAGGAGGGTTGAGCAATTGGGAGGCTAAAGACTTTGTCCCCATCACTTTTATTCATCAGTAATTTATCTATTAAACATTTCCTATTTGGTCTGTAATATTTTACTTTCAAACAATCCGTACACTATCTTTTCACCTCCTGCCTTGCCCGGGGCATGTAGGTCCACTTGTAAGGGTTTTGACTATTTTTCATATTCATATGCCATGTTTAATGATTCATTGGACGTTTTTCATTTGATAAACTGCTTATGTTCATTTTCTTTCCTTTTGCATTTTTTGTTTAAGGATGGCTATCCCTTACACACACCCACACTCACCAATGCAGGTACCCATCCACTCCGGATTCCATGGGTGACTACTCTGCTGTATCTTTCAATAACTCTGAAGATCTGGACAATCTAGCCGAGTATGAAGATGACGAAGGTTGTGAAGTACCCGGGGAACTAGCCAGGCTCCTGCAACAAGAGGAAAGGGCCATCTTGCCGCATGAAGAGCCATTGGAAACTGTTAACTTAGGAACCGAGGAGGACTGGAAGGAGGTACAAGTAGGTGCCAATCTGGAACCAAAAGTCAAGGAGCGCTTAGTACAGTTGTTAAATGAGTATGTTGAGATCTTCGCTTGGTCCTATGAAGACATGCCGGGTCTAGACACAGACATCGTGGTTCACCGTCTCCCTACAAGAGAGGATTGTCCACCTATCAAACAAAAAGTTCGCCGAATGAGGCCTGACATGTCCGAAAAAATCAAAGCAGAAGTAATGAAGCAGTTCGACGCTGGCTTTCTGGCTGTTACGTCCTATCCTCAATGGGTCGCTAACATTGTGCCAGTGCCTAAGAAAGATGGCAAAGTCAGAATGTGTGTGGACTACCGGGATTTGAATAGGGCCAGCCCTAAAGATGATTTCCTGCTACCTCATATTGACATCTTGATCGACAATACAGCTCAGCATAAGGTGTTTTCCTTCATGGACGGATTCTCGGGCTACAATCAAATCAAAATGGCCCCCGAGGATATGGAGAAAACGACTTTTGTCACACAATGGGGCACTTTCTGTTATAAAGTGATGTCGTTCGGGCTGAAGAACGCAGGGGCAACTTATCAACGCGCCATGGTAGCTTTATTTCATGACATGATACATCATGAGATCGAAGTCTACGTAGACGATATGATAGCTCGGTCGCAAACGGAGGAAGAGCACCTTGAGCATTTGGAGAAGTTGTTCGCCAGGTTAAAAGAGTACAAGCTCAGGCTGAATCCAAGTAAATGCACTTTTGGAGTTAGGTCTGGTAAGCTCCTGGGATTTATTGTAAGCAACAAAGGCATTGAAGTCGATCCAGCAAAAGTAAAAGCAATACAAGAGATGCCTGCTCCCCGTACTGAAAAGGAGGTCAGAGGATTCTTGGGGCGCTTAAACTATATTGCCAGATTCATCTCACATCTGACTTCTACCTGTGAGCCAATTTTCAAACTCTTGAAGAAAGATCAGGTAGTTGAATGGAACGATGATTGTCAAGCTGCTTTTGATAGAATCAAGGAGTATTTGTTAGAACCTCCTATTCTGATGCCACCTGTCGAAGGAAGGCCATTGATCATGTACTTAACCGTTTTGGATAACTCAATGGGGTGTGTTTTGGGCCAGCATGACGAGTCTGGTCGAAAAGAGCATGCTATTTATTACCTTAGCAAAAAGTTTACCGACTGTGAGACTCGCTACTCACTGCTCGAGAAAACTTGCTGCGCTTTGGTATGGGATGCTCGCCGACTAAGACAGTATATGTTGACCCATACTACCTTGTTAATTTCCAAGATGGACCCTATCAAGTACATCTTCGAGAAGCCCGCTTTATCTGGAAGGATAGCTAGATGGCAAATGATCTTAACTGAGTATGACATCCAGTACACCACCCAAAAAGCTATAAAAGGGAGTGTACTAGCTGACCATCTGGCTCATCAGGCTATCGAAGACTATCAACCCATGAGATTTGACTTCCCAGACGAGGACATCATGAATTTGGACAACGTTGAAAGTGACGGACCATATGACGGACCCGAGAAGGGATCCCGATGGACCCTGTACTTTGATGGTGCTTTAAATGCACTTGGAAATGGTATTGGTGCAGTACTCATTTCTCCGGAAGGTTGTCACACTCCTTTCACGGCCCGACTTTGTTTCAACTGCACAAACAACATGGCTGAGTATGAAGCTTGCATCTTTGGTCTCGAAGCTGCTATAGACTTGGGGATCAAATCTTTGATCGTATTCGGGGACTCGGCTTTGGTCATCAGCCAAATCAAAGGAGACTGGGATACCAAGCATCCTAATCTCATCCCATACAAAGAACATGTCCTGACATTGTTGCCTCATTTCGAGCAAATTACCTTCGAGCATTTCCCGCGAGAAGAGAATCAACTAGCCGATGCTCTGGCCACAATGTCCTCCATGTTTAAACTCAACTGGGATAACAAGGCTCCCCAAATCACCATCAAGCGAATGGATGAACCGGCACATTGCCACGAGATTAATACCGAAGAAGTAGTGGAACAACCTTGGTTCCATGAAGTCAAAAGGTATCTCGAGACTAGGGATTACCCTGAAGGAGCTTCCATGAATGACAAGAAGTTCTTAAGGAAATTCGCTGCTAAGTTCTTCCTGAGCAACGACATCCTTTACAAACGAAGCCATGATTGTGTACTACTTCGATGTGTGGATAAAGTTGAAGCAGAGTTGATCATGACTGATATACACAGCGGCACATTTGGCACTCCCTTGAGCGGGCATACAATGGCTAAGAAGATCCTAAGGGCAGGCTATTATTGGTCTACCATGGAGGCTGACTGCCATCAACATTCCCGTACTTGTCACAAGTGTCAAGTCTATGCTGACAAAGTTCATATCCCTCCGGTTCCCCTCAACGTCCTGACTGCTCCATGGCCCTTTGCAATGTGGGGCATTGATATGATTGGAGAGATCAAGCCCACGGCTTCCAACGGACATCGCTTCATCCTGGTTGCCATTGACTACTTCACTAAATGGGTCGAAACAACTTCCTTCGCCTCTGTTACTAAAAATGTGGTTGCCCGCTTTATCAAGCAAAATCTCATATGTCGGTATGGTGTCCCAGACAGAATCATCACGGACAACGGTACAAATCTGAATAACATAATGATCACTGCATTATGCGAACAGTTCAAGATTTATCATCACAATTCATCTCCCTATCGGCCGAAGATGAACGGTGCTGTTGAAGCTGCGAACAAAAACATTAAGAAGATCATTCAGAAAATGACAGTCACTTACAAAGACTGGCATGAGATGTTACCGTTTGCTCTGCATGGATACCGTACGACGACACGTACTTCAACTGGGGCAACCCCATTTTCTTTGGTTTATGGCATGGAAGCTGTCTTGCCTATGGAAGTCCAAATCCCATCTCTGAGGATTATGAAGGATGCAGGTTTGAATGAAGATGATTGGATGCAGACCCGACTTGATCAACTCAATCTGATCGACGAGAAGCGACTTGCTGCTATATGCCATGGTCAGACGTATCAAAAGCGGATGATCAAGGCCTTCAATAAGAAAGTCAGACATCAAGTGTATCGAGTCGGGGATCTCGTAATCAAGCGGATTATCTTGCCGCAAAGTGATCCCAGGGGCAAATGGACTCCTACATATGAAGGACCATTTGTGATCAAGAGTATATTTTCTGGTGGTGCAATGATTCTGACCACCATGGACGGCGACGATTTGCCGCACCCTGCGAACGCAGACATAGTCAAAAGATACTACGCATAAAATAACCCGACAAGTCGAAAACCCGAAAGGGAGGCTTGGGCAAAAATGGGCATCCCGGTGAACCGAAAACCCGAAAGGGCGGTTCAGGAAAAAAATTAGGGATAAAAACAAAAAAAAATCTGTACACCCGGCAAGTCAAAAACCCGAAAGGGCGGCTTGGGCAAAAAAGGGGTTTCCCGGTGGATCGAAAACCCGAAAGGGCGATTCAGGAAAAAGTTAGGGAAGTAAAGCGTATGACTATGTCTCGTCGGATCACTTCAAAGACAATCTCTTCATCAACCAGTTCCAGACTTCTGATCAATCCAGTCATCGTCAAACGAAGCACTGAACGGGCAGATATTCAGAGTTGTGAAAGCTATAGCAGAATGGAATCCCATGGAATTATTTCACATAGCCATCCTTTATTTTGTATAAAATCTTTCAAATGTTTGCGACAAAATCCTCTTACTAGGATGATTGTCTCCTTTGTATAAATATACTCAAAGAAAATCAATACAAATACTCTTCCCAAAAATTTATGTCATTTCCCTTTTTCTTTTTGCACTATTTGTTTTATTTTGAGAAACGTCCAATGTTTTGTTAAATAGGCATATGCATTTGAAACATAATCACTTCCTAAAGTGAACCTAAGAAAAAGGATACTGATAGGATGAAGGTACAGATGAATACCTTGACACCACATCCCTAGCAAACCCTGAGGCATACCTCCAGCAGACCCTCGAAGTTTATCCCCAATAAGATTCTGGAAGGTACTCCCCTGCAGAGCACGAACGTCTCCCCCGTTTTTTATTCAAAGTTATTCCTCACAAAGGCTTATAACTGGATTATCCTCAGCTAACAGCCACAGAAGATCGCACTCGCCAGAATTCTTCCTATCCCCGGCGGAGTTCATCGAAATTCCCCAGCCTAACTTATCAATATGATCCCCGGAGAAGCTTATCTTTGTTATCCCCAGCCGAGTTAAAATTTCGAATTATCAACCCCCAGCGGAGCCAGACTAATGAGCCTTCTCTCCACAAAGTCTTAGAAAGAGAAATCTTGAATTCCCCAGTGAGATCGCCAGAGTTACTTCCCATCAAATTGAAGGTTCTCAGTCTTACCTCCTCAGCATGAGTCTACTAGCTTGATACTCCCCAGTAGAGGTCATCAGGAATTCTCTTCCCTAGTAGTAGCCAGGGATTTATTTTCCCCAGCAGCAGTCAAGATGCTTTTATCTTCAGCCACCTTGAATTCATTTATCCTCAGCAAGATAGCTCGTCAGCTTACATGCGCATTCATCACATTCATGTCATAAACATTGATGTCACGTATATCGCATCATGCATCATAACATTGCATGCAACTAACTCTTTACCTTTTCAGGAAAGATCAGTCGACAGACTAAAAATCATTCAACCTCAAGATTTCTGAAAACAGTTCATGGGTTCCTCCCAACAACGGATGTTAACCTGTCACTTGTTCAGATTCTTCTTCAAGACTTCTGAAAACAGTTTATGGATTCTTCCCAACAACGGATGTTAATCTATCGACTTGTTCAGATGCAACTTTTGAAAACAGTTTACGGACGCTTCCCAACAACGGATGCTGCTCTATTGCTTATTCAACTTCAAGATTTCTGAAAACAGTTCACGGGCTCTCCAAGTAAACGGATGTTAACCTGTCACTTGTTCAGATTCTTCTTTAAGACTTCTGAAAACAGTTTATGGATTCTTCCCAACAACGGATGTTAATCTATCGACTTGTTCAGATGCAACTTTTGAAAACAGTTTACGGACGCTTCCCAACAACGGATGCTGCTCTATTGCTGATTCAACTTCAAGATTTCTGAAAACAGTTCACGGGTTCTCCAAGTAAACGGATGTTAACCTATCGCTTGTTCGGTTTCTTCTCCAAACCACTGAAAACAGTTTACGGACGCTTCCCAACAACAGATGCTGCTCTATTGCTTATTCAACTTCAAGATTTCTGAAAACAGTTTACAAATTCCTCCCAACAACGGATGTCAATCTATTGCTTGTTCAGACCCCCCGGTTCAGAAATGGTCCGAAGCTTGGACACTTTTCTGATATTCCCTTCCAGATGGCATCTCTAAGCCCATCCCTGACAAGATTTCTGTCACTCTCCCAGATGGCATCGTTAAGCCCATCTCCAAATGGCATCTCTAAGCCCATTCCCGCATCCATTGCTTCGACAAGTGCAAATTTCCGGGCACTCTAGTGTCCAATCTCCTTTTACCCTCGAGTCACGAAAGGCAAGCTTGCCAATCTAACTCTTCGGATTCAAGAAGATTGAACAGGGGCAACTGTTGTACCCCAAAATTTGCCCTCTCATTTCTCATTGATTTCTCATCACAAAGCCCTTGAAGCTCAGGATCCAGTTAGGGTTTCATCTGCTCAAGACCTCTCCTTGCACTGTGGACTCAAAATTAGGGTTTGTGTTTGCACAAAGATATTTTGACCTAGAATTCCTAAGATGACTTTCATGCCTCATATTGGACTCCCAAGTTTACCCATATCAAGTTTCAAGCCTTGATTCCAAGTTTTGCCCAGTCAATTGAACAGTCGACCTAGAAATCAACTGTATTGGGGAAAAAGTCAACTGTGGCCAATTGACAGTCAAACCTCATGAAATTTGACCCACATCAACATTATAAACTCATATGGTCCATTTGATCAAGTTTGGATCACAATTCCCCAAGAAATTTGATCAGATCACCAAAAGGGAAAAATGGTCATTTTTTGGGTTTTGACTGCACAAAGGCAATTTTTGCCTGTTTGACCTAGCCAATGGCAAACCAAGCTCACACATGGACTCAAGGACCCCATGGAATTATCTTGACATGATCAACAGCTCAAAAGATCCCAAGTACACAAGATTGACAGTTGAATTTCCCAGTCAATTGATCAATTTTGACTGTATACTGAAAAGTCAAACTTTGACTTTTTGGTCAAAGTCAAGAGTCAAGATTCATTTTTCATCAAAACATGCCAAATCATGAAACTTGTTCACCAAGAAATCACAAAATGCAAATTAGGGTTAGAAATGGAATTTTTCATAACTTAGAATTTTTCTAAGTTATGAAAAACCCTAATTTTTTCCCAACTTTGCCCCACTTTTTCACCATGATCCATTTGGATTCAAACAAAAGTCCAAACTTGAAAGTTGTAGCTTGTTGCATAATCTACAACTTTGACTCACAAAGTTTTCTCATTTGAAGCTTGTATCTCAAGTTACAATTTTTTGAATAAGGGCACTAAACCATTTTTAACTTAGTGAAATTTTAACCTATTTTGACAAGGTTTTCTACCCCACTTCAAGGCCATTTTCCATACACTTCCACTTGGAATTTCAATTTGCATTTCAAATATGGATTGTAGTACACATTCCAAGCTTTCCAAAATGTCCAAGAACTTCTCAAACAACCTCATGGTTAGAGAGAATCGAATTTCACAATATAGCAAAAAACCACTTTGTTCATGACCAAGTTCCATGTCCATAACTTTGCAATTTGAACTCAGCATGCTTTAGGCTAGATTACAGGTCCTTAAACCAAGTTACACTCCATAATTTAATGCATATTCATTGTGTTAAGGTGTTGTTCTATGAGTTTGGACATTGTATGCAAGATTAATCCCAAATTAGATAAAGTGAACTATCCATTTTTGCTAAAATTCACTTTATGTCAATTTAGAAATCCAACAAGTACATTGCAAATCTGAATGGCACAAGTTTATGAGCATAACACACTGATCAAGGAGGGATTATGCAGCACATTAGGGGCCCTCTACATGCCTAAAAACTCAAGTTGCATTTTGTTTCTTAAGTGTGAAGAAAAGTTCCATAATTCACAACAACTCTCATCTCAGCATTAGAACACAAGAACAAACTTATCAAACACACTCAAGACAACATAACCAAGCTAATACACGACCCTTGCACCTCTAAAACACCCTCCATCTCAGAATCATCCTCAAACTGCAAAAACAGAGTTGCCTCTGCAGTTTGAGTGCCAACTCCTATTTCTCTCGAGCATTCTTGCCAAAACCTGTTCCTCTACCTTCCTTACAACCTATGCAAACTATCCAGAAGCTAAGACACAACCTATAACACCTCTAAGCCACTTCACCATTTTTGTTTTTTTGTTTTGCAGTTGAAGTTCTCTAGCTTGATTCAGAAGCTCTCAAGACAAAGTGAGCATTGAAACAGCATCCCTGGACCTCAAGGAAGCTTTTCCAATCATCACCTTGCACTGAAGGTTCCTACATCTCCAGATAAAAGTTCAACTGAATAGGTAAAATTTTGAATTCGTATCTCTCTTATTATGCATCATTAGTCTTAAGTTTGTGAAGAAATAATGTCATACTCATGCCACTGAACATGTCCATGTCTTTACTTTTCATTTCTTTTGCCTGAGTAGAGAGAATTTGGAGTTTGAAAATGACAGAAAAACTAGGTTAGGATTTGGGGGAGGAGAAATTCTCCTTCATCTTAGAGAGTTAGGTCAAGTTCTATACATGGTTAGAATCGTCTCTTCATGCTGAACATTTTTTATGTTATGAGTTTTTGTTAAAAAGCCAGGAATCAGGAGTTATCAGCTGGAGTACAGGGCGCGCGTTTTTGAATGTTGCTGAACAAAGGTTGAAGATGAAGCCACATGGGCTGGGCCTGTGTGGTCTTTTCTTTTTACACCCTATTTCCATTTTCTTACCCCCCAAGCCCATTTGCTTCATTTTTCATGATTTTTGACTTTTTCTTTTCTTATTTGACTCATTTATTTTTTCTCAGCATATTAAAATTTTGAAAATATTTTTCTCATCATTTTTTGATTTTTATTTGATTTTCTTTTGTTTATACATAAATAAATACATATTATTATTTAAGATAAGTAGAAAAATATGTAAAAACACTTCTATTTTTATTTTTATTTTATATTACCCTCTGAAAATATTTTATATAAAAAAATACTATTTTCTAAAAAATTAATTATTATTATTATTTATATATATAGTACATATTTAAAATAATATAAATATACATATATATATTAATGCATTTAGAGTAAAAACACCAAAAAAATGTACATATTTTATTTTTTAATGTTTAATACTAAAAATGCCCTTTTTTACAAATATATCATATTTTATTTTATTTTTGTATGTAAATAATGAATATTGTATGAATTAATTAATTAATATACATTTTGATTAAAATTAGGGTTTTTACCCTAAATTTGAAAATACCTCAAAATAATCCCCTTTTATTTTCTTTATTTTATTTTTACATAAATAATACATTTTTTTACATATACATAAGAATTCCTTTTATATTTTGCATATTTATGTCAATTTCCATTTAATTATGCAATTATTTATCTTGTAAATATTCCTAAAAAATGATGTAATAGCTTAGATTTAAATTCTTGCCCAAATAAACCCCATTTGAAACATTGTACCCCCCTCCCCATATTATTGTGATGTAATAGCGTAGGAATTTAAATTTCGCTCTTTTAATGCTTTCTAAACATACTATGCTAGAATTAGGGTTTTGTATGCGAATAAAAATGAACAAAAATAGTTGGACCTAATACAAGATAAATGAGCATGAAAATAAACAACACATTTCACACTTGCACCCCTAGGGTATTTCACTTTGTTGCCTTCAAGTAATTGGGTCATGTTGCATGTTGAACTTCTTTGGGTAAAACAAACAATCAAATGATCATAGTCCCTCAAAATGTTGCCTAAATAAAATGATCAAGTCCCTTTAAAGAAAATTGCCCAAAGACATTTAACACTATTGCAACTATGGTCTAAACGATGACCCGCGCCTATCTCTTTCACCTCCTAAGATAAGATTGTCCACCAAATGCAATGGTGGAACAAAATTGTCAAAAGGCTTAAAACATGACAAAAATCTTTGAGAAAATTTTAGGGTAGATGAACTCTTAAGTACTTGTCAACTTTCCAAGAAAAACACTTGCCTTATTTCAAAAACCCACTTCACAAACACTTTCAAAATCAACTTTTCAAACCCTTGAAACATCTTTTCAAAAAGACAAACACCTTTTGTAAAACATTCGAGTAAAGAATTGTTACAAGGGTAGCCTATACAAGGCATCTTTTTCAAAACCTTTTCAAAGCCACACACAAAGCACCATTTCAAACAATTGAAAACTAAGGAAAGTTGATCTAAGCAAGTACCTAAGAGCCCATGGATAACCATGGATAAAAGGGGTTCTAACACCTTCCCCTCCTATAATCTACTCCCCGAACCCAAGAAAAATCTCAAAGGTTTTTGTTGTGCTTTTTAAACCTTTCCTTAGGATAAAATAAAAAGTCGGTGGCGACTCTTGCTCAACCGAAACATTTGCGAAAACAAACGCAAAACCCTAGTCAGTTCTCCCACCGTATCACAGATGTGTTTATATATGTTGATGAATTTTAAGATGTATTTTTATGGGATTATTGAAAGATTAAGAGTAGTGAGAATTGTAGAAGTTAAGGTGTAGGGGTGTGTGGCTAAAAGTGTAGAGACATGGGGGTGAATGGAGGATATTAGTATCATAATAATAATAATTATTATATTTACTATTGATATTATATGAGATAAATAATAATTATAATATTTATAATTAAATAATTAGATTAATCTAGTAATAAGAAGAGAGGCGTGATGGGGATATCTATATTAGGGGTCTGAAAGAGAGAAGAGGTTTTGGTTATTTTGATCTATCGTAGAAAACGAGAGAAGAAGCAGAAAAGAGAGGAAGAGAATTAGGAAGCTAGAACAAGGGATTTCATCATAGAGATTTTGATTCATCAGTCCAAGGTAATGGTGGAGTTCTGATTCTCTAATAGGTGGTATAATTGTGGGTAGATGAAAGTTTGATTGTTAGGTTTTGGGTGTAGATTAATTGTTAGATTGATTGTGGTATTTGGTTGTAATTGATGAAATTGATGTGATGTTTATATTAGAATTGTTCCATATAATGTGTGTTGATGATTACAAGCAATTGATGTGTTTGGGTATGTCTCAAAAGTGGGTTTTAAAAGAAAAGAATGAAATTTCGTAGCAGAAAATTACAAATTTTAGGACTGTCAGAGTTGGGTACCCGGGCACCCATTTACGGTAACCGGTTACCACAACAAATTTTGGAAAAATAAACTATTGTATTAAGCAGTAACCGGTTGCCATAACTAGGTAACCGTTGAAGCTGACAGAATTTTTGGAAACTTAGAAAAATCATAACTTTTGCCTCGGATGTCTGTTTGACGCACCGTTTGGACCGATGAAAAGCTAAAATTTTTTCTAAAATGTGATAATAATTTTGATAACAGTAGGTGAATTATTTTTGGGTTTGAGGATTATGCCTTGGGTGTCAGTGTCAGTTGCTGTAGGTTGTTATTGTTGGTAAATTTTGTAAAACTTCAAAAATTCATAACTCGAGTGTCAGATATCAGATTGACATGTAGTTTGGATACTTGGAATAGTGGGTTAATGTACTTTATTTTAAAAATATTTTCAGTACCATAATTCCAATTGTTTAAGGCACGTCTGGGTGTTTCGTACTATCAAGTTATATCGTTTTGGTGAAATGTAGGCAAATGCTTTGTATAATAGAGTGATTGGGATTGTCCTATTTTAGTAATGATTTGTTGTCGTCGTGAAATTAATCATGAGGATTTCAGTGTTGATGTGATGTTATATTTTCTATCTTATGATGATTACCTTGGTGAAGACTTATGTCTTGTGTGTTAATGTTGTATGAAGTGTGATGCATATTGTTGTGATTGAACATGATGGTGTTGTACGAATGATGTATAAATGGATTACATAATATATTGAAATATGACGAAGATGTTGTTGTTGGCCTGGAATTGGAATGATGTTGATGGTTATGCTTGTAATTATATAATTTTGGTTGTGGCATGCCACATTTCATGCATCCTTGAGGGCTTATGCTCTGGCCTGTATTGGCAACTTGTTGAGGGCTTACGCTCTAGCCTGTATTGGCAACTTGTTGAGGGATTACGCTCTGGCCTGTACTGGAAACTTGTTGAGGGCTTATGCTCTGACCTGTATTAGAAATTGTTAAGGGCTTATGCCCTGGCCTTATATGTAAATTTGTTGGGAGAAGGCTTATGCCCTGATGGTACCACATGCATCTTGCATTAAAGTCAATTGCACTACATTTTTTGAATTGTTAAATTATGGAATTGTTAGTTGCACATATGATGATTATTGAACTTGAAATCTTGCATGATATACCTGTTGTTTACTCATGATTATATGACTTTTTATATTGTCATGATATCTCACCCTTACTGTTTGAATGTTTCCTCTACGTGGGTAACGTGCAGATAACAAGGAGTAGTGCGAAGTCGCGGAGTCTAGAAGAGGTTGCTCTTCTTATTTTGAGTTGGTGTCATTGCTCTGATACCTAACACCAAGGGGATGAACATTTGCTTGTTTTATTAAATTGATTTTTTTATTTTGGAGTATTGTAGGATTACTATAGACTCTATTTTATTTGATTAAAAATGTTGTTTTGCAATGAGTTGAAGATGTTGAAAACAAATTATGAATTTGTTTCTACTGCAGTAATAAAGTGGAAGTTTGAAGACTATGTTGAAAGGTTGCCGGTACATCCAAAATATGTGTTATGTATCTGTTTAATTATAATTGATCAAAGTTTGAATATGTTGAATGATGTGACATCCTATTCTTGGAGTTTTATTTTACTCTGATTTTTATTAAAATTACCTTTGGGGAAATAGGGTGTTACACCATACACAATACTAAGTCGGACAATAATTAAATCAAATGCACATAATATAAATAAATCAAATGCATAATAATTATTTAATTAAACACTTATTTATTTAATTAAACATATAATAATTAAATCTAATGCACATAATATAAATAAATCCCCTAAAAATAATTAACCAAAATTTGAATGTTACAACTCTCTCCCACAAAAATAATTTTTGCCCTTGAAAATTACCTTAAGTAAACAGATTCGAATACAACTCCCTCATATGGATTTCCAACTCCTAAGTCATGTTTTCGCCATCTGGTCCTCCCTAAACTACCTTCACCAAGGAAATTTATTTACCATGCAAATGCCTCACCTCTTGATCCTCTATCCGCATGGGTGTTGCCGTAACTGTCAAGTTATTTCTCACATGTACATCATCTACTTGGATCACATGAGATGGATCCAGAGTATATCTCCTTAACTGAGACACATGAAACACATCATGAAGATTGACAAGCTACAGTGGCAAAGAAATTCGATAGACCACCTTTCTTATCCTTTATAATATTTGGTACATACCAATGAAATGCGGTGTGAGCTTTTGAGACTTCATTGCTTAACCAACATCAATTACCATAGTAACTCTCAAAGACACATGATCTCCCTCTTGGAACTAAAGTTCTTTCCTTCACTTATCATGGTAGCTCTTCTGGCGACTTTGTGAAACTCTCATCTTCTTTTGGATTACCTTGATTTCCCCAACCGTTTGCTGAACGATCTAAGGTCCAATTACAACATTCTCTCCTGACTCATAGCAACATAAAGGTGTCTTGCAACTTCTACCATACAACGCCTCGAATGGTGCCATTTCAATACTAGAATGAAAGTTGTTGTTGTAGTTAAACTCAATTAATGACAAAAACTTATCCCAAGCACCTTCTTGTTCAAGCACACAAGCTCCCAGCAAGTCTTCTAAAGATTAGATAGTCCTCTTCTTCTGACTATCTGTCTGCGAATGATAAGTAAAACTCAACCGCAAATTAGTACCCAAAGCCTTATGCAATATCTCCCAGAACCTTGAAGTAAATCTCGATTCTCGATTAGATACAATACTCAATAGAATACCATGCAAACTAACAATCTTCTCAATATACAATTCTGCCAATCTCTGCAACGGATAAGTAATCTTAATTGGACTAAAATGTGCCAAGTTAGTCAACCTATTAATGATAACTTGGATAGAATCACATCCTTTTGATGTCTATGGAAAACTCACCCCAAAATACATAGAAATGTTGTCCCATTTACACTAAGGAATAGACAACAACTGCATCAAACCCAAAGGCTTCTGATGCTCTACTTTTGACTTCAGACAATTCAAACAAGCATAAACGAACTCAACAACTTACTTTTTCATTCATGTCCACCAAAACATCCTCTTAAAGTCTTGATACATTTTAGTAGCACTAGGATAAATACTCAGACCACTCCTATGAACTTCCTCAAGAATACTCTTCTTGAGTTCTGGTACATCTGGTACACATACTCTGTCTCTGAACCACATAACACCATTCTCATCGATTTTGAAGTCACCACCTTTACCTTGATTGGTCAACACCAAATTATCAATCAATCCTGAGTCACTCTTCTGACCTTCAGTGACCTCTTCAAGAATACCACTTGTCAGCTACAACATTCCCAACTTTACACTATCAGGAGTCTTCTTGTACACCAAACTAAGATCTTTGAATTGTTCAATCAACTCTAAATTTAGAACCATAAATTCTGACATATGTAGAGATTTCATACTCAAAGCATTTACAACGACATTTCTCTTTCTAAGATGGTAACTCAAACCAAAATCACAATCTTTCAAAAACTCAAGCCATCTCCTCTGACGCATATTCAACGTCTTCCTTAAATAGGCACTTCAGACTCTTGTGATCACTGAACACTTCAAATCTAGAACCAAACAAATAATGCCTCCAAATATTCAGCACGAACACAGCAAAAACCAACTCCAAATCACGCGTCGAGTAATTCCTCTCATGAACCTTGAATTGACTCAAAGCTTAAGCCACGACCTGACAATTCTGCTTTATCATACCACCCAAGCCCATTTTTGAAGCATCACAATACACAACAAAGGACTCACTTAGATTCAGCAAAATCAATACTGGAGAAAACGTCATCTTCCTCTTAAGTTCTTGAAAACTATCCTCATATTTAACGTCCTAAACATAAGCGTGACCATTTCGAGTCAACTGGGTCAAAAAAATTTTTAACTTTGAAAAGCCTTTGATGAACCTTCTGTAATAACCAATCAAACCCAGAAAACTTCTAATCTCCATAACATACTTTCAAGTCTCCCACTGTAACACAACATCAACTTTTGACGAATCAACAATAGTTTTACAACTAGAAATCTCATGACCAATGAAACTTAATTCTTTTAACCAGAACTCACACTTAGATAACTTTGCATACAACTTCTTCTCTTATAAATTCAGCAACACGACCCTCATTTGTTTTACATGATCTTCATTAGACTTCGAGTATACCAAAATATCATCGATAAACACAACAAAAAATTGATCTAAGTACGGATGGAATTTTCTATTCATGTACTCCATCAACACTTTATGCGCATTAAACTCTCCAAACGGCACCATTGAATATTCATAGTGACAATACCTCATTCTTAATGCAGTCTTTGGAATATATACCAACTTCACACAGATCTGATGATACCCTGACTTCAAATCAATCTTACTGAATAAGCAAGCTCTGGCCAAGTGATCCATCAAATCATCAATCCTCAGAAGTGGATACTTATTATTGATTGTAACTTTGTTCATCTATTGATAGTAAACATAAACCTCATGCTACCATCTTTATTCTTGACCAACAACATTAGTGCTCCCGACGATGACACACTTGGTCGAAAAAATTGTTAGGACAAGATTTGGTTATGCAATATTATCTCTGAGTTTTGACGATAACAAATGAGTATGTTTGTATGAACAATTTTGATACTCTAATGTTTGCAATTTTTGAGTATTTAACAAATAGGTTCTGCTTCTGATGAATAGCATGGCCAAGACACTAGAAGAGAATTAATTTTGCTTCTGCACGACACAAGTTCTGAAGAATAGTAGAAAGACACTCCAGAAGACTCTGAAGTGTAGGCTCTGATGTCGTGTCCTAAAGAAATAAGTCAGAATATCTGAAGACAAAAGTGCTACTTAAGTCCAGATGCTGAAAACTCATGCTTCTAAAGACAATGTGTCCTAAAGAAACCAGTCAAAAGATCTGAAGACAACAATGCTACTTAAGTACAGATGTTGAAGACTCATGTTTCTGAAGACAATGGGTTCTAAATACCAAGTGCTAAAGACTCTTAAGAAATAAGTTTTGAAGACTCTGAAGACTTGAAGTTCTAAAGACCCAATGTTCTAAGAGTAGGGTTCTAAAGACCAAGTGCTAAACACTCTGAAGACAGAAGTACTAAAGACTCTGAAGAATTGAAGTTCTAAAGAACCAAGGTTATAAGAAAAGGTTTTCACAAACAAGTGCTAAAGACTCTAAAGACACGGTTCTGAAGACTCTAAAGACTTGATGTTTTGATGACCTTATGTTATGTTCCCGCTTCTAAACACATGCTCGCAGAAGTCTCTTAAGTGCAGAAGAAAAGAAGATAATGTTAACATGGTACAATAGTACACAGTACGAAAAAGTCTTATTCCACTACCTCTCCACTAGCTTCAATTGTGGAAAACAAAAGGACGTAGCAGCACTATTTTGTAATGAATCTTTTTCAAATAGATAATAGTTATATTTTTATTGGCTATATAAAGGATCGTATGCTTAAAGTTTTGTTGGTGTTCAAATGTTCAAATAAAAGCTGTCATTACTGGAACACAACCAAAGCTATCAACCAATATAACAAGAACTAGAACAACTATTATCAAAATGACTATTGAATAATGTTGTTGATGATTTCAAGGAAAAAATGAAATCATTGATTCACAATGTGCTTAATATCATATACTGCAAGAAGCTTGCTAAGCCACAAAAGATAATGAATATGATCATGGAAGCTCTAGTCACAAATCCATAAAATGAATGTTGTGCTCTAAAATGATCATTGAGGTAAATAAAACAAGGGTTGTTGTCCAGAATGTTCTAAAGTGAATCAAGATAAAGAAGTTCTTCTCATTAGTACATCAAGATCAACAAAGCTTTTAGAAGCTTATGAAGAAGAAGAGTTCAACAATTCAAGTGCTTTGGGCTGTTGTCCATGAAGAAGCTACTTGAAGAAAAGAAGACCCCTCATTAAAGCTACAATAAAATGTAATATATTTTGGGTGTGTATTAGTATCTTATGATGTACTTAATTGAGTTTACACTTACTTGTGTAAAAGTATTCCTTTGTAAACAAATATTGTAAAAACAGATATGATATTCTGCGAGATCAGACTCTATCGAGTCATTGATTGTTATATCTAGTTAGATCACTGAACATATCATTGCAAGGTTCCTTGAGAGACTAAGTGAAGGTTTAATCTCAAGAAGGTAATGGCTGCGGTCATTATGGGAAATCCTGATAGGAGATTATGAAGAATCAGATTCTGTTGGGTCAATGAACGTTATATCTAGTTTGGATCCCTAAACGTGTCATTAGATGTTAGTCATAAGCGGTTATCCATGCAGATTGTAATCAATTTGGTTATAGTGGATTAATTCCTTGATTTCAAGGCAAAATCGCCTTGGTAGGGTGGACTGGACTAGCTTGAGGGTTTTTCAAGTGAACCAGGATATATCACATGTTCTTTACTTCTGCTTATGCTTAATTGTTTATGCTTCTACAACATATTAAAAAGCATCACTCAACACAACAATGTTAAGAAAAGTAAGTTTGTTAAGAAAGTAAAACCCAATTCAACCCCCCCCCCCCTTTCATGCATTTTATTCACACCTTCAAATGGTATCAGAGACTGATTCTGTTATTGATGGTAATCAAACACCTAACAGTGTAAGATAAAGATCCAAATGATGCGTGAAGAAATACTATGGGTGATAGTTACTCCACCTTGAATTACAGTCTCATATCAGAAGATGATCGTTCAGTACTGAATTGGAACCATATGAATTACCTTGATCAAGTCTCTGATTCTTCGAAAACTGAAGATGTCAAAAACAAAATCTTCTCTTTTGGAGATAACCTGTTTAAAACCCAAGAAGAAGATACCAAAAGTCGTAGCATCAGAAGCTCCCAATTTAGATTCAGTTATTGCTCCTTTTGATCCGTCAAGACGAAAAGCAGAACCTCAATCTCTCCTTCTGAAGAACTGATTCTGGGAGATAAAGAAGGTCTTGTTAGAACCAGATAAGATTTCAAACCTCTTGAAGAAATTCTTATGTGTTTGGTGTCCTTGATTGAGCCAACCTATTTTAACAAAGCTCTTCTAGACAAATAATGAATTCTGGAAATTAAAAGAAGATTGAAGAATCAGATGGAAAGACAGATTCATCAGGTAAGAAGTAATATCTGTTGAATTCTTTTGTTAAAAAAATTACGATTAGATGAACAATGTATTTGCTCAAAGATCAAATCATCAGAAAATAAGAAAGCTTAATTGTTGAAGATTAATTATTTATGAGTATGAGATGTTTTTAAGAAACAGATTAGTCCAACCCTTACTTTCTCATAAAAATCTCATTAGGAGTTTCTTTATGTAAAAAAGAAAGATTGTTGTCTTCTGATTTTGATTCATAGGAACTTCATGATAAAGTCTGCAGAAAAACGTCAGAAATCTTGAACAGAGGAATTCAAATCTCTAAGAAATAATTTGAGTCAGAACATCTAAAGCCTAAATAATCAAGCATGTAAAATATCTAATGTAGAAATCTTGAATATTATTTCCTTTGGAAAGCTTCGTAGAAAACTAAAAACTGCTTAGGAAAGGAAGCTTATTGATTCATCAGAAATATAATCAAAGAAATTCTTGATATATGAATTCTTGAATGGAAAGTGCTTTAAAGGATGCAAAGACAAAAGTCATTCACTCTGAAGCGGATATGTTAAGCCTTGATAGACTAACTCTAAACAAGTTAGCTCAGCATTGCAAGAACAATATTATCATTCAAAATCGTCAAAGTTTGATGATACTTGTATTAGAACATATTCGGTAATTTGTTCAAGGAATCAAAAATTCAGAAGACGCTAGGAAATGTTAGTTAATTTTCTCAAGCACATTGCTTCTCAAAAGTTCTTGAAATATTGACCTTTTGAAAATTAAGCTTCTATTTAAAGAAATCTTGACAATCAGATGGATGTTCTGATAATAAAATATAAGAATATATGTGCTTGAGGATTACTCTCAAGAAGTCAAACAGGTAATTCTAAAGAGAAGAATTAAGAGATCATCTGAAGAAAAGACTGATTCTAGCTCTCAGTTTAGAGATTAGAGTGAAGAAGAAACTTATACTCCTCAAAATCATAAAACACAGAACCTCAAAAGAAGTAAGAGGAACCAGTAAGTACGAGTTCAGAACCTCTGATATATAACTTTGTAGAAAGAAGATGATGACTCATACTCCAAAGATGAAGCTGAAGTTGGAAGAAGAGATAATCTCTACCACATCTATTACTGATGAAGTAATTAGATATGGTAGAGCTTTTCTGCATTTCCTAGCTAAGAGCATAGATTGAAGCAAAATGGCTTCAATGATCTATGGTTTTAGTAGAAATGGAAGCAGAGGCTTGGGATATTCAGGACCATCAAAGAAAATTTATGAGACTATGTGTTGTACCCCAAAATTATCCCTCTCTTTTCTCAAGACATTTTCTCACAAGGATTTTCAAAAGTTCAAGTTTGCACAAATACATTTGGATTTTTAATGCCCCACATAGTTTCCATATATCATATTGGATTTTCAAGCATCAAGTCAAAGAGGAAACTGTTCAAAGGGGAAAGTAGATAAATTTGATTTTTTTTTGACAAAAATTGAAAAAAAAAACAAGCTTACTTCGATTCACAAAGCTTCGATTGGACTTTGGCTTCCTTCAAGCTTTCTTCGATTTCCCAAGCTTCCATTTGGGTGTTTGGCCTCCTTCGAGCAAGTTTAATCTACCACCTTCGATTGGAGAAATGGATATCTTTATATAAGCTTCGATTATGCAATGATCTCCTTCATAACCTATTTCAATTCAGAAGGCAATTGCCTCCTGCAGGCTTCCTTTGATTCAGAAGGCAATGGCCTTCTACAACCTTCCTTCGACTCAGAAGGAAATGGCCTCCTGCAGGTTTCCTTTGATTCAGAAGGCAATGGCCTCCCGCTGGTTTACATTGATTCACAAAGCAGTAACCTCCTACATGTTTGCTTTGATTCACAAAGCAGGGGCGTCTTTCATGCAAGCTTCGATTGAGCAATAGCCTCCTACATGTTTTCTTTGATTCACAAACAGGGGCCTCTTGCATGAAAGCTTGATTGAGAAATAGCCTCCTACATGTTTGCTTTGATTCACAAAGCAGGGGCCTCCTGCATACAAGCTTCGATTGAGCAATAGCCTCCTACATGTTTTCTTTGACTCATAAAGCAAAGGCCTCCTGCATGCAAGCTTCGATTGAGCAATGGCCTTTTACATGTTTGCTTTGATTCATAAAGCATTAGCCTCCTGCATGCAAGCTTTTATTGGACAAGGGTTACCTTCACACAAAACTTCGATTGGAGTATGGGTTTCCTTCGAAGCAACATACTTCGAATCCAACTCTAAACCCTTCGAGCAAGCTTGGTTGAAGAACTTTGATCAAATCTCATAGCCTTATCCTCAAAATCTCATTTTTCAGGCTATGTTGCTTCTAAATATTTACATAATCAGAGGTTTACACAAATTTGTGATGCATTAGTTTGATTTGATGTTTCCATTTTATTTGTTTCGATTGAGAAATGGAGCCTTTAGAAGTCTGTCAATCGAATCATCATGGCATGTAGAAGCTGGGTATTCCAAACATTCAGAAAGAAGTTCATCTTGTACCTAATCGAAGTCATCTTGTGAACAGATGAAAAAAGACCACCCCAATGGTACAAACAACACGCGTGAAAGGCATTTATGTATAAGGTTCTGGGTTCAAGCCTTGGCAGGACCAGAAAAGTTTTTATCATTTGTTTGTTTCCTCTTCTTTTTAACAAATTTCAAACATTTATCCAATCAATCAAAACAACTCCTTTTGAGTTGATTTTTTGCACACTGTTTATTTACAATGTTTATTTTATGAATATATAAAAATATCACAAAAAATATTTTATTTTCATAATATTAACCAAACCTTTCTTTAACAAAATCAAAACAACTTCATTTTCTTTTTATTCATATCTTGTATATTATTTTCCTTTTAATCCTTGCACATTATTCAAATTCAATATGGTTGTAATAGATAAATTAGGATTTAATTTCTTGCAATCCCCATTTGTAAATTTATATCCCCCATCCCCAAATGATGTAATAGCGTAGTAAATTTACTTTCCACAATTTATCGATTTAATATAAATTATTAGTAATTAGGGTGTGTATGGCAAGACTAAAAACAATGCTTAGAAAACCCTAATTTAAGACAAAATCAAGCATGAAAAAATAAAAACTTGCACACTTGCACTTCTAGGGTTAACTTCATTTGTGGTCTTGAGAAAATGGTCATAATACGCATGTGAGGTATCTTAGCAAAAACAATTAAAAGATCATAGTCCCTTGATAACGCTTCGAATGTTGCCTTCAAATGATCTTAGTCCCTTAAGAGAAATGCTAAGATATCTCACAACTTTTCTATTCATGACTGTACGATGACCCACGCCCGTCCCTCTTACATCCAAAGATAAGGCTTCTTACCAATCAATGGTAAGATAACAATATCAATGGAAGGAAGAAATGAACAAAATGCTTGCAAATCAAAACCATTTTCACACTTACACTTTCAAAAACATCTTCAAAAACAAACATCTCTTTGAACTATTTTCAAAACCAACACTTTGTATGCATTCTTATAGAGACGAGAATCATTACAAAGTTAGCCGCAACAAAGGAATTTTGCAAAATATTTTCAAACTTACACCCATCACAAAACAACTTTTCAACCAAAGAATTTTTTAAGTGATCTAGCAAGCAACTAAGAGCCCATAGATAACCATGGATGAAAAGGGTGCTAACACTTTCCCTTTTCATAATCTACCCCCCGAACTCAAGAAATTATCTCAAAGGTCTTTCATGTTCTTTTCACCCTTTCCTTATTGGATAAAAGAAAAGTCATTTCCGACTCTTGCTATCCGCAACAATTGGGATCAAACGCAAAACAACTAAGTCAGTTCTCCCACCGTATTACACTATGAATATCAAACCAAAACCTCTTTCTGAACATTTCGTGCTTGCTGTCACAAAATTAAAATTTCTAGAACAAGAAGGTTCTGATACTACTGTAGCACAAACCCAGACACAAAAGGAAACTTCTAAACCAAAGTATTCACATGATTATCTTGTTGCATAAAAGTATAAAGGTGTCAGAACCTCTGGAACTGCTAACAAGAAAGGACCCATAAAATGGGTACCTAAGGATCAGATAATCTATCTTGTAGATGTCCTTGATGGCATCACTAAAACATCAGTCATGGTACCTGGACAGTGGATGCTAGCGACACATGACGGGCGAAAGGAATATGTTCCAAGATTTGGAACTTAAGTCTAGAGGTGTTGTCGGTTTCAGAGGAAACCAGGAGGAAAAGATCATGAACTCTGGAACTATTGGTAATGCTATGTGAGAAGCTTGCAGATGTAACTATAATGTTCGTTGAGCCAAATGAGAAGATTCAAGAAGATAAAGAATCAAAAGCTTCTTCTTCCGATGTTGTTGATAGTTCTTCTGATCAATCTCAACTAAGGAAGAACAGAATCATATCCTCCTGTCATACACCAAATTTACCCCGTCAATTCAATATTCATTTTACTTATATTTTAATATTATTACTATGTTTTAAAAATTGTAAAATTCTCTTGTTTCAATTTGTGTACTTTTGGATCTTATTCTAATGGGTTGTTTTAATGCATAAGAGGGGCGTGTTGTTTCAAAATGGACCATAAAAAATATGATGACCCATTAAGTTTTTTCTTACAATTAAAAAGGGGATGTTCTCATTAGGAAGCCTCGATAGTTTGTAAAGATAGGGGGGTGTATTTGTTGTTTAGATTTCAACCCATTAAGGGTTTTCACTCAGTCCAACGAAGAGTAGAAGAAAGGGTGTTGTTTTTTTCCTCAAAATAAAGTTTTAATTTGTAATAAAGGGCCCATTAAGTTTCAGCCTCATCTCAAGTCATAAGAGGAGAGATATGCTTTGTCGTATAGAGGGGGGTATTGTTTCAAGTGGGCCATCAAAGTCTGATGGCCCACTGAAGGTTTTTTGGCTTGTTTTTTTGTAAAAAAAAGGTGCACGTTTTTTAAATTCGATAGGCCCAATTTTATTTTGACTAGAGGCCCATTTCTGAAACAGGGGTCCACTTTGCGCTATTAGTTGTTTCCAACAAATTCTCATAACAGTTTTTATTTTTTATTCAATTATATTATGATTATTATTAATTCTATTCTTATTATTACTGATATTTTTTTAGTTAAAAAATTTATTTAAACTTAATTTATTTATTTATAAATAAATTTTGACTAAAAAGTAAAAATTAGGGCTTGGAACCCTAATTCCCTTTGCATCAGCAGCGACACATTTGTCTTTCCTATTCGCAAATGCAAAATTAAATAAAATAAGGAAATAAAGAAAAAACAGGCACTGTACAGATCAAACAGAATGAACTAAATCTTTTTACTTACAAAGTTTCCCAAATTTCAATCAATATCAATAACAATCTAAGAATCAATTGCAACCTAAATCAAATCTAATCTAACTTTAATCCATCAATCAGTCCTAATTCCTACCCTAATCACTAAAATATAACGACAATCAAAGAAAATTTCCTAATCTACCTAAATTTCTAACCTATAAATAACCCTAAAAGATCATAAGAATGGAGGAGGAAGAAATTGGTAAACAAAAGAAGAGTAGGAAGAGGAGACAAAAAACAAGTCTCCCTCAGAGCTTTCCATTTGGGTAGATCTAGGGTTTCTGAACAGAAACCCTAAGATCTTCCTTCAAATCTCCACCGCAACACTTCTATCGTCATCTTACGGTACCTGTAAAACAAACAACGGAGGAGACCACTAGAGGCACCAAACAAACCGAGCTTGAAGATTTATGGTTGATAGAGGTAAACACTACACTTAAATTTTTGATTTTGACGCAATTGATGTTGCTGTGTTAATGTGAGAGGGGTGGTGGTTTGATTTGGGGCCAAGGAGGGTTAGCGTCACCACTAGTTTCGATTAGGGTTTGGAGGGGGTATGATTTTTGTTGGTGAGAGAACGAGAGAGAAGAGAGACAGAGAAAAGAGAGAGAGAGAGAGAGAGAGAGAGAGAGAGAGAGAGAGAGAGAGAGAGAGAGAGAGAGAGAGAGAGAGAGAGAGAGAGAGAGAGAGAGAGAGAGAGAGAGAGAGAGAGAGAGAGAGAGAGAGAGAGAGAGAGAGTGAGAGAGAGAGAGAGAGAAAGGTTCTAACAAAATGAAATGGAATAAAAATGAAAACTGAAAATATAATACTCTTGCGATCCTGTGTGTTTCACTTACCATGCACTTTCAATCACAACCGTACGATCATGATCAAACATTCTCAAAGTCACCACCTCACTGTAATGTTATGCACTCACATGCGCACGAGCCAAACATGTCACTAATATTTTGCTTTGGGCCTAAGCCCATTCTTGTTTACACCCTACATTTTTCTTGCTAAATCGGATGACACCTCCCGTGTTAATGGGCCAGGTCCAACATCTGGACTTGGGCCCTTACTATCCTACACCCCTAAATTACTGCTTCAGTTTACATCCACACCTCATATGCGCTTTAGGCCTAAATCCAATATCTGGATTTAGGGTCTTGCTATCCACCCACCCATAATTACATAGTCTGAATAAATTACACCCCCATGCATTTTTAAATTAATTTATTTATTTTTATAATTTCATTTATTTATTTATTTGTTATTCATTACATTTGTTTTCATATTAATAAATTATTGGACATTTTTAATATTTAATATATTTTTAATAAATTATAAAATTGTTATTTATTAATCTAAATTCTTTTTTTACTAACTCCTTTTTGAATACTTTTAATCACATCAACTATTTTTATCATGCATAAAAATATATTTTTTCCTTATACTGCATCATTTTTTTGAAAACTTCTAACCAATCAACTACTAACTGCCTTTTACTAACCTAATTCAAACTTGTATATATAGTTTTAAAAAGGATTATGGAGATATTTCTTATTAACTATAAACTTCGTCTACAATTCCGCAATTTATAAACCCAGACTTGGTTCAAGGAGAATTCGAGATATTCCCATAATCCAAAAAAAACACCAACCAACAACTACGAACTACAAATTGGGACTCTAATTCTTCATAAGAGGATACGTAGGCATACGACTTAAAATTGTGGCGAGCTCCCAAAATTAAAACTAAAACCCTATTCCTAAATCTTTAAACCTAAACCCTAGTATCCTTGTGAATAAGGTAGATAAGGAGTGCCTAACACCTTCCCTTCGTCTAAAGCGAGTCAACAACTTAGAATCTCTGATCCAAATTAAGGTTATCCATTATATTCCCTTCTCTAGGATAAAAATTAATGGTGGCGACTCTATATTTTCAAACCAGTTATTACACCTCCCATCCTGAAGATCTCATTCTTGGAAGTAAATATGCTCCAGTCAGAACAATATCAGCTCTCAAATCTTCTGATGAAGTGTTTCTGGGTTTAGTTTATTTAATAGAACCTACATCTATTGAGGAAGCCCTTCTACATAAAGATTGGATTCTGGCTATGGAAGAAGAACTCAACCAATTCTCAAAGAATATTGTTTGGGATCTCGTTCAGAAACCAAAAGGGTTCCACGTTATTGGAACCATATGGGTGTTCAGAAACAAACTCAATGAGAAATATGAAGTTTTCAGAAACAAAGCACGACTGGTCGCACAAGGTTATAGTCAACAAGAAGGGATGTACTATAGAGAAAACTTTACACCAGTCACCAGGTTAGAAGCTATTCGTTTGTTACTTTCTTTCTCTATAAATCATAATATAATCCTTTATTAGATGGATGTTAAGAGTGAATTTCTGAAAGGTTATATTTTAGAAGATGTGTACGTTAAACAACCTTTTGGCTTTGAAAACTTTGAGAAATAAAACTTTGTTTTTGAACTAAAGAAATCTATTTCTGGCCTGAAACAAGCTCCTAGAGCTTGGTATGACAGATTGAGTAATTTTCTTTTGGAAAATAAGTTTACTAGAGGAAAGGTTGACACTACACTCTTTTGTAAAACATTCAAAAATGATATTCTAATTATTCAAATTTATGTTGATGATATTATTTTTGGTTCTACTAATCCATCCCTCTGCGAGGAAGTCTCTAAGATAATGCAGGCTGAGTTTGAAATGAGCATGATGGGATAACTTAAGTTCTTTCAGGAATCCAGATTGATCAAAAACCAGATGCTACTTACATTCATAAAAGTAAGTACACCAAAGAACTTCTGAAGAAATTCAACATGACAGACTAAAATGTATCCAACATGTATTCTGGAGAAAGAAGAGGTAAGTGGAAAGGTATGTCAGAAGCTGTATCATGGCATGATAGGATCTCTTCTGCATCTGACTGCATCTAGACCTGATATTTTATTCAGCGTTCATGTTTATGCTAGATTCTAATCTGATCCTAGGGTATCTCATTTAACTGTTGTTAAGAAAATTCTACGGTATCTAAAAGGAACCCCTAACCTTGGCTTGATGTATGAGAAAACATCAGAGTATCCTCTTTCTGGTTTCTGTGGTGCAGACTACGCTGGAGATAGACTAAAGAAGAAAAGTACCTCAATAAATTGTCATTTTCTAGGCAAGAATCTGATCTCATGGTCAAGCAAGAGACAATCAATAATTTCTCTTTCAATAGCAGAAGCAGAGTACATCTCAGTAGCCCTTAGATGCTCTGGATGAAGAATCAGCAGGAAGATTATCAAATTAATGAGAATAACGTTCCTATCTTCTGTGACAATACTACTGCTATTTTCTTGAGTAAGAATCCTATCTTACACTCTAGGGCTAAACACATAGAAATCAAACATCATTTTATTAGAGACTATGTTCAGAAAGGAATCCTATCTTTAAAATTCATAGATACAGACCATACGTGGGCTGATATTTTTTTTAAAACCCTTAGCTGAAGATAGATTTTTGTTTATTCTAAAGAGTCTGAAAATGGATCTCTATCAAGAGTAAGATGTCATTAGAATAAAACGTGTTTTAAGTCTTAGTCAGAAGTGATAAGATTTTGACTCAATCAAAGGCCTTCTAATTTCTTTTACCTTAGTCATCAGAAGATGTTCCGGTCAGAAATGTCTCTGATTAGAAGGAAACCTTCGTGGTTTTCCAGATGCTGATAATATCAAATGCACTGCTATGATTCAGATAATATGTAGACATTTACTAGTTCTTGTCCTCTACCTTTTTATGATGTCAAAATAGGGGAGAAATATAATGATTTTTATAAACCTTAAAAGAAATTCAAAACTCATCATAATAATATAAAATACGCATTTACCACTGACGTGTGTTTGTTCATTTGATGATTAACCGAGGAACTCTGAACAAGTTCACTAGGCATTCTAAGACATGTCAAAATGAAAGAACTCTGTTAAAGTTATTAAGAATTGATTGTTCATATAATTGAATATGTACACTTTGTGAACATATGTTCAAGAATCAGATAGACCCAATACTGCTCAGAAGTTGAGAACTTTATGAAAGTTACAGTTATCTTGATTTTGGTATCATAATGTTTAGAAGATGTAAAATGTCTGAGAATGTGATATTCAAAACATAAGAATCAAAAGCAGAAGCATATGCTTTTCATAAGAATTTAGTGAATCAAAAGTTGAAGACTATCTGAAAAACATGGGTAGAAGATTCAATAAGAAGAAGCTCTGATGAATTCAAGATCTCAATTATTTCTATTGGCATCAAGAGTCAAGACTCTCAAGATCTCAATATATGATCTATTTGAACCAGGGGGAGTTTTTACTCAAATAGTTCAGAGTCAGGATATCCGAGCTTCATCAAGTCATTGACGCATGGGGAGTTTCATAAAAGGATAAGTATTCCTTACCTTATTATTTTTAATCTTTCTGGTTATATGAACAAAATTGTGTCATCAAAATACACAGTTTTGTCATCATCAAAAAGGGGGAGATTGTTAGAACAAGATTTGGTTCTCCAATATTATCTATGAGTTTTGATGATAACAAATGACTATGTTTGTATAAACTATTTTAATAATCTAATGTTTGCTATTTTTGAGTATTTAACAAATAGGTTATACTTCTGATGGATGGCATGGCCAGGACATTTGGAGAGAATTAATTCCGCTTTTGCGCTACATAAGTTCTAATGAACACTAGCAAGACACTCCAGAAGACTCTGAAGTGCAGGCTCTAATTTCGTGTCCTAAAGAAACAAGTAAGAAGATCTGAAAACAGAAGTGCTACTTAAGTCCAGATACTGAAGACTCATGCTTATAAAGACAACGTGTCTTAAAAAAACCAGTTAGAAGATCTGAAAACAGAAGTGCTACTTAAGTCCAGATGCTGAAGACTCGTGTTTCTGAAGATGAAGGGTTGTAAAGACCAAGTGCTAAAGACTCTGAAGAAATAAGTTTTAGAGACTCTGAATACTTGAAGTTATAAAGACCCAAGGTTCTAAGAGAAGGGTTCTAAAGACCAAGTGTTGAATACAAAATTTCTAAATACTCTGAAGACTTGAAGTTCTAAAGACCTAAGATTCTAAGAAAAGGTTCTCACGACCAAGTGCCGAAGACTCTGAAGACGCAGTTCTGAAGACTTTGAAGACTTGATGTTCTGATGACCTTATGTTAATGTTCCTCTTCTAAACTCATGCTCACAGAAGCCTCTGAAGTGCAGAAAGAAAGAAGTTAACATTAACATGGTACAATAGTACACAATACAAAAAGTCTTATTCCACTACCTCTCCACTAGATTGAATTGTGGAAAAGAAAAGGACGTAGTAGTACTATTTTGTAACGACTCTTTCTCAAATAGCTAACTGCTCTATTTTGCTTGGCTATATAAGAAAAGGATCACATGCTTAAAATGTTCTTGGTGTTCAAATGTTCATATAAAAGCTTTCATTAATGGAACACGACCAAAATTATCAACCACTATAACAACAACTAGAACAATTGTTATCAAAATAACTCTTGAATCATGTTGTTGATAATTTCAAGAAAACAATGAAATCATTGATTCACAATGTGCTTAATTTCATATACTGCAAGAAGCTTTCTAAGCCATAGAAGATAATGAATATGACCATGGAAGCTCCAGTTACAAATCCATAACATGAATGTTGTGCTCTAAAATGTTCATTGAAGTAAATTGAACAAGGATTGTTGTCCAGAATGTTCTAAAGTGAATCAATATGAAGAAGTTGTTCTCCTTACTACATCAAGATCAACAAAGCTTTCAGAAGCTAATGAAGAAGAAGACTTCAGCAATTCAAGTGCTTTGGGTTGTTGTCCGTGAAGATGCTACTTAAAGAAAATAAGACCGCACATTAAAGCTACAATACAATGTAATATTTTTTGGTGTGTATTAGAATCTTCTGATGTACTTAATTGAGTTTACACTTGCTTGTTTAGAATTATTCCTTTGTAAACAAACATTGTAAAAATAGCTAGGAGATTCTGCGGGATAAGATTCTATCGAGTGAATGATTGTTATATCCGGTTGGGTCACTGAACATATCATTTCAAGGTTCCTTGAGAGACTGAGTGATGATCTAATCTCAAGAAGAGAATGGTTGCAGTCATTATGGGAAATCCTAATAGGAGATTATGAAGAATCGGATTCTGTTGGGTCAATGAATGTTATATCTAGTTTGGATCCTTGAACGTGTCATTGGATGTTAGTCACTGGCGGTTGCCTGCACAGATTGTAATAAAATTGGTTATAGTGTGTCAAGTCCTTGATTTTAAGGCGAAATCAACTTGGTAGGGTGGAATTGACTAGCTTGAGGGTTTCTCAAGTGAACCAGGATATATAGCGTGTTTTTTACTTCTGATTATGCTTAATTGTTTATGATTATACAACATATTTGAAAGCATCACTCAACACAACAATGTTAAGAAAAGAAGGTTTTTTAAGAAAGGTAAACCCAATTCAAACCCCCCTTCTTGCGTTTTCTTCACACCTTCACAAACTTCTTCTCAAGCAAATCTTCTAACTGTTTCTTTAGTTCACTCAGCTATGAATCAGACATTTTATATGGTGCCATCGACACAGGACTAATACCAAGTATTTAATATACTGTGAAATTGACCATGCGCTTCAACGGTAAATCACGGATATCATTTAGAAACATTTCTGGAAATACGCACACCACTGGTATTTCACTGATCACAATTTATCTTTCAACCTTTATAGATGCTAATATCATAAACACCTAAGCATCATTTTTTAAGGATTTTCCCACTTGCTTAGCTGACATAAACAACTCTTCACTCACATCAAATTTTGGAAATGACACTGACTTGTTGAAACACTTGATATGAACGTGGTTAAATTCCAACCAACTCATTCCAAATAATGGCATCAAGCTTATTCAATGGTAGATAAACCATATCCATCCTAAAATTATTATCATAAATAGTCAGCAGACAATTCAAACAAACCAACATTGTAGTTATTAGACCCATTGCTGGAGTATCATCAATCATACTCCCATTCATAGAAGAAAATTTGAGGTTCAATCTCTCAGCACAATCAAGCGAAATAAAAGAATATATTGCACCCATGTCAATTATAACAATCAATGAAACCCCAATAATAAAGAACATACCTCGAATAAGATTATATGTAATAGTAGTCTCTGCCCAAATAAAGAAAACATCTTCCCTCTAGATTGAGCCTTATTTGGTTTCTAGCAGTTAGTACTAAGGTGACCAACCTCACCATAATTAAAATAAGTCAGACCATCATTCATGCACTCTTCCATATGGTGACCTGTCTTTCCATATTTGAAGCATCTCAAAACATTATTCTTGAGTCATTAGCACAATGAACCAACTCGCCACAATTGAAACACTTGAAAAAAGCGGGAGTCTCTCCCCCACTTGGGTTTTTCTTATCGGAAGCCTTCTGCTTCCCTTTGTCAGCTGGAGCATTGTACGGTTTCCTACAATTCTGATTCTTCCCTTTCTTCTTACCCAGTCTCTTATAGTGAGAAGATCAGGCTCTACTATCCTCATCATATATCTTGCACTTATTTACCAACACAATAAACCGGTGAATCTCATGATACCCAATAACTTGCTTAATCTTAGAACACAAGTAACTCTCAAACTTGATGCACTTAGATCCTTCAACCGCCGCATTATTATAGTGTGGACAAAACTTCACCAACTCTTCAAACTTAGTAGCATGTTCAATAGTTTTCATATTCCCCTGCTTCAGCTCAAGGAACTCAATCTTCTTCTTATTACATCCTATGAAAAGTACTTCTCTAGAAATCCAACTCGAAACATAGCCCATGTATCCCCAATACCTTTATCATTCATTCTTTAACATACGTTATCCCACCAGTCTTCAACTTCCTCTGACAGCATATGAGTGTAGAACAACATTTATGTTCATTGGTGCAAACAATTACTCTCAAAATATTTTCGATCTCATAGAGCCATGTTTGTGCACCATCTGGATCATGTATGCCCTTGAACCTTGGCATATTGTTCCTTTGAAACTTCCCCAATCCATGAAATTCATCAACAGCTCCACCATTATGGTTGTTATGATTATTCTATGTCGCTGCTTGAGCTACTGATTCCAAAGCTTCAAGAATTGCATCGTAGTTTCTTTATCCAACCATACCTCTATATATAGGAAAAAACATTATGAGGAACATTACAACGAAAATGTTTGCACACTCATTGCATACTAAGGAACATACAACATCACAAAAACCTGGTCGGATGGACCGACCTAATCTAGTATTACTAATGTAACACCCTAACCATGATACATGTATAAAATGGTTTAAATGACAATTAAAACATTACCTCTGTAAAAGCATACATTCATTATAATATGCATTTAACAACTTTTCAGCGAAAAATAACATACTTCAATTAAATTCAGAAAAAATGTCCAAGAAATAGTCATATAACAATTTAAATAAACATCAAATGAAAAGTTCCCACCAGATGATACATAATCAGAACATAACCACTAAAATGAATAAAACCAAAAAATAAACTAAGATAGCTCTTCAAAACCCTCTTCTAAACACAACAAACAACCATGCAGCTTACTCCTTATTATCTGCAAGATGTCCATGGTGGACAACATTAAAGTAAAGGGGGTGAGAATCACTTCCATAATTTAGCGGTATAAACAAGCAAAGGTAGAATATCACATAAAAAAAAGTACCCACATTAATCATAACAACATCAATACATCAAGTATTCTCATCCAAACAACACATCACCAAATGATCATTCATAAATGCAACACTACGGCAAATGTACTCAACAAATGCCTCAACATACATGTACTACCAATATGAACACTCAGGTTCATCTTAATCCTGATTCCCTCTCTAGATACAAAGCACACTAAAATTGCTACCATCACCATAGATAATGCTTCATTGATTCCCATCGGAACAAGAGACTCGCTCCTGATCCCCACCATAGGACCAGAGCACAACAAAACTGAATTGAAGTTCTTATAACATGAATGCATAACTCAACAATATGAACTTAAACCCATGCATATATGGTCCCTCTTATAACCGTGCATACCACCAATGATACCAACAACACAATAATGATATGCGAACATATCAACATACAACAATATTTAATCACAACAAATATCACATTAACATTTATCGTTTGTGCCACACATAATAATTCATCATTTAAATCGTGTTAAAATTAATTAAGCACTACTAATAATCAATCATTGACACTAAACAGTACCCAACAACACCTCAACTCATCACAGAACATCAAAAATTGGAGTCAGGACTCAAATCCACACACCAGAGCTGTTTATGCTCGTTCTGGGTGCACGACAGGTCACTCATCACGGTGATGACACCCGTCATTGACTCTAAACATCAAACCTCCACTTATGTGATGGCCGACTCCACATAATGAGTATGGGTTCTATGACGCCCTAGCCTTCATGGTGATGATGCCCATCATCGACCCAAATGTGCATGAAGACTTGGTTGCCACGCTGGTGACACCCACCACCTGCTTCAAAAATGCATAAATGCATTTTTTGTCCACTTGAACCTTATGAAAGCTCCAATTTTTTATTCTCATAACCCAAATCGGTCCAAAAAACTAACTAAAAAATCATACATAAATTACTACATGTTATTTTACTCCTTTAACACGAGCAACATAAAATTTCTTCATATCAAGGTTATGCATAAACCTTTAATCATCAACAATGACATGTTTTATCAACAACTCTAAAACATAAATTATGCACATATAATCACATGAAATTACTCTAAATTTAGCATACAACAACAATTATAACAACTAACTCAAAATCATGTATTAGAACACCCAATCCTATTGGAGGTTAAGGATTCCTCATTCTAACCCTCATTCTTAAACACCCAATAAGGAAGAAATCTCTCCATTAGTTTGTTTTCCAAGTAGTAATGGAATCTCATACTCGGGTTCTTCCTCTTCTACCTCTATTTTCATTTATATTACTCTTGCCTCCTTGCCACTTTTCTTTTCAATTGACACGTACAAATAGATTCTAGGTTAATTCTCTCTTAACCTTAAATATTAGGTTAATCTTATTAAAAATCGGTTTCCATCCCACCTAATATCTTCCCTCACTCTTTCACCCCATTATTATACTAATTCATAATTCATCCCCATCTATTACCGTTCTATATTTTCTTAATATTTCCTTAATTTATTTTATTTAACAAAATACTAATATTTTAGATTTAATATAGTTTTCTCCTACTCTTCACAATGCTAACCATACACTCTCCAACACTTATTTATTTAATTAAACACATAAAAATTAAATAAAATGTACATGATATAAATAAATCACTTAAATACAATTAATCAAAAATTGGTGTGTTACACTTGCCTTTGTTGGCCTCTTTGTTCTCCCCGCTTATCCAGGTTGTGGAAGTCTTTAAGGGGGATTTCCCCCTTGGAGACTCTTTCTTGACTCGATTTCTTCCCCTTACCTACTCAACCAATCTACCTTTTTTAATCAGCTCTTCGACGTCATCTTTCAGCTGGATGCAATCATCATTGTTGTTGTTATGGCTCTTTGTGAAGTGATAATATATTGACCTATTCGTCTGAGATGTCTCTTTTACGAGATAGGGGAGGGGGGATATTAGTGCCTTCTGAACTCCGTGTTCACACATTCATGATAGATTCTCTCATGGGAGACCGTCGGTGGGGTGTATTTGTCAAACTTCCCTTGCATGCTTAGATTGGAATTATCCTGATGTCAATAAAGCTCTATCCTGATCGAGCAGTCATAGTGAGACTTGCTAGATGAGGGGTTATTAAAACGAGTGGTCAATTTCTCTTCCATGATCTTAAAATTTTCATCCATGGTTAACATATCTTGGATGTATTTGACCTTCCTCTTGCCTAGCTTTTCCCAGAAAGGGTGGTCACTCAGAAGACCATTCTAAAAAATCTAGCACTGAAGAACTTCTTGAGTCCCATCTACTTCAATCGAGATTGGTGTAAAACTATTAATTTACGACCACAAACTTATTATCTTTATCTAAATTATCTCATTCAAGGCGGCCTCGATTAATAGACGCCACTTACGGGCCATGAATTCCATTGAAAATTTAATACGAAATTATGCCCGAGAATCAATACATCCATTGGGTACACTGTTGAACCATAATTGAGTTGGTTCGATCAATGTTAGTGCACACAACTTGCACTCCAAGGCATCGTCAGAATAAAAGTAACTCAAGTGTTCGTCTACAAGCTAAACATGTTCATTAAGATCTCCCTTTCCGTCATAATCATTTAGCTTGGGAGACTTTTCCTTAGGCTTTAGGATCTTTCTTTCCAATATTTGTATCGATATTGGGTGTGCTGGGTGAGAATATGGAGTAGGGAAATGGTCTAGAGGGGGTGAATATACCCTAATTAAAAACTCGACTGATTTTCCAACAATAGAATATTAGAGGTTTTTCGAAACACGCAAAAGTCTTAAAGAAGAAATAGAGATCTTATTCTTGTATTCAAAGTCAACCACGTTTACAAATAAACAATTCACAAATTTTATAGATTGTTCAAAGACAATGATTAATTTACTAATTGTAGACTACATGAGATGTATAATGTATAATGATTCAATTAATACCAGATTATAACAACACTTGTTTTTCATATTTTAATATGCACTTAAGCTCAATTAGGTACCAATTCTAACAAAACCTAACCTTACGTAATACATCTCTATCAACAGAAATTAATGACAAACCGCGCTAAGAATTAGTACCATAAGCATGCAATATCCTATGAAAATTAAAATTCAAGATAGATAGATAGATAGATAGATAGATAGATAGATAGATAGATAGATAGATAGATATATAAATAGATAGATATATAGATAGATAGATAGATAGATAGAGAGAGAGAGAAAGAGAGAGTACACTGGGATATATAGTGGTTCAGATTTATCGTCTTCATAGAAGCCTACTTCACTCTTCAATGGTTTCCCCTTGGAATTAGTTTTCTTCCACTATGTTTTGACAAATATTATAAGAGTTTATACAATCACCAATCCAAAACAATTTTGCAAGTCATGTACAAATCTTGATTCGAATCAAACTCCACATAGCCAAACAAGAAAAACATGGAAAGCATTATTAGAGTCTGTTGAAAGTGTGACTCGAATCAAACTTGGTAGTGGCTAACAAGAGGTGTGTGATTCGAGTCAATACAACTTGTGATTTAAGTCACGATGTTGCATGATTTGAACTAGTGTAAGTTGTGATTCGAATCACAGACACCAAAATATCTTGTTGTCCTCTGTTTGATTTGATTCGAGTCATGATTATGAGTGACTCAAGTCACACATAATAAATATTAATTTTTCAAGTATTTCAAAATAGTTTGAGATTCTACTTCTCACATAACTTGAACTAATACCAAATATTGTTATTGTTCAATTCACTCAAACAATTAACTTAAAGCATCATAATCAATTGTACTTTCCGGTCTTTCTTTTTCCAGAATCCATAGTCAAAAGTACCTGAGATATTCACAAAGAGTCAACTTTTAAGTCCTTTGAAATAAAATGTCTTTAAGAGATGCTAACGGGTGCATGAATGCATGATGCAACAACCACACACAAGATCACAAGCATAGGGTTCATAGGTTCAATATCACGAGTATGAGGTCGAAGGTACTACCCATAAGGTATGGTCTAAAAGTTATCACCTTCCAAAAAAGGTTCTAGAGGTTCCAAGAGTCTACATCCTTCCTTCGGATATTAGCAACTTCCTGATTAACTCGGTAATTTGTAATATTCTTAAGAAAAACTCATCCAAGCGTAGTATCGCGTGACAACTAATTCTGGATTACTCCGTCATAGCTTTCGCACTACACCTAAAAGGCCAAGATGGGTTAGGTATTCTAAGGTCCTCAGTTTCAACAGCCTCCCAGGTTTAAAGTAGTACGTCTTCCCGTTTACTCGGTAAACGACACTACAGTCAAAGGGGCCTCCACTAAGTGGTGGATCTCATGTCTCCTTTTTTGGGATTACTCCCTCAAAGTTAACATGACTATACAACCCGTCCTATCTTAAGCTTGCCCAAGTATGGGTATAAGACTTATGAGAAATCATCAAGCACCCTTAAAACCAGGAAAATCCAGACAAATATATATACCACATATAATATACAACAAACAGTTAGCACCTATACCTATATAAACAAAGATAGGCTCAACCCACTTAGGGATGGACCAGCAAGAGGTCAACCTTTCCCTAATGAAGTCACCATTTTTCTGTAGCAGTATAAATGTTGAGACTAAGCCACTAGATTGACTTGACTCACACAAATCAAAATAAAAATCGCCACCGCACTTTATTGTTTCCAAAGGAGTGGGAAAAGAGAGAATAACCCAAAAGAAGGGGGAAAGATTCTAGGTAAGGGGGTTGGTTATGAAAAGGAAAGGTATTAGAACCCTAAACATCTATGGTACTCCACTGGAACCTCTTTGTAAAATCTGTATGTTTTGGCTATAATATACTGTATGAAAATAGATTATGGTGGTAAGGAAAGAATTATATTTTTTTTATGATTTTTGCACCCGCCGCGGTTGCGAACCTTTAGTGTCTATGTACCACCTTCCGTGCAATAGGGGATCATAGTACACATAGTTCCTCTTTTAAAAATTTTAAAACACAAGTGTGTTGGTTAATTTTAAGAGACAAGAAATTATTGTCATTTTCCGTGTGGAAAACATACTTACTACCCATAATTATGAGAAAAGAGAATTTGTGTCATCTCAAAGTGGAAGATATGGCTTGGATTTCACAATCAACAATGCCTCACTCAACACCCAGGTCGAAAATATCTCACTTCACTACATATTGTAGAAGTATAGTTATTTGCGTCACTACAAGGATTGACAAGAGTCCAAGCTTTTGAGAAAAGTTTTTAAAGATAAAAGCCAAAATGGAAAAATAGTTTGAATGAGATTTATTAACTTTTATCTTCTCACAAAAATGTCAAAGTATTGTAAAGTTGATTGAAATTTGATTAAGAAATAATTTTTTGAAAATGCATGGACATAAGTCCAAGTTTATTATAAAAGTAGTTCAAGTTTTAAAAAAGAAGAGTTTTTCAAAAGGAGGAAGAAGATTTTTGAAATTAAAGAAAATGGGAGGAGATGAAGAGACCATCTTAAAGCATATGGTAAAAGCTAGGGAAAAAGAACCATCTAACCAACAAGAAGCCAACATTTGACACAATGAGTCAATGTAGAATTTCCATCCTTTGGATTTGAAACCAAACAAGCCAAGATGATAAACCTCTTAAGAAAACCAAGCTCCAATTGCATTAAGTCTTCACAAAAATTGGGCAGAGTAACAACTATATACAGGTGAATTCTAGATCACAGACTAAGCATGTAATCATAATAACCTACATACAAAACAAAAAAAACAACCCAATATCTTGGGGGTAAACCCCAAGAACTCCAGACAAGATAGCCATCAAGGTCACAAGGTCTCAAGGTAGGCCACAACTTATAATCCTAAGTCCACCACTCCATAATTCTAAGGATAGTAACCAAGTAGTCCAAGTAACATTAAAGCTTTTTAGGGTTTGAGTTGATTATTAGGTATCTTAAAAAAGAAATAAAAATCTCAAGTGAGCAAAATAAAAATGATATAAAGATAAAAGGCTCAAGTGAGCAAAGATAAAAATAGCATGAAATGTAAATGCTAAAGTAAATGGTACATAAAGTAAAAGCATAAAATAAAAGCATAAAAATAAAGTCAATTGTTAGGAATTAGTAGAACCAATCCTCTCAACAACAAGTTGCATTTTCTTTTTGTCAAGTATATCATCCATTTAAGAATTATCAATATAATACTTAATGATCAATGATGTTTAAGTGATCCACTTTGACAAAAATTGATGAAGTTCCATTAGAGGATTGGTAGAACCAAAGTCTCCTAACAATGGATCTCAAGGTTATTCGATCAAAGGGTTCAAATTAACATACTTGGGCTTACAAATATAGGGTTCAAACTAACATACTAGAGCTATGTTAAGCAATCATAAGTGGACTTATATAGAAGTCGCACATATTTTGAGGCCGATCAATAGCAATATATGCACCTCATGTTTTGAGACATGATATGTAAATCATGCTCCAATAACATTTGGTACAACAAGAATGAGATAAGATGAACAGGGAAGGGGAAATGAATAAACCACATTTGATCCAAAATTTAATCAAACTATTATTAAAATCATTCATCCATTTTTATGGAGTTAGACTCAACACCATGGATACAATGATGTTAATAAAGTTCATGATAAAAATTTTAATCCAAGATCAGCCAGAATATATATACAAAAAGTAAAATTATATTTAAAATAAAATAAAAAAGGTTTTTAAAATGATTATAAAATGAAAATAAGAGAGAAAAATAGCAACTATGTTCAAATTAATCAAGAAAAAAAAGTAAGACCATAGAAAAATCTGGAATGGACTCAAATATCTATAAAATTATTTTGGTAATTCTTAAAAGTCAGAAACTATTTTTAAAATTAAAAAAAAGTAGGTAAAATAAACCAAAAATGATAAAAATTACAAAATCAGAAATAAAAAATAAATGAGGTCACCAATATTTGTTAAAATGTCATTGGATCCTTCCCTATTTTTTTTAGAATTTAAAAATGAAGAAAAATATTTTTAAACATTTAAAACAATTCAAATAAAGTGCAAAAGTATTTTTTATAATTTTTTCACATTTTTTTGAGTTAAAATGCATTTTCTATGAATTTTTGAAGTTTAAAAGAAATAAAATTATAAAATAAAAAAATAAAATAAAAACCAAAAAGATGTAGACCATTGGATCAATGTCAAAACACGTTAGTAATCAAATCAAAGAGATCTGGCGCGATGTGCATATCATGGTCATTATTGAATAAAGCACTGAATCAAATATAAATCAGATTTTTGAAAATTCTAAATGGCACGCTTTCATTGGCTGAAGGATGACACATAGGTTATCTTCAACCTCCTGCCAGTCTCAAAACCAGGTTCCTCAAACTGTAAAATTAGAACACGAGATTGGTACCATTCGCTTCGTCTCATCAAGATGAAGACAACTATACCTTCGTGAAAAATTTATATAAACTGTAGCTCAATTAATTTAAAAAATAATTTTTGAAAAGGGATTTGAAATTTCATGGTCAAAACATGCTTCCAGTTAAAAACAAGTGTTGCAACTAGGACTAGGATGATGAGAGCTTCACAATAGTATCAAAGTTTGAGAGAATTGGTGAAGGAATCTACCTATTGAAGTTAAGTTGCAGAGCTTTGAAACTGGACTTGACGAGCACAATTCAGGGAGTTTTATAGCTTAATTCTTCTCCTGTTAGCTTCTGTAAAGATTAAGGAAGGTGAGTTGACAAAGAAAAATGATTGAGAAAGGCTGTAAGATAAAATTTGAAATTGCAGAAAATTGAGTTCAAAAGAGAGTTTGGCAGGGTGATTCCGGATTTCTAAGCTTGAGAAAATGAATTAGGGATGACCTCTATTTATAGGGAAGTGAATGGGATACTCAAGCGTGCGAAATGATGAAGTTTGGAGGGAATTCATGTGAATCTGCAGCATGGGAAAAGTGTGACTCATTTTTGATCAAAACTCATCCAAACCTTGCATTTTGATGCACTAATTACTCCTGGAAGTCCAATAAACATGTTTAGAAGCAAAAATGCGCAACAATTTTGTGATTAGAAGCCAAAACAAGAGTTTCAAATTTCTGACTTGGGGAAAAATTCAGTTTAAAATTGCCAAATTCAAACCAATGCCATTCTCACCTCAAGGGGTCTTAGGACATGATTCTTGAAGCTTTAGAAAGAGGAGATTAAAGATTTAAATTGTGAAAAGAATGGGATTAAATGGATGTTTGAGCTAAAAGTTGTAATGAGTCAAAGTTGAGAAAAAGAGGTTGACTTTCCATACTTAGAATTTGTTGAAGTTTTTCTTCAAAAATGACTTATAATGTCTTGCATCCAAACATGGCCTTCCATTTGAAATTTGCTCTTGACCATAAAAGATGGAATGAATTAGATCTCTTGAATGAAATTTTGAAACTTGAACCATTCAAAATCTCCAAAAATTGAGAGAGTTATGACTTGTTGAATTTGGCAAAAATTCATGAAATGACCTATAATCTTTTGCATCCTTAGGGCATCTTCCATCCATTTTCACACTTTGCAGATAAAAGAAAGGTTGAAGTTCACATCTTCAAGATAATTTTGGAAAAATAATAGGCTCAAGGGGATAAAAATTGATCAAGTTATAATCATTTTAAGTCACATAAAGGGAATTTGAAGGTTCATCTGGAGGACTTGTAATCTTTCTTCATCATCAAGTTTCTTCCACACAAAATTTCTTTGAAACTTTTGAAGTTATTTGTTAATAACCATTTTAAGAGAAGTGTTTCTTTGGAATCACTCAAAAATACCAAAAAAATGAGCAAGATGTACCCCTTTGAAGTTCAAAACCCTAGCTCCTAGAGCAAGAAAATGCCTTGGGAACCCTTTGCCATTTTGACCAACCTTCTTGCCAAAATACTTTTCTCATGTTAATATAAGTTGTTGAGGATTATAAGGAAAAATCATATCAACCAAAACCACTTACAAATCTTGAGAATTGAAGGAGATATGCCCTTGTGATCATTGAAATCAAAGACTTGTCCAATTAAGCCAAACTTCTTCAATCAACCCTTGTACCTTTGAACTAATTTTGACAACTTGAGGCATGCTGAATCATAAAAGACTTTTTCATGATATTACTTCAAAACATCTTTAATAATGAGTCTTGAATATCAATGAAACTTTGTTGAGGGAGGCACAGAAATGAACTCATGAATCCCTAGATCAATATTGATGGAATGTATTGTGCTTTCAAATACATCATCAAAAATTAGGACAAAAACATTTTATATATTAGTTAAAGGATAATCAAAACAAAACATAGATGATCAAAAACTACAAGTTAAGGTGCTTGGTGAATCCTCCTAGAGCAAAAGCTAAAGATAGGGAGAAGAACCAAACCCTAATGTGAGCTTGTTGTGATTAAATTGATATGATATGTTGAAGGGATCTTAGGGGAAAAATTGTGGTATAACACTGGCGTAGTCACTGTTAAAAAGAGTAAGGATCCAATTATACCTTTAAACCTGGTTATGTCAAATTCCACCCCATTCTCGCATTTTCCAATTAGCACATTTGAAGCCATGGGTGTTAAAATGCTCCTCGAATATTTTATATCGAACGCCTTGAGAAACTTTGAGCAATACTTAATTTGAATTATGAAAGTTCATACTCCTACTTTTTTTATTTTCAATCCTAAGAAGTATGTGAGCTCTCCCATAAGAGACATTTAAAATCCCCCCTCCCGCATCAAACTTACAAAGTCTTTACAAAAAGATTCATTAGTAGAACCAAAAATAATATCATCTACATATATTTGAACTAAAAGAATATAATTTGCTTAATATTTTAAATGAGAAAACCATTTAATGTCAGTGAATTTAATAAAAAAAGATTTTAATGCAACTAAAACATCATTTTGATGCAAATGAAAAACAGTTTTCATGCAAATGAAAACTAGTTTTGATTCATATGAAAATAGTTGAATGATCATGGTGCATTGAAAATAATTAAAAACAAATGAGATAAGTAATATGCAACTCCACGAAGATAAAGGAGAATGAAACAATCATACTAATTATGATAATCTAGGACTTAACTTTCTGCACAAGTAAAATTAGCAAATAACAACACTAATACAAAAATAATAATACAATACGATCAAAAATATGATTGGATACATCTTCCTTCACTTGTCTTGAGAATCCATTAATACTCCGAGACACTTCTGTATAAAATATCAATAGATAGAGCTAGGTACATAACTTTAGTTGGGTCCTTTAGGGTTAGTTCACGAACACTTAGGTATCCATGTCATTTTATCACTAGGAACTTGGACATTATTAATATGACAAAGAGGCCTAATGTGGCCTTTAGATGAAATACTTTTTCTATTTCTCCTAGCAACATGATGGTTTTTCTCTCTTCTCTAAAAGGACAACCATATGTCTTGGATGACGGGTCTCTTGGTGCATTCCTTGGATGATGTTCTACATGATGTTGGAACATGTCGTCAACAGATTATGCAAAATTTTACTAATGAAAGGAATGGTGTAGAAGATGCTTTGAGGGCTGAAAAAATGTGTGTTGATCACATATGTTTGGAACCTACTTCTGATCTGGAAGAGGAGGCATCTGTGTCTAAGGATTTTCGATTCTAGAAACTTTCCTTATATAGATTTGTTGATTAGGACACGAGCAACATATTGTTTACTTCTTGGGTTAGTTTATTTTTTATCCAAGAAAGTAGGAGTGCAAAAGCTAAGCATGTTGTTCTATTCAAAGACTTGTTAAAATACATCTCAACAAGATTCTTCATGAAGTCAATTCCTACTGTCTAGGAAATTATCTCTGACATCTTTAGGTTCTTCTAACCAAAGGAACCAAAATTTAGAGAAAGGGACTTAAGGAAATAGTTATCCAAGTTTCTAGGCTGATGGTTATTCTTACAAACATGATAGAGGTTGTTTACCCAAACTTGAAATGAATGTCAAGTCTATGAGAGCATGTAACTCTTACTCTGTTAAGAGAAGAATGATTATCTAAGGAAGGATAATAAATGGAGGTTTATCAACCTAAGATCAATGGTTGATTATCGTCTTCACTTTTAAATTATCATCTAATATGTTGGAATGAGTCTTCAGCTGCTTACTTGAGTAAGGGGAATTGATCATGTATACTCAAGGGAGGTCCCCCTCAAGTTCAGAGTCCAAATATGTGGTGTCCTTCCATATTGAAACATTTTTTATGCACTAGGGTTGGACGTGCATTAGTGAGCCTTGAAGAAGCAGTGGTGCTTAGGGTATAGTGTTGGCCTTATCACTTGTTTGCTGTTTTCTGCTCCAAATACATGTTAGAGGGAATATCCTCTTTAGGTGCAGAAGATTGACTCCTACCACCTCAAAGTCAGACAAGAGGTTTGTACTTGTGTTTCAGAGGTGTGTATCATGCATGTCATTGCATGTGTTTGATGTCTGGTCATGAAGGATGATCAGTTGCTGAAGAGTGATCTTGTATCCCCTGCAAAAGCTATACATGTATTGCTATGAATGTTACCTCTAAAACCATAGTAGTGGTCGAATCTATGTGTGTGATATTGAGGTTAGAACATAATCACAGTTATTTGGTTTTCAGCCAAGGAAGCCTGTTTTTTCCAGAATGAAGCACTAGGTCAAGCCACAGACCCATTCTGGAGTTGTTTGTGATGAAGATGGTTATCATGATTGATGTCATGGTGAAGAGTCATCCCGTGCCACTGGTATGCAGAAGAAGATAGTCAGAAAAAATGTGATACATAGTTTGAGGAGGTTGTGCATCTGACAGGTGATGAATATTTTGTTAGGAGCTGAGTATTTGTCTATCCTCTTAGAAGATTATGAATAAGACCAATGGTGAACACCTTGATGGGAGACTAGGTATTTATTTGAGGAGTTATGAAATTCTGAAGTCTAAGCATTTTTGTTCAGAAAACGTATAGAGAAGTTATTTTTCTCTATGTGTTTGTTTGAAGTAGCTTGGGCAAGATAGCTACTAACTACTGAGAGTTTATTTCTCTCAGTGGTGTTCTGTGGGTGACAACCTGATTCAACTTCTGAAGTTGATGTTCTAGATGATATTGTAACATCATGCTTATTGGTAGTTGTCAAACAAGTTCATCACATTATTCAGAAGTGGCATTTCTGAGTATGACATAAGCAAGATTTGAAGCTTCTGGCCCTGTAGTGGTAGAAATGTTTAAGACTAAGCCATTGGATTGACTAGACTTACACAAATCAAAATTAAAAATCGTCACCGCACTTTATTATTTCCAAAGGAATGGGAAAAGAGCGAATAATCCAAAAAGAGGGGGAAAGATTCTAGGTAAGGGGGTTTATCTGGAGGACTTGTAATCTTTCTTCATCACCAAGTTTCTTCCACATGAAAACTCCTTGAAAATTTTGAAATGATTTGTTAATAACCCTTTGAAGAGAAGTCTGTTTTTGGAATCACTCAAAAATACCAAAAGATGAGCAAGATATACTTCTTTGAAGTTCAAAACCCTAGCTCCTAGATCAAGGAAATGCTTTGAGGAACTTTGACAATTTTAAACAACCTACTTGTACCAACACTTTTGCTTTGTAGATAGAAGTTGTTGAGGATGATAATGAGAAATCATAGCAACCAAAACCACTTTCATATATTGAGAATTGAGAGAAAGATGCACTTGTGACCAATGGGAACAAAGCCTTGTCCAACCATGACAACTTGTTCAATCAACCCCTTGTACTTTTGAATCAATCTTGATAACTTTGAAATATGGTGAACCAAAATAAAACATGCCATTCCATTTCTTCCAAAACAAATTCAATGGTGAGGTTTGAATTTCTCAAGCTTTATTGACCAGGGCATGGAAATAAACTCATGAACCCATGGATCAACTTGCTAAGCCACATTGCCTTTACCTTCATTATTAACAAGTAAGACAAACCAACATTGAATTTTATTAATTAAAAGGAAAGTAAAAACAAAACATGCATGATCACAAAAGAAAAACAAGTCAAGGTGCTTGGTGATTCCTCAAAGAGCAAAGCTAAAGATAGGGAGGAAAACCAAATGCCCTAATGTGATTTTGTTGTGATTGAATCAATATGGTATGATGAAGGGATCTTAGGGGCAAAAATAGGGGTACAACAGCTGCCCTTATTTAAGTTTCTTCTATCCAGAGATACAAAGGTTAAAAATCTTTGTGTTGACGTGATCGAAGATACTTAAATATAAAACAAACCTTATTTTTGGCCCTAAGATGCCATGCAAGGCTTACGAGTATGAATGCATATGAACAACTTCAAAGGGACGCAAACACCATTGGGGATGTAGCAAAGGAAATAAGGATTGAAAGAGAAACCCAACTAGGAAAATCAATCACTGGTGAATTCAAAAAGACCCGACTCAGAAAGGATGGTAAAAGATAAAAGGATGCACCAACTTTTACTGAAGGCGAAACTACCAACATTCACGGAAGGTAGAAAGAGAAAATAATAACAACATCGACGTTTACTGACGGTGAGCTACCAACGTTTACTGAAGGTAGAGAGACAAACATCGACGTTCACTGACGATGAGCTACCAACTTTCACTGAAGGTATAGAAAAAGAAATTTTGTAGCACCGATGTTCACTAACGGTGAACCACCAACATTCACTGAAGGTAGCAAAAAGATAACAATCACCAACATTCACTTATGATGAACTACCAACTTTCACTGAAGGTAGAGAGAAAATATCATAGCACCGATGTTCACTGATGATGAACTACCAACGTTCACCGAGGGTAGCAAAAATATAACCTTCACCAACATTCACTGATGGTAAACTACCAACTCTCACTGAAGGTAGAGAGAAAATATCATAGCACCGATGTTCACTGACGGTGAACTACCAACGTTCACTGAGGGTAGCAAAAAGATAACAATCACCAACTTTCACTGATGGTGAACTACCAACTTTCACTGAAGGTAGAGAGAAAATATCATAGCACCGACATTTACTGACAGTGAACTACCAATGTTCACTAAAGGTAGCAAAAAGATAACAATCACCAACGTTCACTGATGGTGACCTACCAACTTTCACTGAAGGTAGTAAGAGAAAATATCATAGCACCGACGTTCACTGACGGTGAACTACCAACATTCACTAAAGGTAGAAAAAGATAACAATCATCAACGTTCACTGATGGTGAACTACCAACTTTCACTGAAGGTAGTAATAGAAAATATCATAACACCGATGTTCACTGATAGTGAACTACCAACGTTCACTAAAGGTAGCAAAAAGATAACAATCACAACCTTTCACTGATGGTGAACTACCCATTTTAACTGAAGGTAGAGAGAAAATATCATAGCACCGACGTTCACTGACGGTGAACTACCAACATTCACCGAAGGTAGCAAAAGGATAACAAGTTTCCCCAAAATTCTGGCGTTTAACCTAGAACGGGTCTAAATTTCTTCTTTAACCACGACATTTCGCACGGAAAGGGTAATATATAAGCTGTCTCAAATAAAGAGACTACCACTTGCAAAGATTTCACAGCGAACTGCAAACTACCCACTTATAAAGAAGATAGCAAAATAGTAACGTCGACTTCTACGGGGAAGTATAAGTTGCTCAAATAAAGAGACCTGTTACTTGTTGTTATAGAAAGGATTCTAAAAATGACTTTCTGGGGAAAGCAATATGACTTCCTGGGGAATGAATCATGACTTCTTGGGGAATGAATCACGACTTCTTGGGGAAATGCAAATATATTCTTGCTGAGGAGATAAAAGTTTTCACGTGCAAAATAAATGCACATTCTCAAACCAAAGCTCGAAACTTGCAGAGATCATAAGTAATAATGTTGCTTGGTGTTGTACCCAAAAATTTTCCCTCTCATTTTGCTCAACACATGCCCATTGAGGTCCCCAACTTTTCTTAGGATGACCAAGAATTGACCAGACAAGTTCTCTTCCTAAGGCAATAAGCCTCAAACTAGGGTTTCACTTCTCATAAATATGGTTGAGCCCCAAGGGTCCCAAATATTTTCCATGGCCCTAATATGTCCTCAAGATCATCCATGCCAAGTTTCATGCCTTGCACTAAAAGTTTGCTCAGTCAACTGCTCAAATACCTGAAAATCAACTACACTAGGTCAAAAGTCAACTATGGCCTATATACAGTCAAACTTCAAATTTTTTGGTCAACATCAACATTTTGAAGTAATCTCCATCATTTGATCAAGGATTGATCATGATTCCTCAATAAATGCTCCTAACTCATCAAAAGTCAATAATGGCAAATTAGGGTTTCTATAGGAAAAGTTAACCAATCTTTGACCAGGCATAACTTTCTCATACTTTATCAATTTTTTTTCAACCAATGATCATTTTTAATAGAATCCAATTCCCTACAACTTCTATTCAGCCCTAAAGGTCAAGAAATGCCTCAATCAAAAGATACAAGTTCATACATTATAGGTCATTTCAAAAAGTCAACAAAAACACCTTTTGGGTCAAAGGTCATTACATGAACATGAAAGATCCAATTGAGATGAAACCAAAAGGGTTGTTTAGAGGACATCCTAAGCTTTCTAAAAAGTCCAAAAACACCCTCTTAGGATAAAAAATGAGCGAGATATGCATTGCTAAAGTTGACCAAATTTTGGAAATGTGTATGAAGTCAACATTAATCAAAGTTGATTTTTTCCCAAATGGGCCCATGTTTTCTTGTTTGAAACTTGTTCCTAAGATGGCCCACGACCCCTGAGCTTATCCGTTTATTATTTTATTATTTTATTATTTGTTTAGATTTTTTATTTATTTAAATCAAAATAAATCAATTAAAATAGTGAAATAATAAAATAAAATCCAAGATTTGATTTTATGACCACATGATGAGTCTATGATCAGCTGGAAAATCAAGGAAATCGTGCAAGGGATGATTGGGATGAATATAGCATAATTTGTCCAAATTTAGAAATAAAAAATACAAGATGCAAATCAAATATTTTCTCACAAATTTTCAAAGATTGTGTTCAGTTTTGTTGACCTAATTCACTCTACTATATATTCATAACATTCCCAGATCAAAGAGACAAGATTGGCCGTGTAGAATTGAGAGAGAAAAACTTAAATTTTTGACAAGAAAGTGGTGGTCGGATTTTTATCCACAAGGAGGTTCAAAGAATTTTGAAGGTTGTAATCCATTCCTAGCAGCATTTGGAAGCTACCTGAATCACTCCCATGCGTCAAAGCACCCAGAAACATCCCATACGGTATCACGGTTTTCCCTTCATTCTTGAATTTGGTTTTGAGAATTTACGCATCATATACGATTTCTAAACATACATTCATATTTGTATCATCATTTAGAATCTGTTTGTATAATTAATTATGAGTTTTAAGGCATATTTGATAACCTGCCATTACTAGGGTTTGAAGCTTCATTTTAGGGTTTTTCATTACAGGTGAAATTAAGCCAAAAGAAGAGTACCATTGTACTCCTGAGATCAAACCCAGTTGGTCTGCATTCTTAGATTTCATTTTTATTGCGTGGCTGTGATTTTTGAAATATGCAGGTCCTATAGTTACAGTCATGTCCGTAGGTAAAGGTTCCTTGTCTAAAACGACAGTCCATCAAGGAAGACGACTGTGTGGCGTGATCCGGTAGGTCAGTTTGAACTTGGCGCGCGTTTTATTACAATCACTAACCTTTATTCTATATAACATATTATGTGTGTTTTAAATAACGGATGAAGAGTTGGCTCAGTGGCAAGGCTGGATGGTTCCAAAGCGCTTGCGTGTAGGTGGTTAGGGGTTCGATCCCTACCTCCTACATATTATTTTTCTTAACATCTATTTGCAGATCCAATGCTATCATTCCCAGCGCGCTAATCCTACGCCTCAAATTCATCACCCTTGGATCAATCAACACCCATATCTAACGCTTCCAATGAAGCTCCCCATGATGGACCTCCAGGCTCCCAACAACACTAGATCCAGCGTTGGTTATGGGCCACAGGATCTTGGGCTTTGGACAAATTCAGCAACACACCATCCAATTTGGGTTTACACCCCTCAGGCCCATTCCTTCACTCTTTCTAATTCTACTATTTTTATTTTATTCAATTAGTTTAATTTCTTTTTAAATCAATTTTTTTTATAAAATTAGAAAATCATCACAGAAATAGGACTTAGTTTTTTTATTAAATTAATTTTTTGCAAATTAATTATTTTAATTTATTTTCATTAATTAAAATTAATTAGAAGATTAGGTCAATTTCAAATCATTTTTTATAAAAAAATTCAAAAAAATATTTTCAATGAGCAAATTATTTTTTTAGGGTTTTGCACTTTTTTTTTTCAATTTTAATTCTCGTGCTTAATTATTTTTGCCGTACGATTTATTTTTCATTATTGATGTAACTGCGCCCGGTTTGTAATAGGTTAATTAGGTTTTTCAATTCCGCATTTTTACCTTTCAGTCATTGATTATGTAATTGCACCAAAGCCTTGTAATAGTTAGGAACTTTATCTTTCCGCAATTTATTTTCTCGCATGATAAACTGCTTAGATGGATGGTTAATAAGGTTGCATGAAATATAATGATTAATTGGACCTAGATAACCCTAATTGCACAAGATAAGATATATCTGAAAAAGCACACTTTTTCACACTTGCACCCCTAGGGTATTACCTCACTCGGTTGCCTTCGGAAACAATGGTCATGTCCCTCGAGCGTAGGGATACTCTTAGCAAAGACCCCTAGTTTAAAATCCTCATAAAGATCATAGTCCCTAAAATGTCCCTCGAGTTCTCTGCGAGAAATGATCTTATGATGATAGTCCCTTCTAAATGCTAAGGTATCCTTACATGTTGCCTTCAATGACCATAAACGTCCCTTTCGATAGTCCCTCAACATCCGAAGATAGGGCTACCTCCTCACTAATAGTAGGATAGCACTGTCTAAAGGGTAGGAGGATAAGAACATTCTTTTTTCGAGTACGTAGATAACTGTTAGGTACTTGCTCAAACAATAATATTTACGCACCACACTTTCAAACATTTTGCGAACAAAGTTTTCAAAACACTTTATCACACTCTTGAGGACTGATACAAGAGTTACCATAAAGTGAATCACCGCACTAAGGCAATTTTCAAAGCTTTTCAAACACAAACACAAGCAATTTTAGAAAATGAGCAAGTACCTAAGAGCCAATGGAAAAGCATGGATGGAAAGGGTGCTAACACCTTCCATTACCATAATCTACCCCCCTTACTCAGAAATCTCTAAAAAAGGTCTTTTTCTATTCTTTTCACCCTTTCCTTTGTTGAATAAAAGAAAATTCGGTGGTGACTCTTGCTTACCGCGACATTTGCGAACAAAAAACGCAAACCAGTATTAACAGTCGATTCTGCCACCGTACCACACTGGGAAACAAAGATTCAAAACAGAAATAAACTGGAGTAAAATAGTCAACCAAAATACATCCTTTGAGAAATAAACTCAAGAGGGAAACTCAAATCATCCAGACAAAGAGTTGTATAGGAAGGCTAAAGCAAAAATCTTCCACCAGGGATAACTCAGTGGGGAAATTGAAAGAATACACACTTTCTTCTTAAGGCCGACACTCTATTGGAGAGAGGACAATACAACTCTGCAAAACAGGGTAATATGTCAACAAAATATTAATGAATGAGAATGAGAAATGAATTGCTAAATTTAGCTATGCATGATGTATGTATGAATGTATGAGTGTTATCATGTATATGCTGACAAAACAGACATATATCACTGGGGATAAACAAACAAAACCAACTCGGGCACAAACAACAATCGACTAAATCACATCCAAGATGAACATTCCATAAGAAAATAAGCACCAAACGAGGAAACAGAAACCTATTTCACGGCCTAACTTTACTGGGAAGGAACATAATCCAGAAGTAATCAAATCATAGCAACAAAACAGTACAAATACAAGGATATAACATCCTTCTCAAGGCTTCACCAGGGAATAACACACAGACTTCAATGGGGAAACAAAAGTTTTACAGTCCATACTTAAACTGGGGATTGCAATACTGATTTCAAATAAGGCAGATTGAAACCATATCGACAAAACATCAACTGAGGATTTTGAGCTGACTTCATTGGGGAAATATCATACAGACTTCACTAGGGGAGATAATGCCTCATTATCAAGATACCAATTGGAGACCTCGTGTTGACTCCATTGAGGAGGATAACACCACATCATTGAGGGGAAACCAAGATACTTTCTTCAATATTGAGAGTAAGTACCGCACCAACTTCTCTGGGGGAAAAGTATGAAACCTCATGGGGATAACGACTTGGGGAGTTAAGAAGTCACACAATACAACAAGAAATCAATCTTATGGGGATTTTAAATCAAACCCAGCACTTGACGAGTGAAAATCCAAAAAACTAATAAATGCCTCAACCCTTCTTAAATGAAACATTTCCCTTGCCTGACTATCAGGAAATCAATAAAATGCAAGTACTGCCAAAAGGAGATGCTTCACAAATGAGTCCAACTCAGCATGCACGGGGAGAAAAGACTTCTATTCAAATAGCGAAGCCTTCACTGGGGAATCTCAGATTGAGTCTTCATATCATGCAAACTTATTACAACAAAAGATGCCCTGAGATAGCCTTCTTGGGGAATCAAGAAGTCAACATTATAGAAAGAGCTCAAACTCATGGGGATTTTAAATCAAACCCAGCACTTGGCGGGTGAAAACCCAAAGGGTTGACAACTGTCTCAACACTTCTTAGAAAATATACCGCCCTGGTCTAGTTCCCTGAGAAAAAAATACCAACAATAATGCCAATACTGCAGAAAGAGCGACATTTTGAAAATAGTTCCATCTCGGCACACCAAGGGAAAAACACCTTTCGTCATATGAGGGAAGAATTCGATGGGGAATCTGGGATAGAGGCCTCAGACCATGCAAACCCAAAAAATAAAAAAAATGAACCAAGACTTGACTGGGGACACTGGGATCACAAGCCGAATATTGCACCTTACGCCAATTGGTATCGTCTTCAACATACAAAAATCACATGCAAACCAGCGAAAACGACCTTAGAAAACTTTCCCAGGGGAGACAAAACTTCCCAAAATTACTGAAGTTCGTCCATTCCTTGGATCACCACTTTTATTTTCCTCTTGAATCACGAAATCTAAAGCAAAAGTAATTTGTAAATTCTTTTTGAAAAACAATTTTATTATTTAATCTTTTTGCTTTGAAAATTATTATCAATAATAAATGGAGTCTTTGTAAGCTAAATAAAAACAAGAAATACAAAGAATTTGGTAAAAGCTCAAAGTTTATTGACAGAATGGTAGTCTGCAAATGGCGAGACTCCACTGATGATTACAAAGTTTGGGAAATGGTAATATGTAATGGAAAAGATACATTGAGATACAATGACCACTATTCCCTCTAACAACTTTGAAATTATGAGAAGTAACTTCCGTTGAATTATAGTGAGGATCCAAGAAGATTGTTGCTTCAATGATCAAGTCTTGTCTGATGTAGTTACTTGCCAAGAAAGTCCCTAACTTTTACCTAAGCTTCCCTTGTGGGTTTTCAACTTAGCCGGAAATTTTATTCTGTTTATGTCTCTAATTTTTGCCTAGACCGCCCTTTCGGGTTTTCGGCCTACCGAGACGCTCCTTTTTGCCTAAGCCTCCTTTTCCGATTTTCAACTTAGCGAGCTATTCTTTTATTTCTTTAGGCGAGGTATTTCTTGACTGCATCAACATTCATGGGACGTGGGAACTCCTCGACATCCATAGTTTCAAGAATTAATGCACCACCAGAGAAGGCTTTCTTGACAACATATGGGCCTTCAAAATTGGGAGTCCACTTTCCCCTAGAATCAACGTTAAAAGACATGATCTTCCTGAGCACGAGGTCGCCTTCTCTAAATTCACGAGGTTTGACCTTCTTATCAAAAGCTTTTTTCATTCTCTTCTGATATAACTGCCCATGACACAAAGCCGTCATTCTCTTCTCTTCGATCAAATTCAATTGGTCAAACCTGTTCTGGATCCATTCAGCCTCTAACAACTTGGTTTCCATTATCAGACACAAAGAGGGAATCTCAACCTCGATTGGGAGCACCGCTTCCATTCCATACACAAGGGAGAATGATGTTGCTCTTGTTGAAGTGCGGATAGATGTCTGATATCCATGTAAAGCAAAAGGGAGCATTTCATGCCAATCTTTATAAGTAACACCCATCTTCTCGTTGATCTTCTTGATATTCTTATTTGCAGCTTCAACAACTCCATTCATCTTCGGCCTGTACGGAGATGAATTGTGATGGACAATCTTGATTTCTTCACAAAGTTCTATCATCATCTTGTTGTTTAAATTCAAGCCATTGTCGGTGATAATTGTGCTCGGCACACCATACCGATATATGAGATTGTTCTTAATGAAGCGCACTACCACCTGCTTAGTAACATTAGCATACGAAGCAGCTTCCACCCATTTGGTGAAATAATTAACTGCTACCAAGATAAAATGGTGTCCATTCAAAGCTTTGGGTTCTATCATTCCAATCATGTCAATACCCCTCATAGAGAAAGGACACGGGGAAGAAATGCCATTTAGAAGTGTTGGAGGCACATGAATTTTGTCCGCATAAATATGGGATTTATGGCACTTATTTGCAAATTTATAACAGTCAGATTCCATTGTCAGCCAATAATAACCTGCCCTTAGCATCTTTTTAGCCATCGAATGTCCATTGGCATGAGTGCCAAATGAACCTTCATGAATCTCATGCATCAACATGTATGCTTCGTGTCTATCCACGCATCTGAGCAAGACCATGTCATAATTTCTCTTGTACAACACATTTTCATTGAGGAAGAAGCTGCCAGCCAATCTTCTCAATGTCTTTCTATCTTTATTCGAAGCACCAATCGGGTATTCCTGAGTCTGGAGAAAATGCTTGATATCATAATACCAAGGTTTCTCATCTGCTACCTCTTCTGTTGTAAGAACATGAGCGGGCCTATCCAGTCGCCGAACTATAATTTGAGGTATATCATTCCAAGTATTCACTTGATACATAGAAGCCAGAGTTTCCAGAGCATTCACCATTTGATTTTCGTCTCTGGGGATATGATGGAATTCAAATTTATTAAAGAAGGGTAACAATCTTCTAGCATAATCTTTGTAAGGGATCAAGCCGGGGTGACGAGTATCCAACTCTCCTTTAATTTGATTTATTACCAAAGCTGAATCGCCATACACATCAAGAATTTTAATTCTGAGATCAGTAGCTTCCTCGAGACCCATGATGCAAGCCTCATATTCTGCCATATTATTAGTACAATCAAATGTCAACCTTGCAGAAAAAGGAATGTGTGATCCATGTGGAGTGACAATCACAACACCAATTCCTTTACCATAAGCATTCACAGCTCCATCAAATATCATACTCCAGTGAGATTCATGATCAGGACCTTCCTCAGGAAATGGTTCATCACAATCTTTCACTTTTAGAAACATCACATCCTCATCGGGGAAATCATACATCACCGACTGATAATTATCAACTGGTTGGTGAGCAAGATAATTTGCCAACACGCTGCTTTTAAAATCTTTTTGGGTGCGGTATTCGATGTCATATTTAGATAACAACATCTACCAGCGGAAATTCTCCCAGTATGAGCAGGCTTTTCAAAAATAATTGATTGGATGCATTTTGGAGATCAACCAAGTAGTGTGATTCAACATATATTGCCGCAAACATTTTTCCGCCCAGGCCAGAGCACAACATGTCTTTTCCAGCATGGAATAACGTGACTCACAATCAGTAAAGTTTTTACTGAGAAAATAAATGGCATACTATTTCTTCCCTGTTTTATCTTGTTGTCCCAGAATACAGCCCATGGAATTATCTAACACTGTCAGATACATAATCAATGGTCTTTATTCAATAGGAGGGAGCAAGATAGGAGGTTCAAGCATATATTCTTTAATACTTTCAAATTCCCTTTGGTAGTCATCTATCCACACACAACCTTGATCTTTCTTTAACAACTTAAAGATCGGTTCACACATTGCAGTCATGTGGGAAATGAATCCGGAAATATAATTTAAACGCTCGAGGAACCCTCTGACTTGCTTTTCAATTCTCGGCGCTGGCATTTCTAAAATTGCTTTGACTTTATCAGGGTCAACTTCAATCCCTCTCTGGCTAACAATGAAACTCAACAATGTCCCTAACCGAAGACCGAAGGCACATTTATTTGGATTCAAGCGGAGACGATACTTCCTCAAACGCTGAAACAAATTCAACAAATCTTCTACATGCCATTCTTCAGTCTGGGATTTAGCAATCATATCATCAACATATACCTCAATTTACTTCTACATCAGATCATGGAATAGGGTTGTCATAGCCCTCTGGTATGTTGCACCAGCGTTCTTCAACCCGAAGGGCATCACTCTGTAACAGAATGTTCCCCAGGGTATGATAAACATTGTTTTTTCCATGTCCTTAGGAGCTATCCTTATTTTATTATACCCGGAAAATCCGTCCATGAACGAGAAAACTTTGAATTTTGTTATGATATCCGCTAACATATCAATGTGTGGCAATGGAAAATCATCTTTTGGACTAGCTTTATTTAGATCTCTATAATCTACGCACATGTGAACTTTTTCATATTTATTTGATACTGGGACAATATTGACAATCCACTAAGGGTACACTGATGTCATAAGAAAATCGGAATTAATCTGCTTTAGAACTTCTTCTTTGATCTTTACTTCCATATCTGGGTGAGTTCTTTGCAACTTCTGCTTGATTGGCGAGCACTCTGGCTTCAGCCGCAAACGGTGCTCTACAATATCTGTATCTAGCCCAGGCATATCTTGGTAAGACCAAGCAAAAATATCCTCATACTCTTTAAACATCTCAATTGACTTGCTCTTCACATCAGGATGTAACAATGCTCCGATCTTGACTTCCTTCGGATCTTCTTCTGAACCCAAATTGATTACTTCCAATGGCTCTTTATATGGATGAATGGCATTCTCCTCGCACTCAAGAAACTGTGATACCTCTTCCAGAATCTCATCATAGTATTCTTCTTCGGCCCCATACACAAGACATTCAAAGTTGGGAGAGGGTGCAAGGTCATTGTATTCAACGGGTTTTTTAATTAATCTGCACATATGATTTATGATTGCTTTTAGAAACTGACACATATAACAAGTGATCATGCAGATTGAATTTCAGTTATTATTTATTTTGAAAGGTTTTTTCTTATTACCATTTTCCAAAAAAAGCAAAAAATAAAAACACAATTTGAGAAACAAAGATAACTTTTATTATTGATTTTAAAAATCAAAGCAAAGGATGAGCCCATACAATATTAATACTTTCACCTTGATCAGAGTGAAAGCTTTTCAAAAAGATTAACAAAAAAAAATTACTTTGAAACATGTATGCAAGAGGGAACATCAATGGTGATCCAGTTGTGAACCCTAACTCCGGGCATCATATAATTTGGCATTTCTGGCTCTGCTTCATCTTCTACAATGACATTAATCCCGGAAACAGTTATATGAAGATAACCCCCGCTACGAAATATATCTTGATACTTGCCTGCAGCAGACTTCGGCTTCATGCCCTTATCTTTATCATTCTTCACAAAGAACCCCAAGCCAACTCTATTCTTGTTTACAGGTGGATCAACAATCTGTCCCCATACTTCACTATGGCCATTACGCACAACCTGCTGAGCATCCTTGAACTAAGCCATAAAATTCTCATTTCCTCTTATATTATCAATGGATAAAGCTTGGAACTGGGTTCCAACAGCAGCTTCATCCGCCTCCACAATGCTGAAAGAGAACAAATGAGATATCAATATTGCATGTTCTCCATTTATAATTACCACTTTTCTTTAACGCACACACTTCAACTTCTGGTGTAAAGTCGAAGTGACACCCCTGCCTCATGTATCCACGACCGTCCCAACAAGCAGCTATAAACGGGTACAATATCCATGACCTGGAAAGTAATCTGAAACAAATGTGAGCCTATATGAATAAGCAAGTCCACTTCACCAATAACAGATTTCCTTGATCCATCAAACACCTTCACAATAATGCCACTTGGGCGTATGGGCGTTCCTTGATATTTCAATTTCATAAGCGTGCTCCTGGGTATAACGTTCAATGCAGATCCATTATCAATCAACACATTGGATAATGAATCATTCTTGCAGTTCATAGAGATGTGGAGGGCCACATTGTGATTCCTTCCTTCATCAGGAAGTTCATCGTCGTAGAAACTCAGGTTATTACATGAGGTAATCTTCCCTACCACACTGCTGAATTGGTCTACTGGCATATCGCTTTCCACAAAAGCTTAGTCTTATACCCTCATCAAATATTCTCTGTGAGCAGAGGAGTTCATTAATAAAGCGAATATAGATATTTTGAAGGAGTCTGCAGTAGCTGATCTAAAATTTTGTAGTCGCTCATCTTGATTATCTTCAAAATATCATCCACCTCTTTTTCTAGTGTAGCTCCACTAGATTCACCCGTAGCCTTCTTGGGTTCAACATTTTCCACATCTTTCTTTCCAGTACTAACATCTCCACGAACAACTGGTGAAAATACACGACCACTGCGGGTCACTCTGCTAGTCTCAGTAATATTTCCAACATTAGGCATTGGATGGATGGGAACTTCCACACCATCCTCTAAAATTGTAACATTATATTTGTAGGGTACAACCTTATCTGACTTGTAGGGAACAGGACCCGGCAAACTAATCACCAAAGAAGTAATAGCTGGCTTGCCATGATATTCAACTTCAAAATGGGTAGGTGCACCAAAACAAGGAACAATAACATTTACTCCCTCTTCAACATATTCAGTCATTACAGAGTCATCTCTGGAAAACATATCTTCATCTGAGGAGAAGAACTCATTCGTAGAGGCATACTCATCATCTGACTCTTTTTCAGCCAAACAAACCTCAATCATATCAACTTCATATTAATCATCCCTTTGGCCTGTAACCTTGATAGTTTCATTATCCAACAACAACTGAATACCCTTCCTTACAATTGAACATCCTCGGGAGTCCCGACAGCAAATTCGGCAAGATCCATACTGATGTTCTACCTGACCAGCCATATGGCAGAAAGTAGCATGCAATTGTATAAGATCCTCATTCATATATTCCACATCAAAGATTTTGAACTCTCTAGGACATCCAGAAACCATGTTTACTTCCGCTTCATACTCTTCCCTAGGCATGATTATGTGGATAAGGCCCTCATCCATCATCTTCTACAAATCAGCCTTTATCTTGTCACAACCCTGTATATCCATACTGCAAATAGCACAACCAGCATGGTCATGCGTATAGTAGCTAAATTCATAGAGGTCTGCATGCATTTTCACCAAATCTCCTCTAACCAAATTAATATAAAAAATTCGAAAGTCGCCTGGAAAACCGACCACCATGTTCATAGTATTTGCTCCTCCATGCTTGGGCAAAGGATTATCTTTCACATTAGGGCCAACATCCTTGAAGGACAAGATACCAGACTTCACCAATTTTTGTAGTTCAGTCTTCAAAGAATAACAATTCTTAACATTGTGCCCCCGTGCTCCCTGATGAAAAACACATGTTTGGTCTGCCTTGTAATACCAAGGCAACAGTGATGGTATAGCGGGAGGTGGTCTGGTCTGAACCAATTTCTTCTGAATTAACGTCGGGAGTAATTCTGTATAGCTCATAGGGATAGGGTCATAACTCTTCCTTCTCTGATTATAACCTTGATTCCCCTGATGGGATGGTCTCTGATAAGAAACAGTGGTTGGAGCTACACCAACAACTGGAGTTACTGAGGCGACTTATTGATGACGCTGATAATTTATTCTATGAGGATTAACCCTCCTCTCTTGCATGACAACATTTGTATCTCCTTCCTTCTTCTTGGAAAACCCATAGGATGGCTTCCTCGTACCTCCGAAACTTTCACTTTTTGTTAAACGGCCCTATCTTACAGCCTCTTCCAAACGGATACCAATGCCCACCATTTTAGTAAAGTCACTTGGAACACTTGCTACCATCCTCTCATAGTAGAAAGCACCCATGTCCACCATTTCAGTAAAGTCACTTGGCGCACTGGCTACCTCACGCCATCTCTGTGCATATTCCTTGAACGATTCCATATCCTTATGGACCATGGCCCTGAGTTGATCATGGTCAGGCGCCATGTCCATGTTGTATTTGTATTGTCTGATAAATGCTTCTCCCAATTCATTGAAAGTATGGATATTGACACTGTCCAAACTCATATATCATTTCAACACAGCACCAGTCAAACTATCCTAAAAAAAGTGGATCAACAGACGTTGATCATCAGTGTGGGTAGACATTCTTCTTACATACATCACAAGATGAGCACGAGGACTAGTGTTTCCCTTGTACTTCTCGAATTCTGGGACTTTAAACTTCACAGGTATCTTGACATTCGGGACCAAGCATAAATTATTCACATTCTGCCCGAACAATTCCCTTCATTTAAGGGCCTTCATCTCCCTCTACATCTTGTCAAACTGATCTTGAAAATCATCCATTCTATCATAGAGACCCAATCCTTTGCTTGGATGAGGAAAAGGATGACACATATCATCATTAGCAAATGGGACCATATTCACCGCAGGAGGTGCAGCAGGAGCAACATGCACCACAGGAGGTGCAGGAGTAACAGTAGTCTGAACAACTGGAGTATCTTGAGGACCAAGATTGAAACCTTATGCACAAAGTTCTCTGGCATTCCCCATGGATAACCTTGAGGCATGCGATTTTGAACAACAGTTGGAGTAGCAGACACAGGAACGGTCGGAGCTTCAGTAGTAACCTTTGTTTGTTAAGGTTGAACATTCGGTGGCTGATTCTGAGCAGCCACCAGAGATTCCATTAGAGAAGTGAGATTGCCCATGTCGGCCTTCAGAGCAGAAACTTCCTCGCGCAGCTCGTGATTCTCTTGTTCTAGGTTATCCATCTTCCTTCTGAAATTATCTCTAGTATTGTAGTCGTGGGATAGCTTACTGAACAAAGTAAAGAAGTTTGGTAAGACACCTGGATATGCATAATAAATGCAAGAAATATGTGCAACATGATGCATGATATGCAGCGCACATGATTTATTTTATTATTAATATTTCAAGGGATTTAAAGATTTATAGACACATTGCAAATATCAAAGTAATAACACATTTGAAATACTGAAAAGTTTTATTATAATAACTTCAAAATGGATTACAAGTTTCAATAATCCAAAGTACAAGATAAAAATAAAGTCTAAAACCCTAAAAAGTAAAGGTGATGGAGATCACTCTATACGCTGGCGCTTCCTGTGGCAACTGGATATTTTAATTAGAGCCGCCACTATTAGTTTTTATCCTAGGAAAGGGAATCTAACTATTAAATTTGATCCTCCTCCGATGCCAAATGTAATTACCGCTCCAATGCCGAAGCATGACAAAGGTGTTAATGATATCGAAGACACAATTGCCATTGCCTCTGTTGAAGAATTAACTACTCCAGTGAATGTAATTAAGAACAATCTGTTGAAAGCTGGGACTTTCCCTGGATGTGAAAAAGAATGTGTGGGCTGTATGAGACAATTTGATGGGTGTGAAGAACTGAAGAAAGGTATACAGCGCCTAATGGATAGCCACGAAAAGATCCCCACCATTGAAAATTCAATCGACAAAGCTGAAGATTTGGCTATCATAACAATTTTAAACAAACCTCTTAGGATCTCATCCAAAGGTCCTATCAGGATTTCGAACGAACCAATCATTGCTCCTCTCATAATCACTGCTGCAGGACCTATTCTATACACCTATGATAAAGCAGTACCGTGGAATTACAGTGACGAGGTTTATTACCATGGGGGTAAAACAAGATTCTTGGATTGATAATAATGAAGCTGGTGTTACTAATATCACTGGTTCTAGTAAAGTCACAAGAACAGAAAGGGTATTTTCCCCTGTTATCTCACCACCAATAACCGCCACAGTTCCAATCTGCATAACCCATGGCAATTCTGGTGCCAGTACTAAAGGGAAAGGGAAAGAAGGTGAGCCTGCCCGGGAAAAGGCACCTGCTGAAAAGTTTGTTATGGAGGAACCCTCCACTCAAGAGATGGAGGAGATTCTGAAGATCATCAAGAAAAGCGACTTCAAAATAGTAAAGCAGTTGGGGCAAACCCCTTCTAAAATATCAATGTTGTCCTTATTACTTTGTTCCGACGCCCATGCACAAGCTTTGATTAAGTTCTTGAAAAAGGATCATGTGCCTTAAGAAACCACAACCAACCAATTTGAGAACTGCGTAGCAAGTCTGACAGGTGACAATGGTCTGGGGTTCTCCGACGCAGATTTAACTCCCATGGGAAAGAATCACAATAAAGCCTTGCATGTTTCTTTTGAATGTAAGGGGACCACTCTGGCACATGTTTTGGTGGACACAGGCTCATCTTTAAATGTGTTACCTAAAGGCGCTTTAGATCGACTAGACTGTGAAGGTTTAGTTTTGAAGCCAAGTGATATTGTTGTGACGACATTCAATGGGTTGAAAAGGATGGTTCATAGAGAGGTGGATCTCCCAATTAAGGTTGGTTCACATATTTTCAACTCCACATTCTATATAATGGACATACGGCCTGCATATTCTTGCTTGCTTGGGCGCCCATGGATCCATGGGGCAGGTGCGGTCACTTCTACTCTCCACCAGAAGTTAAAATATCCAGTTCAAGGGAAGGTTGTCACTGTTTGCGGTGAAGAAGAATTTATGGTAAGCCATCTCAATTCTTTCAAATACGTAGAAATGGATGGCCAATTCATAGAAACTCCTTGCCAGACGTTTGAAGTTGTGGCCACCACCAAAATCTCCTCTGACACTCCAAGAGCCGATAAAGTTATCCCCAAGATGGTTTCTCTTAAGGATGCCCGTGCTGTAGTAGAAGAAGGAAACAATGAGATGTGGGGTCAACTCCTCGATATCCCATTCAAGGCAGACAAGTTTGGGTTAGGTTTCACCTCCAAAGCTCAGAAAGAAATTCGAGGTGCTCGTACTGGAAAGCCGCCTCTCCACCTCAAAAGTCATGAAGTGAACGCTGTAGAGGACTCAGGTGATGAGTGTGCTTTTGAAGACTGGATCTACCCGACAATCAAAGGGAAGCTTAACAATTGACATACAAAGGACTTTGTGCCCATCTCCTTCATTGAGGAGTAATCTACTTGTTTTTGCTTTCTAATAAATTCAAGAACTCGTTGTCTGTAATATTTTGATAATGACTTTTAAGCCATGTGCCATCCTGGGGCACTTTGGTCCTTTTGTCAAGGGTTTTATTTTTGTTCATCTAATCATATGATCATTCAGTACATTGGACTATTTTGCATTCAAATATTTGTGTTCATTGTCTTTCTTTTCTTTCAAATACATTTTCAAAAAATATAGCCATGTATCTTACATGCACACACACACACACACACTCTTACAGGTCTACATCCACTCTGGATCCTATTATCGATAACTCTACTATTGATGACAATGACTTTGAATATCCTATCAACCAAGCCGAAGATGAAAGCGAGGAAGATTGTGACATACCAGGAGAACTAGCCAGACTCCTATTACAGGAAGAAAAAGCTATTCATCCACATGAAGAGTTAATTGAGGTTATCAACCTGGGTACTGAGTCGGATAAGAAGGAAATCAGGATCGATGCTAATTTGGAAAGCAGTGTCAAGAGCCGCTTGGTTCAAATGTTGCGCGATTATATTGAAGTATTTGCTTGGTCGTATGAAGATATGCCTGGGTTAGATACCAACATCGTGGTTCATCGTCTGCCAACTAAAGAAGATTTCCCTCCTGTTAAACAAAAAGTTCGTCGCATGAGGCCTTACATGTCTGAAAAGATCAAAGCCGAAGTAATGAAACAGTTTGACGTAGGGTTCCTAGGTGTAACATCCTATCCTCAATGGGTGGCAAACATAGTGACAGTGCCAAAGAAAGACGGGAAAGTTTGCATGTGCGTGGACTATAGGGATCTGAATAGGGCAAGGCCTAAGGATGATTTCCCTCTACCACACATCGACGTCTTAGTTGATAATACTGCTCAGCATAAAGTCTTCTCATTCATGGATGGTTTCTCAGGCTATAATCAAATAAAGATGGCTCCCAAAGATATGGAAAAAACCACTTTTGTTACACAATGGGCACCTTATGCTACAAGGTCATGTCGTTCGGGTTAAAGAATGCAGGGGCAACATATCAAAGGGCTATGATTACTTTATTTCATGACATGATTCATCATGAGATAGAGGTATATGTGGATGATATGATTGCTAGATAAAAAACCAAAGAATAACATCTCGATCACCTGCACAAACTATGCGAAAGACTAAAGAAGTACAAGCTGAGGTTAAACCCTCACAAGTGCAAGTTTGGAGTACGCTCTGGAAAGCTTCTAGGTTTTGTTGTCAGCAATAAAGGCATTGAAGTTGATCCTGCCAAGATAAAGGCCATCCAAGAAATTCCAGTCCCTCAGTCTGAAAAAGAAGTTAGAGGATTCTTGGGTCGTCTCAATTACATTACCCGTTTCATATCACACTTAACTGCTACTTTTGAGCCACTCTTCAAACTCTTGAAGAAAGATCAGGTAGTCAGGTGGAATGATGAATGCTAGATTGCTTTTGACAAAATCAAGGAATACCTAAAAGAAGCTCTTATTCTCATGCCTCCAGTTGAAGGAAGACCCTTGATCATGTACTTGACAGTACTAGAGAATTCTATGGGGTGTGTTTTGGGCCAACATGACGAGTCTGGCCGAAAAGAGCATGCAATTTACTACCTAAGCAAAAAGTTTACCAACTGTGAAACCAGATATTCACTGCTCGAGAAAACTTGTTATGCTTTAGCATGGGCTTCTCGCCAGCTAAGGCAGTACATGTTGACTCATACCAATTTGTTGATTTCTAAGATGGATCCGATTAAGTACATCTTCGAAAAACCTGCCCTTTCCGGACGAATAGCCAGATGGAAAATGATCTTGACTGAGTACGACATTCAATACACAAATTAAAAAGCCATCAAAGGAAGTGTACTAGCAGATCATTTGGCCCATCAAGCTGTGGATGATTATCAGTCAATGAACTTCGACTTCCCTGACGAGAATATTATGCTGGTAACCGACTGTGCGAAACCTAGACTATATGACAAACCTGAACAAGGATCCCGATGGACTATGGTATTCGATGGGGCTTCCAACACCTTAGGAAATGAAATTGGTGTTGTGATCATCTCTCCTGAAGGTTTCCACACTCCTTTCACTTCCAGACTATGCTTCGATTAAACAATTAATATGGCTGAGTATGAAGCATGCATCTTAGGTCTTAAAGCTGCCATTGACTTAAGGATCAAGCATTTGGATGTGCTTGGAGATTCTGCCTTGGTGATCATCCAAGTAAAAGGAGATTGGGACACTAAGCACCCTAATCTTATCCCTTACAAGGAACTTGTGCTATCCCTGATTCCTCACTTCGAAGAGATCACTTTTGAACATTTCCCCAGGGAAGAAAACCAGTTGGCTGACGCTTTGGCAACCATGTCTTCAATGTTCAAGGTCATATGGGATAACGAAGTCCCTATGATAACAATTGAAAGATTCGATGAACCTGCACATTGCTATGAGCTTGACACCGATGCGGAAAAGCCATGGTACCATGAGGTAATGAGATACCTTGAAGCACAAGAGTATCCAGAGGGAGCATCTATCAATGACAGGAAGTTCTTGCGAAGTTTTACAGCCAAATTCTTCCTAAGTAACGGGATATTGTACAAGCGCAACCATGATTCAACTCTACTATGATGTGTGGATAAGAGAGAGGTAGAGGAAATTATGGAACACATGCACTATGGCCTTTTTGGTACTCACTCAAGTAGACATACGATGGGTAAGAAAATCTTAAGAGCTGGTTACTATTGGTCAACAATGGAGACCGATTGTCATCAACATTCTAGAACTTGTCACAAATGCCAAATCTATGCTGACAAAATCCATGTACCTCTAATCCCTCTGAATGTCATGACCGCTCCATGGCCATTTGCAATGTGGGGTATTGACATGATCAGAGAGATCAAGCCCACAGATTCCAACGGACATCACTTTATTCTTGTTGCTATCGACTATTTCACCAAATGGGTCGAAGCTGCCTCGTTTGCCTCAGTCACCAAGAATGTGGTAGCCAGATTCATCAAGCACCACCTCATCTGCCGTTATGGTATCCCCGAAAGGATCATCACCGACAATGGGACTAACCTCAACAATGCCATGATCAGGGAATTGTGCACTCAATTTAAGATCAAGCATCACAATTCTTCTCCGTATAGACCGAAAATGAATGGCGCAGTCGAAGCGGTCAATAAAAATATCAAGAAGATTGTGCACAAAAATGGTAGTGACCTATAAGGATTGGCATGAGATGTTACCATTTGCTCTACATGGCTACCGTGCTTCAGCTAGAACATCAACTGGGGAAACTCCCTTATCTCTAGTCTATGGCATGGAAGTTGTTCTGCCAGTGGAAGTTCAAATTCCCTCGCTGAGGATTATGATCGAGGCAGGCCTAGGAGAAGACGAGTGGATTCAAAAGAGATTGGATCAACTGAACTTGATCGATGAAAAGTGATTAGCTGCTATTTGCCATGGTCAGACGTATCAAAAGCGGGTGATCAAGGCTTTCATCAAAAGGGTCAAACCTCGAGTATATCAAGTTAGTGACTTGGTGATAAGATGCATCATTTTACCATAAGGTGACCCCAGAGTAAAATGGACTCCCACTTATGAAGGGCCATTTGTTGTCAAGAGAGTTTTTTCTGGCGGTGCCATGATACTGACCACCATGGACGGTGAAGATCTCCCGCATCCTATAAACGCGGACATAGTCAAAAAATACTACGCATAAGAGACCCGTTAGGTTGACACGCCTAAGCAAAATGAGGGCATCCCGACAAACCAAAAGGTTTGGGCAAAAATTAGGGATATACACAAAAGATTGTACACCCGACAAGTTGAAAACCCGAAAGGGCAACTTGGGCAAAAAAGGGTATCCTGGTGGACCAAAAACCCCAAAGGGCGGTTCAGGCAAAAATTAAGGATTAAAAGCGTACGACTATGTCCCGTGAAGTCAACACAGTCAATTCTATCACCAAGGTCCAAGTTCAAATGGTCCAGGATCAATCCAATCAATTTCGATCAACGACAAAGGATGTTCGAAGACATTGGGGAAATAGTAGAACTAGAAGGCAAGGAGATCATTTCACATGGTATTTGTTTTCATTCTCAAAATTGTTTTCCTTTTTGGCAATTTCCTCTTACTAGGATCTCTATCACTATGTACAAAAATGCCTATTCATGGGCAAAATATCAATACAAATACACTTTGAAGTGCAAAATTTTCCGTCTTTTGTTTTGAATGCAAATTTGTCCAATGACTAAAATTGAATGAACATATGCATATGAACATAATTAAAACTATTTTGCACATGGGTCCTGCTAAGCAGTAAGCGTCTCGTTTAATGTATGTGAAATAAGCCCCACAGAGTTATCTCATCATCATTATCCCCACCAGGGCGGTGACAATAAACCTTTCCCCAACGGAGTTGCCCACAAAATCTCTTTACACGGGATAATCCCCGGCCAGAGTCTCAACCTCTTGGAAACTTTCTCTCCAGCTAAATCAATTTTTACAAGATTGAAGCTTAGGAGATATCTTCCTAAAGGGAATTCACCTCCTCAACAGGGTTTATTTCCCCAAAAGAGTTATTTCCCCAGCCAAGTGCAAATTTCTCAACGTACAACAATCAAGACACCACGAATTGCCCAGCTGAGCCCATCTTCCCCAGCTGAGTATATCTTACCTAACCGAGGTTTTTATCCCCAAGCGGAGTCCATCTTCCCCAACTGAGTATATCTTCTACAGCTGAACCTAAATTCCCCAACTGAGTATATACTCCCCAGCAAGTCCAAATTTCCCAGCTGATCCCATCATCCCCAGTTGAGTATATCTTCTCCAACCGAGGTTTTCATCCCCAGCGGAGTATATCTTCCAACCAAGGTTTTTATCCCCAGCTGAGTATATCTTCTCCAGCTGAACCCAAAATTTCACAGTTGAGTCCAAATTGCCCAGCTAAGTACATCTTCTCCAACCGAGGCTATTTTCTCCAAACAGAATCTATCCTCCCCAGATAAGCCCATCATCCTCAGATGAGCCCATCATTACCAGCTGAGTATATCCTCCCCGAGCTGAGTCTGCCTTACCCGACTGAGTCTATACTCTCCATATGAATTTCCCTTTCAAATGACTGCAAATTACAGGGTCACAACCCCTAATCCCCGTAAAGCCTTCAACAAAGCCTTTATAATTACCAAGGAATGCTATGAAGCCTGGATCCGACCAGATATTATCATAATTTTCAAGTTATTACTGAAGCCTGGACCCGACCAGATAACAGTTTGACTTCTTCTATTACTGAAACCTGGACCCGACCAGACAACAGTTTGACTTCTTGAGTTATTGTGAAGCCTGGACCCGACCGGATAACAATTGATCTCATTTCTCAAAATGCTATGAAACTTGGACCCGACCAGATAATAGCCTAACTCTTCAAATATATAGAAGAACCTGAACTCAAATCCGACCAAGGTTTTAACTTCTTTTCCCCACTAGAGTTGCCTCTGTATCCCCAAAAAATGGCTGAGAAAACCTGGATCCGACCAAGATACTAGTCCTCATTTCCGTCCTTTCAAGAAAGCCGTTGCAAAGCCTGGATCCGACCAGATAGAAATCATCCTCAAAAATTCGTTGTGAAACCTGGAAATCGACCAGATAACAAATAAATCCCCAAATAGTTTATTGTAAAGCCTGGACCCGACCAGATAACAATTAAATTCACCCAAGAAATCTTCAAAACCTGGACCCGACCAAATAACAGTTTTCTACCAGTATTATTTTTAAGCCTGGACCCGACCAAATAACAATTAATTCCACCAAAGAAATCTGCGAAGCCTGGACCCAACCAGATAACAATTTTCAAGCAGTTTATTGTGAAGCTTGGACCCGACCAGATAGCAATTTGACCTCATCAACCTCAGAAATCTGCGAAGCCTTGACCCGACCAGATAACAGTTTTCAAACTGTATATTGTAAAGCCTGGACCCGACAAGATAACAATTAACCATGATTCCCGGAAAGATATTATGAAGCCTGGATTCGACCAGATAGTAGTGCAACTTTCCAAAAGACCATAAATCCTAGACCCGACCGAATGACTATTTAATTTCAAGGAATTTTCTGCAAAGCCTGGATCCGACCAGATAACAGTTAATTCATCCTTTCCTCCGGTAAGTTACTGTGAAGCCTTGATCCGACCAGATAACGGTTAACCTCCGCATCCCCAACAAGTTATTGTGAAACCTGGACACGACCAGATGACTATTCAATTTCAAGGAATTTTCTGCAAATCCTGGATCCGACCAGATAACAGTTAATTCATCTCTTCCCTTAGTAAGTTGCCATGAAACTTGGATCCGACCAGATAGCAATCGACTTTTTCATCCTCAGCAACTGCGAAGCCTGGATCCGACCAGATGACAGTTGATATTTGAGTGATGTTCCCTAGCAAAAACATCCCTTCAATAAAATTTGAAGATATGCATATTCTTCATTTCCAACAGGCAATCAGGGAATCAACCCCTAGAATTTCCACAGCAGCAGTCAGGGATTTATTTTCCTGGACAAAAAACACATTTCACATTCATACATCATAGCATGTACATACCGATGCATTTAGCATGATACCACATATGGTGGACATCATGCAAGCATCTAAATTTTTACTAACCCCTTTTGTCACAGGTAAAACAGCTAGTTTAGTATGAATCAACAAGAGATTTGTGCTAATACTTCTTCCCGCATTTACCAACATTCCTCCAAATGGCATCTATAAGCCCATTCACCATCCATCTTCGAGTGAAAATTTATGGGCACTCTAGTGTTCAATCATCTTTCACCTTCAAGTCACGAATGGCGGATTCGCCAATCTAACTCTTCAGGTTCAAGAAGTTTGAACAGGGGCAGCTATTGCACCCCAAAATTTGCCCTCTCATTTCTCAAGGAATCACCCTGGATCCTCAAGTTTTCTCTCATACAATTTCCAACCCTGAATTATCATTTTTTCCAAGCAAACCATTCACAAGGGAAAAATGGTCATTTGCACACTGAGAAGTCTAACTTTTACTTTTAGATCAAAATCAAATTTCAAAAAATCATATTTCATCAAGACATGTTGGAATATGAAGTTTGTTTCATCAAGAATTTCAAAAGTCAAATTTCACTTTGGAAAATTCAAATTATAAATACTTAGAAATTTTCTAATTGTTTAAGAAATATGATAATTTCAGAACTTCTGGACCAGTGTTCACACTCAGCAAATTCTGGATATTCTCAAGACAGAGTTTGGTCAAAACTTCTGAGCCAATATTCACAAAGGTTCAGTCAGAGTTTGCAAAGGTTAAATCAAAGAAGGTAACAAAGCGTGATGTAAGTATACTGGAAGTTATGAAGGATCCCTCAGAACATGCTGAAGTCAGAAGATGAGAGGATCAGAAGATGAGATGCTACGCTGAAGCAGAACTTCTAATCCAGAGTTAAGCAAGGGTGCAGAGTTTCACATGGGAACTCATTTAATGCCCCCAACCGCCTCTGAGTCTTTATCCAAGGGATTTTCCCCACGTGTACCCCTACTGTCTTGGGAAGACAAACTTTTGTGCAAGAGTATGCTAGACCCACACAGTGTTTCTACTTTTCTTTAATTCACACTGCTAAATCCAGCTGAGGCGCTGTTAACCATCCAACTTGAATGCATTAAACCCCCACTTGTTTAAGCTTACTTCAAGAGTAAGTCAGCATCTAGCATATGATGCTGGCACCACTTGACATCTCCAAACTACAAAAGCTATGCCTATAAATAGAACATCATTGGCCACTGAGAAAAGCCCAGAAAAATTTGTGAAAGAGGCGAGAGAATTGAGAAAGAAGGCTTTGAACCACTGCAAAAATTCCAAGAACCCAGGTAACTATAAATACAAAATACCAAAATCTTAGCATTGATTCCTTATATTCAAACTCCTTTTTTTCCTCAAGTGTTCTTGACTAAAGCCATCCACGTAGCTGATGATTCATACATTAGAAGCTACATTAACTTCTGTATTCCTATTGCCATACACTCTCCATTCACTTCCACCTCCAAGGAGTCAGAATATCACCTTGTGGCTGTAAACTTCCATCCTGCTGAGTACGTAAAGAAATTGCTTAGAACATCACCAGAATTCAAGACCAACCTCCAGTTCATAGAATCCTTTCCACCTGCAAGGTAACTTTTCTGCTGACTCTCATCATAATTGATTAAGCATTGTAAGATTTTGCATGTTTAGCATAATGTAGATATTCTGATCCTGATGATGCACATGTTCTAAAAATTCATGCATCTGCCTGCCTTGAATAGAAGAAATCCCTATTCAGATCTTCATAAAGAAGTTAGGACTCAGAATTAGAATTAGCAAATACATGTTGCTTATGATTTGTGCTTCTGATATTTCATGAAATTTGTCATAACTGTTCTGTGTGCAATTTCTGTTCTGTAAGAAATGACTAAGCTGCAGATGTTCTGACTTGCATGCAAAAGGCAAAGTTCGGACAATGGCATCAGAACTTCTGAAAACTTCTGAGTTCTCAGAATATCCAGAACTTCTGAACTTCCATATTTTTGCTAACATGTTTCTCTTTGTGCAGCAAGGCAGAGTCAAAACTTCTGACCTCTTCTATTTTCAGCACTTTGTACTGATCATGTTTTCTTCCTCTTTTATTATTTTGCCATCATATTATTTTTTATTGTTAATCAAAAACACCAAAAATATTTTATATTATATTTTCTTTTACTATAAAAAGACAAAAATATTTTCTTAAACAAAACTTACTTCTTTTCTTAAATAAATAAGCATTTTACATTTCCTGTACATTCATATCTATTTCAATATGGTTGTAATAGTAACCTAGAATTTTAACTTGCAACCCCCATTCATAAATATGTACCCCCATCCCCCAAAATATTGTAATAGCGTAGGAATTTACATTTTCGCACTGTTATTGCTTCTAATATATGCTAGTAATTAGGGTGTGTATGACGAGATATGAAAATTGACGAATAGATCACCCTAATCAAGACAAATTATGCATGCAATCAAATACACTCGCACACTTACACCCTTAGGGTAATTCCACTTGTTTCCTTACAAAAATGGCCATGTTATGCATGTGGGATGTCTTAGCATAAACAAATCGAAAAATACAGGATCATAGTCCCTCGTTGACGCTATCAAAGTTGCCTTTCAAAATGATCTTAGTCCCTAAAGAAAAAGTGCTAAGTCATCTCACAACATTGCTATCCTGGTCATACGATGACCCAACGCTCGTCCCTTCACATCCAACGATGGGGCTTTATACCAAATCAATGGTAAGATAGCTACATCTAAAGGAGGAGGAAAAGCATATCTAAAACCTTTTGAGTAGGTAGATTACTTTTAGTTACTTACTCACTCTCAAAAACAAATATCCTTGCTAATTTCAAAACAATCACATACACTTTCAAAACATCTTCAAAACACTTTCCAAGACTTGAAATATTTTCAAAAGCTCAACACTTTGTATACGTTCTTACGAACGAGAACTATTACAAAGTTTGCCTAAACGATGGAACCTTTTCAAAATACTTTCAAAACCCACATCACAAAGCACATTTCAAAACAAAAGCAAGTGATCTAGAAAGTAACTAAGAGCCCATGGAAAACCATGGATGAAAAGGGTGCTAATACCTTCCCTTTTCATAATCTATCCCCCGAACTCAAGAAAAAATCTCTAAAGGTCTTTCCTGTGCTTTTTCACCTTTCCTTATTGGATAAAAGAAAAGTCGGTGGCGACTCTTGCTAAACCGTAACATTTGCAAACACAAACACAAAACCTCAAGTCAGTTCTCCCATCGTATCACAGAACTGGCGACCCTGCTGGGGATGAGATTCTTAAAAGTGGGGTTACCTTAGGGTTATATCACATTTATTTGCTTAAATTGTTTGATTTGTTTGCTTTACATTCTTGGTTCCTTGTTTGGGTTTGTTTTAAATCCTACACCCGGATTTGGGGATACCTTTTTAGGTAAGTAGCAATAAACTGTGAAGGAACTGTTCGAGGTATACCGACACGGTTGAAGTAGTAGCTATGTTGATGCTGAACATTGGTTGGTACCGGTAACCCTTGAGTCAGTCAAGGAGAGTACGGGGCCGCCACGTGGTGTCATGAAGTATCAACTAATCTTAGAACCTTACTTGACCAACTTGGCCATTAGGACGTAGTGAGATGACTGGCTTTGGTGCAGTTTGAAGTTGGTAGATACTCGATACTACACTCATTGAGGTTTGACTCTTGAGTTTTGTTTGGTTACGAGTCAATCGCTTATTGAACGAAACTTGGGAGAAAGATCAGTGATATTGAGATCCTTTAGAACCCGGCTATTATTAACTAGGACAGGTTGAGCCGACTAAACTTTAAGAGGGTACTTACCTAAAACCCCATGCAAGCCTAAGCCCAAGGACTTGTTTGCTTTGTATATACACTTGTACATAACATCATAAGCATCATAAACATCATACCATAAGCATTCTCACTAACCATTTCAAGGATTTTTGGATTTATCTTTGTTCTATTTTGTAGGACATGGCCTCCGCTCGTAGGAGCACTATCCAAGTCAGTCTAGTGAGGATACCTCCACAACTAAAGGATTTAGTATCAAGGGTCCCTGAAGATTCTCCGTTCACCAAAATACATGGTCGACTCCTTAGTCTGGTTACCTCAAGTATTGAAGAAGATATGGTAAAGGTGCTTGTCCAGTTCTTTGACTCTTTGCATCATTGCTTCACTTTTCCCGATTACCAACTTGTGCCCACTTTAGAATAATTTTCTCAACTCATGGGGACCCCTATTTTTTAATCAGTTACCTTTCAACGGTATTGAAAGAGACCCTAAACCTGAGGAAATTGCTCGAGCCCTACATTTGCAACCATCTGACATAGTAGCAAATTGGGTAACAAGGAGTGGTGTCAAAGGGTTCCAAGCGAAGTTTTTGTTGGAGAAGGCTCAAGAGTGTTGGAATACTTTGGATCTACAAGCCTTCAAGGAAATTTTGGCTCTTCTCATCTATGGGTTGGTACTATTTCCAAATCCTGACCAATTTATAGATGTAAATGCAATCAAGGTTTTCATATCTCGTAATTCGGTGCCTACATTGCTTGGAGACATCTTGCATTCTCTTTATTATCGCACTTTAAAGAAAAGGGGGACTTTGATGTGTTGCACTCCTCTTTTGGCTAGGTGGTTTATTTCGCACCTACCTCGATCCGTGGTGAAGAATGAACAAGGTATGAGGTTGTCTAAAAGATTGATGTCACTTTCACATGCTGATATTCGTTGGTATTATCGCTCTTCGGAAGACATTACCATCATTGATCATTGTGGGGAATTCCCCAATGTCCCTCTACGTGGCCTTAGGGGAGGCATTACTTACAACTCTTGTTTAGCTTTGCGACAATTTGGATACGCTAGGAGAGATGGCCCTCATGAGGTACTCATCCAAGGAATTGCATTTAACTACGAAAGCGATACCCAAGGTTACCGTCAAAGATTTATACGAGCTTGGGGTATGGTTAACAAAGTTGATAGCAAGACATTAGGGCGTAGGAATTCCATTCCTTTGGAACCTTATCTTAAATGGGTGAGGGCTCGCACACAAAGTCTTAAGATGCCTTATGAATCCGTCTTACCTGTTATCATGGAGCCAGTAGTTGAGGGAGACGTTCCACATGCTACCCTCTATCCTGATATGCCTACTACTCTTCAAGATTTGCAAAACGCTTGGATTCAGTTAAAAGGAGAGCGAGACATCTTTGAAGCTAAGTTCTATGAGAGCGAGAAGAAGATATTAGAGCTTACAAGGGATCTTCATGAAGAAAGGAGTTTAAACACCTACATTGCGCCAAAGAGGATGCACACAACTTTTCTGTCTTAGGAGTTTACTTTATGCTTATTTCTGTTGTTGTAAGCCCAAAAGGCATGTTTGTATTCAAATCAGAACTCTTTAAATGCAAGTTAACGTTTGTTCACTCTTTGTCTATACAAATTTAAATTCTCTAAATCCTTGAAATCATTTGCATATTGCATATTCATGCATCATGACATGACAGGTGTCCGCATAACAGGTTTCCTTATCTCTCCGCTGTTTATTTCAGCAAGATGGATCTAGAGAAAACTGTGATGGAACTCCAGGCCCAGAATTCTCAATTTCAGGAAGCTTTACTCGCCCTGGCCAAGGGGAAGTAGGATATGATGGCGTTGTTGGCCGCTAAGAAAAAGCCAAAGAAGAAAGCTCTACTCAACATGGGTAAAAGGTTCAAGGAGACAATCCGTCAAATTCCAATAGAGGAAGATTCATTCGAAGAGGACGAGAATAAAATTAGTGAGGTCAAGAGTACTCAGGCCGACTGTATCAATGACCAAGAATCTGATAATGATTATTTTAATGAACAATATCCACCCGCGGACATCAAATACAAGCAGCTAGAAGACAGGTTGAAAGCGGTTGAAATCCTAGCTATTCTCGGTTTAAATTTTGAAGATTTAGGCTTAATCTATGGGGTAGTCATTCCCCACAAGTTCAAAATGCCAACCTTTGCAAAATATGATGGGGTTTCTTGACCAAAGCTCCATTTGAAGTCCTATGTGCACAAGATACAACCGCACACTACAGATAAAAAACTTTGGATTCAGTTTTTCCAAGAGAGTCTGGCTGGAACACAACTTGAATGGTTTTATCAGTTGGATGGCTCTTGCATCAATACTTGGGAGGGTCTAGCTACTGCCTTCTACCATCAATATCAGTACAACGCCGACTTGGCACCGACAAGGGTTCAATTGCAAGGTATGACCAAGGGGAAGAATGAGGGATTTAAGGAATATGCGCAGAAGTGGAGAGACCTTGCTAGTAGGGTCCAACCTCCCTTGACTGATAGGGAACACATTGACATGTTCATGAGCACATTATCTGGTCCTTTATTTAATCTGTTGGTTGGTTTCTGTTCTTCTGGGTTCACCGAATTAATCCTAACAGGTGAAAGAGTTGAAAGTGGCATTAAAAGTGGAAAGATCTCTGTGGCATCTACTTCCACTCCCAATCCGGTCAAGAAACCTTTTGCCGCGAAGAAAGAAGTTAATGTTGTGTATAGAGAAAAGGCCCATACCAAAATGAATAATCACCCGTCTGTCAATACTGTCCGAATCTCCAATCTGACTACTACTCAAAGACCATCTGCAAATCATCAACGTGTTGAAGCTCCAAAAAGACAGTTTACAAGGTTAGGCATGTCATTATCTCAAGCCCTTCAACATCTGCTCAGGGCCAATTTAGTGACATTGCGGGATCCTCCCGCCAACTCTGACACCTCGTCACCGAGATATAATCCAAATGCAAAGTGCGCTTACCATTCAAACAGCCCCGGGCATGAGACTGATCAGTGCTGGGCTTTGAAGAACAAAATCCAGTATTTAATTGACAACAAAACTATGGAATTTGATCCTCCTCCGACGCCAAATGTAATTACCGCTCCAATGCCGAAGCACGACAAAGGTGTTAATGATATCGAAGACACAATTGCCATTGCCTCTGTTGAAGAATTAACTACTCCAGTGAATGTAATTAAGAACAATCCGTTGAAAGATGGGACTTTCCCTGGCTGTGAAAAAGACTGTGTGGGTTGTATGAGACAATTCGATGGGTGTGAAGAAATGAAGAGAGGTATACAGCGCATAATGGATAGCCACGAAATTCTATTCGAAAGGATCCCCGCCATTGAAAATTCAATCGACAAAGCTGAAGATTTGGCTATCATAACAATTTCAAACAAACCTCTTAGGATCTCATCCAAAGGTCCTATCAGGATTTCGAACGAACCAATCATTACTCCTCTCATAATCACTGCTGCCGGACCTGTTCCATACACCTCTGATAAAGCAGTACTGTGGAATTACAGTGCCTAGGTTTATTACCATGGGGTAAAACAAGATTCTTGGATTGATAATAATGAAGCTGGTGTTACTAATGTCACTGGTTCTAGTAAAGTCACAAGAACAGGAAGGGTATTTTCCCCTGTTATCTCACCACCAATAACCGCCACAGTTCCAATCTGCATAACCCATGGCAATTCTGGTGCCAGTACTAAAGGGAAAGGGAAAGAAGGTGAGCCTGCCCGGGAAAAGGCACCTGCTAAAAAGTTTGTTATGGAGGAACCCTCCACTCAAGAGATGGAGGAGATTCTGAAGATCATCAAGAAAAGCGACTTCAAAATAGTAGAGCAGTTGGGGAAAACCCCTTCTAAAATATCAATGTTGTCCTTATTGCTATGTTCCGACGTCCATGCACAAGCTTTGATTAAGTTTTTGAAAAAGGCTCATGTGCCTTAAGAAACCACAACCAACCAATTTGAGAACTGCGTAGCAAGTCTAACAGCTGACAATGGTCTGGGGATCTCCGACGTAGATTTAACTCCCATGGGAAAGAATCACAATAAAGCCTTGCATGTTTCTGTTGAATGTAATGGGACCACTCTGGCACATGATTTGGTGGACACAAGCTCATCTTTAAATGTGTTACCTAAAGGCGCTTTAGATCGACTAGACTGTGAAGGTTTGGTTTTGAAGCCAAGTGATATTGTTGTGAGGGAATTCGATGGGTCGAAAAGGATGGTTCATGGAAAGGTGGATCTCCCAATTAAGGTTGGTTCATATATTTTCAACTCCATATTATATATAATGGACATACGGCCTGCGTATTCTTGCTTGCTTGGGCGCCCATGGATCCACGGGGCAGGTGCGGTCACTTCTACTCTCCACCAGAAGTTAAAATATCCAGTTCAAGGGAAGGTTGTCACTGTTTGCGGTGAAGAAGAATTTATGGTAAGCCATCTCAATTCTTTCAAATACGTAGAAATGGATGGCGAATTCATAGAAACTCCTTGCCAGACGTTTGAAGTTGTGGCCACCACCAAAATCTCCTCCGACACTCCAAGAGCCGATAAAGTTATCCACTAGATGGTTTCTCTTAAGGATGCCTGTGCTGTAGTAGAAGAAGGAAACAATGAGATGTGGGGTCAACTCCTCGATATCCCATTCAAGGCAGACAAGTTTGGGTTAGGTTTCACCTCCAATGCTAAGAAAGAAATTCAAGGTGCTCGTACTGGAAAGCCTCCTCTCAACCTCAAAAGTCATGAAGTGAACGCTGTAGAGGACTCCAATGATGAGTGTGCTTTTGAAGACTGGATCTACCCGACAATCGAAGGGAAGCTCAACAATTGGCATACAAAGGACTTTGTGCCCATCTCCTTCATTTAGGTGTAATTTACTTGTTTTAGCTTTCTAATCAATTCAAGAACTCGTTGTTTGTAATATTTTGATAATGACTTTTAAGCCATGTGCCTAGCCTGGGGCACTTTGGTCCTTTTGTCAAGGGTTTTATTTTTGTTCATCTAATCATATGATCATTCAGTACATTGGAATATTTTGCATTCAAATATTTGTGTTCATTGTCTTTCTTTTCTTTCAAATACATTTTCAAAAAATATAGCCATGTATCTTACATGCACAAACACACACACTCTTGCAGGTCTACATCCACTCTGGATCATATTGTGGATAACTCTATTATTGCCAACTATGACTTTGAATATCCTATCAACCAAGCCGAAGACGAAAACGAGGAAGGTTGTGACATACCAGGAGAACTAGCCAGACTCCTATTACAGGAAGAAAAAGCTATTCAACCACATGAAGAGTCAATTGAGGTTATCAACCTGGGTACTGAGTCGGATAAGAAGGAAATCAGGATCGACGCTAATTTGGAAAGCGGTGTCAAGAGCCGCTTGGTTCAGATGTTGCGTGATTAAATTGAAGTATTTGCTTGGTCGTATGAAGATATGCCTGGGTTAGATACCAACATCGTGGTTCATCGTCTGCCAACTAAAGAAGACTACCCTCCTGTTAAACAAGAAGTTCGTCGCATGAGGCCTGACATGTCTGAAAAGATCAAAGCCGAAGTAATGAAACAGTTTGATGCATGTTTCCTAGCTGTAACATCCTATCCTCAATGGGTGGCAAACATAGTGCCAGTGCCAAAGAAAGACGTGAAAGTTCGCATGTGCGTGGACTATAGGGATCTGAATAGGGCAAGGCCTAAGGATGATTTCCCTCTACCACACATCGACATCTTAGTCGATAATACTGCTCAACATAAATTCTTCTCATTCATGGATGGCTTCTCAGGCTATAATCAAATAAAGATGGCTTCCGAAGATATGGAAAAAACTACTTTTGTTACACAATGGGGCACCTTATGCTACAAGGTCATGTCATTTGGGTTAAATAATGCAGGGGCAACATATCAAAGGGCTATGGTTGCTTTATTTCATGACATGATTCATCATGAGATAGAGGTATATGTGGATGATATGATTTCTAGATCACAAATCAAAGAATAACATCTCGATCACCTGCACAAACTATTCAAAAGAATAAATAAGTACAAGTTGAGGTTAAACCCTCACAAGTGCACGTTTGGAGTACGCTCTGGAAAGCTTCTAGGTTTTGTTGTCAGCAATAAAGGCATTGAAGGCAATCCTGGCAAGATAAAGGCCACCCATGAAATTCCAGCCCCACAATCTGAAAAAGAAGTTAGAGGATTCTTGGGTCGTCTAAATTACATTGCCCGTTTCATATCACACTTAACTGCTACTTGTGAGCTACTCTTCAAACACTTGAAGAAAGATCAGGTAGTCAGGTGGAACGATGAATGCCATATTGCTTTTGACAAAATCAAGGAATACCTACAAGAAGCTCCTATTCTCATGCCTCCAGTTGAAGGAAGACCCTTGATCTTGTACTTGACAGTACTAGAGAATTCTATGGGGTGTGTTTTGGGCCAACATGACGAGTCTGGCCGAAAAGAGCATGCAATTTACTACCTAAGCAAAAAGTTTACCGACTGTGAAACCAGATATTCACTGCTCGAGAAAACTTGCTGTGCTTTAGTGTGGGCTTCTCACCGGCTAAGGCAGTACATGTTTACTCATACCACTTTGTTGATTTTTAAGATGGATCCGATTAAGTACATCTTCGAAAAACCTGCCCTTTCCGGACGAATAGCCAGATGGAAAATGATCTTGACTGAGTACGACATTCAATACACAAATCAAAAATCCATCAAAGGAAGTGTTCTAGCAGATCATTTGGCCCATCAAGCTATGGATGATTATCAGTCAATGAACTTCGAATTCCCTGACGAGAATATTATGCTGGTAACCGACTGTGCGAAACCTAGACTGTATGACAGACCTGGACAAGGATCCCAATGGACTATGGTATTCGATGGGGCTTCCAACACCTTAAGAAATGGAATTGGTGTTGTGATCATATCTCCTGAAGGTTTCCACACTCCTTTCACTACCAGACTATGCTTCGGTTACACAAATAATATGGCTGAGTATGAAGCATGCATCTTAGGTCTGAAAGCCGCCATTGACTTAAGGATCAAGCATTTGGATGTGAAACCAACCAGCCGAACCTGTCATCTGGATGTAATGAAACATCAATGAAGTCGCCACCGAACGTCTTTTATCCCGTCGAAAGGGAAAGGTAAACATCGAGAAAACCTGGAAATGGAGAAATCACGGTCTTTCGACCGAGAGATCGGGTAAGGGAGTCTGTTACGCGAGAGGAAGGTATTAGCACCCCACACGCCCTTAGTACTCTACGGTATTCACTCTTGTTGTCTAATCTAATGGGTGTGGTCAAATCCTATGTCTATGGCTTAAAGCTAAAAAGGGAATGCATGCGAAGGAAACAAAAGAAAACAATGTAGGGAAAATAAAAGTTATGCTCAATTGGGTCCTACCCCAATGCCTACATATCCCTTTTAAGGAATAATAGCAGCCGTAGTTCGGCTCAAATATTTTGGTTGGTTTGTGTTTTTTAGTTAAGGCAACAAAAACAATCAAGATGGCAAAACATCAAATAAAACAACAAACAAATGGGATGGTAAAACAACGACTAAATAATAACAAAGTAACATGTCAAAGATAGCGAGACACCAAATAGTAAAACATCACACCTGACAATGACATTAAGAGTCAAAGTAGGATAACCAACATGTGCAATGGCGAAACATCGGCTTCAAACAAATATACGATGCCGAAACATCGGTTATAAGATAACAAGGTATCATGGAAAAGATGGCAAAACATCGATAAACCGGATGGCAAAACATCACACCTAACAATGATACTGAGAATTAAGGTAGGATAATAAACATGTGCGATGGTGAAACATCATCTTCAAACAAATATGCGATGGAGAAACATCGGCTAAGAGATAACAAGGTATCATGGCAAATATGGCGAAACATCGATAAACTGGATGGCAAAACATCACACTTAACAATGATATTGAGAATCAAGGTAGGATAACAAACATGTGCGATGGTGAAACATCGGCTTCAAACAAATATGCGATGTCGAAACATCGGCTAAGAGATAACAAGGTAGCATGGCATGGTAAGGGGTGGCAAAACATCAATAAACCAGATGACAAAACATCACACCTGACAATGATATTGAGAATCAAAGTAGGATAACAAACATGTGCGATGGCGAAACATCGGCTTTAAACAAATGTGCGATGGCGAAACATCGACTAAACCAGATTTAAAAAAAAGCCAGGAAGCGCACAGACAAATAAGATTGGTTGGTATCTTTTACCTTGAAGAAGGGTTTGAGTTTATTAAAGTTGTTTTATGATTTGCCAAGAAAACAAATTTTTGTTTTAAGATGCAAAATGCAAAGGAAAGAAAGATAACTAAGGGAAACTAGCCTAGCACTATCCCTGGTGTTATCATACAATGATTGACCCTAAGGTTGAGGATAAAGGAAATTCCTACCCTATGTTAGCATACATGGATTCCTACCTTAATCAACATGTAAAAGGAATGTTAACAAAATTATCCTATAGGGAACAAGCAATGATAGCGAAGTTGTGATCTCAATTTCTAAATTGAGTGACCCATTGATCAACAATTAAAGAAACAAAACAATAAACATCCTATAGGGAACATGCACTGAGAGCGAAGTCGTGATCTCAATTTCTAAATTGAGTGACTCATCGATCAAAAATTAAAGAAACAAAACAATAAACATCCTATAGGGAACATGCACTGAGAGCGAAGTCGTGATCTCAATTTCTAAATTGAGTGACTCATCGATCAACAAATGAAGAAACAAACACAATACATGTATCAAACAAAAACAGAGGGCCTCCTGACATATATCAGCAACAGAGGTCCCATCATGCAACATAGAACTATACAAAATGAAAATAGAAGAAAGGAAATAGTGCAATACCAAATGGATAATTATCCGTAACAACTGAGCAAGAATAAAAGAAACCCAGAGAACTTCAAGCAAGCTGGCATCAGCAGACAAATCAAGTCAGAAATTTCGTCATCAGGATGTAAGTATTGAGATTATCAGATATGAACAGATCCAATGGGCAATGTATGCCATTCATAATCACATATATATATATATATATATATATATATATATATATATATATATATATATATATATATATATATATATATATATATATATATATATATATATATATATATATATATATATATATATATATATATATATATATATATATATATATATATATATATATATATATATATATATATATATATATATATATATATATATATATATATATATATATATCCTGTATAGACTATCAAATATGCCAAGCACAAGAGCAGTTCCAATATAATAAATTGTGTTCCACAAATAAAGTGAAACACAGTAGCCTCAAGTCAAAAATGGAAAACTTTTCTCAAAGTACCTCGCACATTCAACAACCAAGTTAGTATTCCCATAAATTGAATGATGAATCGCATAAGGGATGGATGATGACACCATAATGAAGTGAGAAAACATGACAACAACCATCAAAACATTAGATATGATAAACAAAAGGGAAACATGCATATGCACAATTTGGTCAAAAATTAGAGGAAATGTTACTCCTTTCTATCACCATGTTGAATTGAAAATTGGATATCAATCAAGGATCATGGGAGCTTGAGAAGAATACAATCATAGACCGTGAAGGTCAGTAGCAAACACAATTCAATCATACTCAAATACTTTATCACAACTCACAAGCATAATGGAAGAGGGATCCCACACAATGCATCAAAAGGTTCAATCATTCAAGCATGGGGCATTAAGTGAAATGGCTTGAGTTTTATATGGATAAAAAGAACCAACATGATCATTAGGTGCCCAATTATAGGCCTCACTCAAGTTCATTGGCCATCAAGCAAATTGCAACAAGATATATAACATTAATTGGGTACCTTCACTTCAAAAATACATCAAAAATAGGAAAGTATTTCAATAATTCACACAAAAAAATTCTTAACATCTTTGAAGTGTGTAGAAGTTAGAAAGAAAGTCTTAAGATCATGAATGGTTGAGGAGGGGATCAAATGAGGCCTAAAGTTCAAAACTAATTGGCCAAACTATCAAAACTAGACAAGTTTTCAAAATAATTTATAGAAAAATATCAAACCAAGTCAAATAATTCAAGAAAAATAGTTTTCAGATCCTCAATACATTCGTGAACCATGATCAAGACCTAAATTTCATTGAAAATCCAGGGCATAATGGTTTTGAAAATGTAACTTGCAATGTAAGCTACAAAACCCTAATTGTTTGAATTTTAATCTTAAATATTAATTAGGTAAGATTAAAATTCAAACAATTCAAACCAAGATCATACAAGTCACAAGGAAACCCTATATGTCAGAATACATATTTTTTCACATTTTTTGAATTAAGGAAAAGTCAAAAATAAAATCAAATTCAAGCAATTAAACAATTAAACAAATATTCATATCTCAAAATAAAATTCTAATACAAAATTAGAAAAATATCCAAATAAAATTATATTCAAATATTATAATTAAAAACACACATCCCTGATTTTTTGTGGAATTTTTAAATTAAAGGAAATATTAAAATAAAAATCAAACAATCAATTAACAATTAAACTATTATTTAAATAACAAAAATGCAAACCCTAGCCAAAAGTTACAAAAAGGTCAAAATAAATTTATATTCAGACTCTATGATTAAAAACAAACTTATATGATTTTTGTGTGAATTTTTGAATTAAGAAAAATATTAAAATAAAATTGTGAAACAAAAAAATCAAATAAAATTCCCAAATTAAATATTTTAATCAAAAATAGGAAAAAATACCAAACAAATTTCAGAATCAAATTCTAAATAATTTTAAGAGTTCAAAAAAAAATTTGTGGAATTTTTTAGATTAAATAAATATTAAAACAAAAATAAACACTAAACAAATAATTAAATAATAGCACAAATTTTTAAACCAATCAAAACATTTTCAAAAACTATTAAAAAAATGCACAAGGTCAGGAATATTATTTTTAGGTTTCCTGAATTTTTTTATAATTTTCCAACCATTTTTGAGCAAGAAATAAAATCATGAAAATCAATTTATGAAACAAAATTCAAATGAATTAAAAAAACAAATCAGCCAACCAGAGGAGGCCACGCCATCATCTTCAAACTCTGGCTAGGACAAAAACGCACGCAAGATCAGATCCACCACCTCATGTTCCAACCAACATAACATGCTCAATTCTACACCAATTTTCCATGAAATCTTGTGCAAATTAAAGCTAACATTTCATACTACACAATGCAATTCGAATCAAATCAAATAATTAACCATAGATCAAGAACGGATCATGTGAAAATGACAAAAAATCACTGAGCAGAAAATTTCAGATGCATCATACATGCACATCTCATCAAATCAAAAGCTCTGAAGCTACAGAAACACTTAATGAACTTCAAACAACATGATTACAAACTCAAATCACACAATGCACGGCTTGAAATCAAGATCCAAAGTTAAGAATTCTAACCTTTGAGGCAAAAACGAATCTACTGTCTCCTTCACTCCAGTTGCAAACCAAGCCTCGATCTACAATCCTTATCACTTGGAGAAGAGAATGCAAGAAGAAATACTCAAAACGCGCGAGTGAATTGAGAGAATCGAAGAAAATTGCAGAACAAGTGGCTATGGAGTTTTTCGTGCTCAGGGATGAAATGAAGCACCAATGAGGCTCAATGAAGCTTGGCTCTCAATATATAGAGCACGAGGAGGAGGGTAGGATAAGCTTTTCACACTGAAAAACCGTTAGAAAGAACGAATTCCTCTTTTTGCTAAAATGAAGTGTGCACATGCAGCCCTCAAATCCCCCGTGCGTTCTCCCTGCTTTTACGTGCATTTCAATTATTTTTATCTCAGGAAGAAATTAATCCAAAGATTAAGGCTTAAATCCTTGTAATAACCAAGTGTTGGTGATTCGGCATTTTCATGCCACTTTTTGCAAAACCACGAGTTGCCTTTGCATTTGCCCATGTGCAGCTCAAACTTTAACATGATGGGCCTTAGTACATTGCAAATTAGTCATGGGCCAAGTTTGAAGTGAATCAAATGGCCACAAATCAAGTTATCAAGAATTTGCAATTTGCATGGTCTGCATGAATTAAATGAAATGCCTCAAAATTCGAAAGCTAATAACTTGCTCATATTTTTGAATTTGGACACAAGTGAGCATAATTTGGAAAGGTATTGAAAAGATCTACAATCCCTTAGTTTTGAGTTTTTGCAATTGAACCCATTAAGTTTCTCAAAATTGAGCTTGAAATTCACTAATTTTGGGAAATGACCTATAATTTCACCTTGAGACATGAACTTCCCAAGTCCATAACTCTTGATTCCTTGCCAATTTGGACATGAGACCAAAAGGAGATGAAAGATCATCCTCTTAGTTTCCAAGCATACTTTATTTGCATTCTTTTGATCAAAGGTGAATAAAATATGAATTTTTGAAGTTAAGTCCTTATTTTCCAAAATTAGAAACTTTTAGGGTTTCTTCATGAACAAGTTTCAACCCAAACCTCAATCTTTTTGATACAATGATCAAAGTGGACTTGAAATATGAACAGTACACCCTTGAATTTATGGTTGGCCAAAAGTTCACTTGGTCAACCTTGACTTTGACTGACTTTGACCAAAATGACCATTTTCCCCCTTTGGATCAATTGATCCACTTCCCTTCAAAATTGATGATCCAAACTTCAAACATATGATCTTCCAAATATATAGAGGCCATGTGCAAAGTTTCACTTCAAAATTCTCAAGAAATCTTGATGAAATCCCAAATCCTAGTTTTGGTTAACACCTTAGGAGACTGATGAATCATCTTCAAAACTTTAAATCCTATGGGCATCTTGACCAATTTCTTGTATAAAGACTTTCCAAATACCAATGAGGTATTGTAGCTCCCAAATAAAGACATGTACATTGATCAATAGCCTTGCTCAAACAAAACCCTAATTTGACTGATGAATCAAAAGAGTGATTCTTCTTATAATCAAACACAAACTTCAATCCTCTGATGATCCAAAGAGATGGATAAAATATCTTGAGATATGCAAAAACTTTTGAGCTTGAAAGATCCAGAGGTTTAGATGATAAGATTCTACTTGAGCAACTTGTCAATGCAATCAACCTTCAAAGCTTGAGGAAGACTGGATAACCAAAGTACTTTGATCCCATCACAATGTATGAATGCAATGCAATATGATATTTATGATGAAACATAAGCCTAAATCAAGAGGGTAAATTTTGGGGTGCAACAGCTGCCCCTATTCAAATATCTTCAACATGATAAGTTAGAAAAGTGACAACTTTCGAGCGTTCAGAGTTGAAGATGATTGAATACAAAAGAACCCGAAAATGTACACTCTTGAAGAAGAAAGAAAAAGAAGCAAAAAACCCCAAAGGCATGCGTCAGAATGAGGATATAACGCAGGTTGAGACAAAACAAAAACAAAGAAGAGTAAACGCAACTAAACTTTCGGAAAAATGTGCCAGGGCAAAACTGGACTTCAAAAAGGTGAGATAAAACTCAAACCACAGAGTATAGGCGAAACTAAGCTCTGGAAAATAAAATGTACGCGGGTGAGGAGACGAAACTCTGAGCTCGACCCAAAGCAAAGTGGCTAGAGTGCACGATTCTAGGAGCATTTGCTAATCTTAACTAAGATAGACAGTATGAAGGAACTGAAAGAATCCCAGAAATGAGGAACAAAAGCGAGACGAAACTCGACTCAATAAACAGTTAGACGAAACTAAACTAGATGTGTACCAGGACGAAACTGGATTTCACGCACGGGTAACGATGCGAAACTCGACCCATAGCAAAATGATGAGAGTGCATGTTTCTCAGAGCACCTGCTGGTCTCAGATTAATGGATAAACAGTGACAAAAACTGATAGAAGGATCCAAGGAACAAAAGAGACAGATTTCAATCCAGGGACGCAGTACGAACACTGCACTCAGCAAACGAACACCGTCAAAGGGTCCAAGGTATGAAAGCAAAAACGAGACGAAACTTGACTCAAAAACTAGTTAGGCGAAACTAAATTAGATGAGTACCAGGACGAAACTGGATTTCATGCACAGGCGACGAGGCGAAACTCAACCCAAAGCGAGAGTGATGAGAGCACATGTTTCTCAGAGCACCTGCTGGTCTCAGATTAATGGATAAACAGTGGTGAAAACTGATAGAAGAATCCAAGGAACAAAAGAGACATATTTCAAACCAGGGACGCAGTACGAACACTGCACTCGGTAAATGAACACCGTCAAAGGGTCCAAGGTATGAAAGCAAAAACAAGATGAAACTCGACTCAAAAACTAGTCAGGCGAAACTAAACTAGATGAGTACCAGAACAAAACTGGATTTCATGCGCAAGGTGAGGAGACGAAACTCTGAGCTCAACCCAAAGCAAAGAGATTAGGGAGTACACCTAAAACCTACTGAAAGTGAATATCAGGACGAAACTGGTATCCGAAAGCTGCATCAATAGACATTGGAATGAACCAGAGAGGGTAGTGAAGACTAAACCCGAGAAGACTGCGCCAGGGCGAAACTGAACTACAGTCAAGAGTAGACACTCAAACAAACAAATGATTGACGTTAAAAAGATATTTGTATGGGGAGGAATCTAAGATAATGAGGACGAAGACCTCGCTGGGAATTTAACCCGAAGTATTAGAAAATTCACAGGGGACAACATAAATAATAATGGCTTATGTTCCGATGCATGTTTGAATTCTTTTATATAGCGCAATGTTCCATATAATGGAAATGCTACGCGTTTCGGTAGATGCAATGTAATGATGCATGTTTAAAAGTTTCACCGGGGAATGGCCAATTGAGAAGTTAATAACCAAGAAGTCAGAATCTGACACGACTTGCAAAAATAAATTGCAAAATCCAAAGGAGAGGAGAAAATATGGGGAACCGCTAGAGAGGGGAACTTGAAGAGACGAAGCTTCGCGGGGAATAACAAATGAGCAACCAGTAGAAATGGGCCACAAATGTTGAGAGGAACTGCAAAAATAAATTGCAAATTTCTAGAGAAGATCAGATCAACACTGTAGCTTCTGGAAAGGGACGCCATCTGCAGATTAGACATTGAGGGAGAAGATCAGGGAAAGACTGCAATCTCTGGAAAAGACAGCGCACAACCGTATTGAGGATGATACCAAGACAATAAACTCGACGCGAGAGGTGAAAACCTGTGCTGGGGGAACAACGCTCTGCTTGAGGAAACGGGACTTCACCGGGGAGACAAAACTCTATTGAAGATTTTTGTTGGGGAGAGATTTCTTTGATTGCAACCATTGGATGAATCATGCAGATAGTCACACAGTATCGACTTTACTGGGGATAAGGAAAGATTATAAGGATGCCCCAAGCAACAGACCGGCTGGGAAATGAGAGGTCATGGCAAGGGATCTCTGTTGGAATCCATGTTGGGGATATCCTCAAATCTGGAGTCTCAGAATGAAGCCCCCTTTTTTTTAAAAAGAAGATTCCTGGGGCAACAAAACTTCGTTGCGGAAACGAAACTTCATTGGGGACAGATAAAGTCCTATTCATACATGGGTTATGTCTAGCAGAAGTAAACCAAATATTCCCTTCCTGACAATCATTAAGCTCTTTACAGGTATTCAACGTGTAAACTCTTTTTTTATGTCAAACAAATGTTTTGCATGCAGAAAGATGTTTATTTTGGGAATGACATACTTGATGCGACGATTATTTAAGCCTTGAAGTTGAAAACCTTAACAAAGTGTCGCATCTCTGTTGTGAATGAATCACTGGCTAGAGTGCAAAAAATTTCAAAACTTTTATTCCCCCCTTTTTTAAGAAAACGAGACGAGATGCGGGTGGTAAGATATCAACATGGATATGCAACACATATTTGGGAGTTTAGGAAACGTCATCCTATTGTAGTATGCTTTCGAGTTAAACCCTTGTTGCAGTTAGGAATTTTAAAGGTTGTAACGTGGCCTGGTTCGAGGTTTTTTTTAGAAAAAAGTTTTTCAAGGCTCAAGTTATTTGGTGCCCACCCCCTTCGTGACATTCTCCTGTCCTAAGTCCAGTTGACTTATCACAAGAATTCATCTTTCAAAAGGATTTAAAATGGTTGAGTGATCACGACAAATTCTCCAACGGGATTGTCACTTAACTTTTGCTGCTTTTGTTTTTGATATTATTGTTCCTCTTCTTTTGATGAAAATTTTATTGAATAATCTCTCTTTTTTTGGCCTTTTAGGCTCTCTCTTCCCTAACTTTTTCCTGGACAAAATCTTTTGGATTTCAAATTTGGGAGTCCAGCAGGACGCCCTAACTTTTTCCTAAGCGACTTGTTTTCAAGTTTCGACTTAGCGAGGCTTTTTGTTTCTTTCTTATTCATACTTTCCACTTCGAATAAGTCAATGTGACTTTAGGTCTTTGAATTTTTTTTCTTTTCTCTTTTTTTTTTGAAGAAAACAAATGCCTCATTCCTTGGTCGGCGAGTGATAGCCATTATTGTATCAATTCGATCTCGACCTCAGGACTTTGTGAGGAAATGAACATCGTGGTTTTGACATTTTTCCTGATCTCATGATGCGAAAGATAAAATGTGGTGATCCTCAAATGGGACATTCCTTCTGAAATTTGAATGCTTGGTCACATTAACTGAACATCTACCATGCCCCTGGTTAAAAAACAAGGTTTCTTTTGAACGAAATAGAAACTCCTACTTCAAAGGCTCAGAGGGGTTAACGAGGGTCTAACTCCCTTATATCTCCGGTGTTTGGGAATTGGAACAATGCCTGTACATCGTCAACGGGGTTCTACTCAAAAGCATACCATTGCAGTCATCAGTTTCAGCTAAACTCCTTCCTCCAAACTCTTGGCTAAGAAAAAGAATTGGCACAGTTGGTATCAAAATGCCCGAAAAGGCGATTAAAGAGTGATACTGGATGAATTAAGTAAAATGAAACAATTTTATTTTTCAGGGAAAAAATATTCAACGCATCAAGACTGACATTCAGCCATAAACAAAATCCTATATGCAGACAATGGTAAAACAATCAATCAAGATAAGACATGAAAGTGCGGCAAAGAAATGTAATAAAAGCCATTATGGGGAAGAAATATCTCCAATTAGGTTCGCCGATCTCTCCGACCTGCCGTAATCTTGATATTACCCTGACCCAAAGACCTTCACCAACAGCATGGAGCTGTGAAACAAATGGCAAGACATCCTCCAGGAAAGTGAATGAGGATCCTATCAAACAGAGAAACAAAGATGCCTCTTGTGCAGTAGTAGTTGTGTTTGTTATCCGTATTTCAAGCGATCAACCAACCATGACTTATATTACCATTTCCGTGTAAGGCCTACAAAGTTTATATGCGCATGCTTATCAAAAATATTGGACGTTTTTGCAAACAAAATAGTAAAAAGGGAGAAAAGAAACGTATACTTGAAAGAAGACATTCTATTGATTTTGAGAAATCGGCCTGTGAAAAAGGCATTTACATTTAGAAGCAAGTAATTACAAAATCAAAGAAAATAAGTGTTTACAAATGGCAATGTGAATATGAATATCCATCAAGTCCCGACTCTGCTATGACTCTTATGACTCTTACGCTTTCATCTTTCTGCTTTCAGACAAATCATTCTTGGATTAGCTTCGAGCTTATGCCATGTGACGAAACGAAGGAAAGAAACAAATGATGTCATGCTGAGCGTAGTCATTTGCTTTAAGTCCCCATCTTTTGCCTAAATCACCCTTTCGGGTTTTCGATTCACCAGGACACCCTCTTTTTTCCTAAACTGCCCTTTCGGGTTTTCAGTTTAGCGGGTTTTTTTTTATTTATTATTTTTTTATGCAAAGTATTTTTTAACTACGTCAGCATTCACAAGGAGAGGGTAGTACTCTCCATCCATAGTCGTGAGCATCATCGCTCCTCTAGAGAAAACTTTTCTGACCATGAAAGGACCTTCGTAAGTCGGAGCCCACTTGCCCCTGGGATCTCCCTGGGGGAGAATTATCCTTTTTAGCACAAGGTCACCTGGCTTGTAACACTGAGGCTGTACCCTCTTATCAAAAGCATTCCTCATCCTCTGCTGATATACCTGACCATGACATACAACCGTCAACCTCTTCTCGTCAATAAGTTCCAACTGATACAGCCAATTCTGTACCCATTCACTTTCATCCAGCTCAACATCCCTCATGATCCTAAGAGAAGGAATCTCGACTTCTATCGACAATACTGCTTCCATGCCGTAAACCAATGAAAATGGGGTTGCCCCAGTCGAAGTATGCACAGTGGTGCGATAACCATGAAAAGCGAAAGGAAGCATCTCATGCCAATCTTTATAAGTTACTACCATCTTTTGCACAATCTTCTTGATATTCTTATTGGCCGCTTCGACAACACCGTTCATCTTCGGTCGGTATGGGGAAGAGTTATGATGCTTGATTTTGAAGGACTCAAAAAGCTCCTTCATCATTTTGTTGTTCAAATTAGACCCATTATCGGTAATGATCTTTTCAGGCACTCCGTAACGACGGATGATATTGTGCTTAATGAATCGAGTTACCACATGCTTGGTGACGTTGGCATAGGACGTAGCTTCGACCCATTTTGTAAAATAATCGATGGCAACCAGAATGAAACGGTGCCCATTGGATGCAGTCAGTTCAATTTTTCCGATCATATCAATTCCCCACATCGCAAACAACCAAGGGGAAGTCAAGACATTCAAAGGTACTGGCGGCACATGCACCTTGTCAGCATAGACTTGACATTTGCGGCAAACCCGTGCATGATTGTAACAGTCAGCCTCCATGGTGGACCAATAATAACCTGCTCGCAAAATCTTTTTAGCCATGGTGTGCCCACTGGCATGGGTCTCGAAATCACCTTCATGTATATCCTCAATGATTCTAGCTGCTTCTTTCTTGTCAACACATCTGAGCAGTAAACCTTCATGATACCTTCTATACAACACACCACCACTGAGAAAGAACTTGGCTGAAAATCTTCTCAAGAACTTCTTATCTGTGATGGACGCCTCTTCAGGATACTCTTGTGTTTCAAGATATCGTTTAACATCATAAAACCAAGGATTACCATCTGATTCCAAACTAGCCTCAAAACAGAAAGTTGGCTCACTCAAGCTTCTGATGGTAATGGAAGGTGCCTCATTAGCCCACTTAACCTTGAACATGGAGGACAAAGTTTCCAGTGCATCAACTAGATTGTTTTCTTCTCTGGGAATGTGCTCAAACGTGATCTCTTCGATGTACGGAATCAGCTTCATAACATGCTCACGATATGGAATTAGGTTCGGATGGAGAGTCTCCCAATCTCCATTAATCTGGCTGATAACAAGATTGGAATCCCCGTAAACTTTCAAAAAATTTATGCGCAGGTCGATCGCCGCTTCAATGCCATAAATGCAAGCCTCATATTTGGACATGTTGTTAGTGAAATCGAAACAAATACGAGCCGTGAAAGGAATATGGTATCCCTCAGGGGAAGTGATAATAGCTCCGACATCGTTGCCCATGGAATTGGAGGCACCATCGAAAACAAGTGTCCAACGTGATCCCAGCTCGGGTCCTTCGTCTGGTTCTGGCATGTTACAATCTTGAATATACACAATTTCCTCATCTGGAAAATCAAACTTCATCGGTTCATAATCATTCATGGGCTGATGAGCAAGATGGTCGGCCAGTACACTACCTTTAATTGCCTTTTGAGTAGTGTATTGGATATCATATTCAGTGAGTGTCATCTGCCAACGGGCTACCCTGCCTGTAAGAGCTGGCTTCTCAAAAATGTACTTGATTGGATCCATTTTGGATATCAAGTAGGTGGTGTGAGTTAACATGTACTGCCTCAAACGTTTGGCGGCCCAGGCAAGCGCACAACAAGTCTTTTCCAGCAATGAGTACCTCGACTCGCATTCCATAAACTTCTTACTCAAGTAGTAAATAGCCTGCTCTTTCTTCCCTGTCTCGTCGTGCTGACCGAGGACACAACCCATTGAGCTCTCCAATACAGTTAGATACATGATTAGTGGCCTTCCTTCCACTGGCGGCATGAGTATCAGAGATTCTTGCAAATACTCCTTTATTTTGTCAAAGGCCTTTTGACAATCCTCATTCCATTTCGCTGTCTGAATTTTCTTCAACAACTTGAACAAAGGTTCACAGGTGGCTGTGAGATGAGAAATAAATCTAGAAATGTAGTTTAACCTTCCCAAGAAACCACTTACTTCCTTCTCTGTCCTTGGTTCAGGCATTTCCTGTATCGCTTTTACCTTGGCTGGGTCCACCTCGATACCTTTTTCACTTACAATAAAACCCAACAGCTTGCCGGATCTCACCTCGAAGGTGAACTTATTCGGATTCAACCTCAGCAAGAACTGCCTCAGTCTCTCGAACAATTTTTCCAAATGAACCAGATGTTCCTCTTCCGTGTCAGACTTAGCAATTATATCGTCCACATATACCTCGATCTCTTTGTGAATCAAATCATGAAAGAGAGTGACCATGGCGCGCTGATATGTTGCCCCGACATTTTTCAAACCAAACGGAATCACTTTATAGAAGAAGGTGCCCCAAGGCGTGATAAATGTTGTCTTCTCCATATCCTCCGGAGCCATCTTAATTTGATTGTAACCCAAAAAACCATCCATGAACGAGAACACTTTGGAATGAGCAGTATTATCGACCAACACATCAATATGCAGAAGAGGGAAATCATCTTTAGGGATGGCCCTGTTCAAATCCCTATAATCCACGCACATCTTGACCTTACCATCCTTCTTGGGCACAGGCACAATATTTGCAATCCATGGCGGATAATTGATGACCTTTAAGAAATTCACGTCCAACTGCTTCTGGACCTCCTCCTTGATCTTCTTGGCCATCTCAGGATGAGTTCTTTGGAGCATTTTTCTTGACAGGAGAACAACCTTCTTTGAGCGGTAGTCAATTCACCACTATGTCTGTATCCAACCCAGGCATATCCTCATAAGATCAAGTGAAGATATCAGAATACTCACGGAGTAGCTCAACCAATCTGGCCTTTATACTTTCTTCGAGATCTAACCGTATCTTGACTTCTCTTCTTACCTCTTCTGTGCCAATATTCACCACTTCAATCGAATCTTGGTTCGGCTGGATAACCTTCTTTTTATGTTTTAACAATCTTGCTAATTCCTCAGGAAGATCACAATCCTCATATGCTTCTTCTTCAGCTTGATAAATAGGAGTATCAAAGTCATAATGAGCCATAGCAGAGTCGTTATCAATATAATCGGTGGTGGAAGTGCATCTGCATGAATGACATTTTGGCGTTTCTTAGTGCCAGTGTGTGAAAAGAGAAACATTGCCATTTAGAAAAAAAAATAATAATAAAAAAAGAAATGGAGAAAAATTTTGAATGCAAAAACGTCCTTTATTTCATGATAAACTTTTGAAAATAAACATGGTGGCCCTATACAATTGATCCACTACGCCTTGGGAAGAGCATAGGAATTATGATATGATAATAAAAGAAAACAAGAAGATTACTCCGCAACGCTTGAAACTTGGATAACATCCACAGAAGTCCAATTGTTGAGTGTCTGTCCTGGAATACTCAGAAGAATCCAATCTTCGATATTATAGCCATCAACCCTATCGTCGCCAACTGCATTGACGTGTCCTTCTTGAGTAGCACAAGGACGGGAAAACTTCACAGGAGTAGATAAACTAGATGCTCTGGGAGTTAAACTCTGCTGACCTGGGCTAAAACCAAGACCAAATTTATTAAATTTTGGGGTAATTTCCAGCACCTGACCCCAACCTTCAGGGTTACCATTTTCCACCACAGCTCTCGCATCCTTGAGAGAAGACATAACATTTTTGGGCTTCCTTTTCTGCTCTGGAGGAAGAAAATTGACAGCATGAACTGTCTCAAACGCCTGAAACGGAGTTTCATGTATCTCGCCTTCAACTTCAACATAGCGGAATGATGTCAAATTACTCACGATGTACTCTTCCTCGCCGCACAAAGTTATCACCTTCCCCTCTGCAGGATACTTGAGTTTCTGATGAAGAGTAGAAGTGACTGCCCCTGCTCTATGAATCCACGGCCGCCCCAACAAACAACAATACGCTGGCTATATATCTATCACAAAAAAGTAGCCGTGAAGGTGCAAGGACCGACCTTGATTGGTAACTCCACCTCCCCAAACACTGACCTTCGAGACCCATCAAACGCCTTCACCATCAAATCACTAAGGCGCAGCTCCAATCCAGAATAATCAATTTTCATCAATGCTGACTTGGGCAATACATTCAAAGATAATCCTGTATCCACCAAAACCCGGGATAAAGTAGTGACCCTTCACTCCATTGAAATATGCAACGCTTTGTTATGGTCTCGCCCTTTCGGAGGAAGATCAAAATCTGTGAAGCCCAGACCGTTCCCGGCATATATGTTAGCACAAACATTCTCAAACTGGTTGACTGTTATCTCATGTGGCACGAACGCATTTTTTAACAACTTCATTAAATCATTTCTGTGAGGTTCTGAATAAATCAACAGAGACAAGATAGACATCTTAGAAGGAGTATGGCTCAGATGATCAATTATGCTATAATCACTCTTTCTGATAATTCGCATTAACTCTTCAACCTCATCAGGAACTGAAGAAGCTTTTGGTATCAGAATTGGTTGAGTCACATTGGTCGGCGTAACCCTTGGATTACTAATCATCGCCTTCTGTTTTCCTTTTTCTCTTGCAGAAGCGTTTGCCGCATCTTGCACATTGGAAGGACCAAATACTCTCCCGCTTCTAGTCATTCGACCCACACCAGAAGAGTTATGAACTTCCCCTTCATCATCTTTAGCACGTTCTTCCTCAGACGAACGAGTACTTACCTCCTGCTTTACCTCGTGGTAATAAACATCAGCACCGTAATGCCATGGGATGGCCTTCTCACTGGTATACGACATGGGACCAGGTACCATAATCATCAAAGGAGGCGCCCTAGATGGGGTAGGAAGGCGCACATGGGTGTAAGGAATAGATACCACAACAACATCTTCTTCGGTAACCTTACGGTAGTTCGGTTTTCTATCGAACTGCAGGGAACCCTCCTTTATCAACAAATGGATACCGGCTTTTAAATCATCACAGTCCTTCGGTTGCTCTTTACACTTGGCACACTATGAAGTACAATCGGGAAAATAGAATTGTCAAGCAAATTCCTCTTAACAAACCACAAGGGAGTAGTTACTTGTTCCACATTCATGATTAAATTCAACACTTCACCATTATCATCAATCATATTAATAGCACCCCCTCCATGCCTAGGCATTGGGTTCTGAGTAACATTCGAACCAGTCACTGGAGTAATCTCAATTGCCTTAGCATCCAACAAGTCTTGTATTTTACACTTCAACGCAAAGCAATTGTCAGTAGAATGACCAACTCCGCCTGAATGGAATTCACATCTTGCGTTAGCATCATAGTTAGGAGGAAGTCTTACGGGTGGTGGTGGCATATTTCTCAAACCGATCAATTTCAAATCGAGCAAATGATGGAGTGCTTCAGTAAGAGATACCGGCAAGGGATCGAATTTTCTCATCTGTCTCTCCTGCTGATTATTATACTGACGGGGTGCATCTTGCTGCCTTTGTTGTTGAGGCACTGTATTCGGTCTTTGCTGCGGAGGAGCATTAACAGGAATAGAAACAACATTGATTTGTTGGTGCTGACGATCCTCCCTTCTTCCTCTATGAGAGTAAACCTCACTTGTGTCACCTTCCCTTTTCTTAGGGTAAGTGTTGAATGGTTTCTTACTGCCTCCTGATGAGCCACTAGAACCTCCAATCTGAATTTTCCCCAATTTCAAACCTACTTCAATTCTTTCACTAGCCATAACCAAGTCTGTAAATCCTGTCGAAGTACTTCCTATCATGTGCTCATAGAATGGCCCTTGCAGGGTACTCATAAACATATCAATGATTTCTCTCTCCATGAGTGGAGGTTGAACCCTTGTGGCCAACTCACGCCACTTCTGAGCGTATTCCTTGAAAGATTCTCTTGGTCCCTGTGACAAATTCTGTAACTGAGTGCGATTAGGCGCCATATCCATATTGTACTGATAATGTTTGACAAAAGCTCGAGCAAGATCATTCCAGCAAGGAATATGGGTTTTCTCCAACTTCATGTACCACTCCAGGGATGCCCCAGATAGGCTATCCTGGAAAAAGTGAATTAAAAGCCCCTGATCCTCAGTATGCACCGACATCTTTCGGAAATAAGTAGTTGTATGAGTAACAGGACATGACGTTCCATTGTACTTTTCAAATGTAGGAGGCTTGAACTTTGGAGGAACTTTCACCCCGGACACCAACCCGAGATCATTAGCATCCATACCAAGGACTCTTTGCCCTTCCATAGCCTTCAAACGTTCTTCCAACAACCGATACTTCCTATCCTCAACCTGAACATCCGGCTCTAAACGCCAAACAGAAAACTAATCTTCATCCTGGTCAAAGTCATAATCCTGCTCCTGATAGTTCCTTACACTTCCCTGATTATCTCTTCTATTCCCCACAAGACGAGGTCCCAGAGACGGGGGAAACTACCCTACGTTGCACACAAAAGGGTTTTCGGGCATCCCGTGAAAATTTCCAACAGGCTGATCTTGTACATCCCCCAATCCTACAGAAATGTCCTGATAGAGCCCTTGATTTTCACCATCCCATGGATAGTGGCGCTGGTTGTTGACAATGGAAGCCAGTTCCTCCTGTCGGCGATTCACATTGATGATGACCTCCATGAACTGAGTCATTTGAGTAGCCATGTAGGCCCTCATTTCAGCGAGCTCAGCTTGAACTTGTTCCATCTGTCTTGGAAAATTGTTTCTGGTGGAATACCGATGAGTAGTCGTCTTGAATTCTGAATAAGAAAAGCAGAAGAGTAAGAATACCATCTTGAGATAACATGTAATGTTATGAAATGCATATGTGCATGATATGTTTTTCATTTCCCGGTATTCAAGAGTCCTTTTATTCATCATTCATAGTGTGCAACCAATAATAAAGCATACAATCAAAGGAAAAAAAAGGACAATAAGACAAACACTTCAATTACTTACAAATAAAAGAAACGATGCTCGAGTGACTTCGGACATTTTAAGAGTGTAAAGATAAAATACGTGTTTCAAAGTAATCTTAACAAAAACTGAATAATAAAAACAAACAATGGTCCCTTCCAACAATCCTGGGGGTGACCAAATACACCAAAGGTAAATAACAAAACTAAATCTCCGGAACAAGACACTCTTCAAGGTGTTGACAATACTCTTCAAGCCTGGCTTTCTCCTTCAAAAGTCGTGATGCGACTACTTTACTTTCTTGAAACCGATCTTCTGTGACACACCTCTGGGCTACTTCCTTCTTAAGCCGAGTATCTTTGTCTTTGAGCTGTTTCCCCAAGTTTTGAATCTTCTTCCTGTAGCTATTCTCAGATGCCTAAAGCTTCTGGCACTCTTGCTGGGTCTTACTCAACTCTTCTTCCATTTCAGCATGAGATCTCTTCCTAAAACTGGTTGCATCAGAAGTTTCCCCTTGAGCTTCTTTGAGTTTGCGAGCTAAGTCGTCCCTTTCTTGATCTACCCAATAAAGTTTCATCCCTGCCTTACGGTATTTTGCACAAAGTTAAATGTTCTCAACATGAACCTGGGTGAACACCTCGGTAGGCACCGTGTTACTTAGAACAGTAGGAGGTTGCTCACATATAGGAGCTGACCTTGCAAATGGTAACTGTAAAATCTTAACCCTTTCTCTAATCCACTCCAAGTAAGGAACCCTAGCAATAGGAACCTTCTTGCCCAAAGTAGTTCAATCCTTCTTGTGAATTCCCTTCCAAGCACTTGTCACTCTTTTCAACATCACAGGATCACTTCCTCTAACAAAATACACTGATTCAGACACCTCCTCAACCTTTGGCGGTCCATCCATTGCATATCCCAATTGATGATAAGCAAGCACATAATTATAGTTGATACATCCCTTAGTTCCTATGAGGGGAACATTAGGGAAATCTCCGCAGCTAGTGATAATACTTTGTACTTCCCCCATGTCATAATTCCATCGAATATCGAATGAAGTAAGGTTGACAAGTCTTGATGACCATCGGAGAGAATGCCTGGTATCCACGAAAGGGCCACTTACGGGTAGGTGCAACTTAAACCATTGATACAACATCGAATGACATAAACTTACATTACCTCCTTTTCCATGCCTGAAATGAATGGTGTAAAGAGTATCTGCCAAGAGTGTCGGTACCAGGTTCTTATTTTTAAAAACACAAATAGCCGTCAAATCCACAAAATTTCTCTTGCGAGGGAAGAGGATGATCCCGTATATCATGAGAGCAAACAGAGAGCTGAAGTCACTACAATTCCCTTTCTTTGCCCAGTCTTCAGCTTTCTTCACTAATAAATCCAAATAAAACCCTGTAGTATCCTCACTTGATTTCCAATTGTCTTTCACCTCTTTACAACTCAAATGAAGAATTTCAGCAATAACTTCGAACTTCATATTCTCCGACACTTGGAAAAAAGGAACTTCATCGGGCAACTTGATATTAAGTAGGTACGCGTACTCTTCTAGCGTGGGAACCAATTGATAATCTTGAAAAGTAAAACACCGTAACTCCTTGTCATAGAACTGGAAGAGGGTGATCAAAGCCATTGGGTCAACTGGAGTGTTAAGGATTAGTAACAAATTGCCATAATTTTTGTTGAAATTATTCAGAAGATCACTCTTCAGTTAAGAACTCAACCTCTTCAATTCAGACACATCAATAGTAGGAATCTGATAAGCGAATGTATGTCTGGTGGGCTCTTTAACACGAACTGAATCAAACTCATCTGATGGGAGGCCATCCATTTCTGATGGAAAGAAGACTCTCGAATGTCCCTGGAAGATGACACGCACATGCTAGTTATTTTTTATACATCATTTTTTAGAAATAAATATGCTATGATGCAACATGACAGGATCAAAGTTTCACACTAGATAATGGCTAGACCATTACATAACAGCACCACTCAAGATCAAAAGAAAATCCCAAACCTTCAAAACTATCATGGGAACCTGAGTCACCTTCACAACACAAAGTCACCAACAATACATGTACCTGTAAGAAAAGTTTTCCCGCCCCTCTCACGGGTGAAGTCTAGGTCAAGGTAAGGTTAAAAGCCAAATCAGAGTACAAGAGCTCGACTGTCGGTATCATCATATGATAACACCAATCTGAACTACCTCTGAAGTCATGCGTCTCATGGTCAGGTCTACAAAGCATCCGCCTCATAGCTGCCATGGCCACTCTATTCCTAGTTCCTATGGAATTCACTCATAGCCTGGGTATGAGGCCTTTTACCTCATGGAACAACCCACCCACCAAGGAATCCAGAATCCAAACAGTCCAGCCAAATCCAGTATGCAGAAAGTAAAGCGCACATAGGATGTAATGAAAACAGATAAATATGCAAAGCGGTAAAATAAACACCCAAAAAGAAAACAAACAAGAGCTAGGATCGACTCCGAGATGGACCAGCAAGAGGTCAATCTATCCCCAGTGAAGTCGCCAGCTGAAACCACCCAGCCGAACCTGTCATCTGGATGTAATGAAACATCAATGAAGTTGCCACCGAACGTCTTTTATCCCGCCAAAAGGGAAAGGTAAACATCAAGAAAATCTGGAAAGGGAGAAATCACGGTCTTTCAACTGAGAGATCGGGTAAGGGAGTCCGTTACGCGAGGGGAAGGTATTAGCACCCCACACGCCCGTAGTACTCTATGGTATCCACTCTTGTTGTCTAATCTAATGGGTGTGGTCAAATCCTATGTCTATGGCTTAATGCTAAAAAGGGAATGCATGCGAAAGAAACAAAAGAAAACAATGTAGGGAAAATAAAAGTTATGCGTGATTGGGCCCTACCCCAATGCCTACGTATCTCTTTTAAGGAATCAGAGCAGCCGTAGTTCGGCTCAAATATTTTGGTTGGTTTGTGTTTTTTAGTTAAGGCAACAAAAACAATCAAGATGGCAAAACATCAAATAAAACAACAAACAAATGGGATGGTAAAACAACGGCTAAATAATAACAAAGTAACATGTCAAAGATAGCCAGACACCAAATAGTAAAACATCACACCTCACAATGACATTGAGAGTCAAAGTAGGATAACCAACATGTGCGATGGAGAAACATCGGCTTCAAACAAATATACGATGGCGAAACATCGGTTATAAGATAACAAGGTATCATGGCAAAGATGGCGAAACATCAATAAACCGGATGGCAAAACATCACACCTAACAATGATACTGAGAATCAAGGTAGGATAACAAACATGTGCGATGGTGAAACATCGGCTTCAAACAAATATGCGATGGCGAAACATCGGCTAAGAGATAATAAGGTATCATGGCAAAGATGGCGAAAAATCGATAAACCGGATGGCAAAACATTACACCTAACAATGATATTGAGAATCAAGGTAGGATAACAAACATGTGCGATGGTGAAACATCGACTTCAAACAAATATGCGATGGCGAAACATCGGATAAGAGATAACAAGGTAGCATGGCATGGTAAGGGGTGGCAAAACATCAATAAACCATATGACAAAACATCACACCTGACAATGATATTGAGAATCAAAGTAGGATAACAAACTTGTGCGATGGCGAAACATCAGCTTCAAACAAATGTGCGATGGTGAAACATCGGCTAAACCAGATTTAAAAAACAAAGCCAAGAAGCGCACAAACAAATAAGATTGGTTTGTATCTTTTACCTTGAAGAAGGGTTTGAGTTTATTAGAGGTGTTTTATGATTTGCCAAGAAAACAAATTTTTGTTTTAAGATGCAAAATGCAAAGGAAAGAAAGACAACTAAGGCAAACTAGCCTAGCACTATCCCTAGTGTTATCATACAATGATTGACCCTAAGGTTGAGGATAAAGGAAATTCCTACCCTATGTTAGCATACATGGATTCCTACCTTAATCAACATGTCAAAGGAAGCTTAACAAAACTATCCTATAGGGAATAGGAAATGAGAGCGAAGTCGTGATCTCAATTTCTAAATTGAGTGACTCATCGATCAACAATTAAAGAAACAAAACAATAAACATCCTATAGGGAACATGCACTGAGAGCGAAGTCGTGATCTCAATTTCTAAATTGAGTGACTCATCGATCAACAATTAAAGAAACAAAACAATAAACATCCTATAGGGAACATGCACTGAGAGCGAAGTCGTGATCTCAATTTCTAAATTGAGTGACTCATCGATCAACAATTAAAGAAACAAAACAATAAACATCATGTAGGGAACATGCACTGAGAGCGAAGTCGTGATCTCAATTTCTAAATTGAGTGACTCATCGATTAACAAATGAAGAAACAAACATAATACATGTATCAAACAAAAACAGAGGGCCTCTTGACATATATCAGCAATAGAGGTCCCATCATGCAACATAGAACTATACAAAATGAAAATAGAAGAAAGTAAATAGTGCAATACCAACCGGATAATTATCCGTAACAACTGAGCAAGAATAAAAGAAACTCAAAGAACTTCAAGCAAGATGGCATCAACAGACAAATCAAGTCAGAAATTTCGTCATTAGGATTTAAGTATTGAGATTATCATATATGAACAGATCCCATGGGCAATGTATGGCATTCATAATCACACACACACACACACACACACACACACACACACACACACACACACACACACACACACACACACACACACACACATATATATATATATATATATATATATATATATATATATATATATATATATATATATATATATATATATATATATATATATATATATATATATATATATATATATATATATATATATATATATATATATATATATATATATATATATATATAATAATAATAATAATAAGAGAAGTGCCAATATAATAAATTGTGTTCCACAAATAAAGTTAAACACAGTAGCCTCAAGTCAAAAATAGAAAACTTTTCTCAAAGTACCTCGCACATTCAACAACCAAGTTAGTATTCCCATAAATTGAATGATGACTCACATAAGGTATGGATGATGACACCATAATGAAGTGAGAAAACATGACAGCAACTATCAAAACATTAGATATGATAAACAAAATGGAAACAGGCATATGTACAATTTCGTCAAAAATTAGAGGAAATGTTGCTCCTTTCTATCACCATGTTGAATTGACAATTGGATATCAATCAAGGATCATGGGAGCTTGAGAAGAATACAATCATAGACCATGAAGGTCAGTAGCAAACACAATTCAATCATACTCAAATACTTCATCACAACTCACAAGCATAATGGATGAGGGATCCCACACAATACATCAAAAGGTTCAATCATTCAAGCATGGGGCATTAAGTTAAATGGCTTGAGTTTTATATGGATAAACAGAACCAACATGATCATTAGGTGCCCAATTATAGGCCTCACTCAAGTTCATTGGCCATCAAGCAAATTGCAACAAGATATGCAACATTAATTGGGTACCTTCACTTCAAAAATACATCAAAAATAGAAAAGGATTTCAATAATTCACACAAAAAATTTCTTAACATCTTTGAAGTGTGTAGAAGTCAGAAAGAAAGTCTTAAGTTCATGAATGGTTGAGGAGGGGATCAAATGAGGCCCAAAGTTCAAAACTAGTTGGCCAAACTATCAAAACTAGATAAGTTTTCAAAAATAATTTATGGAAAAATATCAAACCAAGTCAAATAATTCAAGAAAAATAGTTTTTAGATCCTCAATACATCCATGAACCATGATCAAGACCTAAATTTCATTGAAAATCCAGGGAATAATGGTTTTGAAAATGAAACTTGCAATGTAAGCTACAAAACCCTAATTGATTGAATTTTAATCTTAAATATTAATTAGGTAAGATTAAAATTCAAACAATTCAAACCAAGATGATAAAAGTCACAAGGAAACTCTAAATATCATAATACATATTTTTTCACATTTTTTGAATTAATGAAAATATAAAAATAAAATCAAATTCAAGCAATTAATCAATTAAACAAATATTCATATCTCAAAATAAAATTCTAATAAAAAATTAGAAAAATATCCAAACAAAATTATATTCAAATATTAGAATTAAAAACACACATCCCTGATTTTATGTGGAATCTTTGAATTAAAGGAAGTATTAAAATAAAAATCAAACAATCAATTAACAATTAAACTATTATTTAAATGACAAAAATGCAAACCCTAGCAAAAGTTACAAAAAGGTCAAAATAAAATTATATTCAGAATCTATGATTAAAAACAAACTTATATGATTTTTTTGAGGATTTTTGAATTAATGAAAATATTAAAATAAAATTGTTAAACAAAAAAATCAAATAAAACTCCCAAATTAAATCTTCTAATCAAAAATAGGAAAAAATACCAAACAAATTTCAGAATCAAATTCTAAATAATTTTAAGAGTTCAAAACATTTTTTGTGGAATTTTTTAGATCAAAGAAATATTAAAACAAAAATAAACACTAAACAAATAATTAAATAATAGCACAAATTTTTAAACCAATCAAAACATTTTCAAAAATTATTAAAAAAATGCACAACATCAGGAATATTATTTTTAGGTTTCCTGAATTTTTTTATAATTTTCCAACCATTTTTGAGCAAGAAATAAAATCATGAAAATCAATTTATGAAACAAAATTCAATTGAATTAAAAAAACAAATCAGTCAACCAGAGGAGGCCACACCATCATCTTCAACCTCTGGCTAGGACAAAAACGCGCGCAAGATCAAATCCACCACCTCATGTTCCAACCAACATAACATGCTCAATTCTACACCATTTTCCATGAAATCTTGTGCAAATTAAAGCTAACATTTCATACTACACTATGCAATTCGAATCACATCAAATAATTAACCATAGATCATGAAGGAATCGTGTGAAAATGACAAAAACTCACTGAGCAGAAAATTTCAGATGCATCATACATGCACATCTCATCAAATCAAAAGCTCTGAAGCTACAGAAACACTTAATGAACTTCAAACAACATGATTACGAACTCAAATCACACAATGCACGACTAGAAATCAAGATCCAAAGTTAAGAATTCTAACCTTTGAGGCAAAAACAAATATACTATCTCCTTCACTCCATTTGCAAACCAAGCCTCGATCTACAATCCTTATCAATTGGAGAAGAGAATGCAAGAAGAAATACTCAAAACGCACGAGTGAATTGAGAGAATCGAAGAAAATTGCAGAACAAGTGGCTATGGAGTTTTTCGAGCTCAGGGATGAAATGAAGCACCAATGAGGCTCAATGAAGCTTGGCTCTCAATATATAGAGCACGAGGAGGAGGGTAGGATAAGCTTTTCACACTGAAAAACCGTTAGAAAGAATGAATTCCTCTTTTTGCTAAAATGAAGTGTGCACATGCAGCCATCAAATCCCCCGTGCGTTCTCCCTGCTTTTACGTGAATTTCAATTCTTTTTATCTCAGGAAGAAATTAAACCAAAGATTAAGGCTTAAATCCTTGTATTAACCAAGTGTTGGTGATTAGGCATTTTCATGCCACTTTTTTGCAAAACCACGAGTTGCCTTTGCATTTGCCCATGTGCAGCTCAAACTTTGACATGATGGGCCTTAGTACGTTGCAAATTAGTCATGGGCCAAGTTTGAAGTGAAACAAATGGCCACAAATCAAGTTATCAAGAATTTGCAATTTGCATGGTATGCATGAATTAAATGAAATGCCTCAAAATTCGAAAGCTAATAACTTGCTCATATTTTTGAATTTGGACACAAGTGAGCACAATTTGGAAAGGTATTGAAAAGATCTACAATCCCTTAGTTTTGAGTTTTTGCAATTGAATCCATTAAGTTTCTCAAAATTGAGCTTGAAATTCAATAATTTTGGGAAATGACCTATAATTTCACCTTGAGACATGAACTTCCCAAGTCCATAACTCTTGATTTCTTGCCAATTTTTACATGAGACCAAAAGGAGATGAAAGATCATCCTCTTAGCTTTCCAAGCATACTTCGTTTGCATTCTTTTGATCAAAGGTGAATAAAATATGAATTTTTGAAGTTAAGTCCTTATTTTCCAAAATTAGAAACTTTTAGGGTTTCTTCATGAACAAGTTTCAACCTAAACCTCAATCTTTTTGATCCAATGATCAAAATGGACTTGAAATATGAACAGTACACCCTTGAATTGATGATTGGCCAAAAGTTCACTTGGTCAACCTTGACTTTGACTGACTTTGACCAAAATGACCATTTTTCCCCTTTGAATCAATTGATCCACTTCCCTTCAAAATTGATGATCCAAACTTCAAACATATGATCTTCCAAATATATAGAGGCCATGTGCAAAGTTTCACTTCAAAATTCTCAAGAAATCTTGATGAAATCCCAAACCCTAGTTTTGGTTAACACCTTAGGAGACTGATGAATCATCTTCAAAACTTCAAATCCTCTGGGCATCTTGACCAATTTCTTATATAAAGACTTTCCAAATACCAATGAGGTATTGTAGCTCCCAAATCAAGACATGTACATTGATCAATAGCCTTGCTCAAACAAAACCCTAATTTGAATGGTGAATCAAAAGAGTGATTCTTCTTATAATCAAACACAAACTTCAATCCTCTGATGATCCAAAGAGATGGATAAAATATCTTGAGATATGCAATAACTTTTGAGCTTGAAAGATCCAGAGGTTTAGATGATAAGATTCTACTTGAGCAACTTGTCAATGAAATCAACCTTCAAAGCTTGAGGAAGACTTGATAACCAAAGTACTTTGATCCCATCACAATGTATGAATGCAATGCAATGTGATATTCATGATGAAACATAAGCCTAAATCAAGAGGGTAAATTTTGGGGTGCAACAGGATGTGATTGGAGATTCCGCCTTGGTGATCAGCCAAGTAAAAGGAGATTAGGACACTAAGCACCCTAATGTTATCCCTTACAAGGAACTTGTGCTATCCCTGATTCCTCACTTCAAAGAGATCACTTTTGAACATTTCCCCAGGGAAGAAAACCAGTTGGCTGATGCTTTGGCAACCATGTCTTCAATGTTCAAGGTCAGATGGGTTAACGAAGCACTTATGATAACAATTGAAAGATTCGATGAACCTGCTCATTGCTATGAGCTTGACACTGATGCGGAAAAGCCATGGTACCGTGAGGTAATGAGATACCGTGAAGCACGAGAGTATCCAGAGGGAGCATCTATCAATGACAGAAAGTTCTTGCAAAGATTTGCAGCCAAATTCTTCCTAAGTAACGGGATATTGTACAAGCGCAACCATGATTCAACTCTACTCTGATGTGTGGATAAGATGGAGGCAGAGGAAATTATGGAACACATGCACGATGGCCTTTTTGGAACTCACTCATGTGGACATACGATGGCTAAGAAAATCTTAAGAGCTGATTACTATTGGTCAACGATGGAGACCGATTGTCATCAACATTCAAGAACTTGTCACAAATGCCAAATCTACGCTGACAAAATCCATTTACCTCCAATCCCTCTGAATGTCATGAACCCTCTATGGCCATTTGCAATGTGGGGTATTGACATGATCGGAGAGATCAAGCCCACAACTTCCAATGGACATCCCTTCATTCTTGTTGTTATCGACTATTTCACCAAATGGGTCGAAGCTACCTCATTTGCCTCAGTCACCAAGAATGTGGTAGCCAGATTCATCAGACACCATCTCATTTGCCGTTATGGTATCCCCGAAAGGATCATCACCGACAATGGGACTAACCTCAATAATGCCATGATCATGGAATTGTGCACTTAATTTAAGATCAAGCATCACAATTCTTCTCCGTATAGACCGAAAATGAATGGCGCAGTCAAAGCGGTCAATAAAAATATCAAGAAGATTGTGCAAAAAATGGTAGTGACCTATAAGGATTGGCATGAGATGTTACCATTTTCTCTACATGGCTACCGTACTTCAGCTAGAACATCAACTGGGGAAACTCCCTTCTCTCTAGTTTATGGCATGGAAGTTGTTCTGCCAGTGGAAGTTCAAATTCCCTCGTTGAGGATTATGATCGAGGCAGGCCTAGGAGAAGACGAGTGGATTCAAACGAGATTGGATCAGCTGAACTTGATCGATGAAAAGTGATTAGCTGCTATTTGCCATGGTCAGACGTATCAAAAGCGGGTGATCAAGGCTTTCAGCAAAAAGGTCAAACCTCGAGTATATCAAGTTAGTGACTTGGTGATAAGATGCGTCAATTTACCACAAGGTAACCCCAGAGTAAAATTGACTCCCACTTATGAAGGGCCATTTGTTGTCAAGAAAGTTTTTTCTGACGGTGCCATGATATTGACCACCATGGACGGTGAAGATCTCCCGCATCCTATAAACGCGGACATAGTTAAAAAATACTACGCATAAGAGACCCGTTAGGTTGACACGCCTAAGCAAAATGAGTGCATCCCGGCAAACCAAAAGTTTTGAGCAAAAATTAGGGATATACACAAAAGATTGTACACCCGGCAAGTTAAAAACCTGAAGGGGCAACTTGGGCAAAAAAGGGTATCCTGGTGGACCGAAAACCCGAAAGGGCGGTTCAGGCAAAAACTAAGGATTAAAAGCATACGACTATGTCCCGTGAATTCAACAAAGTCAATTCTATCACCAAGGTCCAAGTTCAAATGGTTCAGGATCAATCCAATCAATTTCGATCAACGACAAAGGATGTTCGAAGACATTGGGGCAATAATAGTGCTGGAAGGCAAGGAGATCGTTTCACATGGCTATTTGTTTTCATTCTCAAAATTGTTTTCCTTTTTGGCGATTTCCTCTTACTAGGATCTCCGTATCTATGTACAAAACGGCTATTCATGGGAAAAATATCAATACAAATACACTTTGAAGTGCAAAATTTTCCGTCTTTTGTTTTGAATGCAAATTTGTCCAATGAGTAAAATTGAATGAACATATGCATATGAACATAATTAAAACTATTTGGCACATGGGTCTTGCTAAGCAGTAAGCATCTCTTTTAATGTATGTGAAATAAGCCCCACAGAGTTATCTCATCATCATTATCCCCACCAGGGCGGTGACAATAAACCTTTCCCCAACGGAGTTGCCCATAAAATCTCTTTACACGGGATAATCCCCGGCCAGAGTCTCAACCTCTTGGCAACTTTCTCTCCAGCTAAATCAATTTTTACAAGATTGAAGCTTAGGAGATCTCTTCCTAAAGGGAATTCACCTCCTCAACAGGGTTTATTTCCCCAACAGAGTTATTTCCCCAGCCAAGTGCAAATTTCTAAACCTACAACAATCAAGACACCACGAATTGCCCAGCTGAGCCCATCTTCCCCAGCTGAGTACATCTTCCCCAACCGAGGTTTTTATCCACAAGCGGAGTCCATCTTCCCCAACGGAGTATATCTTCTCTAGCTGAACCCAAATTGCCCAGCTGAGTATATACTCCCCAGCAAGTTCAAATTGCCCAGCTGAGCCCATCATCCCCAGTTGAGTATATCTTCTCCAACCGAGGTTTTCATCCCCAGCGGAGTATATCTTCCAACAAAGGTTTTTATCCCCATCTGAGTATATCTTCTCCAACTGAACCCAAAATATCACAGTTGAGTCCAAATTGCCCAGCTAAGTACATCTTCTCCAACCGAGGCTATTTTCTCCAAACAGAATCTATCCTCCCCAGATGAGCCCATCATTCCCACTGAGTATATTCTCCCCGAGCTGAGTCTGCCTTACCTGATTGAGTCTATACTCTCCAGTATGAATTTACCTTTCAAATGACTGCAAATCACAGAGTCACAACCCCTAATCCCAGTAAAGCCTTCAACAAAGCCTTTATAATTACCAAGAAATGCTATGAAGCCTGGATCCGACTAGATATTAGCATAATTTTCAAGTTATTACTGAAGCCTGGACCCGACCAGATAATAGTTTGACTTCTTCAATTACTGAAGCATGGACCCGACCAGATAACAGTTTGACTTCTTAAGTTACTATGCAGCCTGGACCCGACAAGATAACAATTGATCTCATTTCTAAAAACGCTATGAAACCTGGACCCGAACAAATAATAGCCTAACTCTTCAAATATATAGAAGAACCTAACCTCAAATCCGACCAAGGTTTTAACTTCTTTTCCCCAGTAGAGTTGCCTCTCTATCCCCAACAAATGGCTGAGAAAACCTGGATCCGACCAAGATATTAGTCCTCATTTCCGTCCTTTCAAGAAAGCCGTTGCGAAGCCTGGATCCGACCAGATAGCAATCATCCTCAGAAATTTGTTGTGAAACCTGGAAACCGACCAGATAACAACTAAATCCCCAAACAGTTTATTATTAAGCCTGGACCCGACCAGATAACAATTAACTTCACCAAAGAAATCTGCAAAGCTTGGACCCGACCAGATAATAGTTTTCAACCAAAATTAATGTGAAGCCTGGACCCGACCATATAACAATTAACTCCCCCAAAGAAATCTGCGAAGCCTGGACCCGACCAGATAACAGTTTTCAAGCAGTCTATTGTGAAGCCTGGACCCGACCAAATAGCAATTGACCTCATCAACCTCAGAAATATGCGAAGCCTGGACCCGACCAGGTAACGGTTTTCAAATAGTATATTGTAAATCCTGGACCGACCAGATAAAAATTAACCATGATTTCCGGAAAGACACTATGAAGCCTAGATTCGACCAGATAGTAGTACATCTTTCTAAAAGACCATAAATCCTAGACCCGACCGAATGACTATTCAATTTCAAATAATTTTCTGTAAAGCCTGGATCCGATCAGATAACAATTAATTCATCCTTTCCTCCGGTAAGTTACTGTGAAGCCTGGATCCGACCAGATAACGGTTAACCTCTGCATCCCCATTAAGTTATTGTGAAACTTGGACCCGACCAGATGACTATTCAATTTTAAGAAATTTTCTGCAAAGCCTGGATCCGACCAGATAACAGTTAATTCATCTCTTCCCTCAGTAAGTTGCCATGAAACTTGGATCCGACCAGATAACAACCGACTTTTTCATCCTTAGCAACTGTGATGCCTAGATCCGACCAGATAATAGCTGATATTTAAGTGATGTTCCCCAGCAAAAGTATCCCTTCAATAAAATTTGAAGATATGCATATTCTTCATTTCCAACAGGCAATCAGGGATTCAACCCCCAGAATTTCCACAACAGCAGTCAGGGATTTATTTTCCCAGACGAAAAACACATTTCACATTCATACATCATATCATGTGCATACCGATGCATTTAGCATTATACCAGATCTGGTGGACATCATGAAAGCATCTGCATTTTTACTAACCCCTTTTGTCACAGGTAAAACCGCTAGTTTAGTATGAATCAACAAGAGATTTGTGTTAATACTTCTTCTAGCATTTACCAACATTCCTCAAAATGGCATCTATAAGCCCATTCACCATCCATCTTCGAGTGAAAATTTATGGGCACTCTAGTGTTCAATCATCTTTCACCTTCAATCATCTACCTTAACTTTTGTATTCCTATTTCCATATACTCTCCATTCACTTCCACCTCCAAGGAGTCAGAATATCACCTTGTGGCTGTAAACTTCCATCCTGTTGAGTACGTGAAGAAATTGCTCAGAACATCACCAAAATTCAAGACCAACCTCCAGTTCAAAGAATCCTTTCCAACTGCAAGGTAAGTTTTCTGCTGACTCTCATCATAATTGATTAAGAATTGTCATATTTTGCATGTTTAGCACAATGTAGATATTCTGATCCTGATGATGCACATGTTCTGGAAACTCATGCATCTGCCTGCCTTGAATAGAAGAAATCCCTATTCAGAACTTCATAAAGAAGTTAGGACTCAGAATTAGAATTAGAAAATACATGTTGCTTCTGATATTTCATGAAATTTGTCATAACTGTTCTGTGTGAAATTTATGTTCTGTAAGAAATGACTAAGCTGCAGATGTTCTGACTGGCATTGAAAGAGGCAAAGTTCTGACAATGGCATCAGAACTTCTGAAAACTTCTGAGTTCTCAGAAGATCCAGAACTTCTGAACTTCCATATTTTTGCTAACATGTTTCTCTTTGTGCAGCAAGGCAGAGTCAGAACTTCTGACTTCTTCTATTTTCAGCACTTTGCGCTGATCATGTTTTCTTTCTCTTTTATTATTTTTCCGTCATATAATTTTTTATTGTTAATCAAAAACACCAAAAATATTTTATATTATATTTTCTTTTAACATAAAAAGACAAAAATATTTTCTTAAACAAAACTTACTTCTTTTCTTAAATAAATAAGCATTTTACATTTCCTGTACATTCTTATCTATTTCAATATGGTTGTAATAGTAACCTAGAATTTTAACTTGCAACCCCCATTCATAAATATGTACCCCCATCCCTAAAAATATTGTAATAGCGTAGGACTTTACATTTCCGCACTGTTATTGCTTCTAATATATGCTAGTAATATATGCTCGCACACTTACACCCTTAGGGTAATTCCACTTGCTTCCTTACAAAAATGGCCATGTTATGCATGTGGGATGTCTTAGCACAAACAAATCGAAAAATTCAAGATCATAGTCCCTCGTTGATGCTATCAAAGTTGAATTTCAAAATGATCTTAGTCCCTAAAGAAAAAGTACTAAGACATCTCACAACATTGCTATCATGGTCATACGATGACCCAACGCTCATCCCTTCACATCCAACGATGGGGCTTCTTACCAAATCAATGGTAAGATAGCTACATCTAAAGGAGGAGGAAAAGCATATCTAAAACCTTTTGAGTAGGTAGATTACTTTTAGTTACTTGCTCACTCTCAAAACAAATATCCTTGCTATTTTCAAAACAATCACATACACTTTCAAAACATCTTCAAAACACTTTCCAAGACATGAAATATTTTCAAAAGCTCAACACTTTGTATACGTTCTTACGAACGAGAACTATTACAAAGTTTGCCTAAACGATGGCACCTTTTCAAAATACTTTCAAAACCCACATCACAAAGCACATTTCAAAACAAAAGCAAGTGATCTAGCAAGTAACTAAGAGCCCATGGAAAAACATGGATGAAAAGGGTTCTAATACCTTCCCTTTTCATAATCTACCCCCCGAACTCAAGAAAAAATCTCTAAAGGTATTTCCTGTGCTTTTTCACCTTTCCTTATTGGATAAAAGAAAAGTCGGTGGAGACTCTTGCTAAACCGTAACATTTGTGAACACAAACTCAAAACCTCAAGTCAGTTCTCCCACCGTATCACAATGTCTTTTATGGGTTTGCAAACATATTTTGAATCACTTCGCACTCGGTCGGGATTAGTGACTGTGGAGATTTTGACTGAGTGCGCAGTAAGTCAAAATTAGTTTGAAACCCATTTGCAAAAAAGACTGTTGATTAACTTAATTTGTTCGTGAAAATAGTTTGATGCTTGGTTTGTTTTTTTAACTGTATTAATTGCGAAAATCCTGATTAATCCATGATAAAAAAAAAATTTAATGCAATATATGAGAAAATAATATATGTACATGAGTTTTTTGAGAAAATAATTTATTTGCATGATAAATAAATAGTATTTATATGTGATATTAAATAATAATATAATAATAAATATGTAAAATATTAATAATAATAGTAATTATTATAAAAAGCAATAAATAATATAAAAAGAAAATAGGATTAAAAATATAAGAATTATAAAAAATATAGAAAATAATTAATTAGATCAGGGGGTGAAATTTGTATTAATAAGTAAAAATGAAGGGGTGTTAAAAGTAACCTGACTGGGCCCATTAAAGTTCAGGCAAGGAGGGGGTATAATTCGTTTGGAGTTTTAGTAAATTGTGGATAGGGGGTGTAAAAAATAACGGGCTAGGCCCAAACGCGGTTGAGAAGGAGTCCAGGGTGATTTTATGTTACGTGATGCATAGCCTTAGGGTGTGGCTTGACCTTATGGCCGTTTGATCAAAATCATAGGGATGACAAACGCGAGAGCATGATTATTACTAAGGGCGCAGTGCATGGGATACAAACGAATAAGATTTGTTTCTTATTCATTTTTGTTTTTTCATTCTTTAAAGTGTTTATATTAATACTCTCTCTCTCGTACCTCACCTTCTTCCTCTCTCGCTACCCCATACCCTTACCCCTTCACTTTCTTATAACAAACTTCACCCAAAATCGGCGGAGGCGTATCAACCCGTACACTTAATCAAAACCCCATCAAAACCCCAAATCAATAATTAGAAAAAAAGCAAAATCTAAGTTTACCCCCTCACGATTTTCTGTTTTCGATGGTGTCTGATTTACGACTGACCTCCCTTTCTTCCTCTTGGTTTGCAGGACAACGATGGCGAGAGCGATGGAGGATTCAGCGATGTCCAGCGGCGGTGAGGGTTGTCAGCAGTGGTTTAAGGGCGATTAGGGTTTCCGATCTCGAAAGTCCAATCGTCCTTCCTTTCTGATTTTAATGGTGCAAGTGGGTTTGCTCTTCTGCGTTTCGATTTTTCTTCCCAATTTTTGTCTCAGCCTCCAGATCCTCCTCTATCTTGTTCTTGTTTTGTAAGAAGTCCCCGTCTCTCTCTTTTGTCCAGGAACCCCCTTTCTGTATTTTTATTTTTTAGTATTTATAATAGTTAGTTTTATTTTAGGGTTTAAGAATTGTTAGCATAGATTAGGAAGATTACGAGATAAATTAGGGATTAGGTTTTAGTAATGGTTAATGTAATTGATTCGAATTTTTTGTAATTGATTTGTTTTCATTTTGTAATGTCAAGATTCTTTCCAGATTTTGCCATTTAGAAATGATTTTGAGATTTGTGCTTGAGATTTTGGATTTCTGATTTTAGAAATCTACTGTTTAAAAGATTTGATGAAGATCTGTAGATTTCTTTAATTTCTACAGTACCTGTTTGTTGATAAACACACGCGCGTGATTTTTGGACAATCGGTACAATATTCGTTTTTAGGAAATTTGGGCCAAATTCTGGAGTTTTTGCCATGCGTTTTTTTTCAATGCAAATTCGGCCTGCTGCATTTTTACCCCTTAGCCCATCCGATATTTTTGTTAATACAACCAAGAAATGATTAACCTCCAAAACAGGCCCAAATGCCTTTTTTTTCTCAACATTAAAACAACAAAACAAATCAATATGGACTCCACGTTTTTCTTCTTAATGCATATTGGGCCCAGTCTGGTTTCACTAATATAATCCAAAAGATTTTTCTAAACAACCATTATAATAATTAATACAATATCTTCTAATAATAAATGAAAACATTGATAAAAGTTTATCAGCAAAGATGTATCATATTTTTTTATAAAGAAATATATATTATTTTTTTATTAAAATAATAATATCGAATAGTTAAAAATAATATCTTTTCTAAAGCAGTAAAAACGCGAGACCACAATGCCTTAGTTTTATAAAAACTTAATAGGCCTATACATTAATAAGCACCCCCCTCTTTACTGTTTAGCCCCACCTAAAATGGGCTTTTACTTTTACCCTCTCTTTTAAACTAATAACAACTATTAGTAGTAAGAGCTGAATAATTTTATTTCCGAATCGCATGGACCATCGGCCAACATGTTACGCGAATGGGTTCACAGATGCACGTGTCTTTTTACTTTAGAAAGTCCCATTTTTGCGAATTAAAATACACCTCCTAGTCTTGGGTAAAGATGGACCATCAGATACTGATGTACCATCTTTAATTAAATATTTCTTCTTTTTCGATCTCGAAGAATATAATCATCGAGGTAGGACAAATTTGGGTTACGACAACTGCCCTTATTCAATTATCTTTCAATCGAATAGCGTGAGAAAACTCGAGTCTTGTGCATTTTGATTGAAAATTTATTGAATACTTGAAGTATCCCAAAATTTGTCTGACAAACATAAGGTTATACTGATGTAGCATACCCTTATAAGTCTTAAGGAAGTAGGCAAAGCTGATGATATATCGCTTACCCGGGATTGATAACGAGGCAGATAGTGCAATTCTGTATGTCTTGGCTTATTCACCCATCTGGAGGGTGAGTATAGCAATGATTGATGATGCATGGCTGCTTGAAGACTGAGGCCACGAGTTACGTTTGTGAATCGCTGCATGACGTCTAAGGAGATGTTTTGAGCATGAATATATTTCGGCTCAGAGGCTATGTGTTTGAGTTGGAATAACGCATTGCAGCTTAGAGGCAATGTGTTGGTTTGGATAATACATTGCGACTTAGAGGCAATGTGTTGAGTTTGGATAATACATTGCGGCTTAGAGGCAATGTGCTGATTTTTGAGGGTACGTTGCGGCTTAGAGGAAATGTTCTAAGTTCTGAGGATGCATTGCAGCTTAGAGGCAGTGTGTTGAGTTTTGTTTTCTTTTGAGCACCGCAGCCTGAAGTCTGAGGCTATGATCGGTGTTTATGGAATAACGAAATGTATTGCTGCATGAAGTCTGATGCAATGGGTTAAAATTTTGTTTTTCATTGCAGCATGAATTCTGAGGCGATGATCGGTGTTTATGGAATAAAGGAACATATTATTGCATGAAGCCTGATGCAATGGGTTATCGTTTTGCAAATTGTTGCATGAAGTTTGAGACGATAAGCTAGATTTGGTTTTCGGACATCACTGCATGAAGTCTGAGGCGATAGTTTGTGTTATGGAGTAAAGAGATATACATTGATGCATGAAGTCTGAGGTAATGAGTTTGGTTTGCGAATCGCTGCGTAAAGTCTGGTGCGATAGGTTGGATTTTATGGAATAAAGAAATACACCGCTGTATTAAGACTAAGGCAATGGGTCAGATTCATAAATTGTTGCGTGAAGTCTGATTTGATAGGCTGGATTTTGGTTTCAAACATCGCTGCATGAAGTCTGAGACAATGGTCTGGAGTTTGGAACACATTGCTGCATGAAGTCTGAGACAATAATCTGTGTCGCAGAATAAGGGAACGCACTGCTTCATGAAGACTAAGGCAGTGGGTTAGGATTTCAAATCACTGCATGAAATCTGATGTGATAAGCTAAATTTGTTTTGAACATCGTTGCATGAAGTCTGAGAAGATGGTCCGGAGTTCGGAATACATTGTTGCATGAAGTATGAGGCAATGGGTTAGGTTCACGAATCACTGCGTGAAGTCTGATGTGATAAGCTACATTTGGTTTCGAACATCGCTACCTAAAGTATGATACGATGGTCTGAGTTTGGGTAATGCATTTCAGCTTAGAGGCAATGTGCTGGTTTGGATAATATATTGCGGCTTAGAGGCAATTGTTGATATGGAAATATACATTGTCGCTTAGAGGCAATGTGTTGAGTTTTGTAAATACATTGCGGCTTAGAGGCAATGTGTTTGAGTCGGAATATATATTACGGCTTAGAGCCAATAGACTGATCTGGAAAGATACATTGTAGCTTAGAGGAAATGTGTTTGAGTTGGATGATATATTGTGGCTTAGAAGCAATATATTGAGTTTTGACAATGCATTGCGGCTTATAGGCAATGCAATGGGTTTTGAGAATGCGTTGCAGCTTAGAGGCAACATACGGAGTGTTGAGAATTCATTACGGCTTAGAGGCAATGTGTTGAGTTTGAGGATACATTGCGGCTTAGAAGCAATGTGTTTGAGTCAGACGATATATTGAGGCTTAGAGGCAATTTACTGATCTGGAAGGATACATTGCGGCTTAGAGGCAATGTGTTGCGTTTTGCAAATACATTGTGGCTTAGAGGCAATGTGTTTGAGTCGGACTATATATTGCGGCTTAGAGGCAATATGCCGATCTTCGTGAATACATTGCGGCTTAGAGGAAATATACTGAGTTAGATTATATATTGCAGCTTAGAGGCAATATACTGAGTTTCGCGAATACATTATGGCTTAGAGGCAATATACTGAGTTAGATTATACATTGTGGCTTAGAGGAAATATACCGATTTTCGCGAATAAATTACGGCTTAGAGGCAATATACTGAGTTAGATGATATATTGAGGCTTAGAGGAAATATACTGAGTTTCGCGAATACATTGCGGCTTAGAGGCAATGTGTTGGCTTGGATAATACATTGCGGCTTAGAGGCAATGTTTTGGGTTTTGAGGATACATTGCGGCTTAGAGGCAATATGTTGGGCTTGGATAATACATTGCGGCTTAGAGGAAATGTAATGGGACTTGTAAGGAACTCATCACTGCGGGAAGACTTAGGTAATGGGCTGAATGTGTCACAGCATGAAGACTGAAGTGAGAGGTTGAACGTAGGAGAAGTATTGTATTGGTTGACCCTTAGATAGTTGAATCGAGGGTGAAATTATTTGTCTGTTTGCTAGGAAATACATGTGTATGCATGTGTATTGAATGTTGTATGTATGCAAAATGTATGATGTTTGACATTGATATGGAACCCTGAATATATGCGTAATGTATGTAAAAAATGTATAGTGTATGTATGCTATGCAAATTGTATGTATGAAATATGCGTAAGATATGTGTATGCCTTGAAATGTTATGAAGACTATTCCTGGGGTTCTCTCCTTTAAACCATTGACTTAGAGTTACCAATTCCTGGCATTGTATGTCGTGTCGTCATAGCATTTTTGAACTTGAACATGGTGGGAAATGTTAGAAAAAGTTAAGCATTGATTTTGTATTGCAGGCGTAGACGTAGACGTAGACGTAGGTGTAGATAATGGCATATGCGTAGATTTGTATATCGTAAGCGCAGGTGTAGACATATGTATTGGCATATGTGTGGTCTCTATAAACGCGGGTGTAAGCGTAGACGTATGTAGATTCGTATGTTATAGGCGCAGGAGTAAGCGTGGACGTATGTAGATTCGTATGTAGTAGGTGCATGCATAGACGTATGTATAAAATTGGCAGGAGTACACATGTGCGTGGACGCATGTGCGGACGTAGACTTTGTGTTGCAAGCGTAGGCATAGGCGCTGACATGTATATGGACGTAGACTTTGCATAGGGACGCGTAGATATATGTATAGATTTTGTATCTTGAGTGCACGCATAGGTGCAGACATGTGTATGGACGTAGGTGTAGATATAGGCGTAGACATGTGTATAGATTTTTATATTGTAGACGTAGGAGTAGGCATTGCCATGTGCATGGACGTAGACGTGGATTTTCTTTCGATATTTTTCTAACCAAAAATGTTTTTTTCGATGTTTTGTCAAATTCTTTTATTTTGTTAATTCCCCGAAATGATTTCAAGACAATATTCACAAGTAATGATCGTAATATTTTGCAAACAAGTCTGATAAAAGAAAAAACACAATTTAAAAAATGCAAAGAAAGCAAGTATTTTATTAATATGCCTCTGAATAGGCGAGAGTACAAGATGCAATTCCTAGAAAGAGGTAATTACAGAAATTTTGAAGCTGTGAATGGAAATGAAAAATGATAATCGCTGCTACTGCTCCCCAATATCCTTTTAATGATCTTATCTCCTTTGCTTCTGAGTTGAATGATTCAGATCTATCTCTCCCTTCGTGGTTCATGGTCGCAGTTCTCAGATCGCAGTCTTTTTGTTCTTTATTTCTTTTTGAATGATCCCTAATTTTTCCTTGATTTCCTTTTAGGGTTCTCAATCCTCCAGGATTATTTTTTTGTCTATATGCCCCTAATTTTTTCCTGGATCACCCTTTAGGGTTTTCGATCCACCGGGGCGCTCCTTTTTGCCTAAGTCGCCTGTTTAAGGTTCGAGCTTAGCGAGCTTCTTATACATAGTGTTTTTGACTGCGTCTAAATTTTCTGGGAGCGGTAGTTCTTCCCCATCCATTATTGTGGAGACAAGATTACCACCGGGGGATGCTGTTTTGACTACATACGGACCTTCGTAATTGGGGGTCCATTTACCGCGTGAGTCGAGGCGAGGTAGCAGAATCTTTGTGAGTACTAGACCATGTCGTGGTTCATCTTGTACAGTATACTGTTACTTTGAAAGAATTCCGAGGCTAATTCTCGTAGGGTTTGTTTTCCAGTGCTAGAGCCATTTTCTGGATGTCGTGAAACCAAGGCCTATTATATAGCAAGGCAATGTGCGGGCTCTTCGAAGCGTCTGTTTGTGGTGCGTGATTCATGGTTTGACCAACTTACTTTGAATATAGACGATATAGTTACCAGGGCGTCCGTCATTTGATTTCATTTTTGTGGGAACGTGATTGAAAATGATTTTTTTGCGACCTCCGCAGTCGGTTTTAAAACATGATCTTGATAGGGAATCAGTTTTGGATGTTTAGTATCCCGTTCACTATTGAATTGGTATATGGCTTGTGAGCATTCTTTGGGGGAGTCAATACTGCCCCTATATCGTGCCCCAGTGTATTTGAAGCTTCGTTGAACGTGGATACCCAATGTGCCCCTGGCTCGGGTTCTTCATCAGATCTTGGTATTTCGTAGTTGTTTATTTTTATGGCACTGTCTGTATTCGACTTTGGCCTATTTTTTTAGATATGCGCAATAACTGGATCAACTTCTTTGGGGCTCCGCTCTAACATTGCCTCTTTGCTTGGTTTCCTATGTGTTCAGATTAATGGTCCTAATGGCCTCTTAATATGGTTGCGTATTGTTAGATTTTCTTTTTTATCTCCCTCTCTGTTTTTTTAGAGAGTTCAAGATCTTTATCATCTTCCTCTTTAGCTTGGTTGATAGGAGAATCAAAATTATATCGGATCGCAGCAGTAGCATTATCTATGGTTTTGAGCATGAATTTGCACCTTTATCATGTTTTGGTTCCGATTTAGTATATGAACATTTGAAAATGCATATGCAGAGAAAGTATTGCCATTTTTAAATTTAAGATATAAATGTAAGAGATAGACAGGGATCTTAATTGAAAACAAAATATAACTTTTATTAATCACAGATATTGTCTGAAACAAAATGGGGAACCCTTACAAGCAACCCCTATGTCTCGGGCTTGGGATAGGTTCTTTCGAAAACAAGAAAAATTATTTAGGAAAGAAAAAGATCTCAGGAATCTCCATGGTCGTCCATCTTTTGAGTTTTTTCTCTTGGGGAGCATTCTTGGATGACTTCAGTTGCCCCTTTGGTGTTGGCTTCGTTGAATATTTTTGCCCCATGTCTGGCATGCACTACTCCATTGTTGACAGAGGTCCCTTGGATTGGAGGAAAATGTGCTTCTCCCTTCAAAGCAACTTTATATTCTTCTTCAGGGTATTGTCCGAACTGGACTATCCCCTAGTCCCCTAGCCTTTGTAGAGCTCTTTCGAAAGCTTCATTGTGTCCTAGCGGGAGTCCGCATTATTGGTTAGAGTCTGTAGGGTATGAGATGCCCCTGATTTCGGTGGAGGTAGGACAAACCCTTTAGTTTCAGATTCTTGTTGGGCCACGACAGACTTTTGGGGTCTTGCCTCTAACTCTTTCCTTAGTTGGTGACCGCCTGATGCACCACTAGTCTAGGTTACCTCTTCGAAAGCTTCCCTGGGAATCTGGTCTTGTCGGTCAATAATGTTTTTCAAAGCTATGAGAACTTGACTCATATCCCCTTTCATTGAACTTACGTCGCCCTTTACTTGGTCGAGGTCTTCTTTGAACGCAGCCTGAGTTTCCTCGATTTTCTCCATTTCTTTTTGTTAATAGGCCCCGGTTTGATATGGAGGCCAAGAAAGTGGCAATCTTCTTCTACCAATGGTTCAGCTGGAGAGATGTTTGTGAAAAATGAATTTTGACATGATATGCAGGTGTTCGTAAATGCATGCACGCTGTGATACGATGGAAGAACTGACTGTTATACTGGTTTGCGTTTTTGTTCGCAAATGTTGCGGTAAGCAAGAGTCGCCACTGACTTTTATTTCATCCAACAAAGGAAAAGGAAAAAGACAGAAAAAACCTTTTTCGAGATGTTCCTGAGTAAGGGGGGTAGATTATAGAAAGGGAAGGTGTTAGAACCCTTTATATCTGTGGTTTTCCACGGGCTCTTAGGTACTTTCTCGTTCTTAAATTGCTTTTGTGCTTGTGCTTTTGAAAAGTTTTGAAATTTTCCTTAGTGCGGAGTTTCACTTTATGGTAACCCTTGTATCAGTCCTCAAGGGTGTGATAAAATGTTTTTGAAAACTTTGTTTAATAAGCTTGTTTGAAAGTGTATGTGTAAGAATTTGTTGTTTTGAGCAAGTACCTAAAAGTTTCTACCTACTCGAAAAAAGTTTGTTCATTTTATTATTTCCTTTATACAATGCTATCCTACTATTAAGGAGTAGGTAGCTCCATCGTTAGAGTTTAAGGGACAATCGAAATGGACGAAAGGGAAAAATACGATCACTAAAGCAATGGTTTAGAAACCTTAGTAATTACCCTGGAGTCCTAAAGATCTTTCCCATGCAACATTCAAATGGGTCATTTTTTATCTTTTGGGACTAGAGGACAACCACTAAGACTCCATATACTTCATGATTGTTTACCTGTTATACCCCAATTTTTGCCCCTAAGATTCCTCATCATACTTTATACATTTCACACATAGCATTGGTCCCACGGTTACAGGATCGAAGAGCTTTGGCATTAGGGTTTCTCTCTATGAATTAAGGTTGCTACCTTAATTAGAGTTGATTCAAGTGATGCTCTCATCATTCTTGATACAAAACTAGGGTTTTGGAATCACAAGTACCATACATATCATCCTTGGCAAGGTTCCTTAAGCTACAATATCATTTTATCAAGATTTATCAATGTCCAAAGAATTAGGGTTTCTCCTATGTTATGCTTGAACTTGGTATTAGATTTCCAGCAAAGGTGTGTCATACTAGGCTTTGTCCTCAAGGCTACAAGGATCATCATTGTCTCCTTATTATGATTTCACTGACGTCATTTAGGGTTCCTCTTAATTTCTTATACCACAAGTCAACCCTTCTCAAGAGGCTTAAAAGATTGAATCGGGGTCTTCCTTCTGTTATGATACTGGTCAAGTGATTAGAGTGTTGCTTTGGGGTTTTTCCGAGTTAAGGAGTTTCCTAATGCTCAAGAGTTGGGTTAAAATCTCATTAACCTTTCAAATAGGATTGGGTGGTCTCTTGAGTTTATAATTCAACTGAGGGTTGAAGTTCATTAACCAAGCATGATAAAAGAATAAAATCGTGATTTCTTTGAGGACAAGGTCATGTTGCCCATTCAAGTATTTGTTGTTTGCAAACTGATTTGGTTTCATTATGATGAAGTATTATTTCAAGTGTGTCCTTTCCAAGTGATTTAAAAAGCATGGTGCAAGGTATTGACATTTGATTTCATCAAGGCGTCGAAACTCTTAAGTACATATAATTTTTCACGATGTCAAGAACAAGAGTGCAAGCATGCGAGTGATTACTTGAAATTCAGGGTACGAGTTCAAGTTTTCAATGTTTGTTTTGAGTACAAGCTACCAAAAAGCAAGAGAATTCCTCATTCTAAAAGAAGGCATTCCTCGTAATTTTGCAAGCAAAGTTCTTTTATTCAAGAGGAAATTTCGATTTCATTCAATTTTGAATACATTATTCAAAGTTTGCTTCAAGTCTCATTCAATTATGCTTGAATTATGCAAGATTCCTTCAAGGTTCTTTTCAAAAGTGGTGCATTGTATTGATTCAAGACTCAAAATTTCAAATTCACTTTGCAAGTCAACATTCAATCAAGAGTTTTCAATGTCCATGTCAAGTTCAAACTTCAAGTGTCATTCAAGTTTGTAAGACAAAATGAAAAGGTTCATCATTCCATTACATTCTTGAAATATTACATAAAACAAAAATTACAATATAAGTTCAGTCAGGATCGATTACAAGTTAATACGACCATCATTCAAATGATCGAGACACATAGAAAATACCATTAAAAAACCTATGATAATTTGTTTCTAAACTTTAAAAAAAAAAAACAGTTCCATATGTGCTTCCAAACATGACTCCACTTTGCTTGCTATCCATAAACTCTCGCCATGCGCCAAAGGTAGCCATTTCGGTCTAGAAAATTCAATGATTTCAGCCATGTACTTCATTAAACAGCCTGTATCAAATAACCAAACGAAATCCAAATTAGACCTGGCATAATAGAAAATAAACTGTCTATCCAAATCGAGTCTCTTGTTTGTTTTCTAACCAACTGATTGTAATAGATGATAGACGAAAAAGAACTAACAGGTCATAATAGCTATTCTTCAACTAACTTGCCTGATGGTGTAAACAACTTTCAGAACAGAATATTATCAAATTTTCCAACCAACTTTCCAGCTCAGTTAATCTACTCCCAAAGGAATCCAGTTCACAAATCAACTAACAAAATCCAATAACCAACTTTTAAACTCCCTATTTTCCAAACTAACTACTACCAATTTCGACCTCGACCACCAATCTATAACCTGAATTTAGAAAGCCAAAGGTTGAGATCTCATTACCTCCAACCAGCTTCACTAACAGAAAACAATCTGACAACAAACTTCTACAACAACCAAAGTAGAAAGTAAACTTCTAACTGCATTCATAACTAACCGCCTAACAACCTAGTACAAACTCCCTAACCGATTCCCATTGCCTTTCTAATTTATAACCATGATCGGCCAACTAACATGACCCACTGAGTCATTCAACCTAACTAACTTAGTCCAAGCTAATTAACTAAACAATTGTTTCACTAACCACCTCCATAATAGAATTCCCAACCTAACAACCTCTAACTTACTTTTCTCCATAACAGTTTCTAACCATTCTAATAACCCCCTAACTGTTTCTAATTGATTTCCAAAAACCAACGTAACAAACTCACAACTAACAGTTCATAATAGAAATTTCAAAACTGCATCTAAGACCTCTAACCAACTCTCAATCCAACCCTCCTTCTCATAACTGAATTTCTCAATCCAAAGGCTTAGATTAATCCTCACTCAACTGAATCCCAAGCCCTCAACAATCTATATAACATAATACAAAAGAAGAAGGAAAAAGGTTTTTTTTTTCCGGTGGAGACATAACAAAGATTATCCATGAAAACTCACTAGAAAATTCAGAAGAAAGCCTTCAACTTCTCTCTGCAACTTCATTGCCCATGGCTTCAAGCTTCAATCACTAAAAGACTCTGGAAATTTTCTCTTCACTCCCACTTCTGCTGCTTCGTTTCTTCCACCCACTCCCCATAGTCATTTTGAATCCACGCTTTATCTTCATCATCTCTGTAATATGCTTCAGGGATCTTCTTCATAAACATCAATTTTCCATTGAGTTTTATCATCATCTCGACACAGAGCTTGAAGCGGTTTCAGAAACACTGTAACAACAACACAATCAATATCAACGCATCTCATCATTCTCAAATCATCAATCGCTATCAACAATTCTGCTTCTTTGCATCATTGCTGAGCTTCGTATCTACAAATTCATAACAAAAAAACTCGAAGAAGACAAGGGAACAAAACAAATTTTAAACCCAGAATCGAGTAGAGTATACCTGAGCCAGCTGTAACACCCTAATTCTACCCCAAGTAATTATGCAACATAAATCAGAGTTATAAAATTTCAATCATACAAATGAATCAGGTCGTCACAAATTCTTCTAACAAATTCATTGCATTCATCATGGATATATAACACTTCTTCAAACATCGGATGAACCATCAACATAACATGTTTAATTAAATAAATCAACATCTATGCAGCAGAATTCTGAATAATGTCTCTAACAGAACAACAACTTCGAAACATGTCATATTTAATAATAATCAATTTAAAATTCAACAACTGAAAATCATCAATCAAAACAGCAAGCGTTCATCCCCCCGAGTGTTACATATCAGAGCAATGACACCGACTCGAACTATTGAAGGTATACAACCTTCACTCTCGATTACCTGCACGTTACCAACATAGAGGCAACATTCAAACAGAAGGGGTGAGATATCTAACAATATAATAAAGCGCATGATAATTAATATATTAAATTAGGTCAACAACATCACCACTTCTCATCTCATAATCAACGACAATCTCAACAATAATATACATTCATCAACATCAAAATACACTTCTTTATGAAATCATATAATGCGAATCAATACTATGCAAATGCATGTGGTACCATTGGACCAGAACTCCCATCTAAAAAATTTTCCAATTAATAGAGGCATTAACAAGGCATAGCCTTCATCTCAAAATTTGCCAATCCAGGCCATCTCAACGAGCATAAGCTCCATCTCAAAAATGAAATGTATGCGACACAACCATGAATGTAATGATAACACCCAAGTTAACAACATCTCAAATCATCTCAAAACATCTCAAATAATCATCTCAAATAATCATCTCAAAACATCTCAAATAACCATCTCAAAACATCTCAAATAATCATCTCAAGAACATCTCAAATAATCATCTCTAAAACATCTCAAATAATCAAAATAATTCATCAAACATCATTTATTTATTAATAACTTCTCATTTATAACTCAGCAGTATTTAATATCCACAGAAAAAACAACATTGTCATTTTGCAACTCTAAAGTCAAGACCGTTACTTTCCTACTGTTATAGCTAAACATCAGCTTCTAAGCATCTAACGTCCATCGCTCTGCACAAAACAACGCAAGGTTCATCCAACTTCTGACCACGCAACATCTAACCAACGCTATTTCTAAGTGCACAACTTCTAATGACGCAACCTCTGGGCGACAAAATCTTCTGTATACTATAACTTATGACTAATGCAACCTCTGATCAGATGCAACTTCTTATCATCTCATCTTCTGACCACCCAACCTCTGACCAGATACAACTTTTGATCATCTCATCTTCTGACAATGCAACCTCTGATTAGATACAACTTCTGATCATCTCATCTTTTGACCACCCAACCTCTGATCATTACGTCTTCTGACTAATGCCATCTTCTGACTAATGCAACTTCTAGCATCAGAACTGCTACCTTTCACTATGCCACGCATCTTCTAACAACTTACGTCTAACTTCAGAACTTCTATCTTGCACTAACCTAACGCAGCTCTAGTCAACACACTTCTGCTTTCAGAATTGCTACTTTCTATTCATCCTATTATTCTAATTCCTTGCCTGATATCAATCTAACTATGAACATTATTAACCAATTTCTATTCTCCAAATTAACGCATTAGTTCTAATACAGTAGCGCCTATTATCAATTGCTAAATTCTGAGTTTTCTGTACTGCAACATTTCTATGTTTCTTCTTCCCTGCTATCATTACGGATTCATAAGTAAAGCCTTAAACCTAATCTAATCGTGAAAATTTATCACCCATAAATTACCTTATAATTCTACAGAAATTAAACAACATCAAGACATCATTGTTCATCCAAAATTCATCGGTTCTCATCACACAACAATCATATATTTCAATTCAAGAACAAGACAAAAATCACCTCTAATCCCTCATACCAATCATCATAAACCCAATTATAGAGTTAGAACCCCACCCTTACCTTGGATTTAAGGTCGCTCTACAATTTCCGGTTGAATTCACGTTCTTGTCGTTTTCCACTTTATCTAGTAGCTTGCACGTTCTCTTCCAAATCCTTATTTCTTTCTACTTCTTCTTTCTTCTATTCTAACAACAAATAATAAAATAACCATATTATTCTATTATTACTTATTGGGCTTAAAACCAATACACCCCCTTATTACTTTTATCCTCCCAAAATAAGCCCACATTAAATAATATTACACTTTTAATATTATTTCACCACATAATATTATATCTCTAATATTATTTCTCCACTTAATAAAATAAATCCAATTAATTATAACACATCATCACAAATATTCCAAAAAATAATTTAATTAAATAATTCATTAAATTACGGGCGTTACAAATCTCCCCCACTTAGAATATTTCCGTCCTCGAAAATTTACCTCAATCAAACAATTCAGGATAGGAGTCTCGCATCTTGCTCTCCAACTCCCAAGTCATGCTTTCACCAGCAGCTCCTAGCCAAACCACTTTAACCAAGGCAATCTCTTTTCCCCTCATAGTCTTCATTTCATAATCCGCGATCCGTACAGGCATCGTCTCCACCGTAAGATTATCCTGTACTTGCACATCGTCCATATGAATCACATGAGATGGATCTGAAATATACTTCCGAAGTTGCGACACATGAAACACATCATGCAAATTATAAAGATTAGGCGGTAAAGCCACTCTATAAGAAACATTCCCCACTCTCTCTTAAATCTGATACGGTCCAATAAAACGAGAAGTGAGCTTCTTAGACTTCAACGCTCGCCCAACACCAGTCACAAGTGTAACTCTCAAAAACACATGATCACCAGCTTGAAATTATAAATCTTTCATTTGCTTGTCATGATAACTCTTCTGTCTACTTTAAGAAGCTTTCATCTTTTCTCCAATAAATTTCACCTTCTCAGTAGTCTCACGAACAAGTTCAGGTCCAAGAACTACACTTTCACCAGATTCATGCCAACATAACAGAGTTCTACATCTTCGACCATACAATGCTTCAAAAGGTGCCATCCCAATACTAGAATTGTAACTGTTATTATACGTGAACTCTATCAACGGAAGATAAGTATCCCACGAACCTCCCAGCTCAAGACCACATGCCCTCAACAAGTCTTCCAACGATTAAATCGTCCGTTCAGTCTGACCATCTGTCTGAGGATGATACGCTGAACTCAACCTCAACTTAGAACCCAACGCCTCTTGCAAACTCTTCCAAAAATCAGAAGTAAATCGTGAATCTCTATCTGACACAATGCACAAAGGAACACCATGCAGTTTCACAATCACACTGATATAAATCTTAGCCAACTTCGACACTGGAAAACTGATGTTAATAGGAATAAAGTGAGCTGACTTCATAAGCCTATCAACAATCACCCAAATAGAATCATGCCTTATTAAAGTATTAGGCAACCCTGTCACAAAGTCCATTGAAATACTATCCCATTTCCATTCTGGAACTTCCAACGGTTGCATCAATCTTGCATGCTTCTTATGATCAACTTTCGACTTCTGACAAGTCAAACATGCATACACAAACCGAGCCACATCACTCTTCATCCTAGGCCACGAAAACAATCCTTTCAAATCTTGATACATCTTTGTAGCTCCTGGATGAATACTCAACTTACTTCTATGACTCTCTTCAAGTATCACTTTCTTCATCTCAACATCATCGGGAATACAAATCCGGCTATGAAATCTCAACACACCTTGCTCATCTAGCTTAAAATCATTATTCTCATACTGGTCAATCCCAACCATCAAATCTACCAGCTTCATATCCAACTTCTGAGCTTCTCTGATACTGTCTAAAAATTCATTATTAATCTTCAACATACCCAGCATAACACTCTGCGGAGTAACCTCACAAATGAAGCTCATATCTCTGAACTGCTCAATCAATTCCAACTCTTTAATCATCATTGCTGACATATGTAAAGTCTTTCGACTTAACACATCAGCTACCACATTTGCTTTTCCTGGATGATAATTCAAACCAAAATCATAATCCTTTAACAATTCTAACCATCTTCGTTGCCTCATATTTAGCTCTTTCTAATCAAACAAATACTTTAAGCTCTTATGGTCACTAAATACTTCAAATCTAGAACCATAAAGATAATGCCTCCAAATCTTCAATGCAAAAACAACTGCAGCAAGCTCTAAATCATGCGTAGGATAGTTCTTCTCATGAGTCCTTAACTGCCTTGACGCATAAGCAACTACCTTACCATTCTGCATAAGCACACCTCCTAAACCCATCTTAGAAGGATCACAATAAACCACAAAAGGCTCTTCTGGATTATGCAACATCAAAATCGGAGCCGACGTCAACCTCTTCTTCAATTCTGTAAAACTTTCTTCGCACTGAACATCCCATACAAACGCTCTACCTTTACAAGTCAACTTAGTCAACGGAGGTGACAACTTAGAAAACCCTTCGATAAACCTTCTATAATAACCAGCTAATCCCAAGAAGCTTCTAATCTCAGTAGCTGACTTTGGAGTTTCCCATTGCAACACATCATCAACCTTCGATGGATCTACAACAATGCCACTACCTGAGATCACATGACCAAGAAAACTAACCTCTTTCAGCCAGAATTCACACTTGGACAACTTTGCATACAACTTCTTCTCTTTCAAAACTTGCAATACTACTCTTAAATGTTCAACATGCTTTTCTTCTGTCTTAGAGTAAATAAAAATATCATCAATGAACACCACTACAAACCGATCCAAATAAGTATGAAAGATACGATTCATATATTCCATGAATACTCCCGGCGCGTTAGTAACACCGAAAGGCATCACTGAATACTCGTAATGTCCATAACGCATTCTGAAAGCCGTCTTCTGAATATCTTCATCCTTCACTTTAATCTGATGGTAACCCGACTTCAAATCAATCTTGCTAAACACACGAGCATCCATCAATTAATCCATTATGTCATCTATTCTTGGAAGCGGATACTTGTTCTTAATCGTCACCTTATTCAACTGTCTATAATCAACATAAAGCCTCATACTCCCATCTTTCTTCTTCACTAACAACACTAGAGCACCCCACGACGATACACTTGGTCTTACAAACTTCTTCTCAAGTAACTCTTCCAATTGCTTCTTTAACTCTGACAACTCAGACGCAGATATTCTGTATGGTGCCATAGACACAGGTCTGGTACCAGGTACAAGATTAATTGCAAATTCAACTTCCCTCTTTGGCGGTACATCAGGAATCTCATCAGGGAAAACTTCAGGAAATTCACACACCACCTGCAATTCCTCAATTATAGCTCGAGTCTCTACAGATAGCGACACCATCAATGAAAACATCTATGCTTCCTCTTGTATCAACTTCCTCAACTGACTAGCAGACAACAAACCATCTTCTTCTTCAGGAGTAGAAAACTTCACTGACTTGACATAACAGTTAATATGAACACAGTTATGCTCTAACCAGTTCATACCCAGAATTACATCCAAACCTCTTAACGATAAACAAACCAAATCAACAACAAAGTCTCTGTCAAAGATCGACAAGGGACACTTAGCACACACAAAAGAAGTAGTCACCGACCCCTTGGCTGGAGCATCGACGACCATTTCTCCATCCAAAGAAGATAACAAAAGATCCAATCTTTCAACACGATCAACAACAATAAAACAATGCGTAGAACCAGTATCAATAATAGTGATTAAAGGAGTACTATTAATGAAACATATACCTCTAATAAGTCCGTCTTCAGCAGCTGTCTGATCCTCAACCAAGGCAAACACTTTACCACTTGACTGAGCCCTCTTCGGTTTCAGACACTGACTACCAATGTTCCCTTCTTCTTTATAGTTGAAACAAACCACACTCTTGTGCTCACACTCAGATACAACATGTCCGTTCTTGCCACAACGGAAACACCTCTTCACTTCAGTAGTGCACACATTACTCTTGTGTCCAAGTTTCCCACACTTAAAGCAAATCACACCAGCAGGAGAATCTCCCCCATTAGTCCTCTGACCATTAGCAACTCTCTGTTTACCCTTACCAGCTGGGGCATCATAAGGTTTACCACAATTCTGTGGGTGCTTACCCCTCTTCTCACTGATAATCTTGTAATGAGAATTATTGTCTTCCTCATAAATCCTGCAGCTATCAACCAAATCAGCAAAGACACGAATTTTCTGATATCCAACTGCTTTCTTAATCTCCGGGCGCAACCCATTCTCAAACTTAATACACTTCGAGAACTCAGCATTTTCCTCAGCGTAATGCGGATAAAACTTGGTCGCATACTCAACAACTGACAGATTTCCTTGCTTCAGCTCAAGGAACTCAATTTCCTTCTTACCACGAACATCTTCAGGAAAATACTTTCTCAAAAACTCCCTACGGAACACAGCCCAAGTGACATTCTCACCTGCATCTTCTAACTTCTTGCAAGTCTCTAGCCACCTATCATCAGCCTCGACTGCTGGCATATGAGTCCCATAACGAACCTTCTGCGCCGGAGTGCAATCCATCACGCGAAAGATTCTCTCTATCTCTTTCAACCACTCCAATGCTCCGTCAGGATCATACTTTCCCTTGAACGTAGGTGGATTTTCTCTCTGAAAGGACGCCAAGCTACGAGATCCAGCATTCCGGTCAGCATTTGGCTGATTTTCCATCGCATGAGCCATTGCTTCTAAAGCAGCATCATTCCTTCCAGCCATCTCAACTTATCACTACAACATAAACAACGATTAGAACTCAAATAACAATACTCAATTATTAGACAACTACGACTCGACGACAAGGTCGGACCAACCTTTTGCTCTGATACCAACTTTGTAACACCCCAATTCTACCCCAAGTAATTATGCAACATAAATCAGAGTTATAAAATTTCGATCATACAAATGAATCGGGATGTCACAAATTCTTCTAACAAATTCATTGCATTCATCGTGGATATATAACACTTTTTCAAACATCGGATGAACCATCAACATAACATCTTTAATCAAATAAATCAACATCTACGCAGCGGAATTCTTAATAACGTCTCTAACAGAACAACAACTTTGAAACATCTCATATTTAATAATAATCAATTAAAAATTCAACAACTGAAAATCATCAATCAAAACAGCAAGCGTTCATCCCCCCGAGTGTTACATATCAGAGCAATGACACCGACTCGAACTATTGAAGGTATACAACCTTCACTCTCGATTACCTGCACGTTACCAACATAGGGGCAACATTCAAATAGAAGGGGTGAGATATCTAACAATATAATAAAGCACATGATAATTAATATATTAAATTAGATCAACAACATCACCACTTCTCATCTCATAACCAACGACAATCTCAACAATAATATACATTCATCAACATCAAAATACAATTCTTTATGAAATCATATAATGTGACTCAATACTATGCAAATGCATGTGGTACCATTGGAGCAGAACTCCCATCTCAAAAATTTGCCAATTAATAGAGGCATTAACAAGGCATAGCCTTCATCTCAAAATTTGCCAATCCAGGCCATCTCAACGAGCATAAGCTCCGTCTCAAAAATGCAATGTATGCGACACAACCATGAATGTAATGATAACACCCAAGTTAACAACATCTCAAATCATCTCAAAACATCTCAAATAATCATCTCAAAACATCTCAAATAATCATCTCAAAACATCTCAAATAATCATCTCAAGAACATCTCAAATAATCATCTCTAAAACATCTCAAATAATCAAAATAATTCATCAAACATCATTTATTTATTAATAACTTCTCATTTATAACTCAACAGTATTTAATATCCACAGTAAAACAACATTGTCATTCTGCAACTCTAAAGTCAAGACCGTCACTTTCCTACTGTTATAGCTCAAACAGCAGCTTCTAAGCATCTAACGTCCATCGCTCTGCACAAAACAACGCAAGGGTCATCCAACTTCTGACCATGCAACCTCTAACCAACGCTATTTCTAAGTGCACAACTTTCTGTTTACTATAACTTCTGACTAATGCAACCTCTGATCAAATGCAACTTCTGATCATCTCATCTTCTGACCACCCAACCTCTGACCAGATACAACTTCTGATCATCTCATCTTCTGACCATGCAACCTCTGATCAGATACAACTTCTGATCATCTCATCTTCTGACCACCCAACCTTTGATCATTACGTCTTCTGACTAATTCCATCTTCTAACTAATGCCAACTTCTGACCAATGCAACATCTAGCATCAGAACTACTACCTTTCACTATGCCACACATCTTCTAACAGCTTACGTCTAACTTCAGAACTTCTATCTTGCACTAACCTAACGCAGCTCTGGTCAACACACTTCTGCTGTCAGAACTGCTACTTTTTATTCATCCTATTGTTCTAATTCCTTGCATGATATCAATCTAACTACGAACAGTATTAACCAATTTCTATTCTCCAAATTAATGCATTAGTTCTAATACAGTAGCGCCTATTATCAATTGCTAAATTCTGCATTTTCTGTACTGCAACATTTCTACGTTTCTTCTACCCTGCTATCATTACAGATTCATACGTAAAGCCTTAAACCTAATCTAATCGTGACAATTTATCACCCATAAATTACCTTATAATTCTATAGAAATTAAACAACATCAAGACATCATTGTTCATCCAAAATTCATCGATTCTCATCACACAACAATCATATATTTCAATTCAAGAACAAGACAATAATCACGTCTAATCCCTCATACCAATCATCATAAACCCAATTATAGAGTTAGAACCCCACCCTTACCTTGGATTGGAGGTCACTCTACAATTTCCGGTTGGATTCACGTTCTTGCCGTTTTCCACTTTCTCTAGCAGCTTGCACGTTCTCTTCCAAATCCTTATTTCTTTCTACTGCTTCTTTCTTCTCTTATAACAACAAATAATAAAATAACCCTATTATTATATTATTCCTTATTGGGATTAAAACCAATACACCCCCTTATTACTTTTATCCTCCCCAAATAAGCCCACATTAAATAATATTACACTTTTAATATTATTTCACCACATAATATTATATCTCTAATATTATTTCTCCACTTAATAAATTAAATCCAATTAATTATAACACATCATCGCAAATATTCCAAAAAATAATTTAATTAAATAATTAATTAAATTAAGGGCGTTACACCAGGACTTGGAGATCGCAACGTTTCTAGTCCTCTTTATCTGCTTCAAAGAGCTGATAGAGCTGCTCCAACGGGTAAGCATCGAATCACTCCTCTCTTCATCTTTTAGCATCTTCCTCGTTTCCATGTTGTGCATCTTAGTTAGCTGAGTAGAATCCCCAAGGTTTCAGGAAGAGATAGATTATCGTTATCGCTTAATTTCACGGTAAAGGCTTTTCGGGTCTCTGCCTTGGCCTATAGATTTAGGTTAATTAAGAGAAGCTTGAAACGAAAGGATGGTGGATTAAGGGTTTAGTTGAGACAAAGGGATGGGACGGTAGAATGTGGTGATGAACAATGATTAGAGAGGGCGATCAGAGCCGTGGACGTCTATAGTTTGAATGAGAAGAAGAGATGGTGGATGAGGGATTTAAGGCGGAGAATAAGATGAAGCAAAACCGCGAAGACAACAAGGGTTCAGACGGCAGAATCGTTGCTCCATCAAGGGGGAAACATCGGCGATTCTGTTTGCGATTTTGGAAGGAGAAGGAATAGCCTACAGAGTCAAAATAAATAAGGTTTTGAATGATCTGTGAGCCACCTATGCGTCGTCGTTTCAGTGTTTTTTTGCATTTTTCTTTGTGTTTTTTTTGAGAACATGTGTTGGTGTGTTTGGGACCCTAAATGGCCATAACCCGATGGTTCCCGTGCATTACACCTCCTGATCCAACACCACAATGCTTATACTTTTTTGTTGTTTCTGACTTTATTGGACCACAAAAGATGGGCCTAGTGCTAGATCTCCTTGTTGCACTACTGAAATTAGATTCCACACCCCCTGGCTCTTTCCAATTCATTGTTTCTTTTAAATTTTTCTTAGTTTAGTTTAAATTTCTTTTTTTTTTATGTATAACAAAAATAAAAAATAAAATACATATAATAAAAACAATAAATATAATATAATATAGATTTTAAGAATTTTTTTTTTGGAAATAGACTACAACAATATAAAAATTTGTTAGATTTCTCATTCGATTTAAAAAAATAAATTAATTCCTAATCTTTCGATTACTTGAAACTTGTGATTCACCTTTTCTTGTTGAGTTGAGTCTTATGCAGGTTCACACTTTGATATGCGGACATGTCTGAGTTTCCGATTGTGATTTATTTTCACATCGATGAAGCTTCGGCACATATTCCCAATATTCGATCTTTGACTGTTTGCTTATTAATGTCAGCTCGCGCGAAGTATTCGGGGTTTCTTTGCTTTGGTTACATTTTTTGCAGACATCATTGTTCGTTTGGTATTATACTGCTTCCAATTTACATTTCCGCATTTATCAATTTCTAGATATCATGAGAAGTAGGAAATAAAGAGCGTGCGCTCAAAGTCGCTATTTAAAAGACCTGTAGCAGGCATTTCGTACTTCATTTATCATATGTGTTGTGATTGTGTTTGTTTCCTTTCTCGTTGATCGATGAGTCACTCAATTTAGAAATTGAGATCATGACTTCGCTCTCAGTGCATTCTCCCTATAAGACTTTATCTCTTTCCTTTATTTCTTATTAATTGATGAGTCACTCAATTTAGACATTGAGATCATGAATTCGCTCTCATTGTATGTTCCCTATAGGATAGTTTTCTAGATTTTCTTTGGCATACTAACTTAGATAGGATCCCTCATTGTATGATAACATTAGGTTAGAGATAGGTTAGTCTCCCTGAGATGTTTTCTTCCCATTTTTGCATAATTGCATTTAAAACTAAAACTTCTTTTTCTTGGCAAATGTATAAGAAATGCTAAGCATACAAAAATTCTTTTCATGGTAAAAAATACCAACCAATCCATTTCTTTTCGCCATTCAGATTTTATTTTCTAAGAGCATGTTAGCTCCTTTCCACTACAGGTCGTTAGTCTCCAAAGGTCGAGCAGCGGTGGAATGATCGAATGCAACATTGTTCATTTAAAAAATACAAACAAATAAAATATATGAGCCGAACTACGATGCTCTGATTCCTTAAAAGGGATACGTAGGCATCTGGTCACGGGGCTCAACCGAGCGAAAATTTGTAAATACTTCCTTCTTTTCCCCGTGTTTTCTTTGCATGTATTCTCTCTTAGTTTATAACTCTTAAGCATTAGATTGAACACACCCTTTGATTAGAATAACGAGAGTGGATCCCATAGAGTACTATGGACATGTGGGGTGCTGATACCTTCCCCTCACGTAATCGACTCCCTTACCCAATCTCTCGGTCGCAAGACCTTGATTTCCCCTTTAGGTTTTTCTTCGATGATTTTCATTTCCCTTTTATATGGGATAAATAAATACTCGGTGGAGACTTCATTGATTTTACCGCTACATTACCGAAGGAAACCGAAGTGGGGAAAACCCTAGGAGTGAGCATGTGCAAGTGTTTATTTTTCAGTTTACTTATCTTTGCATAATTAGGGTTTTCTACTGTATTAATTTGATTTATCTTTTGCATGCAAGCCTATTATCCATACATCTAGACAGTTTATAGTTGCAGAAAATTAAAAGTGGAAAAGCAAATCTATGCTATCACAAGGCTCCGGGGAGGGGGTTACATAACCAAAAATCGGGGATTGAACAGTAAAATAATAAGCAGCAAAATAAACCCTAATTAGAAACTATTACAAACTCGAAGAAAATACAATAATTGGAATTAAAAATAAAATATTGCACGCGACGAATTAAATACGGGATTCAAAGTCTAAAATCAAAGGAAATCAAAGAAAATATTTTTGTTATTTTTTGATTGAGAAAATTAACTATTTGCAAATTAACTCTAATTTTATAATTTATTTTAATTATGAAAAAAAGAATTTAAATTTCCCTAATTAAATTAATCTAATTAATTAATGAAATTAATTATTAAAAAAACTAATTCTAATGATTGATGATTTTATGATTTAATAAAAATGATTTTTGTAAAAATAATTAAGATAAATAATTAAAACAAATAAAAGAAGTTAAAAAAATAATTAAATTGGGCCTAGTGAAGTAGTAATCTAGGAGGTGCATTGGAATTTTCAGGCCCATAATAGCTGGCCCAAAGCTGACGTTTGATCTAGTGAGATGCTGGCCAAGAAGGTTCACCACGCGCCTGCATGCTTGAGGCGTTAGATCTAGGATGAAGATGATCCAATGATGAGGAATTGGAAGCCTATGGTGAGCACGCTTGTGATAGTAACATAGAATTTGCAAGAAATTATTAGGAAAAATAATAGAAGCACACGCCTGGGATCGAACCCAGGACGCTTGCTTCATAGGCACGCTCCTAAACCATCTGCGCTAGCTGGACAATCTGTACATATAGTAAAATAAATAAAATATAATGGAAACAAAATGCCTTGCCCAGAAACACGCGCCAAATTCAAATGAGCCAGTGTGTGGCTGCCACATGATCGTCTTCTTCCCAGAACTGTTGGTTTTGGTTTTAGACTTTTACCTATGGACAAAACCGTCACTAAAGGCTATATTGACAAATGTTCGTAGCTACATCCCTGCAAGTTTCAAAAACACAATATACGCAAAATAAATCCTATCTCAAGGCATAGCTTGACTAGAAATCATGCCCTAAGTCCATTAGTACCCATTATTTGGTCCAAATTTTCCTAGAGAAGGAAACCCCAAATTAGAGCTTACGAACCCTAGCCATGGCAAATGCTTATACCTGCGCTTAAACTCATATTAAACAATCCGGAAACATTGCAAATGTGATGATAAACACGAATATATGATCAAAACATGTTTATGATGGGTAAATTAATGAATTCGAGTTTGGATAAAAGTGAGAAACTGTGATGTTGTAAGGTGCGATTTATGAAGGTGTTGATGCATGCAAGTGATGTCGTTAGCTTCAGGAGATTTCCAGGAATGGATTGTTGGCCTTTAAACACTTTGAATCGCCCTCTATAACGAAATCCAATCCTCACTTTTTATCCAAAAATTGAATTTTTATTCTTGTAGTTTACGCGACCAATCCTTGTGCTTATGCTTTGGATATGTTGTGGACATATAAGAGACTGATTTAGGTTAGAAAATTTGAACTGTGTGATATGGTGGGAGAACTGACTTGAAGGTTTTGTGTTTGATCGCAAATGTTGCGGTTAGCAAAAGTCGCCACCGACTTTTCTTTTATCCTAAATGAAAGGTGAAAAGGCGCAGGAAAGACCTTTGAGATTATTTCTTGGGTTCAGGGGGTAGATTATGAAAAGGGAATGTATTAGAACCCTTTTCATCCATGGTTTTCCATGGGCTCTTAGTTACTTTCTAGATCACTTGATTTTGTTTGAAATTGTGCTTAGTGTGGTTTTTGAAAGTATTTTGTAATGAGGCCTTTGTTTAGGCAATCTTTGTAATGATTCTCGTTCGTAAGAATGTATACAAAGATGTTGATCTTTTGAAAATGTTTTCAAGTTTGTAAGATGTTTTGAAATGTGTAGGTTTTTGTTTTGAAAATAACAAGTATGTTTTGTTTGAAATTGAGCAAGTAATCAGGAGCATTCTACCTACTCAAAAGTCTTTCTTGTACATTTCCATTCCTTTGACCTTGTTATCTTACCATTGATTTGGTAAGCAACCCTATCTTTGGATGTAAAAGGGACGGACGTGGGTCATCGTATAGCCATGATTAGAAATTTTTGCAAGGTATCTTAGAATTCTTTTTGAGGGACTAAGATCATTTGTAAGGCAACTTAGATAGCGTCATCGAGGGAATATGATCTTGTATTTGCTTGTTTTTGCTAAGGAATAAGGTAACCAAGTGGAGTTTACCCTAGGGGTGCTTGTGTGCAAGTGTATTATTTTAATGTTTGTTTTTGTCTTGAATTAGGTTTTTCTAGATATTGGTTTTAGTCTTTCCATACAAATCCTAATTACTAGCATGTTATGTGAAAGCGATAAATTGCGGAATTTAATGTTACTACGCTATTACAACATTTGTGGGGAGGGGAGTGTACAAATTCATGAATGGGGACTGCAAGAATTTAAACCTAATTAGTCAATTACAACCATATTGAATTGATATGAATATATAAGGAATTGAATAAATACAAAGTATAAAAATGAATAAATGTACAAGGATGAAAAATGTAAAGAAAATGAATTTTGTTTGTTTTCTTTTATAAAAAAAGATTTTTGTTTTAACCTAATTTAAATAAAGAAGATAGTTAATTAAATTTGAATTTATTAAGAAAAAGATTTTAAAAGAAAACCCTAATTCTATTAATTAATCAAAAGAAAATAATTTTAAGAAAAGTATTTTTGGGTATTTTTATTTTATCTTGAAAAGATTTATAGCATTATAAAATATTTTTAGTCTCTTTTTTTTTTAAATAATTTATTTTAAAAAGTGTGAAGAAATATAAATAAATAATATAATATTAATTAAGTCTATAAGATTTAGTTAATAAAATAAATAAAGTATAGTAAATAAAAATATTTTTGTTTATGGAAAAATAAAATAAAATAAGTCAAAATATAAAATATATCATTTTTTTTTTGTATTTTTATGATTTTTAGTATTTTAGAAAATATATTTAAAAAGAAAAATGAAATAAATAAATAAATAAGTACAAATGGGCCAGGGGGTGCCAAAAGTCAGGATGGGAGTTAATTAGAAGAAAAAAAAGAGTCAGGCCCAAAGGGCCCAACGCCGGCCAAATAAAAAAAAAGGGTCAGAATATGTAAAAATAACAAAATGGTCACGCTGGGGCTTGAACCCAGGACCATGGGGTGAACAGGCGCGTGCTTTACCACTGGGGTGGCTATATATCCGTTAACTTGTATGAAATAATAAAGACATAACACAAAATGCGCCCTTACTGTACTTCATTTTTAACCTCCAGCCAAAGGATCTGTAACTTGCTCATTTCTCAACAATTTGCATAAATGTAAACATGAAAATTGCTCCATTTTGTCACACAAATCCAAACATATAAATATCATAAACTATAAACCAAAGATGAATGAGAATTTTTAATAGTACCAAATTCTGACCTAAATATTTCAGAAAGTTCAAACTCAAAATTCTCCTAGCTCAATCAAAATAAATTAAATCTAAGGACATGTACAACTTCCGGACAATGATGTCTACATTTTATCTTCACAAATGCAAGCCTAATAATGCCTAAGTAATTAGATAGAAGTTCAATAAAAATACCTCAAAACTGGAAATCGTGAAATGGATTTGAGCTTGTTTCAGGTAGTGCTGATGATCAGGTTAGCTTCCTTGGACCTCTAGGAAGCTAATGCAATGGCTGGCTTGAGCTGAGGGTGGCTGGAATGGTCTGGAAAAGTCTAACTATGATCTTCTATTTTTGGTTATGGAAGATAGGGAAAATGGTGTTACAGAAGTGAAACAGGTATAAGGATGAGTTACTCTTGATGCAAGGAAGCTTTAGAAACTAAAAGGCCAAGAAACGCACGAGGGAAATGTGAGTTTGAGGTTCAAGGTCAGAAATTGTGCAACAATGGAGTTTTCGGGCAATTTCTGATCTGAGAGAGTTTTTGTGTATTTCATGGTGTTCAAGCTCGTGTTCTAGCTCAAAAATAGTGACTCTATTTATAAGCAACAAGTTTGGGATGCTCTAGTTGATCATAATTCAAATTTGCATCCTTAAGCTAAACATGTGATTTTTTGACAAAACAAGTTTCAAAGTCTTGTGTACTTGCTAAGATAGAGTGGTTATGCTTTAAACAAGCTTGCTTCTGACTTTGTGGATGGAGTTTGATTAGAGGGAACAAGTTAGAGGCTCAATGTGAACTTTATGCAAAAAGCTCGCTTTACAAGAATGACAATGTTAACTTTGTGCCATTAATGGAAATGCAACTTGGATAATAACTCAATTGTTTGGATTAAAGCCCTAACAGCTGCGTAAACATTTAATTATGGAGTGACAAATAAGTTTGAGGCCTGTAAAGCAAATATTATGCAGCATGCTTGAAGATTGGATCAAATGTTCATCATGAAAATGGCTTGAAAAACAATAATGGAACCCTAACTTCATCTCTTCGATTCTCCATGCTCAAAAATGATCTCAATAAGTTCTTGGACATTTTGGAAAGCTTGCAACATTATCTACAGCATATATTTGATATGCTTTTTAAGATTCATCTTGTAACTATGTGTAAAGTTACCATGAAGTTAGGTGAAAAAATCTGCCTAACTAGGGCAAAATTTCACTAAGTCTTTTTTAGTTCATGAGCATGTATTCATAAAATTATAACTTGAGATCCAAGCACTTTTGGAAGAAGTTGTATGAATAAAAGTTGATGTTTTCATGGAGATCTACAACTTTCATCATGGAAGTTTCCTTTGAATCATCTTGCATCATAATGAAAAAATTGCTCAAATTTATGAAAAAATAAGAAATTTTTAACACTTAGAAAAATTTATAAGTTTAGAAATTTTGAGTTTTCAAAATGAAATCTTGATTTCTTGATTTATTTATGAATAAGTTTCATATTTTGACATGTTTTGATGAATTGTAATCTTTGATACTTGATTTTGACCAAAAAGTCAAAGTTTGGCTTTTTAGTGTACAGTTGACTTTTGACTAGTTGACTGAAAATTCATCTGTCAATCAATTGATATTGAGCAATGTTTTGAACCATATCATTAGATAAAAGTGGTGCAATTGGACTCTTGAGATCATGACTTAAACAAATTGATCATTTGCTAGGTCAAAAATCAGAAATTGCCCTTTTCCCAATCAAAACCCAATTTTGACCATTTTGCCCTTTTGGAGATTTGATCAAATTTCTTGAGGAATTATGGTACAAACTTGATCTAATGATACACATGAGTCTAAAATGTTGATGTGGATAAAAAATTATGAAGTTTGACTGTAAATTGGCCATAGTTGACTTTTTTTCCCAATACAGCTGATTTTTAGGTCAACTGCTTAATTGACTGAGCAAAAGTATGATCCAAGGCTTGAAAATTAGCATGAGTAGTCTTGGGGGTCCATAATGATCCATGAAAGTCATATGGGGCATTGGAAGATCAAAAATCCTTGTGCAAACTCAAACCTTAATTTTGGTCATCAGTGCTTAAGGAGATGTCTTGAGCTGATCAACCCTAGTGTAGTCTTGAGTCAAAGGAGATCTTGTGAGAAAATTATTGATAAGTGAAATGGAAAATTTTGGGGTACAACATCTGCCCCTGTTCAATCTTCTTAAGCCTGAGGAGTTATATTGGCAAGTTTTTCCATTCGTGACTCGAAGGTGGAAGATGATTGGACACTAGAGTGCCCATAAATTTGCACTCGGTGATGTGATGGTGGAGGGAATGGGCTTAAAGATGCCATTTGGATAGGTGATAGAAAACTGTAGGATATGGGCTTAAAGATTCCACCCAAAAGTGATTGTTTGTATTGCAATTTGTAAGCTGATATAATGAGTATCAAAATGGCGTCCGTTTCTGGAGCGTATCTGAACTGTATCTGGGAGATGATTTTGAATGATTATCATAATGGAATCCGTGTCTGAAGCGTATCTGAATTGTATCTGAAAACTAGTTTTGAATGAGTGTCAGAATGTCATTCGTGTTTGGAGCGTATCTGAACTGTATCTGAGAGTTGAATCTGAATGAGTATCAGAATGGAATCCGTGTCTGGAATGTATCTGAACTGTACCTGAAAGCTAGTTTCTTAATGAGTATCAGAATGGAATCCGTGTCTGGAGCGTATCTGAATTGTATCTGAAAGCTGAATTGGAATGAGTATCAGGATGGCATCCGTATCTGAAGCGTATCTGAACTATATCTGAAAGTTGAATCTGAATGAGTATCAGAATGGCATCTGTGTCTGGAACGTATCTGAACTGTATCTGAAAGCTAGTTTCTGAATGAGTATCAGAATGGCATCCGTGTCTGGAGCGTATCTAAACTATATCTGAAAGTTAAACCAGAATGAGTATCAGGATGGCATCCGTATCTGGAGCGTATCTGAACTGTATTTGAAAGCTGAATCTGAATGAGTATCAGGATGACGTCCGTTTCTGGAGCATATCTGAACTGTATCTAAAAGTTGAATCTGAATGAGTATCATAATGGCATCCGTGTCTGGAACGTATTTGAACTGTATCTGAGAACTCTGAACATTGTTAATGATAGTTATTAATCTTATCCTGAAAAGAGTAAAATGTTAGCTAAAATGCAGGGTCATGTTGTATGAAATGTATGATATAATGCATTTGTTTTATCGATGTTTATGATATATGGATACGATGTATGTGCATGCGAGCTAATCTGCCACACTGTTGTTGGATTGGGAAAAATAAATCCCTGACTGCTGTTGAGGATATGGAGTGTAAGTCTTCATGTTGTGAAGTGGAAGTGTTGATGAATTTCCGCTTAGAGAAACAAACTCTGTTGTAAGGGAAATGCCTTGTACTTCTTGCAAAATCCTGTTGGGAAATCCTGAGAAATTGAACAACTTCTATTGGGGATTGATAATTGGAAGCTTGTTTCACTGGGAATTATCCTTCAAATTGTGGGGAATTTATAGCTTAGAGAGATTTCCCTACCTCTTAAAGCCATTAGTAATTGTCTTTTATTTTGTTTATTTGTAAACATTAATTATGTTCAAATGCATATGTTCAACAATGAATCATTGGACGTTTTTGTAAACAAAACACAAGAGTAAAGAAAAATAGATAGTTTTTCACTTTCAAAGGAATATCTTTGTATTGACTTTGAGTAAGTATTTTTGTACAGTGCGACAAATATTCTAGTAGGAGAACGCCGTCGTAAGAAAAAATGAAAATTTTAAAACAAAGAAAAGATAGCTATGTGTATTTATCCCATGGGGTTCCCATTCTGCTATAGCCTTTGTATCTCTGAGCATTTTGTCTATTTGTTGCCTTGTCAGAAGGTGATTGAATTGGTCGGAAATGTCGTGTTCGCAAGTTGAAGCCAAAGGTTGTCCTTAAAGTGATCCAACGGGACATAGTCATACGCTTTAATTCCCTAACTTTTGCCTGGACCGCCTTTTCCGGTTTTTCAGTTCACCGGGAAACCCATTTTTGCCCAAACCTTTTGGTTCGCCGGGGTGCCCTTGTTTCAACTTGCCGGGTGTACAAATTTTTTGTTTTATCCCTAATTTTTGCCCGAACCTTTTGGTTCGCCGGGGTACCCTTGTTTTTCCTAGGTGCGTCAACCTAGCGGGTCTCTTATGCGTAGTATCTTTTGACTATGTCTGCGTTCACAGGGTGTGGCAGGTCATCGCCATCCATGGTGGTCAAGATCATTGCTCCACCATAGAATATGTTTTTGATTACAAATGGTCCTTCATATGTAGGAGTCCATTTGCCCCTAGGATCACCTTGCGGAAGCATGATACGTTTGATCACCAGATCTCCAACTTGATACACTTGGCGTCTGACCTTTTTGTTGAAAGCCTTGATCATCCATTTTTGATACATTTGACCATGGCTAACAGCAGTAAGCCTTTTCTCATCAATCAAGTTTAGTTGATCAAGTCGAGTCTGGATCCAATCTTCTTCATTCAGCTCTACATCCTTCATAATTCTTAGAGAGGGGATTGGGACCTCAATAGGAAAGACAACCTCCATGCCGTATACCAGAGAGTAGGGTGTTACCCCGGTTGATGTGCGTGCTGTGGTACGATATTTGTGGAGAGCGAATAGTAGCATCTCATGCCAGTCTTTGTATGTGACTGTCATTTTCTATATGATATTTTTAATGTTCTTATTCGCGGCTTCGACAACACCATTCATCTTTGGCCGGTAAGGTGAAGAATTATGATGATGAATCTTGAATTTCTCGCACAAGGTGGTGATCATAGTATTATTCATGTTTGTACCATTATCAGTAATGATCCTCTCCGGGATACCGTATCGGCAAATGAGATTCTGCATGATGAACCGAGTGAAAACATTCTTAGTAACAGAAGCGAAGGAAGCTGCCTCCACCCACTTTGTAAAATAATCAATGGACACTAAGATGAAACGGTGTCCATTAGAGGTTGTCGGTTTGATTTCCCCAATCATATATATTCCACACATAGCAAAGGGCCAAGGAGCCGTCAAGACATTCAGAGGAACCGGGGGTACGTGCACCTTGTCAGCATAAATCTGACACTTGTGGCAGGTTCGAGAGTGTTGATAGCAATTTGCTTCCATGGTAGACCAGTAATAGCCTGCCCGTAGGATTTTCTTTGCCATCGTATGCCCACTAGAATGGGTGCCAAAAGTTCCTTCATGTAACTCGGCCATGATCCTTTCAGCTTCAACCTTTTCTACGCACCGAAGTAACACAGAGTCATGGTTGCGTTTGTAAAGAATGCCATTACTAAGGAAGAACTTAGCATAGAATCTTCTTAAGAACTTCTTATTATTGACTGAAGCTCCTTCTGTATATTCTTGAGCGTCGAGATACCTCTTGACTTCGTGGAACCAAGGTTGGTCCACTACTTCTTCAATATTAATCTCGTGACAGTGTGTTGCTTCATCCATTCGTTCAATGGTGATCTGGGGAGCCTCATTATCCTAATTAAGTTTAAACATAGATGACATCGTGTCTAGTGCGTCTGCTAGCTGATTTTCTTATCGCGGGAAATGCTCGAAGGTAATCTTCTCAAAATATGGTAGCAATGTCAAAACATGTTCTTTATAAGGGATAAGGTTAGGGTGTTTGGTGTCCCATTCCCCTTTGATCTGACTGATAACCAAAGCTGAATCTCCGAATACATCCAAGGATTTGATCCCCAAGTCTATGGCAGCTTTGAGACCAAAGATACATGCTTCGTATTCTGCCATGTTGTTTGTACAATTGAAGCAGAGTCTTGCTATAAAGGGAGTATGACACCCTTCAGGAGATATGAGTACAACACCGATACCATTGCCAAGTGCGTTGGATGCCCCATCAAAGAACAGGGTCCATCGAGATCCTTGCTCAAGTCCGTCATATGGCCTGAATTCTTTACAATTGTCCAACATCATGATGTCTTCATCCGGAAATTCGAACTTCATGGACTGGTATTCTTATACCGCTTGGTGAGCAAGGTGATCAGCTAACACACTTCCCTTTATTGCTTTCTGGGTAGTATACTATATGTCGTATTCCATCAGGATCATCTACCATCTCGCTATTCTCCTGGAGAGAGAAGGTTTCTCGAAGATGTATTTTAACGGATCCATTTTAGATATCAACAAAGTAGTATGTGTTAGCATATACTGTCTTAGCCGGCGAGCAGCCCATGCCAGAGCGTAGAAAGTTTTCTCAAGCAGTGAATATCTGGTTTCACAGTCGGTAAACTTTTTGCTCAGGTAGTAAATAGAATGCTCTTTTCGGCCAGACTCGTCATGCTGCCCCAATACACACCGCATTAAGTTTTCTAAAACAGTCAGATACATGATCAATGGTCTTCCCTCGACTGGTGGCATCAAAACAGGAGTCTCTTGTAAGTATTATTTGATTTTGTCAAAAGAAACTTGGCACTCGTCATTCCATTTGACAACTTGATCTTTCGTCAACAATTTGAAGATTGGTTCACAAGTAGCTGTCAGGTGAGAGATGAATCTGGCAATGTAGTTCAAACGTCCCAAGAACCCTCTGACTTCCTTCTCAGTACGAGGAGCAGGCATCTCTTGTATTGCTTTTACCTTGGCAGGGTCTACTTTAATACATTTATTACTGACGACAAAGCCTAGGAGTTTACAAGACCATACCACAAATGTGCATTTGTTTGGATTCAACCTCAGCTTGTACTTCTTCAGTCTCTCTAATAGTTTTTATAAGGGATCAAGATGCTCTTCTTCAGTTTGAGATCTGACTATCATATCGTCCATGTAGACCTCTATTTCGTGATGTATCATGTCATGAAATAAAGCTACCATTGCATGTTGATAGGTTACCCCAACATTCTTTAGTCCGAATGGCATCACCTTATAGCAGAAAGTGCCCCACTACGTGACAAACGTTGTTTTCTCCATGTCCTCAGGTGCCATTTTGATTTGGTTGTAACCTGAGAATCCGTCCATGAAGGAAAACACATTGTGTTGTGCCGTATTTTCAACTAGAATATCAATGTGGGGGAGTGGAAAATCATCCTTAGGGCTTCCCTATTCAAATCTCTATAGTCCACACACATTCGTACCTTGCCATCTTTCTTGGGTACGGGAACAACATTGACAACCCATTGGGGATAAGAGGTGACAGCCAAGAATCCAATGTTGAATTGTTTCATGACTTCTACTTTAATCTTCTCTGACATATCTGGTCGTATTCGATGGACCTTTTGTTTTACTTGTGGGCATTCCTCTTTTGTAGGCAGACGATGTACCACAATGTCTGCATCAAGTCCCGATATGTCTTCATATGACCAGGAAAAGACCTCAACGTACTCGTGTAGCAACTGAATCAGACGCTTCTTGACACTTGGCTTTAGATTGGCACCCACCTTGACCTCTTTTTTGTCTTCTTCGGTACCTAGGTTGATTGTATCCACGGGTTCCTCATGGGGCTGAATGGTTCTCTCTTCTTGTTGTAGTAGTCTGGCAAGTTCCCCTGGTAGTTCACAATGTTCCTCACCTTCGTCTTCAGCTTGGTAGATTAGATTCTCAGAGTCACAAAAGGCCATATATGTATCGTAACCCATGGGATCCCGAATGGATGTATACCTGCATTGTGAGTGTGAGTGTGTGTAAGGATATAGCTATCCTTGAAAGAAATAAAAATGTAAAAAGAAAAACAATGAGCACAAAAGTTTGTATGCGAAAACATCCATGATTCATTGATGTCATATGAAAATGAGATAATGACCCTTACAAATGGACCATTGTGCCTCGGGTAAGGCACAAGGTTTTAAGAGTGTGAATCGTTTTAATATTACAGATCCAACAAAATGTAAAGACAAATTACTGTGGGATAAAAGTGACCGGGACAAAATCTCTAGCCTCCCAGTTGTTGAGCCCTCCATTGACAGTTGGGAATATCCAGTCCTCTAAGTCACAACTATCTTTATCATCTTCTACGGCGTTGACCTCGCGGTTGCTGATCTTCAGAGGTGGTCCTCCGGCACGAACGCGGCGCACAACATTCTGGGCACCTGAAGTAAAACCCAGGCCAAATTTGTTAGACTTATATGGGATATCTGGGAGTTATCCCCAGATAGTGCACCCACCTTCTTCTACCACTGCTTTGGCATCCTTCAGAGATGACATCCGGAGTGGAGGCCTTGTAATCTTGGGAACAACCTTGGTTACTGCCACATTTTGCGAGACCTATTTAAAGTGTTGGAATGGAGTTTCAATAAATTCACCATATAATTCCACATATCTGAAGGAATTGAGATGGCTGATCATATACTCTTCTTCTCCATGAACGGTAATAATCTTCCCTTGAATAAGATATTTCAACATTTGGTGCAACGTAGAAGTGACAGCGCCAGCATTGTGAATCCATGGTCGGCCTAGCAAGCAGGAATATGAGGGACGAATATCCATTACATAAAAATTTGAATCAAATGTTTGGGTTCCAACCTTTATGGGGATATCCACTTCCCCATGTACCATCCTTTTCGAGCCGTCAAAAGCCCTTACTACTATGTTACTTGGCTTCAATGTAAATCCCTCACAATCAAGCCTATCAAGAGCTTTTTTAGGCAATGCATTCAGAGATGAGTCAGTGTCCACCAAAACATGAGCCAAGGTTGTGCCCCTACATTCAACTGAGACATGCAATGCCTTATTTTGCTTCCTTCCTCTTGGCGTTAAATCAGCATCCGAAAAACCTAGACCATTATCTGCTGTCAAGCTGGCTACGCAGTCTTGAAACTGATCGGCAGATGTCTCTTGGGGTACATGGGCAGTTTTCAGGAATTTTACCAAGGCTTTTGCATGTGCCTCGGAACATAGTAGTAATCCCATCATGGAAATCTTAGAGGGAGTTTTCCCTAGTTGTTCAACTACATCGTAGTCGCTTCTTTTTATGATCTTAAGAATTTCCTCCATCTCTTTCCGGGAGGTCTCAGGGATAGCCAATGACTGAGCCTTCATCCAGACAAGCTCAATCAGAATACTTTTACCTCGAGTCTCGGTTAACTCGACAGCAGGAATGTCAGTAGGAATGATAACAAGGGTTGTAACAGCTTTGTTAGTTGGAGTATTAGTGGGGATAATTGTAAGACTGGGAACAACTTTTGGAGGAGTAACAACAGGAATGATTACGGGTCCAGAAACTGCTTTTAGGGGAGCAATTTCTAGAGAGTATATCCTTCCGCTTCGGGTAATCTTGCTAGTTCCTGCAATATTACTGATATTGGAGTCAACCTTCTTAGAACTTGAATCTTTGGCGGCTGGTCAATCTTGCTTGATACTATGGTAGTAGACATCCCCTCCATAATTCCATGGTATGGTTTTGTCTGACGAATACGGGACTGGTCTAGGCATTGTAATTATTAAAGGAGTTGCTTTTGGAACCGATGTAATTCTAACGGGTCTTTTGGTGGAGAACCTGGAAGAATTGGCGAAAATGGTAATGATAGAAACATATTTAAAAGGAACAGGTGGAACAAAAGTCTTTTCAAACAAAATATCTTTGTTATCTATTAGGCACAGAACGCCTATTTTCAACAAATGACAGCTAGTTGGTGAGGATAAACAGAAATGACAAACTTCATCACACCCCGGGAACACACCGGCATTCAACTAGTTCATTTTAATAGTCAGGAGTGGGGTCATAAGCTCATCACTTGAAGTAACAAACATATCTTCCACAATGGCGTTGGTATTATGGCCATGTTTGGGCATAGGGGTAGAAATGAAATTTGGATTTTCGGGTGCATCGAATTCAATCTCTTTTGCTTCAATGAGGTCTTGTATTTTGTTCTTTAGAGCCCAACAGTTATTAGTGTCATGGCCAGGACATTCAGAGTGATATGCGCAACGGGCATTGGGATGATAGTGAGGAGAGGTTGTATTGGGGTTTTTCGAAGCTTCTTTCAAGGTCACCAAATTGGATCTTAGTAGATGCGGTAATATATGAGATAGGGTCATGTTAATTCTGGTGAACTGCCTGACCAGTCTTTCCATCCTCGATTGATTGTTTCTTTGTTGATCACGCGCAGGTTTAAGGATCATCAAAGCCCCCACCATTGGTCGGCACTCGTCCCTATCTTGATTTCTTTGCGGATATACAACAACTACCTATTTCTTTCTGATGAAAGGCTTCCTTACAACTGCAGAAGAGGATGTATCTTTTTGGATCTTTCCATTCTTTATATTGGCTTCTACACTTTCTTCGGTAAATATCAACTCAGTAAAACCTGCTGATGAATTTCCAATCAAGTGATTGAAGAAGGGACCAGCCAAGGTCCCCAAGAATATGTCTACCAACTCTCTCTCAGATAGAGAAGGTTTAACTCTTCCGGCTAAATCTCTCCATTTTTACGCATAGTCCTTGAAGCCTTCATTTGAAGCCATGGCCATACTCTGAAGTTGATTACGGGTAGGCGCAAGATCAGCATTGTATTGGTATTGTTTGTAAAAGGCTGCAGCAAGATCTTCCCAGTTATGAACATTGGCTCTTTCTAACTAGTAAAACCAATCAAGTTGAGTTCCAGACAGGCTCTCTTGGAAGAAGTGTACCCATAAGTCTTTGTCAGCGGTATGGGGATGGATTTTCCTTACATAGGACCGGAGATGCATTTTAGGGAACGAGATTCCGTCATACTTGGCGAACACAGGTGATTTGAATTTTGGAGGAATGACAATCCCCGACACTAAACCCAATTCTTCAAAGTCCAAGCCAGACACTTTTTGGATTTCCATCGCACTCAACCGTTCTTCGAGATGTTTATACTTGTCATCAGTTGGAGGGTATTGTTCTTCAGAATAGTCTTCTTCTTCCTCTTCCTCTTCCGATTTTGACGGGACAACTGTTTCGTTGCCTTTCTCGTCTTGATTGTCTCTCTCACCGGATGTCGTTGCAAAGTCTAAGGTCCTTCTTGTCTGCCAATGAAATCTTTTTCCCATGTTTAGGACTCTAGTTACCTTCTTTGTCTTATTTTTCTTCTCCTCGGCCAGCAAAGTCTTCGACTCTTCTCGTCCTTTGGCTAGGGTCAAGAGAAACTGTTGAAATTGTGTATTATGAGCTTGGAGGTCCTTCACTGTTTGCTCGAGATCCATCTTACTGAAATAAATAGTAGAGAGATGAGGAGACTTGTTGCAAAAGACCTGCTTATGTTATGATGAATGGTATATGCATATGTAATTATTTCAAGGACTTCAAAGATTCAAATTTGTTTTAGACAAAAAGGAAACACATGTTATATTAATAAGTTAAAGCTTGAGTACATCAATGCCTCTTGGGCTTATAAGGAAATACAAAAGCTCTAAGATAAAAAGGTAGTGCACATCCTCTTTGGCGCGATGTAGGCATTGAGAGTCTGCTCCTCATGAAGTATCCTAGTGAGTTCTAAAACCTTATTCTCGCTCGCGTAGAATTGGGCTTCGAAGGTATCTCGCTCTCCCTTGATTTGTATCCAATCACTTTGTAGGTCTTCAAGAGAGGTAGGCATGTCAGGATGTAGGATAGTGTATGGAACATCTCCTTCCATGACAGGCTCAATGATTACCGGGAGAATGGAGGGGTAAGGCATCATAAGACTCTGAGCACGAGTTCGTACCCATTTGAGGTAAGGCTCAAGAGGGATGGAATTTTTATGCCCCAAATTCTTGCTATCCACCTTGTTTAACATCCTACAAGCTCGGATAAATCTCTGGCGAAGACCTTGATCATCGTTGTCATAGTCAAATACCAAACCTTGAATTAGCATCTCGTGCGGGCCATCCCTTCGGGTGTAACCAAACTGTCTTAAGGCTAAGCATGGGTTGTAGGTGATACCTCCCCTAATTCCAAGTAAAGGGACATTAGGGAATTCTCCACAACGGTCTACAATGATAACATTCTCTTTGGATCGGGAGCACCAATGAACATCCAAATGTTTGAGCGTCATCAACCTTTGTGACCACCTTGAACCTTGCTCATTTTGTAATACAGATTGGGGAAGATGCGAAATAAACCATCTTGCCAAGAGAGCCATGAAAAGAGTGTAGGATATCTCCTAGCAATGTAGGCACCAGGTTGTGGGATATGAAGATTTTGACGGCGTTGACATCTATGAGTTGGTCAAGATTTGGAAACAAAACCATCCCATAGATGAGGAGAGCCACAATTTCCTCAAAGGCTTGCAAGTCCAAGGAATTCCAACAATTTTGGGCTTTCTCAAACAGGAACTTTGCTAGGAAACTATTGACACCACTCCTTGTTTCCCAATGAGTTGTGACATCAGATGAGTGCAAGTGTAGAGCTTGAGCAATCTCTTCTGGATTTGGGTCTCTTTCCTAACCGTTGAAAGGTAGTTAATTGAGAATGGGAATCCTCAAGTGTTGGGAGAATTCTTCCAAAGTTGGCACAAGTTGATAATCGGGAAATGTGAAGCAATAGTGTAAAGGATCAAAGAACTGAAAGAGCACCTTCATCATATCCTCATTTGTGTTGGAGGTGACCAAGTTGAGTAGGAGACCATATCTCTCGGTAAATGGAGAGTTTTCAGGAATCCTTGAAGCTAGCTCCTTAAGTTGTGGAGGGATCCTTACAAGATTGACTTGAATAGTTTTCCTACGAAGTGAATCCATATCCTACAAAACAAGAACAAAGATGAATCCAAAAATCCTTGAAATGGTTAGTGGATGTATATGATGTTCATGATGTTCATGATGTTATGTACAAGTATGCATATACAAACAAAACAAACAAATCCTTAGGTTTAGGCTTTCATGGAGTTTTATAGGTAAGTATCCTCTTGAAGTTTAGTTGGCTTAAACTTGTCCTAGTAATAGTAATCGGGTTCTAAGGAGCTCAATATCACTAGTTTGTTTCCTTGGTCATTGTTTCAGCACATGCCTCTTTAATGGCGACGGAAATATCCCAAGAAACCAAACCTCAATGAGTGTAGTATCGAGTATCTACCAACTTTGGATTGCACCAAAGTCGGTCATCTCACTACATCCTAAAGGACAAGTTGGTCAAGTAAAGGTTCTAAAAGTTCATTAGTGCTTTATGACATCACTCTGCGGACCCGTGTTCTCTTTGATTAACCCAAAGGCTACCGGTACCCACAAATATGTCGCACTAACGTAGCTATTGTTTAGACCATGTCGGTATACCCCGCACAGTTTCCATAATGTATTGCTACTTACCTATAATGTATCCCAACTCCGGGTAGAGGATTAAAACCCAAATAAAGAACCATAATGTAAAGCATACAAGTCAAACAATGTAAGCAAATAAATGTGATATATCCCTAAGGTAACCCCACTTTTAGAATTTTCCCCAGCAGAGTCGCTAGTTCTATGATACGGTGGGAGAATTGACTTGAAGGTTTTGCTTTTGATCGCAAATTTTGTGGTTTGCAAGAGTCGCCACCGACTTTTCTATTATCCAAAAGGAAAGGTGAAAAAGCACAGGAAAGACCTTTGAGATTATTTCTTGGGTTCGAGGGTAGATTACGAAAAGGGAAGGTATTAGCATCCTTTTCATCTATGGTTTTCCATGGGCTCTTAGTTACTTGCTAGATCACTTGCTTTTGTTTGAAATTGTGCTTAGTATGGTTTTTGAAAGTATTTTGTAAAGAGGCCTTTGTTTAGGAAATCATTGTAAAGATTCTCGTTCGTAAGAATGTATACAAAGATGTTGATCTTTTGAAACTATTTTCAAGTTTGTAATATGTTTTGAAATGTGTAGGTGTTTGTTTTGAAAATAGCAAGGATGTTTTATTTGAAATTGAGCAAGTAATCAGGAGCATTCTACCTACTCAAAAGTCTTTCTTGTACGTTTCCTTTCCTTTGACATTGTTATCTTACCATTGATTTGGTAAGCAACCCTATCTTTAGATGTAAACGGGACGGGCGTGGGTCATCGTATAGCCATGATTAGCAATGTTTGCAAGGTATCTTAGCATTCTTTTTTAGGGACTAAGATCATTTGCAAGGCAACTTAGATAGCATCATCGAGGGACTATGATCTTGTATTTGCTTGTTTTTGCTAAGATACCTTACATGCATAATATGGCCATTTTGTATAAGGCAACGAAGTGGAGTTTACCCTAGGGGTGCTTGTGTGCAAGTGTATTGTTTTCATGTTTGTTTTTGTCTTGGATTAGGTTTTTCTAGATATTGGTTTTAGTCTTTCCATACAAACCCTAATTACTATCATGTTATGTGAAAGCGATAAATTGCGAAATTTAAAGTTACTACGCTATTACAACATTTGTGGGGAGGGGGTGTACAAATTTATGAATGGGGATTGCAAGAATTTAAACCTAATTAGTCTATTACAACCATATTGAATTGATATGAATATACAAGGAATTGAATAAATACAAAGTATAAAAATGAATAAATGTACAAGGATGCAAAATATAAAGAAAATGAATTTTGTTTGTTTTCTTTTATAAAAAAAGCATTTTGTCTTAACCTAATTTAAATAAAGAAGATAGTTAATTAAATTTGAATTTATTAAGAAAAATATTTTAAAAGAAAACCCTAATTGTATTAATTAATCAAAAGAAAATAAATTTAAGAAAAGTATTTTTGGGTTTTTTTTTTATCTTTAAAATATTTATAGCATTATAAAATATTTTAGTCTTTTTTTTAAATAATTTATTTTAAATGGTGTGAAGAAAAATAAATAAATAATTTAATATTAATTAAGTCTATATGATTTAGTTAATAAAATAAATAAAGCATAGTAAATAAAGATATTTTTATTTATTGAAAAATAAAATAAAATAAGTCAAAACATAAAATATATCATTTTTTTTTTGTATTTTTTATGATTTTTAGTATTTTAGAAAATATATTTAAAAAGAAAAATGAAATAAATAAATAAATAAGTACAAATGAGCCAGGGGGTGCCAAAAGTCAGGATGGGAGTTAATTAGCTAATTAGCAAAAACAAAAAAAAGAGGCAGGCCCAAAGGGCCCAACGCCTACCAAACAAAAAAAAAGGCCAGAATATGTAAAAATAACAAAAAGGTCACGCTGGGGCTTGAACCCGGGACCATGGGGTGAACAGGCGCACACTTTACAGCTGGGGTGACTATACATCCGTTAACTTGTATGAAATAATAAATACATAACACAAAACGTGAATGTGGAGAAAACACTTAAAGGGGGGGGGGGGGGGGGGGTTGAATAAGTTTCTCTTTTTATTTTGATTAAAAGGCACAACAATAATGAAAATACAAGGTTATTTTTATCCTGGTTCGTTTGAACTCAAACTACTTCAGTCCATCCGCCATGGTGATTTCGCCTTTCTCAACATGGACTTAATCCACTATAATCAACTGATTTTAATCACACAACAACTGTTGTGACTAACAATGCACAAGTAACCTTACAAGTGACTAACACCACTAAGACTTAAACTGGTCCTAGTCTAGTTGAGAATTCTGGCCAACCTTGGTCTCTCAAGGAACAATTACAAGAAATTAATCTTTACAGATAGTGAAACAAAGTTTGCTTCTAAGAAAGCTATATCACAACTGTGATTTTTCACTAAGAATATTTTAGCACAAAGTGTATGAATAATGAATTTGTGAGCCCAAAATCTTTCACGTTGTTCTTGCTTCTTTTGAAATTGTTCAGTTCTATTTAGAACTTCAGCATTTCAGCAATTATGCGTTTTTGCGTTAGGGCAGTTGTTGGCTTGCAATTAATGTTCTTCTATATATAGCATGAAGAAACATGATTGTTGCTGCCTTTAAATGGAGAGTATTAAATGTTTGCATGTTTCCTGGCACTATTCCATTTTCCAATGCACTAGCGTAGACACTTGAGTGCATGTAGCCGTCTTTGCATTAAATGAGCAAACGACACTATGTAAGAACATGTCTCCTGAAGCTTGACAAGACTTGTTAGCTTCTGCTTTCTTCAGAACTTGGCTCAACGTCTTGAATTCAGAACATGCTTGCTTATCTTCTAAACAATGCTTTGCTTGCTAAGTACTTCTGATCAGCGCTTGCTTTCAAATATCTTCTGAAACTTGCTTTCAAATATATTCTGAACAACACTTGCTTTCAAATAGCTTTTGAACAGCACTTGCTTTGAAAAAGCTTCTGAACAGCACTTGCTTTCAAAGATCTTCTGAATAGAACTTACTTTCAAAGAACTTCTGAAACATAGCTTACACAGAAACTTGCTAAGCGTTAGAAGATGTAATTAAATAATTCTATTACCAGAGTCAACATCAGCATCAGCACTTGAGTTAAAGCAAATGGTTCTTTCATCAAAAGAACGTCTTTATTTATATTCAACTCAGCACTTCAAGATGCTTCTGTCAGAACATTATCAGAGACATCATCAGCATCAGAACTTGCGCTTAAAATAGTTCTTTCATCAAAGAACTTCTTCATTTATTTTCAGCTCAACACTTCAAGATGCTTCTGTCAGAACATTATCTGAAACAGTTAAATACGTTCATCAGAGTATCAAATATATAAAATATAATTTATTGTTATCATCAAAACTCTGAGATATGATCAGAACCAATCTTGTTCTAACAATCTCCCCTTTTTGATGATGACAAAAATATATTCAGATATAGAAATAAATTTGAATAAGAGATAAGAATCTCCCCCTGAAATAAATATTTCTATTAAGAAAAACTTCCTGAGAATTTTTACCAGAGCTTTGGAATTTTTCTTCTGAGATTTCTTCATCAGGTTCTTTTGAGGATAATGTTCATTTGAAATAAACTTCCAGAGTTTAAATGATACCTGCAAAGATCTTAAAAGCATAGAAAGAAATCTTGTATTTTGTTAGAATGTTTGACTTAGTCCTATAACTGTTAATCAAAGATTAGATCAAAATACTCATTTTCTCCCCCTTTTTGGCATAATCAAAAAGTATATAAAAAAATAATTGAAGAGCTTAAAAGTTTTCATAAAATATCAAAAGATATCCAGAAGTACAAAACAACAAACAAAAGACAAGAAACAGAATGACACTAGGATTTCTTAGTAACAAGGGCCATAAGAAGATTCTTGATCTCAGATGTAGATTCCTCTTGTTTCATCATCCATGTTATGATTTCTTGGTTTGTCTTGTCTTGCTTATCCAAGCGCTCATGAATGACTTCATTTTCCCTCTTGAGCTCATCCAGAGTATCCATGATAAGTGAAGTAGGAGCAGAGGATATAGAAGCTTCAGCAGAAACAACCTTTGGAGTAGCAACCATTAAGTCAGAACGAACAAAAGTAGATAGAAGAGTGCCCAGATCCATCACAAGAGTTGGCACTGGTTCAGGTTCAGCTTTTGCAGAAGGTTGATTCAACAGAACAATTTCCATAGGATTTGAATCTTCAGAGGATTCTTCAGATTCATCTTCTGAAATGTCCATTTCATCAACTAGAGCATCAACAATCATCAGAGAAGACTTCTTATCCCAAATATCAGCAGCTTCTGACTGAAAAGCATGCAGATGCTTGGAGAAGTTCTCAATCACCTGAAAGTGACATAAATCTTGCAGCTTCAGTGACTCAGCTTCAAAAGTTCTTCTGAAAGATTCCCACTGAAGATCTATTGTAGCTGGGTTCACACTTCTGAAGCAGTCTTTCTTTAGTAGATTCAACCATGCTTGAACTTCTGTTAAAAAATTCTGAAACAATATATTTACATCTGGCTGAACAGGTTTTGGGACAGCCTTCTTGAAAGTTTTGTTTTTCAAAAAATTTAGAGATTCAAAGTCAACTAGAGTTCTTAAAAAGTTAGCTTGTTCAGGATTTTATGTTGGTTCAGGAGTGGCTGAATGGTCAGGTTGGTCAAAATGGTTAGGTGTTGTTGATTGATCATGAGGTTCAGATGATTCATGAGTTTCAGAAGGTTCGTGTGTTGGTGATGGTTCAGATGGTTCATGAGTTTGGTGTTCTGGAATGTGAGGAGGTGAAATCACTGGTGAGTCAGGAATTGGAAGTTGTGGAGATGTTGGTGGTGGGATGTCAGGTGAAATGATTATGCTGTTGTCAGCAGTTGGGTTAGGTATTTGTGTTATGTTTAAGGCAGAAATGTTTTCAGAAGGTAAGTAGAATGGAGGCTTTAGAGCGGCCAGAGATTCATTGATTTCTGGTATTCTCCAAGAGCCAGCATCATACCATCCAATAGGTCTGGGTGATAATGGTCTGGGAGGAGGTCTAGAAAAGTGTTCAACAGGAATGATTTGAGAAGGTTCTGAGTGAGATGGTTATGATTGGAATGGTTCTGTTTGGGTTTCAGAGTGTTCATCAGAGTCAAAGTCACTCAAGTCTGATAATACTTAATCTCTTTGAGGGTTGTCAGCTAGAGGGTCAGAGGGTATGGTCAGGTCAATATCAACATCTATATCACCTAAGGTTTGGGGTTCAACAGATGTAGATATATTGGCAGAATCATAAACAGTAATAGTTTCAGCAGGTTTACCTGATTTCTTTTTCTTTTGAGGTCTGTAAGAAGGTCCTTCAACAGCTTTCCTCTTCAAAGGTTGCTGAAGAACAACATCTGGAGCAGCTTCGTGTCTTCCTTGGAGCCAAGCAGGATCAATTAGTGTTCCAATCTCTTTACAAATTTCAATGTAATGCAGGATGATGCGTGGATGATCTCTTAAGTTGAACAGAGAGAAATCAGCAATTGGTATCCTTCTTCTCTTAACAGTTGCTGAAACATACGAAGTTGGATCTACCATCAGCTTGTCAATAATTTTCCTCTTAACTAAATTCTTTCCAGTCATAGCCTTTCCACAAGTAGGCTCTAGCTCCCCCAGAAGATTAGCTTCATCTAGGTGAGCAATCATACCATTCTCAGTCAGAATGTATGAGATTAATCTACCCATAGGAATCCAATTCCTTTTGGATTTGGGGTTTTTCATCCTTTCATCTTCCCTAGTCTCTTTAACATGATTCCAGAGATGTTCAAACAACAAATAAGGCAAATCAATTTTTACATTTGTTCCAAGGCAGAACAACAAGTATTGTTGATCAACATTAATGTAGTCTGGAGAGCTAGTTTCCTTCCTATGGTGAATACATCCATGGATTATTCTTTCCCATATCTTGTACTTATTTTTCAAGTCCCTTACTTTAGACGATCCTTGTCCATTTGTAAAAATTTCTGAATAGACCTTTGACAATTCCATTCTTCCACTTGAAATACCTGTTACTCCATTTCCTTCAAAACCTAGCAGCTTTCTGATTTGATTTTCAGTAATGGAGATTTCCTTACCCATTACAAAAGAGAGGATGACTTTAGGGGTAGCAATTGCATGTATCTAGAATTCCTTCACAAGGTGTGGAAAAACTGGACCAACAAGATGGTCAAAAAAAAGTTTCCCCGACCTTGAAACTCAACAGCAAGAATCAAATCAAAACCATTATCTCTAAGATTCTCAAAATCAACCATTAACTCACTTAACACTTATAAGTTGTCCATAGGAATGAGAGTTGTTCTCTCAGGAACGATGTATTTCTCAGAGTGGATGTTCTTGGAATGGGTAGAGGAGGAAGCCATTGGAGCTCTTAGAGTTGAGAGATGAAAAAAGGGTTTCAGACAAAAATTACAGAAACGTTTGAGTTTTGAAAGAGACGGTAAAAAGTGAAAAAGGGTTTTTTCAAAAGTATTTATAAGAAGTCTTTTCAGAAATAGGTTTAAAAAATAAAACTGTAAAAAGAGTATTTAATAAAAATTTAATTAAAAAGAATCTAATCATTACTTAGCATTTTATGAAATTGAAAAGTTAGGGGAAAGCGTGAGATTTTAATCAAATCAGAACAGTTACCTAGAACGGCTGTCAAATAGCTTAACACGTGTGACCTTTTAGAAACACACCAAGTGTTCATCTCCTGAAGGTTGCATGGGACAGCTGTTTGATCTAATAAACTTCTGAGTTTCATAAAGATTAACACTTCTTACTGACTTTTCATTCAAAACATCTGAGAACTCATCTTTTCTGAGTGGGTTGTTCAGAGATTCTGAAATTATCCAGAGCATTGTCAAGAGGGTGATCTTCTAAGTCTTCCTTTGCTTCTGACTTTTTCTTAGCTTCAGAGTCTTCCTTTGCTTCTGAAGTTTCAGAGTTTGAGGGATAATTCTCTGTACCTATAGAAATATCAATTTGCTTTGGATATTGCTGGCCAAGATTATCATCAATCCTGACTTTGATTGATTCTTCAACAATCAGAGTTTCTATGTTGTATATTCTATAGCCTTTTGAGCATTCAAAATATCCAAGCAAAAAACATCTTTGTGCTTTAGAATCAAACTTGTTCAGAATAAAACAAGTAAATTCAAAAATATTGAAATATAAGATGTTTCTAGTGGCCTAGAGGAAGAATCAACAATTTATGATTTAAAAGAAAGTTCTGAAAAACTTTCCTTTTAGACATGCTTTGTTCAGAGCTTCTGAAGTTGTAATTCCATTTCTGTTTCCAATAGTTTCAGAGCCAGTAATCTTCTGTTTCTGATTACCTCTGAAAACTTAAAATCTTTAGATTCCAAGCCTTGGAACATATGCTTTCTTTCCTCCATGAGTAGATAGCATCAAGAGTCTAGGAGTTAGTACTGGAGTATCAACCTTGCTGTTAAAAATATCTGCAACATAGATGATTTTGTCTTTTGGTACACATATCTTTTTGGGTCCTCTTGGGTTAGAGTATTTAAAGTTCTGTTTGAACTTTGGTTTAACATAAGAGTTTCTAGAGTGAGATGTATATTTAATATGATGTATGTTCCCAGTGGTGAAGTGAGAATAGAGAGGAGTACGTTTGATAACCAGATCCTTAACTTTCTTAGGCTGAGTTACTTTGCCTTTGTATCCTATACCTATTTTGTCTTTCTCGCTAACTCCATAGATCATTGAAGCCATTATGCTTCTATCTATGTTTTTAGCTAGAAACTTCTGAAAGCTTTGATCATATTTCTTTTTGATCTTATCAGCATTACTAGGATCTTCTGAGAGTTTTGTAGATCATTTTCTAGTTTTGAAATTTTTTCTTTTAACTCGGAGTTTTTTGATCTCAGACTCTTAGTTACTTCAGAGTCAAAAGCAAGATCCTTTTTCAGATTCCTGAATTTGACTTCAAGCTGCTGATATCTTTCCAGAATTTCACTCAGACTTTCTCCTAGTTCAGCTTTAGTGAAATTAACAGTGAAGTCAGGGAATACCTCTTCAGTGTCTGATTCTGATTCTGATTAAGAGGATTCTGAGACATCTGATAAGTTGTCGGTTTGAGCTATATTGGCTTGTTCATCTTCTGATTCTGTTTCGTCTTCAGAAGATTCAGAATCATCCCATGTTGCCATAATACTTTTATTCTTTTCTTTAACTAACTTCCCTTTATGTTTCTCCTTTTGAAGCCTTGGACACTCACTTTTGTAGTGACCTTGTTTCTTGCATTCATAGCAGGTAATGATTCAGTTACTTGATATTCTGTGTCCAGAGGATTGTTCAGAGTCATTTCCTGTTCTTCTGGAGTTTCTGAAATTCTTCTGCTTGTACTTCCACAGCTGATTGATCCTTCTTGAAAGCAAGGATAGTTCATCTTCTTCTGAAGAAAATTCTTCAGAGTTTTCTTCTTTACCCTGAAAAGCTTTAGTTTCATATTTTATAATTGATTTAAGGGAAATGGACTTACCTTTCTCTTGAGGATCGTGCTCATCAAGTTCTATCTCATGACTTCTGAGAGCACTGATGAGTTCTTCAAGAGACACGTTGTTCAGATCTTTTGAAACTTTAAAAGCAGTCACCATAGGTGCCCATCTTATGGGTAAGCTTCTGATGATCTTCTTAACGTGATCTGCCTTAGAATATCCCTTGTTCAGAACTCTCAAGCCAGCAATCAGAGTTTGGAACCTTGAGAACATATCTTCTATAGATTCACTTTCCTTCATCTTGAAGGCTTCATACTTTTGGACGAGAGCCAGAGCTTTGGACTCCTTCACTTGAGCGTTTCCTTCATGAGTCATTTTAAGAGACTCAAACATATCATGTGCAGTATCTCTATTTGTAATCTTTTCATATTCAACTTTAGAGATAGCATTTAGAAAAATATTTCTAGCTCTATGATGATTTTTGAAATCAGCTTTTTGTTGTATGTCCATATTTTTCCTATCAATTTTGTTTCCTTCTGAGTCTGTAGGATGTGTGTAACCATCCAAGACTATATCCCATAAATCTCAATCATGACCTAGAAAGAAACTTTCTAGTCTATCTTTCCAATAATCAAAATCTTCTCCATCAAATATAGGAGGTTTGTTGTAACTATTGTTGTTTTGCTCAGCAGTCGTTTTTGTTTTCTTCTGGATCTTTTCCTGACACGGTTAAGTGTTGAGCTCAGAGTCAAGCTCTGATACCAATTGAAGGTGGAGAAAACCTTAGAAGGGTGGGGGGGGGGGGGGGGGGGTTGAATAATTTTATCTTTTTCTTTTGATTAAAAGGCACAACAATAATGAAAAGACAAGGTTATTTTTATCCTGGTTCGTTTGAACTCAAACTACTCTAGTCCACCCGCCAAGGTGATTTCGCCTTTCTCAACAAGGACTTAATTTACTATAATCAACTGATTACAATCACACAACAACTGTTGTGACTAACAATGCACAAGTAACCTTACATGTGAATAACACCACTAAGACTTAAACTAGTCCTAGTCTACTTGAGAATTCTGACCAACCTTGGTCTCTTAAGGAACAATTACAAGAAACTAATCTTTACAGATAGTGAAACAAAGTTTGCTTCTAAGAAATCTATATCACAACTGTGATTTTTCACTAAGAATATTTTAGCACAAAGTGTATGAATAATGAATTTGTGAGCCCAGAATCTTTCACATTGTTCTTGCTTCTTTTAAAATTGTTCAGTTCTATTCAGAACTTCAGTGTTTCAGTAATTGTGCGTTTTTGCGTTAGGGCAGTTGTTGGCTTTTAATTAATGTTCTTCTATATATAGAATGAAGAAACATGACCGTTGCTGGATTCAAATGGAGAGTATTAAATGTTTGCGAGTTTCCTTGCACTATTCCATTTTCCAATGCACTAGCGTAGACACTTGAGTGCATGTAGCCGTCTTTGCATTAAATGAGCAAACGACACTATGTAAGAACATGTCTCCTGAAGCTTGACAAGACTTGTTAGCTTCTGCTTTCTTCAGAACTTGGCTCAACATCTTGAATTCAGAACATGCTTGCTTATCTTCTAAACAATGATTTGCTTGCTAAGTACTTTTGATCAGCGCTTGCTTTCAAATATCTTCTGAAACTTGCTTTCAAATATCTTCTGAACAACACTTGCTTTCAAATAGCTTCTGAACAACACTTGCTTTCAAATAGTTTCTGAATAGCACTTGCTTTCAAAGATCTTCTGAACAACACTTTCTTTCAAAGAACTTCTAAAACATAGCTTACACAGAAACTTGCTAATCGTTAGAAGATGTAATTAAATAATTATATTACCAGAGTCAGCATCAACATCAGCACTTGAGTTAAAGCAAATGGTTCTTTCATCAAAAGAAATTCTTTATTTATATTCAGCTCAGCACTTCAAGATGCTTCTGTCAGAACATTATCAGAGACAACATCAGCATCAGCACTTGCGCTTAAAATATTTCTTTCATCAAAGAACTTCTTCATTTATTTTCAGCTCAGCACTTCAAGATGCTTCTGTCAGAACATTATCTAAAACAGTTAAATACGTTCATCAGAGTATCATATATATAAAATATAATTTATTGTTATCATCAAAACTCTGAGATATGATCAGAACCAATCTTGTTCTAACAAAACGCGCCCTGACTGTACTTCATCTTCAACCTCCAGCCAAAGGATCTGTAACTTGCTCATTTCTCAACCATTTGCAAAAATGTAAACATGAAAATTTCTCAATTTTGTCACATGAATCCAAACATATAAATATCATAAACTATAAATCAAAGATGAATGAGAATTTTTAACAGTACCAAATTATGACCTAAATATTTCAGAAATTTCAAACTCAAAATTCTCCTAGCTCAATCAAAATAAATGAAATTTATGGACATGTACAACTTCAGGGCAATTATGTCTACATTTTATCTTCACAAGTGCAAGCCTAACAATGTCTAAGTATTGAGATAGAAGTTCAAGAAAAATACCTCAAAACTGGAAATCGTGAAATGGATTTGAGCTTGTTTCAGGCAGTGCTGATGATTAGGTTAGCTTCCTTGAACCTCTAGGAAGCTAATGCAATGGCTGGCTTGAGCTGAGGGTGGTTGGAATGGTCTGGAGAAGTCTAACTATGATGCTATGTTTTTGGTTATGGAAGACAGGGAAAATGGTGTTACAGAAGTGAAACAGGTACAGGGATGAGTTACTCTTGATGCAAGGAAGCTTTAGAAACTAAAAGGCCAAGAAACGCACGAGGGAAATGTGTGTTTGAAGTTCAAGGTCAGAATCTGTGCAACAATGGAGTTTTTGGGAAATTTCTGATTTGAGAGAGTTTTGGTGTATCTCAGGGTGTTCAAGATCGTGTTCTAGCTCACAAATAGTGACTCTATTTATAAGCAACAAGTTTGGTATGCTCTAGTTGATCAGAATTCAAATTTGCATCCTTAAGTTAAACATGTGATTTTTTGACAAAACAAGTTTCAAAGTCTTGCGTACTTGCTAAGATAGAGTGGTTATGCTTAAAACAAGCTTGCTTCTGACTTTGTGGATGGAGTGTGATCAGAGGGAACAAGTTAGAGGCTCAATGTGAACTTTATGCAAAAAGCTTGCTTTACAAGAATGACAATGTTAACTTTGTGCCATTAATGGAAATGCAACTTGGATAATAGTTCAATTGCTTGGATCAAAGCCCTAACAGTTGTGTAAACATTTAATTATGGAGTGACAAACAAGGTTAAGGTCTGAAAAACAAATATTATGCAGCATGCTTGAAGATTGGTGTGATACGGTGGGAGAACTGACTTGAGGTTTTGCGTTTGTTTTCACACTTGTTCGGTTTAGCAAGAGTCGCCATCGACTTTTTATTTTATCCAAAGGAAAGGTCAAAAAGCACAGGAAAGACCTTTGAGACGTTTTCTTGGGTTTGGGGGGTAGATTATGAAAAGGGAAGGTGCTAGCACCCTTTTCATCCATGGTTATCCATGGTTATCCATGGGGTCTTAGTTACTTGTTTTAGATCACTTGCCTTTGCTTTTCAATTGTTTGAAATGGTGCTTTGTGTGTGTGTTTTTGAAAATGTTTTAAAAAAGATGCCTTATCTAGGAAACCTTTGTAATGATTCTTGTTTGAATATATACAAAGGTGTATGTCTTTTTGAAAAGATAATTCGATGTTTTGAAAGTTGTTTTGAAATTGTTTTGAAGTTGTGTTATGAAGTGTGTTTGAAAAATGGCAAGGATGTTTTTGCAAGATTTTTGATCAAGTAACTAAGAGTTGTCTACCCTATTTTACTCAAAGATCTTTCTTATGTTTTTAACCCTTTTAATAGTGTTATTTCACCATTGTATTTGGTGAATAACCTTGCATTAGGTTGTTTAACGGGACAGACGCGGGTCATCGTATACAATCACTGAAGGCAACTTGTGAGACGCTCTAGCAATTTTGTAAGGGACGAGATCATTTTATTGAAGGCAACATCGAGGGTCATCGAGGGACTACGATCTTTTTTTACCGAAGGGGCATTTTCTAGAGTGTCTCATACTCGAGGGACATGATTGTATTTTCCGAGGCAACAAGCGAGGTTACCCTAGAGGTGCAAGTGTGAATGGTGTATTGATTTTCATGCATTTATCTTGTATTAGGTCATCTAGCGATTGATTTTGAATCTTCGCATACAAACCCTAATTACTATACAGTATATGGAAAGCGATAAATTGCGGGAATTTGAAGTCTAAGTTATTACAAATAAGTATCCGGGGATGGAGGTACAAATGTTTACAAATGGGGATGAGTCTTATCAGAATAGTAATGTCCAAGTATATATTACAACCAAATCGAATCGTCGCATTCCCAATGTAAAAATATAACAAGGTATAAGATAATAAAAATCAAAGAGATATGAGATGTGTATATTTATTTAAAAATAAATAAAAATTAACCTAATTAAAGACTTAAGTATTTATTATTTTTTTTATTTCCTGTTTTTTTATTGATTATATAAACAAAGGGTTTTAAAGAAAAGAAAAATTATTTTAATTAAAACTTCTATTATTTATGTATGTTAATTAAATATAATAACTGTTTAAGAAAAATTATTAAGAAATTATTAAGAAACATATAAAACTTAATATGTTCTCTTTATTTAACAAAAAAAAAGATTTAGATTATTGAAAGTGAAAACAAAGTGATAAGAAAAAAGTATTGGTTTTAAACATTAAAAGAAAAAAGAAGACAAATGGGCCTAAGGAAAGTTTTGGATAGCCTAAATAAAATAGGGATAAAGAAAAACAACAAATTAAAGAAGAGGGAAGGGGGGTGTAGGCGCCAGTACGTGTTTGGGCTTCATTTTGGTTGGGCGAAGGCCCATCTTATGGGTTTGAACAAATGTTAGGGTTGTTTCAATTGTTTGGAAATTAGGGTTTACAGTTTGTTAACGGCGCCGCTCCTTCTCTCGTCTTCTTCATCTCTCTTCTCATTCTCAGCCATGAGCTTTTGATTATTCCTTAAACCTTCCAGCCGCCAGAGCGCCACCTCCATCCATCTCCTCTCCACGACGGTACGAGGCAGTGGTTTGAAAAGGTACGTTTTGTTCTAAGCGCGTTTTAGGGTTTCTCCACAGTTTCACATGTTTGGTTTTCTTGAACGTTATTGCTTACAAAATTTTAATCTTTGATATTTATGATATGAGATATAGGAAAATTGAGGGGAAAAATACCTTGGCGTTTTGTTCTGTTAAGGCGATGGAAGGAGAGAGGACTTGGAACGGCGGCGCTCTTGGTGGCCGGAGAAGGAGAACGAGGATGACAGCACGCTGGTATTTTGTATTTATGTATCTTTGTTTGATGATGACTTTGTTTCTGAAAATTATTATTTTACTTCTAAAACTCCTCCTTTCTGTTGGCCATTGATACTCTGATGATGATGAACTTTGAAGTTTGTTTGTTGTTAGCTTTTGTATGGCTTAAGTTGTTGATGATTCTTTTCTGAGACTACTCTGCTTCTAAACGATTCCTCTCTTTGTGGACCCTGATATTCTAATGATGAACTTTGTTCTAAGGATTGCTTGTTGTTCTCTTCACTTCTGACTTCTTCCTCTTCTTTGAATACTGACTTTTGATGATGAACTTTGTTTGTTCTGAGAAAAGCTATTTTGGTGTTTTTGATTGTTGATGAAGGTTTAGTAGTTTTGTTCACTGGTTTGTTGGCCTGAGTGTTTGGAAGGAAGTTTTACAGGTTGAACTAGTTTGTGTGATTTGTGAGGCAGGCTGATGAGTATTTGGTGTTTGTTGTTTAAACTGTTTCTTTGCAGTTTTGTGCAGTTTGAGCTTTAAACTTGCAATTTTGCAGGTTTGAATAGGTTTGTGTTTTTGAAAAGGGCAGGCTTGCTGTTGACTTTGGAAGGCTATGTAGTTTTACAGGTTTGTAAAATGAGTGTTCAGGTTTGAAAAGGTTTGTTGTGCTTGTGTTTGGAAGCAGGCTTGCTTCTACAGGTTGGCTATTTTGTAAGGTAGGCTTGCTATTTTGTGAGGCCTGTTTGAATGGTTTTTGTGAGGCAGGTTGTGTTTGGAGGCAGTTTTGCTTCTTGCAGTCTGTGGGCAAGTTTGAATTGAGTTGCAGTTTGCGGGTTTTTGTTCTCCCTTTGAACTGTTAGACTGTTATATTTATTTTCTTTCTTACTGCTTTGTACAACCTAACAAATTGCAAAACTCTTTTTCTGGTTCTCTCTTTCTCTCTCTATAAAGCATTTTTAAATTGCCTATTATATTTTTTCTGAAAAGATTGTTGGCCAGAATATGATGATGTGTTTTGACAAGCCTGCTTGCTTGTAACTTGGTTCTTCTCATGCATTCTGTACTTTCTTCCAGATTTCCTGCATTGTTCTTTTTGATAGCTTGTGCTTGGACAACTTAGTGTACTTGGTTTGACAGTTTTGCAACTTAGTTTTCTTTTGTGCAAATTAGTTTGCTTTTGGTTGACTAATGCAGTTTGTTGTTCATTTTGCTTTGCCTTGCTGCCTTGTATATTTAATTGATTGTATGCTTCCAAAATCTTTCCTCTTTGTGAACCAAGAAGAGAAATCTTCTTGTGATTTGCAAAGAGGACAAGTAAAACATGATGAACCCAAAAACAATCTGATTCCGGCCAACAAGCTTTAATGATGACTTTATATTTATCTGCTTGAAAATGCTTTTCAATTTAACTGCACTGATTTCTTTTTCTTCTGTCCTTTGCAGGTAAGTATCAGTTGGATAATGGAAGAAGCAGTAGAAGATCAAAGATTTCAAGAGACTTAGGCTTTAGATTTATTTTCTTTTCATTTATTGTAATAAATATTATTGTAAACACTGTAAATTATAAATTTACAATATTCGAATAACATTTGTAACAATATTTGAAATAAATAAATAAAAAGTCTTTGTCAAATAAGAATTCTTTACTGTCAAATATTTCATTCTTTCTTTTGCACTGTCTATTTAATTATTTAAATCTATTGAATTAAAATAACTGGAAATGTATCCCAATAACTTTAATCCAGATGAAATAAATAATCAACAAACTTTGTCGTCTCGCAATCTCGCATTAACCATAATACGCCCGACATTCCAATTAATCATATGCTTTGTACAGTTAAACAAACAAGCATTCCATACACTTCTCACTTCATTGATCAAACCAATGCCTCAAAGTTTCAATCAAAGCCTCAGCTCCTATCCCAGATATTTAGGTTTTGAGAAGCAACCGGTAATCTGGAACAAGCGTAAAAATAATGTAACAATCAATTGAATTATTGTGGATTCAATTTCTTCTGAGAAATACGAGTGAAAACCCTAATTCCAGATTTGTCGTCAAAGAAAAGTCTGTTTGATCACTTCCTGAGCCAATCTCAACCCAATCAATGGAAACCCTAATTCCAGATTTGTCGTCAAAGAAAAGTCTGCTTGATCAATTCCTGAGCCAAACTTGAAAGATCAGGGAAAACCTTGAAGTTGTGATTTCTTATGAAAATGGGAGTGAAAATTTTGGGGTACAATAGTTGCCCCTGTTCAATCTTCTTGAACCTGAAGAGTTAGATTGTCAATTTTGCCGTTCGCGACTCGAAGGTAAAAGATGATTGAACACTAGAGTGCCCAAAAAAATTTGCACTCATCAAATCGTAGTTGAGGGAATGGGCTTAAAGATTCCATTTGGAGACGTGACATGATCTTGTCAGAGATGGGCTTAGAGATGCCATCCAAGAATATTTGTTGATTTTTATGTTGTAGGAGAAAGAATGAGTATTAGAAAAGTATCCGTGTTTGGAACATCTCTGACCTGGGGGTCTGAATGAGCAACAGATTGACATCCATGTTGAGGAAGCATCCATAAACTGTTTTCAGAAGTCTCAAAGTTTGTATGAGTAGCGGAATGACTGCCGTGTCTGGGGTATATCTGTACTGTATTTGACTAATTGTTAACGATAGCCTTTTAATCTTATCCTGAAAAAGGTAAAACGTTAGCTGAAACATAAAGTCATGTTGCATGATATGTATGTTGCAATGTATTGTACTTCATCAATGTTTATGATATATGAATGTAATGGATGCGCATGTAAGTTGAGTAGCTGTCTTGCTGAGGAAGATAAATCCTGGATAATGAAATCTTTGACTGCTACTGGGGAAAGTAAATCCTTGACTGCTGCTGGGGATTGAAAATCCTTTGATCGTTTAAAATGAGAAGTCCTGGGACCACTGTTGGGGAATCAGGAGTTTGGGTTGTATGCCAATCTACTAGGGATTCCTGTTTTGAGGAGATCTTCACTGGGGAACATTTGAATACTCTGTGAGGAACTGAGAATGAGAGTCTTCACTCTACTTGGGGAATAAGAAATTTGTGGGGAATAGCCATACTGTTGAAAAGTAGTTATCCTGATGGAGAGTAAAACTCAGGATTCTGGAAAAAGCTTATTCCCGCCTGGAAGAAGTTCAGGTTTAGGTTGTATGCCACTTTAAGAATGAGAATCTTCATTCAATCTATTGGAGAAGCCAAAATGAGGATCTTCATTCAGGTCTTGGGTCAGAAGGTTGGTGTATGCCAATCTCTTGAGGTTTCAAGGATGAGAATCTTCATTCTTGAGAGAAACAGATTTTTAGGAGCTTCAGTTGTCCGTTATTCTGTTGGTGGGTATCAGGAGCTTAGGGGTATACCAATCTCTTGATGTTTTAAGGATGAGAATCTTCATTCTGTTAACGGTTAACTGTTATCTGGTCGATCTCCAGGCTTCACAGAAACTTGTATTGCTATCTGGTCGTAATCCAGGCTTCACAATAACTTGTTGAGCTGATATCCGTTCGAATCCGGGCTTCACGACTTGTGTTAAAGATATACTACTATCTGGTCGTCTCCAGGCTTCGCAGTATTCTTGGATGCTATTTGGTCGTAATCCAGGCTTAACAGAAACTTGTATTACTATCTGGTCGTAATCCAGGCTTCACAATAACTTGTTGAGATGCTATCCAGTCGAATCCGGGCTTCACGGCTTGTGTTAAAGATATACAACTATCTGGTTGACTCCAGGCTTCGTAGTATTCTTGGCTTCTATCTGGTCGTAATCCAGGATTCACAGAAATTTGTATTGCTATCTGGTCGTAATCCAGGCTTCACAATAACTTGTTGAACTGTTATCCGGTCGAATCCGGGCTTCACGGCTTGTGTTAAAGATATACCACTATTTGGTCGACTCCAGGCTTCGTAGTATTCTGATACTGTTATCCAGTCGTAATCCGGGCTTCACAATATGTTGTAGAGATCAAGATACTATCTGGTCGAATCCGAGCTTCATAACTTGAATTTTGTGAGAATTTGATCTTTGACGACCGTAACTTCCAACAGGTGATGAAGGAATCTTTGACGACCGTGAATTCTAACAGGTGATGAAGGAATTTTTGATGACGACCGTAACTTCCAGCAGGTGATGAAGGAATCTTTTAACGACCGTGAATTTGAAATGTAATTTTGTTGTGGAGAATAAATCCTTGATAAAATGTTGGGGAAATAAACCCATGACTGCTGGTCTGCTTAGAGAGGTGATAAACTTCTCGAGGACGCTTGAACTTCGTTTCAGAAATATTTCAGAGAGATTCATCACTGCCCCTAGTATCAGATGTTTGTGGTATTTCTAGGGAACTTGGATTGTTCGTAAACCTTTGATGAGATTGACATTCAAATGCCCCAAGTGATGGTGAGGGAGACTTTCCCCAGGTTAACCTACAATTGAGAGATTTCTTGAAATCTTGACTGGACTGCCCCAAATTTAATGGACTTTGAAATATTTGTTGAAATCTTGACTGGACTGCCCCAGGTTTAATGGACAATACCATATCAAATCCCCTTTTGTTGATAGGAGATTTTTGTAACGGAAGTGTCATCCCACTTGAAGTGATTTCATTCACTGAGAGAGTTTTCGTTCCTCCAAACATTCACTGTTGTGAATTTCTTCGCTGTCAAGCAAATAAACATGTGCAAACAACGATATTCAAATAATGCAAAGTTTATGCTTGTCTCGAAGTTTTGAAAAATGCGTTTTTTAGCAGAAAACTTTTTATAAGACAAATTCAACACAAGATTTAGAGCCAAGCCTTACAGGAGTCAGGATACCTTTTGTAACAGTATGCTTTCGAACTAACCCATGCTTCAATTAGGACTTTTGAAGGGTTGTAACGTGGCTTGGTTCATGGTTTAAGAAACAAAGGATAAAGGCTCAAAGTATATTTGTACCCACCCGCTCTTCGTGATGTTCTTCAATCCTAAACTCAGTTAATTGTGCGTCGAACTCTATTCGAGTTTGGAATGACATTTTGGTGATGGTCCACACAAGTTGAATTTTATGGAAGGCAGTCATCATTTTTGCAACATCTTTCATGTTGTTGAGGATTTATAATGACCTCTTTCTTTTGATTTGTTATCCCTAAGTTTTGCCTGACTGTTCTAGTTTTCGAGATTACAGTCAGCGGGATGCCCCAGCTTTCTTAAGCCTCCTTTGTAGGTTTTGGCTTAGTGGGATTTTCTCTTTTAAGAGATTGACTGCCTATGAGATAAGGAACCGTCACTGTCTTTTTGGTTCCCAAAGGAAATGTTTTTGATGTCATTCGTTGTATTATGAACTGAGAATTTGCGACTTCAATGCGCATCTCTTGAATTAACTGAGAGACTACCCTGCCCCAGGTTTAATCAAAGGTTTCAATTTGTGTTTAAAACATAAAACTTCTACTTCTTTGGCTCAAAGGGGTTGAATAGGGATTATCTTCCTTATAACTCCAGTGTTTAGGATTTGAAAGAAATGCTTGTACATCATCAGCAAGGTCTGTTCAAAAGCATACTGTATGAGATTATGGTATTGTTTCGTCATCCTCCCTCTAAAGGCTTGTAGCTTTTTTGCAAGAGTTAAATGTCATAAAGAAAGTAGAAAGCATAGTTTAAGAATAGTGAAAACAAATGGATGAATTCAAGACAAACATATGGAATGAATTAATGAAACAGAGTTTGACATCAACAGATAATTGTTTGAATAACAAAAGAAATTACAACTTGAAAATTCAAATGGAACAAAAGTCTCTTGGTTCGAACTTTGTCATTTCAGGTGGAGAACCCTTAGCGGAAGATTTTCATCTCGTCATCCGGCATGAATTCCAGTACTCTTTCATCAATCAAGTCATGGATCTTGTTTTTCAAAGCCCAACAATCATCGGTGTCATGTCCAGGACTATGTGAGTGGTATACACAAAATGCGTCGGGGTGATAGCTAGGAGTAGAGGTATTGGGCTTCCGAATAGGATCCTTTAAAGCAAGCAGATTGACCTCCAACAAGCGTTTCAGTATTTGAGATGATGGTATGTCAGTTTCAGAGAAATGTCTTCTAGACGTATTTTGCTTACGCCGATTACCCCATTGATGCTGGAGAGGTTGTTGCTGGGCTTGTGACCCTGAAGCAAGTTGGGGAGCCTTTCCCTTGTCTTCTTGTCTCAAAGGAGGTTGAATGATGACTTGATCTTCAACCCTAGATGTTTGCTCCACTTGGTTGTCTCGAAGCAGTTTGTTGACGAGAACCCTGAGTTCTTCTTGTCTTTGAGCCAGGTCTTGAATGAGAGCCATCTGGCCCACCAACTGTCCCATCATCTGGATCTTCATTGTTGCCAGCTCAATCTGTAGTTCTTCTAACTGATCATTCCTGACGCTTCCTGGATTCCCTAGGACCATGCCCCTTGTGAGGAGTGCTTTCACTTCTTCTTACCCCTGGGATAGGTTCAAGAATTTTTCTTGATGCTGAGCATTTTGAGCCTGGATATCTTTGACAGTCCTCTCTAGAGCCATATCTACTGAAATAAACAATAGGAGAATAAGGAAACCTGAAAGGGAAAACCTGTTATGATACCATGCATGATATGTGGATGCATGTTTTCAAGAATCTCTCGGGGTAAACACAAGAAAATGTTAGAGATTGAAATTCGATCAACACCTTTGATTGGAGAACTTTTGTATCAGCGGATGTCTTTCCACGAGAATCAAGCTCACCATGTCGAGTGGGTCATAGCCCTTGATTCAAGTTGTTGCACTTGATCTTTGACGATGTTTGTTTAGAGGAAAATGAAACCTCTTGCCCTTTGGTAGACGTCTGGTTCAATGTGACCCTGCATCAAAAGACCCTCGAGATCTTTGAAATGGTTATTGAAAATGCTATGGTATGATGTTATGATGTTATGTACATGTATGCAAAAGTAAGTAAGTGTATATACAGGTAATCATATTCACACAAAGTAAACAAGTCCCTAGGTTTAGGCTTGCATGGGGTTTGTAGGTAAGCACCCTCTTGAAGTTAGTTGGCTCAACCTGTCCTAAAATAGAAACTGGGTTCTAAGGAGCTCAATATCACTGGATTATTTTCTGTGTTCATTGTTTTGGTTTAGCCACTTAACTGGCGACCAAAATATTCCAAGAAAAGAATCCTCAATGAGTGTAGTATCGAGTATCTACCAACTTCGGACTGCACCAAAGTTGGTCATCTCACTACCCCTAAAGAGGCCAAGATGGTCAAGTAAGGTTCTAAGAGTTTGTTAGTGCTTCATGACATCACTCAGCGCCCCCATATTCTCTTTGATTAACTCAAAGGCTACCGGTACCCACAAATATGTTACACTAACGTAGCTACTGCTTCAACCATGTCGGTATACCCCGCACAGTTCCCTCACAGTTTATTGCTACTTACCTAAAAGGTGTCCCCAAATCCGGGTGTAGGATTTAAAACAAACCCAAACAAGGAATCCAAAAAGTAAAGAAATCAAAGCAATCAAAGTAAGCATGTAAAGGTGATCTAAAACCATAAGGTAACCCCACTTTAAAAATAAGTCCCCAGCAGAGTCGCCAGTTCTGTGATACGGTGGGAGAACTGACTTGAGGTTTTGCGTTTGTTTTCGCACTTGTTCGGTTTAGCAAGAGTCGCCACCGACTTTTTCTTTTATCCAAAGGAAAGGTCAAAAAGCACAGGAATGACCTTTGAGACGTTTTCTTGGGTTCGGGGGGTAGATTATGAAAAGGGAAGGTGCTAGCATCCTTTTCATCCATGGTTATCCATGGGCTCTTAGTTACTTGTTTTAGATCACTTGCCTTTGCTTTTCAATTGTTTGAAATGGTGCTTTGTGTGTGTTGTTTTGAAAATGTTTTGAAAAAGATGCCTTGTCTAGGCAACCTTTGTAATGGTTCTTGTTTGAATATATACAAAGGTGTGTGTCTTTTTGAATAGATAATTCGATGTTTTGAAAGTTGTTTTGAAATTGTTTTGAAGTTGTGTTGTGAAGTGTGTTTGAAAAATGGCAAGGATGTTTTTGCAAGATTTTTGATCAAGTAACTAAGAGTTGTCTACCCTATTTTACTCAAAGATCTTTCTTATGTTTTTAACCCTTTTAACAGTGTTATTTCACCATTGTATTTGGTGAATAACCTTGCATTAGGATGTTTAACGGGACAGGCGCGGGTCATCGTATACAATCATTGAAGGCAACTTGTGAGACGCTCTAGCAATTTTGTAAGGGACGAGATCATTTTATTGAAGGCAACATCGAGGTTCATCGAGGGACTACGATCTTTGTTTACCGAAGGGGCATTTTCTAGAGTGTCTCATACTCGAGGGACATGATTGTATTTTCCGAGGCAACAAGCGAGGATACCCTAGAGGTGCAAGTGTGAATGGTGTATTGATTTTCATGCATTTATCTTGTATTAGGTCATCTAGCGATTGATTTTGAATCTTCGCATACAAACCCTAATTACTATACAGTATATGGAAAGCGATAAATTGCGGGAATTTAAAGTCTAAGTTATTACAAATAAGTATCCGGGGATGGGGGTACAAATGTTTACAAATGGGGATGAGTCTTATCAGAATAGTAATGTCCAAGTATATATTACAACCAAATCGAATCGTCGCATTCCCAATGTAAAAATATAACAAGGTATAAGATAATAAAAATCAAAGAGATATGAGATGTGTATATTTATTTACAAATAAATAAAAATTAACCTAATTAAAGACTTAAGTATTTATTATTTTTTGTATTTTCTGTTCTTTTATTGATTATATAAACAAAGGGTTTTAAAGAAAAGAAAAATTATTTTAATTAAAACTTCTATTATTTATGTATGTTAATTAAATATAATAATTGTTTAAGAAAAATTATTAAGAAATTGTTAAGAAACATATAAAACTTAATATGTTCTCTTTATTTAACAAAAGAAAAGATTTAGATTATTGAAAGTGAAAAGAAAGTGGTAAGAAAAAAGTATTGGTTTTAAACATTAAAAGAAAAAAGAAGACAAATGGGCCTAAGGAAAGTTTTGGATAGCCCAAATAAAAAAGGGATAAAGAAAAAAAACAAATTAAAGAAGAGGGAAGGGGGGTGTAGGCGCCAGTACGTGTTTGGGCTTCAGTTTGGTTGGGAGAAGGCCCATCTTATGGGTTTGAACAAATGTTAGGGTTGTTTCAATTGTTTGGAAATTAGGGTTTACAGTTTGTTAACGGCGCCTCTCCTTCTCTCGTCTTCTTCGTCTCTCTTCTCATTCTCAGCCATGAGCTTTTGATTATTCCTTCAACCCTCCAGCCGCCAGAGCGCCACCTCCATCCATCTCCTCTCCATGACGGTACGAGGCAGTGGTTTGAAAAGGTACGTTTTGTTCTAAGCGCGTTTTAGGGTTTCTCCACAGTTTCGCATGTTTGGTTTTCTTGAACGTTATTGCTTACAAAATTTTAATCTTTGATATTTATGATATGAGATATAGGAAAATTGAGGGGAAAAATACCTTGGCATTTTGTTCTGTTAAGGCGATGGAAGGAGAGAGGACTTGGAACGGAGGCGCTCTTGGTGGCCGGAGAAGGAGAACGAGGATGACAGCGCGCTGGTATTTTGTATTTCTGTATCTTTGTTTGATGATGACTTTGTTTCTAAAAACTATTATTTTACTTCTAAAACTCCTCCTTTCTGTTGGCCATTGATATTCTGATGATGATGAACTTTGAAGTTTGTTTGTTGTTAGCTTTTGTATGGCTTAAGTTGATGATGATTCTTTTCTAAGACTACTCTGCTTCTAAAATCTTCCTCTCTTTGTGGACCCTGATATTCTAATGATGAACTTTGTTCTATGGATTGCTTGTTGTTCTCTTCACTTCTGACTTCTTCCTCTTCTTTGAATACTGACTTTTGATGATGAACTTTGTTTGTTTTGAGAAAAGCTATTTTGGTGTTTTTGATTTTTGATGAAGGTTTAGTAGTTTTGTTCACTGGTTTGTTGGCCTGAGTGTTTGGAAGGCAGTTTTACAGGTTGAACTAGTTTGTGTGATTTGTGAGGCAGGCTGATGAGTATTTGGTGTTTGTTGTTTAAACTGTTTCTTTGCAGTTTTGTGCAGTTTGAGCTTTAAACTTGCAATTTTGCAGGTTTGAATAGGTTTGTGTTTTTGAAAAGGGCAGGCTTGCTGTTGACTTTGGAAGGCTATGTAGTTTTACAGGTTTGTAAAATGAGTGTTCAGGTTTGAATATGTTTGTTGTGCTTGTGTTTGGAAGCAGGCTTGCTTCTACAGGTTTGCTATTTTGTAAGGCAGGCTTGCTATTTTGTGAGGCCTGTTTGAATGGTTTTGGTGAGGCAGGTTGTGTTTGGAGGCAGTTTTGCTTCTTGCAGTCTGTGGGCAAGTTTGAATTGAGTTGCAGTTTGCGGGTTTTTTTTCTCCCTTTGAACTGTTAGACTGTTATATTTATTTTCTTTCTTACTGCTTTGTACAACCAACCAAACTGCAAAACTCTTTTTATGGTTCTCTCTTTCTCTCTCTATAAAGCATTTTTAAATTGCTTATTATATTTTTTCTGAAAAGATTGTTGGCCAGAATATGATGATGTGTTTTGACAAGCCTGCTTGCTTGTAACTTTGTTCTTCTCCTGCATTCTGTACTTTCTTCCATATTTCCTGCATTTTTCTTTTTGATAGCTTGTGCTTGGACAGCTTAGTGTACTTGGTTTGACAGTTTTGCAACTTAGTTTGCTTTTGTGCAAATTAGTTTGCTTTTGGTTGACTAAATCAGTTTGTTGTTCAGTTTGCTTTGCCTTGCTGCCTTGTATATTTAATTTATTGTATGATTGCAAAATCTTTCCTCTTTGTGAACCAAGAAGAGAAATCTTCTTGTGATTTGCAATTAGGACAAGTAAAACATGATGAACCCAAAAACAATCTGATTCCGGCCAACAAGCTTTAATGATGACTTTATATTTATCTGCTTGAAAATGCTTTTCAATTTAACTGCACTGATTTCTTTTTCTTCTGTCCTTTGCAAGTAAGTATCAGTTGGATAATGGAAGAAGCAGTAGAAGATCAAAGATTTCAAGAGACTTAGGCTTTAGATTTATTTTCTTTTCATTTATTGTAATAAATATTATTGTAAACACTGTAAATTATAAATTTACAATATTCGAATAACATTTGTAACAATATTTGAAATAAATAAATAAAAAGTATTTGTCAAATAAGAATTCTTTACTGTCAAATATTTCATTCTTTCTTTTGCACTGTCTATTTAATTATTTAAATCTATTGAATTAAAATAACAGGAAATGTATCCCAATAACTTTAATCCAGATGAAATAAATAATCAACAAACTTTGTCGTCTCGCAATCTCGCATTAACCACAATACGCCCGACATTCAAATTAATCATATGCTTTGTACAGTTAAACAAACAAGCATTCCATACACTTCTCACTTCATTGATCAAACCAATGCCTCAAAGTTTCAATCAAAGCCTCAGCTCCTATCCCAGATATTTAGGTTTTGAGAAGTAATCGGTAATCTATAACAAGCGTAAAAATAATGTAACAATCAATTGAATTATTGTGGATTCAATTTCTTCTGAGAAATACGAGTGAAAACCCTAATTCTAGATTTTTTCGTCAAAGAAAAGTCTGTTTGATCACTTCCTGAGCCAATCTTAACCCAATCAATGGAAACCCTAATTCCAGATTTGTCGTCAAAGAAAAGTATGCTTGATCAATTCCTGAGCCAAACTTGAAAGATCAGGGAAAACCCTGAAGTTGTGATTTCTTGTGAAAACGGGAGGGCAAATTTTGGGGTACAACAGTTGCCCCTGTTCAATCTTCTTGAACCTGAAGAGTTAGATTGGCAATTTTGCCGTTCGCGACTCGAAGGTAAAAGATAATTTGACACTAGAGTGCCCATAAAAATTTGCACTCGTCAAAGCGTAGTTGAGGGAATGGGCTTAAAGATGCCATTTGGAGACGTGACATGATCTTGTCAGAGATGGGCTTAGAGATGCCATCCAAGAATATTTGTTGATTTGTATGTTGTAGGAGAAAGAATGAGTATCAGAAAAGTATCCGTGTTTGGAACATCTCTGAGTTGGGGGTCTGAATGAGCAACAAATTGACATCCATGTTGGGGAAGCATCCATAAACTGTTTTCAGAAGTCTCAAAGTTTGTACGAGTAGCAGAATGACTGCCGTGTCTGGGGTATATTTGTACTGTATTTGACTAATTGTTAATGATAGCCTTTTAATCTTATCCTGAAAAAGGTAAAATGTTAGCTGAAACATAAAGTCATGTTGCATGATATGTATGATGCAATGAACTGTACTTCATCAATGTTTATGATATATGAATGTAATGGATGCGCATGTAAGTTGAGTAGCTGTCTTGCTGAGGAAGATAAATCCTGGATAATGAAATCTTTGACTGCTGCCGGGGAAAGTAAATCCTTGACTGCTGCTGGGGATTGAAAATCCTTTGATCGTTGAAAATGAGAAGTCCTGGGACCACTGTTGGGGAATTAGGAGTTTGGGTTGTATGCCAATCTACTGGGGATTCCTGTTTTGAGGAGATCTTCACTGGGGAACATCTGAATACTCTGTGAGGAACTGAGAATGAGAGTCTTCACTCTGCTTGGGGAATAAGAAATCTGTGGGGCATAACCATACTGTTGAAAAGTAGTTATCCTGTTGGAGAGGAAAACTCAGGATTTTGGAAAAAGCTTATTCCCGTCTGGAAGAAGTTCAAGTTTAGGTTTTAGGCCACTTTAAGAATGAGAATCTTCATTCAATCTACTGGAGAAGCCAAAATGAGGATCTTCATTCAGGTCTTGGGTCAGAAGGTTGGGTGTATGCCAATCTCTTGAGGTTTCAAGGATGAGAATCTTCATTCTTGAGAGAAACAGATTTTTAGGAGCTTCAGTTGTCCGTTATTCTGTTGGTGGGTATCAGGAGCTTAGGGGTATACCAATCTCTTGATGTTTTAAGGATGAGAATCTTCATTCTGTTAACGGTTAACTGTTATCTGGTCGATCTCCAGGCTTCACAGAAACTTGTATTGCTATCTGGTCGTAATCCAGGCTTCACAATAACTTGTTGAGCTGCTATCCGTTCGAATCCGGGCTTCACGGCTTGTGTTAAAGATATACTACTATCTGGTCGACTCCAGGCTTCGCAGTATTCTTGGCTGCTATTTGGTCGTAATCCAGGCTTAACAGAAACTTGTATTGCTATCTGGTCGTAATCCAGGCTTCACAATAACTTGTTGAGATGCTATCCAGTCGAATCCGGGCTTCACGGCTTGTGTTAAAGATATACAACTATCTGGTCGACTCCAGGCTTCGTAGCATTCTTGGCTTCTATCTGGTCGTAATCCAGGATTCACAGAAATTTGTATTGCTATCTGGTCGTAATCCAGGCATCACAATAACTTGTTGAACTGTTATCCGGTCGAATCCGGGCTTCACGGCTTGTGTTAAAGATATACCATTATTTGGTTGACTCCAGGCTTCGTAGTATTCTGATACTGTAAACCGGTCGTAATCCGGGCTTCACAATATGTTGTAGAGATCAAGATACTATCTGGTCGAATCCGAGCTTCATAACTTGAATTTTGTGAGAATTTGATCTTTGACGACCGTAACTTCCAACAGGTGATGAAGGAATCTTTGACGACCGTGAATTCCAACAGGTGATGAAGGAATTTTTGATGACGACCGTAACTTCCAGCAGGTGATGAAGGAATCTTTTAACGACCGTGAATTTGAAATGTAATTTTGTTGTGGAGAATAAATCCTTGATAAAATGTTGGGGAAATAAACCCATGACTGCCGGTCTGCTTAGAGAGGTGATAAACATCTCGAGGACGCTTGAACTTCTTTTCAGAAAGATTTCCGAGAGATTCATCACTGCCCCTAGTATCATATGTTTGTGGTATTTCCAGGGAACTTGGATTGTTCGTAACCCTTTGATGAGATTGACGTTCAAATGCCCCAAGTGATGGTGAGGGAGACTTGCCCCAGGTTAACCTACAATTGAGAGATTTCTTGAAATCTTGACTGGACTGCCCCAGATTTAATGGACTTTGAAAGATTTGTTGAAATCTTGACTGGACTGCCCCAGGTTTAATGGACAATACCATATCAAATCCCCTTTTGTTGATAGGAGATTTTTGTAACGGAAGTGTCATCCCACTTGAAGTGATTTCATTCACTGAGAGAGTTTTCGTTCCTCCGAACATTCACTGTTGTGAATTTCTTCGCTGTCAAACAAATAAACATGTGCAAACAACGATATTCAAATAATGCAAAGTATATGCTTGTCTCGAAGTTTTGAAAAATGCGTTTTTTAGCAGAAAACTTTTTATAAGACAAATTCAACACAAGATTTAGGGCCAAGCCTTACAGGAGTCAGGATACCTTTTGTAACAGTATGCTTTCGAACTAACCCATGCTTCAATTAGGACTTTTGAAGGGTTGTAACGTGGCTTGGTTCACGGTTTAAGAAACAAAGGATAAAGTCTCAAAGTATATTTGTACCCACCCGCTCTTCGTGATGTTCTTCAATCCTAAACTCAGTTAATTGTGCGTCGAACTCTATTCGAGTTTGGAATGACATTTTGGTGATGGTCCACACAAGTTGAATTTTATGGAAGGCAGTCATCATTTTTGCAACATTTTTCATGTTGTTGAGGATTCATAATGACCTCTTTCTTTTGATTTGTTATCCCTAAGTTTTGCCTGACTGTTCTAGTTTTCGAGATTACAGTCAGTGGGATGCCCCAGCTTTCTTAAGCCTCCTTTGTAGGTTTTGGCTTAGTGGGCTTTTCTCTTTTAAGAGATTGACTGCCTATGAGATAAGGAACCGTACTGTCTTTTTGGTTCCCAAAGGAAATGTTTTTAATGTCATTCGTTGTATTATAAACTGAGAATTTGCGACTTCAATGCGCATCTCTTGAATTAACTGAGAGACTACCCTACCCCAGGTTTAATCAAAGGTTTCAATTTGTGTTTAAAACATAAAACTTCTACTTCTTTGGCTCAAAGGGGTTGACTAGGTATTATCTTCCTTATAACTCCAGTGTTTAGGATTTGAAAGAAATGCTTGTACATCACCAGCAAGGTCTGTTCAAAAGCATACTGTATGAGATTATGGTATTGTTTCCTCATCCTCCCTCTAAAGGCTTGTAGCATTTTTGCATGAGTTAAATGTCATAAAGAAATTAGAAAGCATAGTTTAAGAATAGTGAAAACGAATGGATGAATTCAAGACAAACATATGGAATGAATTAATGAAACAGAGTTTGACATCAACAGATAATTGTTTGAATAACAAAAGAAATTACAACTTGAAAATTCAAATGGAACAAAAGTCTCTTGGTTCGAACTTTGTCATTTCAGGTGGTTAACCCTTAGCGGAAGATTTTCATCTCGCCATCCGGCATGAATTCCAGCACTCCTTCGTCAATCAAGTCTTAGATCTTGTTTTTCAAAGCCCAACAGTCATCGGTGTCATGTCCAGGACTATGTGAGTGGTATACACAAAATGCGTCGGGGTGATAGCTAGGAGTAGAGGTATTGGGCTTCCGAATAGGATCCTTTAAAGCATGCAGATTGACCTCCAACAAGCGTTTCAGTATTTGAGATGATGGTATGTCAGTTTCAAAGAAATGTCTTCCAGACGTATTTTGCTTATGCCGATTACCTCATTGATGCTGGAAAGGTTGTTGTTGGGCTTGTGAACCTGAAGCAAGTTGGGGAGCCTTTCCCTTGTCTTCTTGTCTCAAAGGAGGTTGAATGATGACTTGATCTTCAACCCTAGATGTTTGCTCCACTTGGTTGTCTCGAAGTAGTTTGTTGACGAGAACCCTGAGCTCTTCTTGTCTTTGAGCCAGGTCTTGAATGAGAGCCATATGGCCCATCAGCTGTCCCATCATCTGGATCTTCATTGTTGCCAGCTCAATCTGTAGTTCTTCTAACTGATCATTCCTGACGCTGCCTGGATTCCCTAGGACCATGCCCCTTGTGAGGAGAGCTTTCACTTCTTCTTGCCCCTGGGATAGGTTCAAGAACATTTCTTGAAGCTGAGCATTTTGAGCCTGGATATCTTCGACAGTCCTCTCTAGAGCCATCTCTACTGAAATAAATAGTAGGAGAATAAGGAAACCTGAAAGGGAAAACCTGTTATGATACCATGCATGATATGTGGATGCATGTTTTCAAGAATCCCTTGGGGTAAACACAAGAAAATGTTAGAGATTGAACTTCAATCAACATCTTTGATTGGAGAACTTTTGTATCAGCGGATGTCTTTCCACGAGAATCTAGCTCACGATGTCAAGTGGGTCATAGCCCTTGATTCAAGTTGTTGCACTTGATCTTTAACGATGTTTGTTTAGAGGAAAATGAAACCTCTTGCCCTTTGGTAGACGTCTGGTTCAATGTGACCCTGCATCAAAAGACCCTCGAGATCTTTGAAATGGTTATTGAAAATGCTATGGTATGATGTTATGATGTTATGTACATGTATGCAAAAGTAAGTAAGTGTATATACAGGTAATCATATTCACACAAAGTAAACAAGTCCCTAGGTTTAGGCTTGCATGGGGTTTGTAGGTAAGCACCCTCTTGAAGTTAGTTGGCTCAACTTGTCCTAAAATAGAAACTGGGTTCTAAGGAGCTCAATATCACTGGATTATTTTCTGTGTTCATTGTTTTGGTTTAGCCACTTAACTGGCGACCAAAATATTCCAAGAAAACAATCCTCAATGAGTGTAGTATCGAGTATCTACCAACTTCGGACTGCACCAAAGTTGGTCATCTCACTACCCCTAAAAAGGCCAAGATGGTCAAGTAAGGTTCTAGGAGTTTGTTAGTGCTTCATGACATCACTCAGCGGCCACGTATTCTCTTTGATTAACTCAAAGGCTACCAGTACCCACAAATATGTCACACTAACGTAGCTACTGCTTCAACCATGTCGGTATACCCCGCACAGTTCCCTCACAGTTTATTGCTACTTACCTAAAGGTGTCCCCAAATCCAGGTGTAGGATTTAAAACAAACCCAAACAAGGAATCCAAAAAGTAAAGCAATCAAAGCAATCAAAGTAAGCATGTAAAGGTGATCTAAAACCATAAGGTAACCCCACTTTAAAAATTAGTCCCCAGCAGAGTCCCCAGTTCTGTGATACGGTGGGAGAACTGACTTGAGGTTTTGCGTTTGTTTTCGCACTTGTTCGGTTTAGCAAGAGTCGCCACCGACTTTTTATTTTATCCAAAGAAAGGTCAAAAAGCACAGGAAAGACCTTTGAGATGTTATCTTGGGTTCGGGGGGTAGATTATGAAAAGGGAAGGTGCTAGCACCCTTTTCATCCATGGTTATCCATGGGCTCTTAGTTATTTTTTTTAGATCACTTACCTTTGCTTTTCAATTGTTTGAAATGGTGCTTTGTGTGTGTGGTTTTGAAAATATTTTGAAAAATATGCCTTGTCTAGGCAACCTTTGTAATGGTTCTTGTTTGAATATATACAAAGGTCTGTGTCTTTTTGAAAATATAATTCGATGTTTTGAAAGTTTTGAAATTGTTTTGAAGTTGTGTTGTGAAGTGTGTTTGAAAAATGGCAAGGATGTTTTTGCAAGATTTTTGATCAAGTAACTAAGAGTTGTCTACCCTATTTTACTAAAAGATCTTTCTTATGTTTTTAACCCTTTTAACAGTGATATTTCACCATTGTATTTGGTGAATAACCTTGCGTTAGGATGTTTAACGGGACAGGTGCGGGTCATCGTATACAATCATTGAAGGCAATTTGTGAGACGCTCTAACAATTTTGTAAGGGAAGAGATCGTTTTATCGAAGGCAACATCGAGGGTCATCGAGGGACTACGATCTTTGTTTACTAAAGGGGCATTTGCTAGAGTGTCTCATACTCGAGGGACATGATTGTATTTTCCGAGGCAACAAGCAAGGTTACCCTAGATGTGCAAGTGTGAATGGTGTATTGATTTTCATGCATTTATCTTGTATTAGGTCATCTAGCGATTGATTTTGAATCTTCGCATACAAACCCTAATTACTATACAGTATATGGAAAGCGATAAATTGTGGGAATTTAAATTCTAAGTTATTACAAATAAGTATCCGGGGATGGGGGTACAAATGTTTACAAATGGGGATGAGTCTTATCAGAATAGTAATGTCCAAGTATATATTACAACCAAATCGAATCGTCGCATTCCCAATGTAAAAATATAACAAGATATAAGATAATAAAAATCAAAGAGATATGAGATGTGTATATTTATTTACAAATAAATAAAAATTAACCTAATTAAAGACTTAAGTATTTATTATTTTTTGTATTTTCTTTTTTTTATTGATTATATAAACAAAGGGTTTTAAATAAAAGAAAAATTATTTTAATTAAAACTTCTATTATTTATGTATGTTAATTAAATATAATAATTGTTTAAGAAAAATTATTAAGAAATTATTAAGAAAATTTCATATAAAACTTAATATGTTCTCTTTATTTAACAAAAAAAAAAAGATTTAGATTATTGAAAGTGAAAACAAAGTGATAAGAAAAAAGTATTGGTTTTAAACATTAAAAGAAAAAAGAAGACAAATGGGCCTAAGGAATGTTTTGGATAGCCCAGATAAAAAAGGGATAAAGAAAAACAACAAATTAAAGAAGAGGGAAGGGGGGTGTAGGCGCCAGTACGTGTTTGGGCTTCAGTTTGGTTGGGCAAAGGCCCATCTGATGGGTTTGAACAAATGTTAGGGTTGTTTCAATTGTTTAGAAATTAGGGTTTACAGTTTGTTAACGGTGCCGCTCCTTCTCTCATCTTCTTCTTCTCTCTTCTCATTCTCAACCATGAGCTTCTGATTATTCCTTCAACCCTCCAGCCGCCAGAGCGCCACCTCCATTTATCTCCTCTCCACGACGGTACGAGGCAGTGGTTTGAAAAGGTACGTTTTGTTCTAAGTGCCTTTTAGGGTTTCTCCACAGTTTCACATGTTTGGTTTTCTTGAACGTTATTGCTTACAAATTTTTAATCTTTGATATTTATGATATGAGATATAGGAAAATTGAGGGAAAAAATACCTTGGCGTTTTGTTCTGTTAAGGCGATGGAAGGAGAGAGGAGTTGGAACGGCGGCGCTCTTGGTGGCCGGAGAAGGAGAACGAGGATGACAGCGCGCTGGTACTTTGTATTTCTGTATCATTGTTTGATGATGACTTTGTTTCTGAAAATAATTCTTTTACTTCTAAAACTCCTCCTTTCTGTTGGCCATTGATATTCTGATGGTGATGAACTTTGAAGTTTGTTTGTTGTTAGCTTTTGTATGGCTTGAGTTAATGATGATTCTTTTCTGAGACTATTATGCTTCTAAACTCTTCCTCTCTTTATGGACCCTGATATTCTGATGATGAACTTTGTTCTGAGGATTGCTTGTTGTTCTCTTCACTTGTGACTTCTTCCTGTTCTTTGAATACTGACTTTTGATGATGAACTTTGTTTGTTCTGAGAAAAGCTATTTTGGTGTTTTTGATTGTTGATGATGGTTTAGCAGTTTTATTCACTGGTTTGTTGGACTGAGTGTTTGGAAGGCAGTTTTACAGGTTGAACTGGTTTGTGTGATTTGTGAGGCAGGCTGATGAGTATTTGGTGTTTGTTGTTTAAACTATTTCTTTGCAGTTTTGTGCAGTTTGAGCTTTAAACTTGCAGTTTTGCAGGTTTGAATAGGTTTGTGTTTTTGAAAAGGGAAGGCTTGTTGCTGACATTGGAAGGCTATGTAGTTTTGCAGGTTTGTAAAATGAGTGTTCAGGTTTGAATAGGTTTGTTGTGCTTGTGTTTGGAAGCAGGCTTGCTTCTACAGGTTAGCTATTTTGTAAGGCAGGCTTGCTATTTTGTGAGGCCTGTTTGAATGGTTTTTGTGAGGCAGGTTGTGTTTGGAGGCAGTTTTGCTTCTTGTAGTCTGTGGGCAAGTTTGAATTGAGTTGCAGTTTATGGTTTTTTTTTCTCCCTTTGAACTGTTAGACTGTTATATTTATTTTCTTTCTTACTGCTTTGTACAGCCTACCAAACTGTAAAACTCTTTTTCTGGTTCTCTCTTTCTCTCTCCATAAAGAATTTTTAAATTGGTTATTATATTTTTTCTGAAAAGATTGTTGGCTAGAATATGATGATGTGTTTTGACAAGCCTGCTTGCTTGTAACTTGGTTCTTCTCCTGCATTCTGTACTTTCTTCCATATTTCCTGCATTGTTCTTTTTGATAGCTTGTGCTTGGACAGCTTAGTGTACTTGGTTTGACTATTTTGCAACTTAGTTTGCTTTTGTGCAACTTAGTTTGCTTTTGGTTGACTAATGCAGTTTGTTGTTCAGTTTGCTTTGCCTTGCTGCCTTGTATCTTTAATTGATTGTATGCTTGCAAAATCTTTCCTCTTTGTGAACCAAGAAGAGAAATCTTCTTGTGATTTGCAAAGAGGACAAGTAATGCATGATGAACCCAAAAACAATCTGATTCCAGCAAACAAGCTTTAATGATGACTTTATATTTATCTGCTTGAAAATGCTTTTCAATATAACTGCACTGATTTCTTTTCCTTCTGTCTTTTGCAGGTAAGTATCAGTTGGATAATGGAAGAAGCAGTAGAAGATCAAAGATTTAAAGAGACTTAGGCTTTAGATTTATTTTCTTTTCGTTTATTGTAATAAATATTATTGTAAACACTGTAAATTATAAATTTACAATATTCGAATAACATTTGTAACTATATTTGAAATAAATAAATAAAAAGTCTTTGTCAAATAAGAATTCTTTACTGTCAAATATTTCATTCTTTCTTTTGCACTATCTATTTAATTATTTAAATCTCTTGAATTAAAATAACTGGAAATGTATCCCAATAACTTTAATCCAGATGAAATAAATAATCAACAAACTTTGTCGTCTCGCAATCTCGCATTAACCACAATACGCCCGGAATTCCAATTAATCATATGCTTTGTACAGTTAAACAAACAAGCATTCCATACACTTCTCACTTCATTGATCAAACCAATGCCTCAAAGTTTCAATCAAAGCCTCAGCTCCGATCCTATATATTTAGGTTTTGAGAAGCAACCGGTAATCTAGAACATGCGTAAAAATAATGTAACAGTCAATTGAATTATTGTGGATTCAATTTCTTCTGAGAAATACGAGTGAAAACCCTAATTCCAGATTTTTCGTCAAAGAAAAGTCTGTTTGATCACTTCCTGAGCCAATCTCAACCCAATCAATGGAAACCCTAATTCCAGATTTGTCGTTAAAGAAAAGTCTGCTTGATCAATTCCTGAGCCAAACTTGAAAGATCAGGGAAAACCCTGAAGTTGTGATTTCTTGTGAAAACGGGAGGGTAAATTTTGGGGTACAACAATTGGATCAAATGTTCATCATGAAAATGGCTTGAAAAACAAGAATGGAACCCTAACTTCATCTCTTCGATTCTCCCTGCTCAAAAATGATCTCAATGAGTTCTTGGACATTTTAGAAAGCTTAAAGCATTCTCTACAACCAATCTATGAATTTATTTTGAAGATTAATCTTGGAACTATGTGAAAAATTGCCATGAAGTTAGGTCAAAAAATCTGCCTAACTAGGGAAAAATTTCACTAAGTATTTTTTAGTTCATGAGCATGTATTCATAAAATTATAACTTGAGATCCAATAACTTTTGGAAGAAGTTGTGTGAGGAAAAGTTGTATGTTTAAACGATATCTACAACTTTCATGTTGGAAGTTTCCTTTGAATCAACTTGCATCATAATGAAAAAATTACTCAAAGTTATGAAAAAATAAGAAATTTTTAACACTTAGAAAAATTTCTAAGTTTAGAAATATTGAGTTTTCAAAATGAAATCTTGATTTCTTGATTTATTGATGACCAAGTTTCATATTTTGACATGTTTTGATGAATTGTAATCTTTGATACTTGATTTTGACCAAAAAGTCAAAGTTTGACTTTTCAGTGTACAATTGACTTTTGACTAGTTGACTGAAAATTTATTTGTCAATCAATTGATCTTGAGCAATGTTTTGAACCATGTAATTAGGTAAAAATGGTGCAAATGGACTCTTGAGATCATGCCTTAAACCAATTGATCATTCTCTAGGTCAAAAATCAGAAATTGCCCTTTCCCAATCAAAACCCTAATTTTGACCATTTTCCCTTTTGGAGATTTGATCAAATTTCTTGAGGAATTGTGGTCCAAACTTGATCAAATGATACATATGAGTCTAAAATGTTGATGTGGATAAAACATTATGAAGTTTGACTGTAAATTGGCCATAGTTGACTTTTTTCCCAATACAACTGATTTTTAGGTCAATTGCTCAATTGACTGAGCAAAAGTATGATCCAAGGCTTGAAACATGGCATGAGTAGTATTGGGGGTCCATAATGATCCATGAAAGTCATATGGGGCAATGGAATTTCAAAAATCCTTGTGCAAACTCAAACCCTAATTTTGGTCATCAGTGCTTAAGGAGATGTCTTGAGCTGATCAACCCTAGTGCAGTCTTGAGTCAAAGGAGATCTTGTGGGAAAATTCTTGATAAGTAAAAGGGAAAATTTTGCGGTACAACAGACTGTATCTTCACACATTATTGAGATTTGATTTGATTTTGTTCCTTGCATTATTTGTTTCTAAAACAAGCCAAATCATGATATTTTCCAATCGATTAACTTTTGAATGAATTTTATGATTTTCTAGATGTTCATGGACTCATAATATGCTCATAAAATCAAATGTTTGATTTTATTTGATTATTCTACTATTTAAATTGATTTATTTTGAATTAAATGGATAAAAAAATCAAAATAAATAATAAAAATATTAGAATAATAGGTGGATAAACTCATGGGTCGTGGGACGTCTTAGGAACAAGTTTCAAACAAGAAAACATGGGTCCATTTGGAAAAATAGTCATTTTAATCAATGTTGACTTCATGCACATTTCCAAAAATTGGTCAACTTTGACAATACATAGCTTCCTCAATTTTAACCATAAGAAGGTGTTCTTGGACTTATTAGAAAGTTTAAGATGTCCTCTAAACAACCTCTTTGGTTTCATCTCAATTGGATCTTCCATGTTCATGTAAAAAGCTTTGAGGGATGAAGATGAGTTGTAGAGGATTGGATTCGATTCTAAATGAGCCTTGGATGAGAAATTTCTGATAAAGTATGAGAAAGTTATGCCTGGTCAAAGTTTGGTTGACTTTTCCTATAGAAACCCTAATTTAGCATTTTTGACTTTGGATGAGTTAAGAGCATTTATTGAGGAATCATGATCAACCCTTGATTAAATGATGGATAATACTTCAACATATTGATGTTGACCAAAAATCTTGAAGTTTGACTGTATTTGGGCAACAATTGACTTTTGACCTAGCATAGTTGATTTTCAGGTATCTGAGCAGTTGACTGAGCAAACTCATTATGCAAGGCATGAAACTTGGTATGGATGATCTTGAGAACATATTAGGGCAATGTAGACCAATTGGGACCCTCAAAACTCAAACATCTTGATGAAAAAGGAAACCCTAGTTTAAGGCTCATTGTCTTAGGAGGAGGATTTGTATGGTCAATCCTTAGTTAACTTGAGCAATTGAGGACCTCTAGGAATATGTTTTGAGTAAAAATGGGAAGGAAAATTTTGGGGTACAACAACTGCCCCTATTCAATCTTCTTATACCTGAGGATGTAGGTTGGCTTGTCTGCCTTTCGTGATCTGAGGGTGGAAGATGGTTGAACACTAAAGTGCCCAGAAATTTGCACTCGCATGAAGTGAATGTTGATTGATAATATTTGGAATAGGCTTACAGATGCAATTTGGAAGGTGATGGATAATCCTTGAAGATGGGCTTAAAGATGCCATTCAGAAAAGATATCGGTTGCATAAGAGATTCCTTTGCGAGAATTCCTATACCTGCCGTTGAGGAGGACTTCACCGTGGAATGTTGATTTATGTCCTGGGAAATAGAGTCTAGGAGCTTCGGTTGTCCACTACTCTATTTGGGAATTAACTCTTGATTGAGGAGGCGGAAGTGAGCTGCATATCTGGTCAGGGTCCAGGCTGTACAGCAACTTACTGGGGAAATGTGAAATCGACCGTATTTGGTCGGGTCCAGGTCTTACAGTGTTGTAAACTATTGTCTGGAGATAAAAGAGAAGGAGCCTGGATGGTAGGGTTGCTTCGAAATGAAAGCCTGGATAGTAGGGTTATGAGAAGGAACCTGTATAGTAGGGTTACTTCCAAATGAAAGCCTGGATAGTAGGGCTATGAGAAGGAACTTGGATAGTAGGGTCACTTCGAAATGAAAGCTAGGATAATAGGGCTATGAGAGGGAAACTGGGTAAGGTTACTTTGAAATGAAAGCCTGGATAGTAGGGCTATGAGATGGAACCTGGTTAAGGTTTCTTCGTGTGGAGTTTGGGTAAAACTACATCTAAACCGAGAAGGAACCTGGGTAAGGTGGCTTCATGAGGAGTTTGGGTAAAATTGCATCTGAACCGAGAAGGAACCTGGGTAAGGTGGCTTCGTGAGGAGTTTGGGTAAAATTGCATCTGAACCAAGAAGGAACCTGGGTAAGGTGGCTTCATGAGGAGTTTGGGTAAAACTGCATTTGAACTAAGAAGGAACCTGGGTAGGGATGCTTCGTGAGGAGTTTGGGTAGAACTGCATCTGAACCGAGAAGGAACCTGGGTAAGGTTGCTTCGTGAGGAGTTTGGGTAAAACTGCATCTGAACCGAGACGGAACCCGGGTAAGGTTTCTTTGTGAGGAGTTTGGGTAAAACTGCCTCTAAACCGAGAAGGGACCTGGGTAGGGTTGCTTTAGGATGAGTCTGAGTAAAACTTCAGAAGGAACCTAGGTAAATTTACTTCGGGATGAGTCTGTGTAAAACTTCAGAAGGAACTTGGGTAAGGTTACTTCGGGATAAGTTCGTGTAAAACTTCAGAAAGAACCTGGGTAAGGTTACTTCGGGATAAGTCCGTGTAGGGCTATGGGAAGGAAACTGGATTGTAGGGTTACTTCCTGATGAGTTCGTGTGAAACTTTACTTGGAAATGTATGAGAATGGGGCCCGTGTGAGATTTTATCAAGATAAGCCCGTGTGAAGCTGCATTTAGGAGAAACCCGTGTGAGATTGCTTCGTGACGAACTCGTGTAAAGATGCATTTGGTCGAGCAGATAATTACTCTGTTTAGTTTCAGGAGCTAATCTTGGACCAGTTGGAAATTGTTGATGATAACCATCTTTCCTGAAAAGGTACATGATTAATAGTATGTGATGCATGAAACACATTATATGATGATGTTCTCAAAATAAATGAGATTATGATGTATGCAATATGTGTGCCACATCATGATGTATGAACATGAAATGCTATTGTGACACGTCTGAATCTGGGAAAATAAATCCCTGTCTGCTGTTGGAGAGTACTGGAAATTTAATTCCTGGCCGTTGTAGAAAAAGTGGTTCTTCTACTTCTGCTGGGGATGGTTAACAGAGATGACTATGCCGTGGATTTACTCCTTTCTGTTTGTGAATATTCTGTTGGGGAGAGACTCTGCTTGAGAATAACTCTGTGGGGGAATAACTTTGTCTGAGAGAGGAGATGCTTGGTTGGAAGATTTTTGCGATTCGGATAAATAAACTCTGATGGGGGATGAACTTCCATGGTTGGAGGAATAAACTTATTGGGGACTGAGCTTTTGTATTCATAGAAATAAACTCTGCTTGGGAGACAACTTTATGAACCGCTTGTGATTATAAAATTTGGCTGGGGAACATAGATGTCGGTTTTCTGAAGGAACTTTGCTGGGGAAAGTAAATCATGTTTGGGGAAGCCTATATCAAAGCTTTAGTTGCCTCTACTATGTGGGGAGTTGTCACTGTCCATAATGTTGTGTTGTAGTACTGTCAAATATGTTTTCTTGATGGCACATGATTCGTTGCTAGAATGCATGCGTAATGCCACAAGTGATTCAGATGGAGAACTGCCCCTGCTTATTTGGCACTTTTGGAGAGACTGCCCAAGGTGTGTTAGACATCATGTCATGCCCCTTGCTTATGGAAGACCTGTTATTGGAAGTGCCTTTCCCGCTGAGGTAATTCTGTCCATTGAGAGGATGTCTGTTTATTGAATTTCCATTGTGCAGATTTCTTTGCTGTCAAACAATTAGTCATATGCAAACAATGTCATTTAAAGAATGCAAAACTCATGTCTGTCTTGAAAAAAAAATGAAAATGCATTTTTTAGTAAAACAAATTTTGCAAGAGAGTGATATCAACTCGTTATTTATAGAAAACCTTACAGGAGTCAGGATACCTTTTGTAACAATATGCTTTCAAACTAACCCATGCTTCAGCTAGGACTTTTAAGTGTTATAACGTGGCCTGGTTCACGGTTTAAGAAACAAAGGATAAAGGCTCAAAATTTGTTTGTACCCACCCGTTCTTCGTGATGCCCTTCCGTCTTATGCTCAATTAATTGCACGTCTAGAATCCCAGTTGAGTCCTGGAGTACTGTCCTTTCTATTCCGTTGATGGTTCGGATACTCAAAGTTTATTTTTAATAGGCAGTCATTTTTGTAATCTTGTTTCTGTTGAGGATTTGTAGGACCTCTTTCTTTTTTGATTTTGTTATCCCTTATTTTGCCTGAACTGTTTCTTTTGTGATTACTGTCAGCGGGATGCCCTAGTTTTTTCTTAAGTCCTTTTCATGGGTTTTGACTTAACGGGCTTTTATTTTGCAAAATAATGAATGCCTGCTTTGATGATTATGCGGAACCATCACCATCTTCTTATTCAGAAGGACGTCTTCGAGGCCATTCATTGTGTGCAAAGGGGAAGATTGCGACTGAATGCTCCTCTGAATTAACTGAGAAAATTACCCTGCCCCAGGTTATGATTAAGGGTTTTAATTTGTGTGGAAGAAAAAATCCTACTTCTTTGGATCAAAGGGGTTGACTAGGGATTATCTTCCTTATAACTCCACTGTTTAGGATTTGAAACAACGCCTCTACATCATCAGCAAGGTCTGTTCAAAAGCATACTGTAGAGATTGTGGTATCGTTTTCGTCATCCTCCCTCTAAAGGCTTAGAGCTTTTAATCGAGAGTTGAATATCACGAAAAGGAAGTATAAAGAAATTTAAGCATAGTGAAAACAAATTAATTCAAGACAAACATATGTAATGCATTAATGAAATAACAAAGTTTTTACATGACAATAATTGTTCGAATAAACAAATAAAATACAACTTGAGAATTCAAATGAACAAAAATGCTTTTAATCCTAGCCATGATTTGGCATGGTAGCAGTGATCACGTTGGGAGTCTTAGGAGGGTCGAATTCAATCTCCTTGGCGTCAATCATATTATGAATCTTGTATTTCAGCGCCCAACAATCGTTAGTATCGTGCCCCGGGCTGCCAGAATGATAAACACACCTTGCATCTAGATTGTAGTTAGGAGAGGAAGTCTTAGGGTTCGGATGAGGGTTTATCATCGTAATCAGATTCATCTTTAACATGTGTTGCAATGCTTATGACAATGGCATGCTGATTTAGGTGAACTGCGTTTGAGGTCTTTCTACCCTTGGCTGATTGTTCCATTGTTGTGGTTGTTGTGTGCGTGCCAAATTAGAGACCAACACTGGTAGTCTGCGTTATTACGCCCCTTCTAGCCGTGCACAACATTGGCTTCCCACTTACCACCAAATGGATTCTTCTCAACACTAGAAGATGCAGCCATCGGGATCTTCCCGCTCCTGATACCATTTTCGATCCTCTCTCATGTCAAGACCATCTCTGTGAACCCGGATGAGGAACTCCCACTTAGCAAATTGAAGAATGGTCCCGTCAGAGTGCCCATGAACATGTCTACCATTTCCCGATCAGTTAGAGGAGGTTGTACTCTGCCAGCTAGATCCCTCCACTTTTGTGCATATTCCTTGAACCCTTCTTTCGAGCCCATGGACATATTCTGCAGTTGCACTCGAGTTGGTGCCAGGTCAGCATTGTATTGGTACTTCTTGGAGAAAGCAGTAGCTAAGTATTCCCAGGTATGGATGTTGTTTCCTTCAAACTGATAGAACCAATCCAGTTGAGTGCCGACCAAACTTTCTTGGAAGAAATGGACCCATAACTTCCGGTCAGCAATGTGAAGCTGGATCTTCCTCACATAGGAACGAAGATGAAGCTTGGGACAAGACACCCCATCATATTTTGCAAATACCGGAGCCTTGAACTTAGGTGGAATAACAACCCTAGATACCAAACCCAACTCTTCAAAATCCAGCCATGGTATTCTTTGGATCTCCATTATGCTCAGACGATCCTCTAGATGTTTATATCTATCATCGGTCGTAGGATACTGTTCATCATTGTAATCAATGTCATTATCAGAAACCTATGGGCTAGGGTCCTCCTCCCTTGTTTATCCCTCTTGATTCTCCCCTTCTTTGGACGAAGAGATCATATCAGCCGGTTGCTTTAACAGTCCCTTGAATCCTCTGCCCAGATTCAGGACACCAGCGGTCTTCCTCTTCTTCTTCTTTTTCTCTTTCAGAATAAGGGCCTTCAGATCTTCCTGCCCTTTAGCCAAGGTTATTAACATTTGCTGAAAATGGGAATTTTATGCCTGGAGATCTTTGATACTTTGTTTAGAGTTCATTATTGCTGAAATAAACAGCGAAGACGATGAGAAACCTGTTATGAAACTTGTTTATGCAATGTCATGGATGATATGTGTATGCAATGATTTCAAGGACTTTTGGAAATTTAAATTTGCGAACCAAAATGAAATAAAGATTTTATTAGTAGAATTCAAAATACAACTGCCTTTTAGGCGTTACAATTGAAAATTTTAAAACTAAAAGAAAATCAAGTTTCCCATGGATGCTTCCTCTTCGTGCCGAGATAGACATTAAGGCTTCTTTCCTCATGAAGCTGCTTTGTGAGCTCTAAAACTTTCTTCTCCTTGGCATATAACTGGTCCCTATAAGTATCCTGCTCCTTCTTCAACTGAATCGAGGACCTCTGTAGTTCTTCAAGATCGGTGGGCATATTAGGATGAAGAACCGTGTAAGGAATATCCCCTTCAGTAATGGGCTCTAGAATAACTGGTAAGAAGGCTATGTATGGCATCCCCAACTTATGAGCACGAGCTCGTACCCATTGGAGATAAGGTTCCATAGAAATGGACGCCTTCGGTCCCAAAGTCTTAACGTCAGATCTGTTTATCATACCCCAAGCTCGTATGAACCTTTGTAGATACCCTTGAACATCATCCTCATAGTTAAACATAATGCCCTGGATAAGAATATCATAAGGACAATCCCTTCGAGCGTAACCAAATTATCGCATATCCAAACAAGGATTGTAAGTTATGCCTCCCCTAATGCCAAGTAGTGGGACATTAGGGAACTCCCCGCAGCGGTCAATAATATAAATATCTCTCATAGATCGGGAATACCAGAGAATATCCGCATGAGAAAGCGACATTATCCTTTGCGACCAACCCAAACCTTCTTCATTCTTCAGCACTGACTTAGGGAGGTGAGAAATAAACCACCTCTACAATAATGGCATGCAGCACATAAGAACCCCGCTTCTCTTCAAAGTAAGAGTGTGGAGAGCATGCAATATATCTCCGAGCAAAGTAGGCACAGGGTTGCGGGAGAGAAAGATCTTGATAGAATTCACATCTATGAGTAAGTCTGGATTAGGGAACAACATTAACCCATATATTAGAAGGGCAAAGACCTCCTCAAAAGCCTGAAAGTCCAAATCATCCCAAAACAGTTGGGCCTTCTCTATTAGGAACTTGGCTAGAAAACCTTTGACTCCGCTTCTTGTTTCCCAATTGGATACCACGTCGGCCCATTTCAGATGCAAAGCTGAGGCAATGACTTTTGGCTTAGGAACCTCTTCTAAACCTACGAAAGGAATTTGGTCAAGAATAGGTAGATCCAAAAACTGAGAGAACTCTTCCATGGTAGGCACCAACTGATAGTCTGGAAAGGTGAAGCAATGGTGCTTGGGATCAAAGAACTGAAAGAGTACACCCATCATTTTTTCATCAAAGCTCGATGTAACCAGGTTGAGAAGTCGACCATATCTCTTAGTGAACGATGAAGTTTTAAGAACCCTTGATACTAGCTCCTTGAGTTGGAGAGGTATTCTCACAAAGATAATTCATATAATGTTTCTATGAGGGGAAGCCATGATCTGCAAAATAGAACAAAGATAAATTCCATTGTTCCTTGAAATGGTTAGTGTAATAAGAATGGATTCTATGTTATGATGCATGATATTATGTTCAAACAGAGTAAATCATACACAAGCAAAGCACACAAATAGGCCTTAGGTTCAAAGGCTTGCATGAGGTCAAAGGTAAGTACCCTCTTGAAGTTTAGTTGGTTTCAAACCTGTCTTAGAAAAGTAATCGGGTTCTACGGATTCTCAATATCACTGATTATCCTTTATCGGGCATTGTTTCAGCTCAGGCAATCTTTTCTTGCGGCCGAAATATCCCGAAAGTCTGATCTCAATGAGTGTAGCATCAAATATCAACCAATCCTCAGCTTTATACCGAGGCCAGCTATCTCACTACTTTCTAGTGGCTAAGTTTGTTCAACTAAGGTTCTAAGGTCCGTTATTGCTTCACGACACCACTCGGCGGCCCCGTATTCTCCTCGTTTCCACACGAAGGATACCGGTACCAACCAAAGTGTCACACCAACACATCTATCGCTTAAACCATATCAGTCTATGATGTACAGTCTCCACAATCTATTGTTGTTTACCTAAAGAGTGTCCCTAGATCCGGGTATAGGATCTTTACAAGAATAACCCAACAAATCCTCAAAGATAAAGCAGCCAAAGCAAACAAAGAAAACAATTTTAAAATGATCTAGACCCTAAGGTAAACCCCACTTTATAATTATCCCCAGCAGAGTCGCCAGTTCTGTGATACGGTGGCAGAACCGACTGTTATACTGGTTTGTGTTTTTTGTTTGCAAATGTCGCGGTAAGCAAGAGTCACCACCGACTTTTATTTCACCCAACAAAGGAAAAGGAAAAAAGAACAGAAAAAACCTTTTTCGAGATGTTTCTGAGTACGGGGGGTAGTTTATAGAAAAGAAAGTTGTTAGCACCCTTTATACCCGTCATTTTCCACGGGCTCTTGGGTACTTGCTCATTCTTAAATTGCTTTTGTGCTTGTTCTTTTGAAAAGTTTTTAAATTTTCTTTAGTGCGGAGTTTCACTTTATGGTAACCCTTGTATCAGTCCTCAAGGGTGTGATAAAATGTTTTTGAAAACTGTTTGAAAAGCTTGTTTGAAAGTGTATGTGTAAAAATTTGTTGTTTTGAGCAAGTACCTAAAAGTTTCTACCTACTCGAAAAAAGTCTGTTCGTTTTCTTATTTCCTTTAGACAGCATTATCCTACTATTAAGGAGTAGGTAGCTCCATCGTTGGAGTTTAAGGGACAAAAGGGATAAATACGATCACTAAAGCAATGGTTTGGAAACCTTAGTAATTAACCTAGAGTCCTAAAGATATTTCCGAGGCAACATTCAAATGGGTAATTTTTGATCTTTTGGGACTAGAGGACAACCACTAAGACTCGCTATACTTCATGATCGTTTACCGAAGGAAACTTAAGTGGGGAAAACCCTAGGAGTGAGCATGTGCAAGTGTTTATTTTTCAGTTTACTTATCTTTGCACAATTAAGGTTTTCTATTGTATTAATTTGATTTATCTTTTGCATGCAAGGCTATTATCCATACATCTAGACAGTTTATAATTGCAGGAAATTAAAAGCGGAAAAGCAAATCTACACTATTACAAGGCTTCGGGGAGGGGGTTACATAACCAAAAACTGGGGATTGAACAGTAAAATAATAAGCAGCAAAATAAACCCTAATTAGAAACTATTACAAACTCAAAGTAAATACAATAATTGGAATTAAAAACAAAATATTGTGCGCGATGAATTAAATACGGGATTCAAAGTCTAAAACCAAAGGAAATCAAAGAAAATATTTTTGTTATTTTTTGATTGAGAAAATTAATTATTTACAAATTAACTCTAATTTTCTAATTGATTTTAATTATGAAAAAAAGAATTTAAATTTCCCTAATTAAATTTATCTAATTAATTAATGAAATTAATTATTAAAAAAACCTAATTCTAATGTTTGATGATTTTATGATTTAATAAAAATGATTTTTGTAAAAATAATTAAGATAAATAATTAAAACAAATAAAAGAAGTTAAAAAAATAATTAAATTGAGCCTGGTGAAGTAGTAATCTGGGAGGTGCATTGGAATTTTCAGGCCCAGAATAGTTGGCCCAAAGTTGACATTTGATCTAGTGAGATGCTGGCCAAGAAGGTCCACCACGCGCCTGCATGCTTGAGGCGTTAGATCTGGGATGGAGATGATCCAATGATAAGGAATTGGAAGCCTATGGTGAGCGCTCTTGTGATAGTAACATGGAATCTGCAAGCAATTATTAGGAAAAATAATAGAAGCACACGCCTGGGATCGAACCCAGGACGTTTGCTTCATAGGCACACTCCTCAACCATCTGCGCTAGCTGGACCATCTGTACATATAGTAAAACAAATAAAACATCATGTACACAAAGTGCCTTGCCCAGAAACACGTGCCAAATTCAAATGAGCCAGTGTGTGGCTAACACGTGATCGTCTTCTTCCCAGAACTGTTGGTTTTGATTTTAGACTTTTACATACGGACAAAACTGTCACTAAAGGCTATAGTGACAGTTTTTGTCTGTAGCTACATCCTTGCAAGTTTCAAAAACACAATATACGCAAAATAAATCCTATCTCAAGGCATAGGTTGATTGGAAATCATGCCCTAAGTCCATTAGTACCCATAATTTGGTCCAATTTTTCCTAGAGAAAGATGTTAGAACAATGTTTGAATCTACTACCCTATATTTAAGTTTTGATGATAACAAAGTGAAAAGATATAGTATTTATAAGTTTCATGAATGGACTATATGCTGCCTAAAAATTATTATGTTCTGACTTGCAGATACTCTGATTGGTATAAGCAAGATCACGTCTTTTCAGCATCAGAATTTGATTTCATACACCAGCATCAGAAGTTGCTACATCAGAACGTCAAGATCAGATAATTAACTCACGTACATGCTGAAGCTTGATGAACAGAACTGCGCTCAAACACTCTGATACAGAAACACAATAGTTCATCAGCAGCGAAGCAGAATCAGAATGAGCCAAGCCAGAACGTGCATTGAAGAAGCAACGGTACTGTGCATTGAACGCTAATAAATTCCAACGGCCTCATTCCAGACAAGATCTGCTCAAAAAGGAAAGCTTGTTATTAGCATTGAATCAAGAATATTGCATTCAACGTTCATCTTCTCAAGTGCTATATAAACAAGGCTTCGAAGATTATAATGGCTAATGCTCTCAAAATCTCTACACGCACAAAGCTGAACAATAATCTTCATTCTACCAGTTTTGCTAAACCACAAACTCTGATACTCCATTACAGTTTAGCAATCTAGTTTCTAAGCTTCATTTGTGTATACATCACAGTTGTGATAAAGTTTTGTAGAAAACATTCACACACATTGTTTTATACCTTTGTAAGAAAGTGTTGCCTTGACAAACCGGGTTGTGGTTTGAATCAAGAAGGATTTAGCAGTTGTTAAAGCAGTCTGTAATATTCAGTTGAATATAGTGAATTAAGACCTCGTTGGAGAGAGGCGAAATCACCTTGACGGGTGGACTGGAGTAGTTTGAGATCAAACGAACCAGGATAAAAATATCTTGTCAATTGCTTTAGATTTCAGTTTTACAATTCAACCCCCCCTTCTTGTGTTTTTCACCCCTTCAATTGGCATCAGAGTGCCTGGTTCTGAGCTAAAACACTTAACCGTGTCAGTACAAGATCCAGCGTCAGAAAAACACAATGGCAGGAAACAATTCTCACTTCAGCAATGACAATAACGAGGACAGAGACAGATTCAGTGGCAAACCTCCAGTCTTTGATGGAGAAAACTTTGATTACTGGAAAGACAGAATTGAAAGCTTCTTTCTAGCACATGATGCTGATCTGTGGGATATGGTGACAGATGGATACACGCACCCTGTGAATGCAAGTGGTCAGAAGATTGATAGAAAATCAATGACTGATCAACAAAAGCGTGATTTCGAGAATCACCATAAGGCCAGAACCATCCTCCTCAGTGCCATCTCCTATACTGAGTATGAAAAGATCTCCAACAGAGACACAGCAAAGAACATCTTTGATTCTCTCAGAATGACGCATGAGGGCAACGTTCAAGTCAAAGAAACAAAAGCTCTGGCGCTCATTCAGAAGTATGAGGCGTTCAAAATGGAAGAATCTGAATCCATTGAAACTATGTTCTCTAGATTCCAGATTCTGGTAGCTGGTCTCAAAGTTCTGGACAAAGGATACTCTACTGCTGACCATGTCAAGAAGATAATCAGAAGTTTACCCAAGCAGTGGAGGCCTATGGTTACTGCTCTGAAGCTAGCTAAAGATCTCAACAAGATCACTCTGGAGGAACTTATAAGCTCCCTCAGAAGTCATGAGATAGAGCTAGAAGCTGACGAGACTCAGAAGCAAGGTAAGCCTTTAGCTTTAAAATCTAACAGAAAATCTGAGTCTAAAGTTTTGCAGGCAGTTGAAGAAACATCCGATGGATCCTCATCAGAAGAAGACGAACTTTCCCTTCTTTCCAGAAGAGTAAATCAACTGTGGAAGCAAAGACAAAGGAAGTTCAGGAATCCCAGAAGATCTGATCAGAACGAGTCCTCTTCCAGATACAGAAGGACAGATTCTTCCTCTGGATACAGAAGATCTGAAGGCTCCTCCAGTAGCAAGAAGCCAAACACCAAAGACATCATCTGCTACGAGTGCAATGAGCAAGGACACTACAAGAGTGACTGCCCAAAGCTTCAGAGGGAAAAGCCCAAAAAGAAGTTTGGAAGAGAGAAGAAGAAAAGTCTCATGGCCACATGGGATGACTCTGACTCGTCTGAAGCTGACTCAGAATCAGATGATGAAAGGGCAAACATAGCGCTCATGGCTAACATCTCAGAAGATAGTGAAGCTTCTGAATCAGACTCAGAATCAGACACAGAAGAGGTATTTCCTAACTTCGCTGTTAATTTTACAAAGGCTGAACTTGCTGAAAGCCTCAATGAAATTCTGGAACGCTATCAACAGATTAGAGCTAAATTCAGAGACCTGAAAAGGAATCTTGAATCTGACTCTAATAAGTCTGAGAGTCTCAAATTGGAAAACTCTGAGCTGAGAGATAAAATTTCAAAATTAGAAAACTCTTTACAAAACTCTCAGAAGGAACCAATTTCTGAAACTCCCAGCAACGCTGATGAGATCATCAAGGAGTATGATCACAGTTTCCAGAAGTTCCTTGCTAAAAGCATAGATAGAAGCAGAATGGCTTCAATGATCTATGGAGTTAGCAGAAACGGCAGGAAAGGTATAGGATACCAAGGTAAGGTTCCTACACCAAAGAATGTCATGGACTTGACCATTAAACACACTCCTCTAAATTCACACTTTGTGTATGGTCACACACATGATATCAAATATACTAGCAGTAAGCACTCTGTGAAACCAAAATTCAACCAGAGTTTTGGTAAAACTAACAAGTCAGGACCCAAGAAAATCTGGGTACCTAAGGATAAAATAATACATGTTGCAGATATCTTTAGCAGCAAGTCAGAAACACCAGTCATGGTACCTGGACTCTGGCTGCGCACGACACATGACGGGAAGAAGGCATATGTTCCAAAGCCTGGAACTTAAGCCTGGAGGCCACGTTGGCTTTGGAGGCAATCAGAGGGGAAAGATAATTGGCTCTGGAACTGTAGGTAATGGAAATCTTCCCTCTATTAATAATGTTCTGCTAGTAGATGGATTGATGCATAATCTGTTATCCATAAGTCAATTAAGTGATAACGGTTATGATATAATCTTTAATCAAAAATCATGTAAAGCTGTTAGTCAGAAAGATGGGACTGTCCTGTTTAATGGTAAGAGGAAAAACAACATTTACAAAATCAAACTTTCTGAACTAAAGAGTCAGAATGTAAAATGTCTTCTGTCTGTTAACAATGAGCAGTGGATCTGGCACAGAAGATTGGGGCATGTTAGTATGAGAAGAATATCTCAGATTAACAAACTCAATCTGGTCAGAGGACTTCCAAATTTGAAGTTCAATTCAGATGCTCTGTGTGAAGCATGTCAGAAAGGCAAATTTGCAAAACCTTCTTTTAAATCCAAAAATGTTGTTTCCACCTCTAAGCCATTAGAACTTCTGCACATTGACTTATTTGGACCAGTTAAAACTGCTTCAGTCAGTGGTAAGAAGTATGGGTTAGTAATCGTAGATGACTATAGCAGATGGACATGGGTAAAGTTCTTAAGACACAAGGACGAGTCACACTCTGTGTTTGTTACCTTCTGTAACCAAGTTCAGAATGAAAAAGATCTTAGAATCGTTAAAGTCAGAAGTGATCATGGTGGAGAATTTGAAAATAAAGATTTTGAGTCATTCTTTAATGACAAAGGCATTCTGCATGATTTCTCTTGTCCTAGAACTCCCCAACAAAATGGAGTTGTAGAACGAAAGAACAGAACATTGCAAGAAATAGCCAGAACCATGATCAATGAGACAAACGTTGCTAAGACTTTCTGGGCAGAGGCAATAAACACAGCGTGTTACATTCAGAATAGAATCTCAATAAGACCTATTCTGGAAAAGACTCCATATGAATTGTGGAAGAACAGAAAGCCCAACATTTCATATTTTCATCCATTTGGATGTACTTGCTTTATGTTAAATACAAAGAATTATTTGAACAAGTTTGACTCTAAGGCACAGAAGTGTATTATGTTAGGATACTCTGAACGCTCAAGAGGGTACAGAGTATACAATACAGAAACACAGATTGTGGAAGAATCAATCAGTGTTCGTTTTGATGACAAGCTTGACTCTGAAAAGTCAAAGCAGAATGAAACTTTTGCAGGTATAGAAATTGAATTTGCAGGTTCTGAAGACAACTCATCAGAAGCTCTCAACACAGACATTCCTTCAACGTCTGAAAGGAGCACTGCTAGAAATCCTACAACAGCTGCTGATCAACCTCAGAAGAGATTACCCAGAAGCAGCTTGGATCACCCAGAAGAGACTATTCTAGGAAGAAAAGAAGATCCAATCAGAACAAGAGCAAGCTTCAGAAACTCTGAAGAAACTCTTATGGGACTTGTGTCTCTGATTGAACCTTCTTCTATTGATGAAGCACTTCTGGACAATGACTGGATTCTGGCAATGCAAGAAGAGCTGAATCAATTCACCAGAAACGACGTATGGGATCTCGTTCCTAGACCAAAAGGATTCAACGTCATTGGAACAAGATGGGTGTTCAGAAACAAGCTAAATGAAAAAGGTGAAGTCATCAGAAACAAGGCACGACTGGTTGCACAAGGTTATAGTCAGCAAGAGGGGATAGACTATACAGAAACCTTTGCCCCAGTCGCCAGGTTAGAATCTATCAGACTTCTAATTTCATTTGCTGTTAATAGAGGCATCACTCTGTATCAGATGGATGTCAAAAGTGCATTCTTAAATGGTTATATAGAAGAAGAAGTTTATGTTCACCAACCCCCAGGTTTTGAAAATACAAAACATCCAGAACATGTTTTCAAACTAAAGAAGTCAATGTATGGTCTGAAACAAGCTCCCAGAGCTTGGTATGAAAGGCTAAGTAACTTTCTGCTTGAAAATGAATTCACCAGAGGGAAAGTGGACACTACTCTATTCTGTAAAACAGTTAAGAGTGACATTTTAGTCTGTCAAATTTATGTTGATGATATAATTTTTGGTTCTACTAATCCTTCTCTTGGAAGAAAATTTGCTAAGTGTATGCAGGCAGAATTTGAGATGAGCCTCATGGGGGAACTGAAATTCTTTTTAGGAATTCAGATCAATCAAACTCCAGAAGGAACTTACATTCATCAGAGCAAATACATCAGAGATCTTCTGAAGAAATTTGACCTCTCAGAATGTAAGCCATCAAAGATTCCAATGCATCCCACGTGCATTCTGGAAAGGGAAGAGGTAAGCAAAAGTGTAGAACAGAAAGTCTACAGAGGTATGATTGGTTCTCTCCTTTATCTAACTGCTTCAAGACCTGACATATTATTCAGCGTTTGTATCTGTGCTAGATTCCAATCAGATCCTAGAGAATCTCACTTAACAGCTGTTAAGCGAATTTTCAAGTATCTGAAAGGTACTACTAATCTGGGTTTGTTTTATAGAAAATCTAGTGATTACAGCTTAGTAGGCTACTGTGATGCTGATTTTGCTGGAGACAGAGTGGAACGTAAAAGTACTTCTGGAAGCTGCCAGTTTCTGGGAGAAAATCTGATCTCTTGGTCCAGCAAAAGGCAATCAACAATTGCTCTGTCAACAGCAGAAGCTGAGTACATAGCAGCAGCAGGATGTAGCACACAAATGCTCTGGATGAAAAGTCAGCTTGAAGACTTCCAGATTTTTGAGAGTAACATTCCTATACTTTGTGATAATACTTCTGCTATTTGCTTAAGTAAGAATCCTATTTTACATTCTAGAGCTAAGCATATAGAAATAAAGCATCATTTCATTAGGGACTATATTTAGAAAGGTATTTTGAACTTAAAATTTATAGATACAGACCATCAATGGGCTGATATCTTTACTAAACCCCTTTCAGAAGATAGGTTTAATTTCATTCTGAAACATCTCAGCATGAAAGTATGCCCAGAATGAAAATGTTTTAATTCCATATATTTATCTTCAGAATGTAATTATATTACTGTGAACTTCTGATCAATCTTCTTTCAGAAAAATAGAACATGCATATTGTATCAGATGCAAGTCTAAAGATCTGAGAGTCTAATCTCAAAGACAGACGTGCTGATCACTACATCAAACAAGTGTCATCCAATCATCAGCATATCTCTGAAGCAGAACGCGTGCACGCTTCTGAGAAGGCAAAGCGCTGATTGGGTGCATTGAGACACATGTCTGGTAACCGTTTTTAAGTATCTTTCTCAAATCCCCCAAAATCAGCAAGCATTTAATGAAAAGTAATCACGCTTTTTAAATGGCAAACATTATTTTTCTCTCTCTTAAAAACGTTTATTTTTTCAAAACAATTTTGAAAACTCTATTTAAGGACATTAATCTCTCATTCTTATTCCTTACGCTTTCTCACTAACTCTCAAGCTTTTTCTGCATATTTCTGAGTTCATCCTTGCAAACTTTTTTCTCTCAATTCATTCTCAAAGCTTTTTTAGTGTGAACAATGGCATCCTCCAGCATTTCTGCAGGCAATCAGAAGAAAGAAACCTCTGAACAATATCAGGTGCACCTCAGAACTCTTCTCACTCCGGTAAAGAACCTTGAAGTGCTTTCTGAGTTAATCATTGACTTTGAAAGCTTGAAGGAAAATGGTTTTGACCTAACTGAAGAAATTAGGGCTCAAAAGTGGGAGAAGTATTTCGATAGGTTGGTTGGACCAACATTCCCAGCGCTGGTCAAGGAATTTTGGATTCACGCCAAGGTTTCTAAACATCTAGTTATCTCCTCTGTCATGGGGAAGAAGATTGTGATTTCTGAAGATCTCATTGCAAGGCTAATCGGTCAAAGTGGTGGTGGAGTCTGTTGTGTGGACATGGCTGAAAGATGCGCTGATGTAGGTGTGGTAGCCAACAGGATTTTCACTCTTGGAATGCCCAGCAGCAAGATTAAGGATCTGAAGGATCACTGCAGAGTATGGGCTAAGATTATTCTGGGATGCTTCAACCACAGGAAACCAACAAGTTCTCCTGATTATATAAACGTGGATCAGCAGTTTCTGATCTACTTTATTGATCAGAAGATTAAGATCAATTTGGCTCACTTCTTATTCAACCATCTCAAGACCAGTGTAAAAGAAACAAGGGAAGAAGAACGAACCAAGAGGGACTGGATACCATTTGGAAGGCTTATATCAGATATTCTGACAGAGAATAGGCTGATTGAACATTTGATCGAAGCTCAGGAGCTGAGCACTATTGAACCAACCATTGGGAAGCCGCTGAACGCTAAGAATCTGAAAAAGATGAAGCTGATAGAAAATATTCAGAAGGAACCCAGAGCTACTTCAACTGCTGATATCTCCAGCAGAAGAGTGCCTCTGAGTGATTTTCCGGTATTTTCTGAAATGGAATCCAAACCAGAGATGTTTCTCAGGTACCCAGATGCGTACAAGGCAGAAGATACAGGTTCAAAGCTGAAGATCAAAGATCTGAGTCAACCCCAAGAAGAAGTGACTGTGAAGAAGACAAAGAAGAGGAAAGCGCCATCAGAAGGATCATCTCATCAGACTCCAAAGAAAAGAGGTATTTCATCTGCTGCCCCTATTTCAAAATCTTTTACTATTCCAACATCTGCTGCTCCTCAAACCTCCCATAGAATATCAATCCCAATCCCTACCATTGATGAAACCATACCAGAAGACCCTTCTGAGGCCTTACTACTCAGAAGACCCATAACCAAACTCCCCAAACAACCAACAGTTTCAACAACACCAGCACTTGACCGAGTGCTAGCTGATATTGAGCGTGAACATGCTTCTGCTCAACCACACCCTGAACCACAAAATATTCCTCCTCCACAACCAGAACAACAACCAGAACCAGAACCACAACAACAACAACCACTCACAGAAGAACCTCTGATCCCTGAGCAATCAGAGATTCCACCTCCATCTCCCCAACCAGAAATAAATCCACCTTCACCACAAACAGCGTTTCACCATTCTGAAACCCCTTCTCCTCATAAATCTGACCCTCACTCACCTCAACCTTCACCGCTGGCAATCCAGTTGCCATGTGGAACCACTATTGTCATGCCCCAGTTACCATCCTCAGAAGAATCAACACCTCCAAATACTCCCAAACCACCATCCACTCCAATCGAAATATCTGACTCTGATACCCCTCCTCCAAAACAAACAGCCTCTCAGAAAACCGCTGAAAACCCCAGCAGAACTTTCATTGACTTAACAAGTCTTGAACGTCTTGCTGATCTTAGACACAAAATTGCCATCCCAAAACCAAAGCAACCAGATGTTGGCTCTGGTATCTTGAATTTTGAAACAGGTGTGCTGCAATGGATTGCTTCTTTGAAGCAAGTCTGTCCTGGGATGATTGACCCAGCTGCTTCTGATGAGCTCTGGTCACAGTTCAGACTATGGGTACGTGCTGAAGCCCTCAAGTTGCAGGACGTCAACTATGAACAGGCTCAACAGAACTTCAGCAAGCTACTGAAGGAAGTTGAAAGTCAGCTGCCTCAGGAAGTTGTGCTCCCTCTGGACAGTGAATCTTGGTCTGAGAAACAGCAAGCTGCACAGGTGCAACCATCAGAAGAAGACAAGACCTTTCAGGATGAAAGTCAAACAGCGGATGTTGCTGAAAGTTCTGAGAAGCCTCCTCCTTCTGATGCTTCTCAAGCTGCCTTGGACAGGCAGACTCTGGAAGAATTAAGGCTGAATGACTTGCGTCTACAGCAGTGGATGGAAGAGAATGATCAGAAGATGAAAGCAAGAATGGATGTGCAGGACAACAAGATTGACACTGTTGTCAACATGGTTCAGAAGCAGAATGAAACTTCTGAAAAGATTCAAGCTATGCTGGAGAGCCTGTTCTCACGCATGCCCCCTCAACCTTAAATCTTTTTTCATGCATAATCCTTTTATCATGTTTTCCTGATTTTCTGATGTACTGTTTTGAGTGTGTTTTGTAATGTTTGCTCTGATTCTGAACTATTAATATGATTAGTTTTTCTGATCAAATTGTTTTAGCACATCACCAACACTTTTTGATTGCTGACAAAAAGGGGGAGAACAAGAATGATATTTAAAATCAATAACGGCTAACTAGACAGAAATTCTCAAACATTCTAACTCTATTACTTGAAATGTTTTTCTGTTTTGTTTAAAGTCTACAGGAACAAGGAAGCTCCTGGACACTCTGAAGACTAGAAGATGATCAAAATGTAGAAGCTCCGATCAATGTTGCTCTGATCAATATGAAGTTCTGATCGACCTAACACTCTGATCCAAAGCAAAGCTCTGACAGGAGAAGCTCTGAAGCTCTGCTCTCTGATAAGTCAAAGACTCTGATAATCTGATGTTCAAAGAAAGAAAAAGATCTGATCCTGAAGAACACGCATAATCAAAGGGAAGTAATAAACTCAGGGGGAGTATTTCCTTACTCCTTATTCTTTTACTTCTTATTCTGATACATTTTCCAGATACCTTTTCACGTTATTTTTCATTTAAAATATCTAGTTTTTGTCATCATCAAAAAGGGGGAGATTGTTAGAACAATGTTTGAATCTACTACCCTATGTTTAAGTTTTGATGATAACAAAGTGAAAAGATATAGTATTTATAAGTTTCAGGAATGGACTATATGCTGCCTAAAAATTATTATGTTCTGACTTGCAGATACTCTGATTGGTATAAGCAAGATCACGTCTTTTCAGCATCAGAATTTGATTTCATACACCAGCATCAGAAGTTGCTACATCAGAACGTCAAGATCAGATAATGAACTCACGTACATGCTGAAGCTTGATGAACAGAACTGCGCTCAAACACTCTGATACAGAAACACAATAGTTCATCAGCAGCGAAGCAGAATCAGAATGAGCCAAGCCAGAACGTGCATTGAAGAAGCAACGGTACTGTGCATTGAACGCTAATAAATTCCAACGGCCTCATTCCAGACAAGATCTGCTCAAAAAGGAAAGCTTGTTATTAGCATTGAATCAAGAATATTGCATTCAACGTTCATCTTCTCAAGTGCTATATAAACAAGGCTTCGAAGATTATAATGGCTAATGCTCTCAAAATCTCTACACGCACAAAGCTGAACAATAATCTTCATTCTACCAGTTTTGCTAAACCACAAACTCTGATACTCCATTACAGTTTAGCAATCTAGTTTCTAAGCTTCATTTGTGTATACATCACAGTTGTGATAAAGTTTTGTAGAAAACATTCACACACATTGTTTTATACCTTTGTAAGAAAGTGTTGCCTTGACAAACCGGGTTGTGGTTTGAATCAAGAAGGATTTAGCAGTTGTTAAAGCAGTCTATAATATTCAGTTGAATATAGTGAATTAAGACCTCGTTGGAGAGAGGCGAAATCACCTTGACGGGTGGACTGGAGTAGTTTGAGATCAAACGAACCAGGATAAAAATATCTTGTCAATTGCTTTAGATTTCAGTTTTACAATTCAACCCCCCCTTCTTGTGTTTTTCACCCCTTCAAAGGAAACCCCAAATTAGAGCTTACGAACCCTAGCCATGGCAAATGCTTATACCTGCACTTAAACCCAGATTAACTAATCCGGAAACATTGCAAATATGATGATAGACACGAATATATGATCAAAACATTTTTATGATGGGTAAATCAATGAATTCGAGTTTGGATAAAAGTGACAAACCGTGATGCTGTAAGGTGCGATTTCTGAAGGAGTTGATGCATGCAAGTGATGCCGTTAGCTTCAGGAGATTTCCAGGAATGGATTGCTGAACTTGAAACACTTTGAATCACCCTCTTTAACGAAATCCGATCCTCACTTTTTGTCCAATAATTGAGTTTTTATTCTTGCAGTTTACACGACCAATCCTTGTTCTTATGCTTTGGATATGTTGTGGACATATAAGAGACTGGTTTAGGTTAACAAATTTGGATTGTATCTTCACACATTATTGAGATTTGATTTGATTTTTTTCCTTGCATTATTTGTTTCTAAAACAAGCCAAATCATGATCTTTTCCAATCAATTAGATTTTGTACGAATTTTGTGATTTGATAGCTGTTCATGGACTCATAACATGCTCATAAAATCAAATCTTTGATTTTATTTGATAATTCTACTATTTAAATTGATTTATTTTGATTTAAATGGATAAAAAAATAAAAATAAATAATAAAAATAATATAATAATAGGTGGATAAGCTCAGGGGTCGTGGGGCATCTTAGGAACAAGTTTCAAACAAGAAAACATGGGCCCATTTGGAAAAAATGTCATTTTGATCAATGTTGACCTCATACAAATTTCCAAAAATTGGTCAACTTTGACAATACATATCTCCATCAATTTTAACCCTAAGAAGGTTTTCTTTGACTTTTTAGAAATATTAGGATGTCCTCTAAACAACCTCTTTGGTTTCATCTCAATTGGATCTTCCATGTTCATGTAAAAAGCTTTGACCCAAAATGTGTTTTTGTTGACTTTTTGAAATGACATATCATGTCTGAATTTATATCTTTTCATGAGTGCATTTATTGTACTTTAGGGATGCAGATGAGTATAAGGTAATTGGATTCTCTTCAAAATGAGCCTTAGATGAGAAATTTCTGATAAAGTATGAGAAAGTTATGCCTGGTCAAAGTTTGGATGACTTTTCCGATAGAAACCCTAATTTAGCATTTTTTGACTTTTGATGAGTTAGGAGCATTTCTTGAGGAATCATGATCAACCCTTGATCAAATGATGGATAATAATTCAAAATATTGATGTTGACCAAAAATATTGAAGTTTGACTATATTTGGGCCACAATTGACTTTTGACCTAACATCGTTGATTTTTAGGTATCTGAGCAGTTGACTGAGCAAACTCATTGTGCAAGGCATGAAACTTTGCATGGATGATCTTGAGAATATATTAGGGCAATGGAGACCAATTGGGACACTTGGAACTCAAACATCTTGATGAAAATGGAAACCCTAGTTTGAGGCTCATTGTCTTAGGAGGAGGATTTGTCTGGTCAATCCTTAGTCAACTTGAGCAATTGAGGACCTCTAGGAATATGTTTTGAGTAAAAATGGGAGGGAAAATTTTGGGGTACAACACATGTGAATGAATATGTATGGATATGAAATGTTTGATTGTCTTATTCACTTGGTTATGTATCCGTATTTTTGCTTTTATATTACTTAGCGACTATCTTTAAAATAGATACTCAAACGAGATGTGGAAACAAAATGCCTTTATTGAAGGTAACATAATTCAGATATTGAAAAATATTACGATCTTAAAACTTTATTTGTGTGAAATCAAACGAAAGGAAATAATTCTTCTAGGTATGCTTGCGAATATCTGATCTGTAAGTCATCCACCTTGACCTGACAAAGCCTGGAAAAATCTTCTGCATGCTATTTCCTTTTCGTGGCCTTGATTTCAGACATGTTTGGCGTGTTGATGCAGGCAAGTTGTTTCCTTAGGTGTCCATTTTTAAAGAAAGTCACCGAGTTCTTGATTATTTTTTTTTGGTACCCCGTGAATAAGGCAAAGAAACGGGTGACGAATATATGATGAATGTATGACGAATACATGAAATATATGAATGCGTGGGTGTAAGGTTGAGTGGCGAGACTTTTTTGCAAAAAGTACCCTTATAAGGTAGGTTCCTTAGTCTTGACCTACAATTGATCTACCCTTCCCAAAAGGTGGCTTCCTTAAGGTTGTCATGAATAACACCAGAGGGGAGAGGCACAAGGGCCTCCCTTAGGTGGAGCCTCTTTACAGACTGAGACTTTCATCTCAAAGTCGTGAAAGATCTCGTCATGAGATATTTGGGTTAAGGTCGTTACAAAGAGTCATGGGTATCCTTCCAAAGTCCTACTCGTCAAGAGAATATCTCTTGATAAGTATTCCTTTTTCAGAAGTTCACCGACTCTAGGCGAAGTCGTCACATAAACTCGCAGGGATGATGCACCCCCTAATCTAATAGACGAGACTTCTTTCTAAGGTTATTTGAGAATATTTTTTTTTTGAAATAAAAAACCTGCCACATAGTATATATGATTATAAGAAAAATTGAAAATAAATAAATAACGCAAAAAATAGAATTAATGCAAATAAATAAATAAAGAAAATAAAAATAAGATAGCCCAAAAATACCTAAACCTAGGGTTAAGGAGAGTCCCCAGCAGAGTCGCCAACTGTGGAAACTGGCTTTTTTAATCAGAGCCGCCACTATTAGTTTTTATCCTAGGAAAGGGAATCTAACAGAAAACCCTAATTCGCGGACATAGATTCTAGGTTTCAGACTCAATTAGATGAAAGGAAGGTGTTAGGAACCTTTCATCTACCTTGTTCACAAGGATATTAGACTTTAGGTTTAGGTTTGGGATAAACAGGGTTTTAAGTTTTAATTAGCAAGACTCGCCACAATTTTAGATCGCGTGCCTACGTATCCTCTTATGATGAATTAGAGTCCCAATTCGTAGTTCGTACGGGTTGGTGTCTTTTAGGGGTTTGCAAACATATTTTGAATCACTTCGCACTCGGTCGGGAGCAGTGATTGTAGAGATTTTCACTGAGTGCGCAGTAAGTCAAAATTAGTTTAAAACCCATTTGTAAAAAAGACTGTTGATTAGGTTAATTTGTTCGTGAAAATAGTTTGATGCTTGGTTTGTGTTTTTTAACTGTATTAATTGCGAAAATCCTGATTAATGCATGATAAAAAAAGATTTAATGCAATATATGAGAAAATAATATATTTACATGAGTTTTTTGAGAAAATAATTTATTTGCATGATAAATAAATAGTATTTATATGTGATATTAAATAATAATATAATAATAAATATGTAAAATATTAATAAAAAATAATATTAATAATAATAGTAATTATTATAAAAATAAATAAATAATATAAAAAGAAAATAGGATTAAAAATATAAGAATTATAAAAATATAGAAAATAATTAATTAGATCAGGGGGTGCAATTTGTATTAATAAGTAAAAATGAAGGGGGTGTTAAAAGTAACCTGACTGGGCCCATTATAGTTCAGGAAAGAATGAGGTATGATTCTTTTGGAGTTTTAGTAAATTCTGGATAAGGGGTGTAAAAAATAAAGGGCTAGGCCCAAACACGGTTGAGAAGGAGTCCAGGGTGATTGTATGTTACACGGTGCATAGCCTTAGGGTGCGGCTTGGCCTTATGGCCGTTTGATCAAAATCATGTGGATGACAAACGCGAGAGGATGATTATTACTATGGGCGCGGTGCATGGGATACGAACGAATAAGATTTATTTCTTATTAATTTTTGTTTTTTCATTCTTTACAGTGTTTACAGTAATACTCTCGCTCTCTCGTACCTCACCTTCTTCCTCTCTCGCTACCCAAAACCCTTATTCCTTCACTTTCTTATAACAAACTCACCCAAAACCGGCGGCGGCGTATCAACCCGACACCCTTAATCAAAACCCCATCAAACAAAACCCCAAATCAACAATTAGAAAAAAAGAAAAAGCTATGTTTACTCCCTCGCAATTTTCTATTCTCGATGGTGTCTAATTTTCTTTTGATCTCCCTTTCTTCCTCTTGATTTGTAGGACAACAATGGCGAGGGCGATGGAGGATTCAGCGATGTCCAGCGGCGGTGAGGGTTGTCGGTGGCGGGTTAAGGGCGATTAGGGTTTTCGATCTGGAAACTCCAATCGTCCTTCCTTTCTTGCTTTCAACGGAGCAAGCAGGCTTGCTCTTCTGCGTTTCAATTTCTTCTTCCCAATTTTCGTCTCAGCCTCCGGATCCTCCTCTGTCTTGTTCTTGTTTTGTAAGAAGTCCTCGTCTCTCTCTTTTGTCCACAAACCCCCTTTCTGTATTTTTATTTTTTAGTATTTATAATAATTAGTTTTATTTTAGGGTTTTAGAATTGTTAGCGTAGATTAGGAAGATTACAATATAAATTAGGGATTAGATTTTAGTAATGGTTAATGTAATTGATTCGAATTTTTTGTAATTGATTTGGTTTCATTTTGTAATGTTAAGATTCTTTCCAGATTTTTCCATTAAGAAATAATTCTGAGATTTGTGCTTGAGATTTTGCATTTCTGATTTTGGAAATCAGTTGTTTAAAATATTTGATGAAGATCTGCAGATTTCTTTAATTTCTATAGTACCTGTTTGTTGATAAACACACGCGCGTGATTTTTTGACAATCTGTACATTATTCATTTTTAGGCAATTTGGGCAAAATTCAAGAGTTTTTGCCATGCGTTTTTTTCCAATGAAAATTGGGCCTGCTGCATTTTTACCCCTTAGCCCATCCAATGTTTTTGTTAATACAACCAAGGAATGATTAACCTCCAAAACAGGCCCAAATGGCTTTTTTTTTCTCAACATTAAAACATCAAAACAAATCATTATGGACTCCACATTTTTCTTCTTAATGCATATTGGGCCCAGTCTGGTTTCACTAATATAATCCAAAATATTTTTCTAAACAACCATTATAATAATTAATACAATATCTTCTAATAATAAATGAAAACATTGATAAAAGTTTATCAGCAAAGATGTATCACATTTTTTTATAAAGAACTATATATTATTTTTTTATTAAAATAATAATATCGAACAATTAAAAATAATATCTTTTCTAAAGTAGTAATAACGCGAGACCACAATGCCTTAGTTTTATAAAAACTTAATGGGCATATACATTAATAAGCACCCCCCTCTTTACTGTTTAGCCCCACCTAAAATGGGCTTTTACGTTTACCCACTCTTTTAAACTAATAACAACTATTAGTAGTAAGAGCTGAATAAATTTATTTCCGAATCGCATGGGCCATTGGCCAACATGCCACGCAAATGGGTTCACGGATGCACGAGTCTTTTTGCTTTAGAAAGCCCCACTTTTGCGAATTAAAATACACCCCCTAGTCTTGGGTAAAGATGGGCCATCAGATACTGCTATACCATCTTTAATTGAATATTTCTTTTATTTCGATCTCGAAGAATAGAATCATCGAGGTAGGACAAATTTGGGTTACGATACTTCCCTGTAAGCTTGGAAATCTGAGCCTTCAACCTCTGGTTCTCTTCCGCATCTCTGGTGGCAACTTCCTTCCAATCACCTGAATCCGGAAGTGAGCAAATAGCATCTGATTGAGACTTAGGAGAAAATAAATCCCTTTGCCTCTCCATCATCTCTACAGCCTGACTCTCAATAATCTGAATAAATTCGTATTTCTCCTTCAAGTCTGTTCTATAGGAAATCTCTAAAGTATGGCACTTAATCTTCCAAGCGTCCTTTTCCTGCTGCATCCTGACTAAGGTAAGCTGTAGCTCTTCCACATCATCTAATAGGGGAGGAGTGTTCTTCAAAAACAAGTCAGGCATAGGTGCTTCTTGGGAATACGACATCTTCAACTGAATAGCTCTCGTTTGGACCCACTGAAGATAAGGCTCCAAAGAAACAACCCCCTAGATCCCAAGTCTGTCCTACTCTTCTTATGAATGTTACGCTAGGCATTCGCAATCTGCTCCCTAGCTTCCTTATGGTCTTGTCCCTCCTTCAGGAAGAAACTACCCAAATGAATACTATTTGGTTTGTCCCTCATCGGATAACCAAGTTGTCGTCGTACAAGAACAGGGTTGTAGTTAATTCCTCCCTTTGTACCAAGAAGAGGTGCATTAGGGAAACTACCACAATTGTCGACAATTTCTACATCATGGTAAGTCCGATGATACCAATCAATATCTGAGTGAGTAAGTGCCATGATCTTAGGATCCCGACGGGGTTCCTTCCTGACATCCTAGAAAGCATCAGACTGAGGCATATGGGAAATAAACCACTGGTACAACAAAGGCGTGCAACAAATAATCTTCCCCCCATGATAAGAATTTTGAAGATGAATAGAGTAATAAGCATCACCCAACAATGTAGGAACTGAGTTTCCAATCATGAAGATCCTGATAGCATTAACGTCAACAAACTTGTCCATATTAGGAAATAAAAACAACCCGTAAGAAAGTAGAGCAAAGATGGCCTCAAAGGCGACTGTACTCTTCATCCTGGCTAAGTAACAAGATTTCTCCAATAAGAACTGAGCTGGTAATCCTCTAATCCCTCCTTTAGTAGTCATATGGGCTTCAACCTCAGACTTCCCCAGATGGATCAAAGCAACAATCTCGTGTGGTTTTGGCTCACCCTCCAAACCAGTAAAAGGAACACAATCGGTAATAGGTAAATCCAACAAATAAGAATACTCCTCTAGTGTAGACATCAATTGATAATCAAGGAAAGTAAAGCAATGATACATCGAATCATGGAACTGGACCAAGGTCGAGAGAATACCCTTTTTCATCCTAAGCTTCATGAGAGGAATGATGGATCCATACTTCTTCCAAAAATCTGAAGAACACTCAATCTCGGGAATTAGACTGATCAACTCATCTATCTTGGGATCTTTGAAACTGTATTTTCCAGTCTTTATTTTTCCATAATCCATGGTCAAAAGGTACTTGAGATATTCACAAATTGTCAACTTTTTTAAGTCCCTTGAAATAAAATTTCTTCAAAAGATGCTTATGAGTGCATGGATGCATGATGCAACAATCACACACAAGATCATAAACATAGGGCTCATAGGTTCAACATCACGAGTATAAGGTCGGAGGTACTACCCATAAGGTATGGTCTAAAATTTATCACATTCCAAACAAGGTTCTAGAGGTTCCCAGAGTCTACATCCTTCCTTCGGATATTACCAACTTCTCGATTAACTTGGTAATTAGTAACATTCTAAAGAAAAACTCGCCCGAGCATAGTATCGGGTGACAACTATTTCCGTATTACTCTGTCATAGCTTCCGCACTACACCTAAAAGGCCAATATGGGTTAGGTATTCTACAGTCCTCAGCTTCAGCAGGCTCCAAGGTCGAAAGCAGTACGTCTTCCTGATTACTCGGTAAACAATACTACAATCAAAGGGGCCTCCACTGAGTGGGGGATCTCATGCCTCCTTTTGTGGGATTACTCCCTCAAAGTTAACATGACTATACCACCCATCCTATCTTAAAGTTTTCCCAAGTCCAGGTATAGGACTTATAAGTAATCAGCAAGCACCCTGAAAACCAGGAAAATCCAAGCAAACATATATACAACAAATAATATAACATATAAACAACAATAGCACATATACATATTTAAAAAAAGATAGGCTCAACCCACTTAGGAATGGACTAGCAAGAGGTCAATCTTTCCCTAGTGAAGTCACCATTTTTTGTGTAGCGGTAGAAATGTTTAAGACTAAGCCATTGGATAGACTAGACTTACACAGATCAAAAATAAAAATCGCCACCACGCTTTATTATTTCCAAAGGAATGGGAAAAGAGCGAATAACCCAAAAAGAGGGGGAATGATTCTAGGTAAGGAGGTTTATCTGGAGGACTTGTAATCTTTCTTCATCATCAAGTTTCATCCACATGAAAACTCCTTGAAACTTTTGAAGTGATTTGTTAATAACCATTTGAAGAGAAGGATGTTTTTGGAATCACTCAAAAATACCAAAAGATGAGCAATATATACTTCTTTGAAGTTCAAAACCCTAGCTCCTAGATCAAGGAAATGCTTTGAGGAACTTTGACAATTTTAAACAACCTTCTTGTACCAACACTTTTGCTTTGTAGATAGAAGTTGTTGAGGATGATAATGAGAACTCATAGCAACCAAAACCACTTCCATATCTTGAGAATTGAGAGAAATATTCACTTGTGACAAATGAGAACAAAGCCTTGTCCAACCATGACAACTTCTTCAATCAACCCCTTGAACTTTTGAATCAATCTTGATAACTTTGAAATATGGTGAACCAAAATAAACCTTGCCATGCCATTTCTTCCAAAAAACTTCAATGGTGAGGTTTGAATTGACCAAGGTGTGGAAATAAACTCATGAACCCATGAACCAACTTGCTAAGCCAGATTGCCTTTACCTTCATTATTAACAAGTAAGACACACCAACAATGCATTTTATTAATTAAAAGGAAAGTAAAAACAAAACATGCATGATCACAAAAGAAAAATAAGTCAAGGTGCTTGGTGATTCCTCAAAGAGCAAAGCTAAAGATAGGGAGGAGAACCAAAAGCCCTAATGTGCTCTTGTTGTGATTGAATTAATATGGTATGGTGAAGGGATCTTAGGGGGAAAATTAGGATACAATAGGACATATCAACAAGGGTATATGGTGAAGGCATGACTCCTGAAGACAACAATTGATCCAGCAATTGCTAGGAGAAATATATCAGATGGGGATCTGATTAGAATGTATTTTAAGGAAGTAGTTTCTTACACTACAAGTGACAGAGAGTGGGAATCTGGATCTTTTACAATAAAGAAACTAAGAGAATTTGTTTTGGAATATATAAGAAGTTCCAAGTCAAATGTGTCCTTGTTTATATGGACAACTCAGGGTACTTGAGATCATTCTTAAGGAGCTAATATATTTGGATCTGTGAAAGTCAGGATTGACTTTACAGAATGTGAAGTGCTCAGCTAGTGTGTTCAACTAGGATTATGTAGTGGTTAACCTCCACTATGATAATATGAAGTCACTTATGTGTCTTCATGTGGTGCTTAAGTATTCATCTTCAGTTGGAGCATTGTTTATCCATGATAGGGGGAGTAAAGTACATGTTCATGGACTATGGCTGCAATGGTGCAGTTGTGGGCCTCTTATGAAGTTATGATGTCAGAAAATATGTCGTGACATGTAGCTACTAGAGGTAGTTACTTATATGTTCGACTGGGCATATGTGGTTAAATCATGTGAAGATAATTGGTTTAATAATGTGGTCTTAGGTTTTTAAAGATGGACTCTGAGAGATTATATTGGTGTCTGGGAGAATTTATTTTTCTCTGTAGAACCTGAAGGAGCCCAATGAATTAGCATTAGGTGTGTCACTCTTAAATGTGAAAAGGAGTGAATTTTGAGACCATGAAAGGACATTGTACCTATGCTTCTAAGCTTATGGATAGGTCTTTCTAAGACTATTTTTTAAGCTTGTGTGATAATGTCTTAAAAGATGTTAGGACATAACTCAAGACATGTTTTTCCTTGAGATCGGCAAGGATTGATTTTGAACAGTATATCCTATATGTGTCATGAAGGTGTGTATCAAGTGCTCTAACTATGCATGTGCATGTTTCAGAAACTACCATTTCCAGAAAAAATGGGTCGAGATTTATTAAAAGCACTCAAATATATTTGACTCGTGCACAATATTACCTTATGCAGGTTTTTCCTCAAATAACGTGTCTTGACCAAGAAATATTTTACAGTCTAGGTTCTTTAATTTTTCTCAGGTATTTATAGAGTCTTTTGTTTCTTTACTTCCCTTTACTTTGTGTGTGTCTGTTGATTGTCCAGTTCTCATGTCCTTTGTTCGGGTATGGGTAAGTTCTATTTGGGTTTGGTTCTGTGAAGGTTATGTTTGTCATTTTTGGAAAGCATAGGGAAAATGGGTAGTGTTCAGACGTTGTTAAGTCTTAGGTCAGATTTTGCAGTTTTTTTACAAAGATGTCGAATATGATGTCCTATTCTGAGAATTTTTGTTTTGGGGTGTTTGTTATTGTGTCTTGTGATATGATTTAAGAACACAATTATGTCTTGTGTTCTGAGTTACCCAAGTTTGAGATTTGGTCCTCTGTTCCTGTATAAGAGTAGTTCAGATGGGTGTTGATTTTTTCCTTTAGTTTCCTCTTATGCTTCGAAAGAGGATGTTGTGTTTGTCTGTGTTAAAGCATAGTTCTTAGGTTAAAGGGCAGTATTTGATATCTTATTCCTCATGTACATCATGACTTTAACACTTTCTCCGTTTATCCCGAAGTTGTTGTTGGTGGTGTTGAGTCTATTGTGTTGTAGTGGATAGGTTCAGGAAAGTGTGCAATAAAATGTCCCGACATCAATATGAGTATGGTTCTTACCTCTTGTTAAAGCCGTTGTCATATTCTGGCTTAAAATGGGGAGAAAAGTCTATGTTATCTCTTAGTGAGCAAGTTTTAAGGGGGAGAAACATATGAGTTATTTATTATCTGTTGAATTCCTTAAAAGGGAGAGAGAGAGAGAGAGAGAGAGAGAGAGAGAGAGAGAGAGAGAGAGAGAAAATTGGTGGTGGACTACCAAGGAGTCCTAGTATGATGTTGCGACATCATGATTACAGACTGAAGACTGGCACATATAGAGATTGGAGACCAAAGAATGTGACTGATCTGATATGCTTTTGTAATTTGCTGTTGCTGAGTTGTGTTGTTTAGACCCTTATATTGTTTATGCTTCTGTATGCAAAGGTTATGTAAATTAGTTTTAGCCAAAATAATCCAAAGGGGGAGATTGTTAATTCTCTATTATTTGGATTGGAATTATGTTTGGTAAAACTAATATAACAACAATAGGTTAAATAGGATTTTTAACTTGTAGGAGAAAACAGGTTGAAGTTCTATTTGATGAAGAAACATGTTTAGATGAGATGTCTCATCATCTAGAGTAACATGTTGAAAAAGATGTCATATGCAGGTTGATATGACATTGTGACTAGTACAGCTGGATTACATGTTTTTGTTATGATTTAACAGATGCAAAATATTCTTGGAATATGACGCAATCATATATGGAGCTGTCTTATTAGGTCTAGAAGATTCAAGTCTGAATCAGGAAGAATATTAAATTTCTAATTTTGGAGATTAATTAGGAAGATTTGATTGAAGACCTATTTTGTAGCAGAATCTTTTTCAGATTTGTAACAACATATTTGTTGTGATTAGAAGCCTAAATCCAGTTGGGTACTAGGTTATAAATAGAAGCATTATAACCTAGGATTAAGGACCGGTCATGAATTATCAAGATGTAGTCATTAAGGCTGAGTCTCTAGCCACTCTCTAGAAGAGTTGGTGAAAGTGAACCACTCGGGTTGTGAGATGGTCACTTTGTTATCCTCAAAGTTGTGAAGCAAGAGTGAGTATTGTTCTTGGAGGAAGCTTTTAAGTAACTCTAAGTTGGTGTTCTTAGTCAAGAGTCTTGGATGAGTTTAGAGGGAAGTGTGTCTTCCTGATCCTCATAGAAGTGAGTCTTCTCATCATGGAAGTGTGTCTTCTTGTTTTTCTAAGTGTCTTAGAATTGTCCAATTGTTTCCTGTGATTGATGAGGGATTATGGAGGGCATCATATCTAGGTGAGTCTTAGATAGAAATCTAGAGAGGAGAGGGATTAAGTGATTAGACTCTAAACTGGTATGATTGTTGTAAGGTCTATGAATTGATACTACTATTAATGGATTTCTTTCTGGCTTGGTTTTCCCCCAGAGTAGGAAGGTTGTTCCGAAATGGGTTAATAATTATGTGTTCACTTTACTTTTCAGTATCTATTTTTAACTAATTATTCCTTGTCATGCTGTTTGTAACAGACCAAATGTCTTGACACCTTATAGGATATTTGGTTCTATTATACCATAATTTCAATCTCTTAAATCGAGGAACCTTCTTCAATGGAACTGAATTATCCTTTCAGACTTGACATTTGATATCGAGTTTTAGTATTAATAGAGTCACTTCACCTTGCAAGGTATAGAGGGTAGATAATCCTTCATCCTCTTGAGACATAAGATCAAAAATAAATCTCCTCATATTTCTTTATGGTTGATAACACCTTTTATTCTACATACACAGATCTTGAAATAAAACCTCTAGCACATCATGAGAAAAATCTTCAAAACATAAATCTTCATTAAAATTCCATCTTCTAGTCAAACCAGATATAGAAAACCATACAAATATTCTTGAGATAAGTACGACATCCCTCTCCGCAAAGATCCAAGGTCTTCACACTCCAATGAATGCTTAAACATTGATCTATACACCAATTCCAGCCTTTCCTCTAGCATCACATACTTGATGAAGTCACCATAGACTTTATGACATGTGGTCATGACATACTGATTAATTTCTTCAACACTTGATAGGATTTCCTTCTAAAGAACAAAATAATAAGAAACTGTCCATCAAAAATCTGAAACAAGCTTCTACAGAGTTGGAAACAAAAGCCATTATCTTGTTCTTCAATAGTTGTAACTTCCATGTCAAATCTATTGAAAAGAGACTTGAGTATCTTCTTCTTGATCAATCTTTCGTTTGATCTCTTTTCTCCCAAACACTAAGATGTGCCTTTATAAGTGGACTTGAGAATTTCCCAAGTATCTTTGGCCATAAGTGATACTGAGTCTGAAAAACAAACTTATCAATTCCATTGATTATGGTATTGACAACTCCAAGGTTACATAGAGACAACTCATGTTTTACTCTTCAATCTCTTCAGAACCAAGATTCTCCTATCCTGATAATTCTTCAACATCTGATGTCCATTAATAACTAGAATACAATCATTCCAGTATTTCATAAGGAACAGTAGTACCATTAAAATTATTCCCTAAAGCTCACCCAATATACCATGGTGCCAATTCTGATACCAATTGAAATATCTATGGTACAAGCAACACATGGTAATACTGATTTTTAACATCAGAACAATATAAGGACATTTGTTACAACTTGTGATTTGACATCGTGAAAAAATTTATCAAGTTATTATAGATACTGAAACTTAAACTTCAAAATGACAAATAACACATAGGGTTGTTAACCCAAATCAGTGCAACATCACCTACATTTGGGGGCTACCAAGCCAGGAAGGAAGTCCACTATCAGTAGTATTAGTTTAAAGCTAAACACCCCCAGTTACAACTTTTCTCCTAATCCTAACCAAATGATACTTCTACCTAGGCACCTTCTAGATATGAGAAATTATCATCTCACTCCCTAAATCAATGTTGTGATATCTAAGAGTTCCAATCCTAGTGACTGTATCAAGTATAACTCAACAAGAAGATCATACTTCCATTACAAGTAGAAGATCATACTTCCATTATAAATCTTAGCCAAGACTTTTGACCAAGAACAATATTTGGATTTTCCTAAAAGTTTCATCCAATAACAATACTCAACTTATTGCCTAAAGGCTTCTGAGTGAGAACATAATGTTGACCACAAGTGTCAAAAGATACAAGGGTAACCTTCACCACACAATACACAAGAGACTCTCAAAACCTAAGACTATTTTTTTCTTCCCCTAATTTTATAATTGTGAAAGACTTAAATTACATTAGGTTAGGTATTCTCTTTAAATACACTTCTTCAGTCCACGGGCTACAAAATCTCCATTAGATATTCATTGATCCACAAGTTAAGAGTTGTATCTGTTGTGCAGCAAAATCTCCTTAAATCTTTGAACAAACAATACAAAGTTTCCAAAATATTCTCAAGACTCAATTTAGTAACTAATGCACAGTTGGAGATATAAAACCTTGTTCCAGATAAAATCTTCTTAACCTACAAAATTTACTGAAACATATCCAAAATAAATATTTGAAATCAAATTAAATCTATCAAGATTTAAAACAACATTGCCTGTTGTACTACAATACCAGATCAAGATGTCAATACATTTCCTTCGACATCTGACTGAAAACACATAACAGTAAAACTATTATGACATTTAATAAAGATGCTGCAACATCTTACTCAATAACAACATATAACCATTTTCAAAAACATGCTTAGCCAAAATTTAGCCAACCATAAAGACATGGAACTAACAGAAGATGTTTGATGTACCATGTAGCCAACAACAATAAGAAAAGCATATTGCAAATAACAAACATACAATTAATTCAAGCACAAATACAAGAAATAGGATTAAAAAATAATAAAAAACACATGCTTGCATAACAAGAACAAACTTACACAAATGTGAAAGAATTAACATATGAAGTCATGTAAGCATATGGATTGAGAACATGCAATGGTTATCAATCAAAGTTGTTTTGGAAATGAACATTCATGGTTTTCATCATTTGAGAGAATATAAAGCATTTTTGGAAATGGACAAGTAAATGAATTAAGGCAAATATTACTATCAAGGAGAAATTAAAACTATAGTACCTCATTCTTAATGGAACAAAAGTTACACTCACATGATGTAGAATAAACAAACAAAGAGTTAGAGTGAAAGTATAAAGGGAAAACAACAAGATGATATTAAGCAACATTGGAGATATCAATGACCCCAAATTCCCCACGTCTGTTGATAAATGGTCCGGTTGTGAGAGGTTTAGTGAAAATGTCGGCAAGTTGATTTTTACTATCAACATGCTTTAACACAACATCCCATTTTTCAACATGATCATGAAGGAAGTAGTGACATATCTCGATATGTTTGGTGCGAGAATGTAGCACAAGATTCTTGGTTAGATTAATAGCATTATTTTGTCACACATAATAGGAATACGTGAAAGTTTAATATCAAAATCAAGAAATTGTTACTTAAGCCATAAAATTTGGGCATAACAACTACCGTTTGCCACGTATTCCGCTTCGATTGTTGACAAAGTAAGAAAAACTTGCTTTTTGCTATGCCAACTAACCAAGGATTTTGAAAACATGGGACAAGTTTCACTAGTACTTTTCCTATATAATTTGCAACTAGCAAAATCGGAATCGGAGAAACCAACTAAGCTACAATTGTTTCCTTTGAAATACCAAATCCCAAACTTAGAGGTGCATATAAGGTATCTAAGAACACAATTGACTATGTTTAAGTGTGATTCCTTAGGAACCGATTGATATTATGCATACATATAAACACTAAACATAATATTGGGCATGGATGCGGTAAGATAAAGAAGAGATCCAAAAATACCTCTATACTTTTTTACCTCAACATCCTTACCCTTTTCATCTTTATCCAAGTTACCATTTTTTGCCATAGTTTTGTCAATTTTCTTTGCATCGTCCATACCGAATCTTTTAAGTAATTTGAGATAATACTCGGTTTGACATATAAATGTTCCTTCACTGAGTTGCTTAATTTGTAGTATAAGAAAGTAGTTAAACTCTCCTATTGGAATCATTTCAAACTCTCTCTGAATAAGCTTAGAGAATTCTTTGATAAGATGCATGTTAGTTGATCCAAAAATGATATCATCAACATAAAATTGAATGAGTAAAATGTGTTTTCCTTGGCATTTATAAATATTGTAGCGTATACCTTCCCTCTAGAGTATCCTTGATCGAGAAAAAACTTGCTAAGTCGGTCATACCATGCTCTTAGGGCTTGTTTAAGACCATACAAAGCATAATTTTCAAAACTGGGAGTTTGTGAAACATACATTTCTTCACTTATGTATACATTAAGGAATGCACTTTAACGTCCATTTGATATGATTTTTAGTTCTTAGAGCATGCATACGCTAATAAAAGGCGTATAGCCTCAAGTCGGGCAACTGGAGAATAAGTCTCCTTATAATAAATGCCTTCCTCTTGGTTATACCTTTGAGCCACAATACATGCTTTATTTCTTGTTATCACACCATGTTCATCAAGTTTATTCCTAAATACCCATCGAGTGCCTATAACTTGATGATATTATGGACGAGGGTCAAGGCCTCAAACATCATTTCTTTTAAATTGATTTAATTTTTCTTGTATATCCATAAGCCAATGCTAATAAATTAAGGCATCCTTAGCATTTTTAGGTTAAACTTATAATACATATGCATGGTGATAACAAAAATTACTTATCTTAGAGCGAGTTGTTACCCCTTTTGTGATATCACCAATAATGTTGTCGATAGGACGATCCTTTGAGGTTCTCCACTCCAATGGAAGACCATCATCTTCTTATTGACTTTGGTCATCATCCTTCTTTTCTTAGTTGTCATCTACCTCCTTTTCAATTTCCATCGTCTTAGGTTGATCAACTCCTTTATCGGTGTCTTTGAGTATGTCTTTCGTAGATGCACCTACACCATGAAAAGAAACACGTTTCCCAACACTATTTGGGCAAGTCTCATAAAAAGTAACATGAACCGACTCTTCAACAATAAGTAATCTTTTGTTATAAACTCTATATGCTTTACTAGATTGTGAGTATCCAAGAAAGATACCTTCATCGACTTTCGCGTCAAATTTTCTAAGATTATATTTTCCATTATTTAAAACAAAACATTTATATCCAAAGACATTAAGATGCGATAAATTTGGTTTTCTACCTTTTAAAATACATAAACAATTTTGTCAAGTATGGGACGAATAAGTATCCTATTCAAGACATAACAAGCCGTGCTAATAGCATCGGCCCAAAAATGTTTTGGTAGACCATAATCATTGAGCATTGTTCTTGCCAACTCTGCTAAAACACGATTTTTGCGTTCCATAACACTATTTTGTTATGAAGTTCAAGGAGTTGAAAATTTATGTTCAATACCAAATTTATCATAATATTCTTCAAAGAGGGGGTTTTCAAATTCACCTCCATAATCATTTCGAATGACAACTATTTTTGAATTCAATTTATTTTGAGATAACTTGGCAAAACGTGTGAAAGCGGAGAATGTTTCATCTTTACTATGTAAGAAAAAAGTCCAACAAAATTTTGAGTAATCATCTACAACAACAAAACCATAGTAATTACCACCAATGATTTTAGTTCGTGAGGGTCCAACCAAGTCCATGTGAAGGAGCTAAAGAGGTTTCAATGTTAAAACAACATTTTCAGATTTAAAAGAGACTTTTGTTTACTTAAACTTTTGACATGCATCACATGAGTGATCTTTTGAAAATTTTATTTTAGGTAGACCAATTACTAAATCTTTTGAAACTATTTTATTAAGTAGATTAAAATTAACATGTGTCGGACGTCTGTGCCATAACTAAGAGTCTTGCCTCATCGTAACAAGACATTGAGCATTATTCAAGGAAACTTCTCTTAAGTCAAGCATATAGATATTATTAACCCTCAAACCATTAAACATACAATCCTTATTTTCATTATGTTTAATTATCCAACAATCCATGGTAAAATTCACCTTATACCCATTGTCACATAATTGACTAATACTAAGAAGACTATTTTTAGGGCCTTCAACTAACATAACATTTGAGATAGTGAATGATTACCTATACTACCTTTTCAGAGTATTGCACCTTTGTTATGATCACCGTAGAATATAAAACATTTCTTCTTCGCCACAAAGTCGGAGAATAGAGATAAGTCTCCCGTCACGTGTCTTGAACATCCACTATCAAGAATCCATTTTCCCATCATAGCGTCAAGACACTCAACCTACAAAAATCAAACAAAAGTGGAAGGTAACCAATTCTCACTGGGTACTTAGGAGTGAGTGAAATGATTTTTGCATTTGTACAACCATTGGAAATTTCCTTTAGGAACCAAAAAGCACATAAATTTTCATTTTGCAATTATATGGCCTTTCTGGCAACAATAGTGACAAAACAACCTATCATGATGTATACTTTTTCTATTTGAATATTTTTTTATCAAATTATAATTATTGTGAGACTTTTCAACCTTTGGATAATTAATAGAAAAAATATCATGAGGTTGTGATGGCTTGTCCACTTGGGCTACAAGAGTACTCACTTCTTGTTGCCGAATTTGACAAGTTTCACAACCAAACCGACAAGGTTCCTCATCCACATTTTCATAATTTTGAGCATCTTCAATAGATCGCTTGCTTCAAATTTATTGTTGGTTTATTAAACCTTTTCTTCCAAGTATGTAAATAAATTTTCACTGGAAGCAATATTCTTAAAAGCCTATAATGTTATTTTTGTAGATTATCAAAAACACATTTTAACTCCATAAAAGAAAACTTATCAACATTGGAATATTTAGAATGACTTACATTATTTTTCTTGTTTAGCGTTAATTTTCAATAAAACAATAATTTGCTTCTTCATCGGTATCACTTGAGCTTCCATCACATGAGAAATCACTATCACTATCCCAAGCAAAATAGGCTTTTCAAGAATTCCTAGATTTGATTCGTTGGCTCTTTCCTTTCTTATTTGCAAGAGATGGACATTCTGGTCTATAATGACCTAATTTTCTGCATTCATAGCTTATACCTTTTCCCTTATCTCTTGTGTTTTATTCATATTTAGAGGATATGGATTGTCTTATAAATTTCACAAGATTATTATCGGAGTGTTTGACACTATTCTTCTTAATGTATCGATGGCTTCTCCTCACAAATAATCCCATTTGTTCATCATCCGAATCTTCTTTATCACAAGAACAACTATCATTAGTGTTCTCATCATTTAAGGAATTTGAACTTGAAGCCTTAAGAGATTTAGACTTCCATCCTTCCTCCTTATTTGTGTCTTTATCCTTTTTCTTCTTTTTCTCAAGCTTATTTTCATGTTTCCAAGCAATTGAGTTCTTGCTCGTATTCTTCTAACTTTCCAAACAAAGTGGGGGGATCAAGTGTTGCAAGATTATTGTATTCCTTGATCATGGTGACCTTTGGTTTCTAGTTCCTAGTAAGACATATCAAAACCTTGTTAGTAGCAATAGCATTGGGAATAGGATTACCTAACAAATTTAAACGGTAAATAAGATGTGAAAACCGCTTTTTCATTTGAGAAATGGTTTCACCATGCTTCATGAAAAAGAGTTCAAACTATTGATTAAGTGTATTAATTCTAGCTTTTTTGACCTCATTCGTTCCCTCATAGGTAACTTGTAGAGTTTCCTACATAGCCTAAGCAGTCTCACAACGAGAAATGCGATAAAATTCATAAACACCAACAGCGGATATGATAATGTTTTTAGCTTTGCAATAACTTTACCACTTATTATTATCGTCCTCATTCTATAAGTTTTTCTAATTAGGTGTAACAACACCATCAACCTCATATGTCACCGGTGTTGGGCCATTTTGAATAGCTTCCCACACACCTTTGTCGTATGAGTTGACATGAATTTGCATACAAACTTTCAAATAACTATAATTTTCTCCCGTGAAAATTGGGGCTCTTTTATAATCCCTTTTAGGTTCGTACGTTATTTTCTAATAAGTTTCGAAGCCAGAATGAATAGGGCTCTTTATGTCACTTGTTATACGATAGTTTCTTATCTAGAGAGGGTGTATAGATCACCAAGCCAAAAAAACCAAGATTAAAATTTGGTTTTAAAAATTGTTTAGAAAAGAGTGCAAGTGGAAGGTTTTCAAAATATTCGTCTATACAATCGTGTTATTGGAACTCGGATATGCAAATATAAAATTGAATATGGAATTAATGCAATAATCTGAATTAAGTAAACTTCAATCAAGTAACATGTTATAAATCATTTATAGCAAGTTACTAGCAATACTATATCCAATGACAATTAACGAAAGAGCTTAACAAAACAATTTGTTGAATACTTGGTGTGTAGTTAAATTTTTAGAATTTCTCTTTTAGTTGTGTTGATAAAAAGATAAGTTATAATTAAAAGTGATTATAAGCAATATCAACACTTAATTCAAAACAAAAACAGTCCGGAAAAGTTCTTAAAAATCAATCGATTACGCAATGTTATTCGACAAATTGATTTCTGAAAAATAAAGCAAGTAAAAAAATATGAAAAAGAGACATGAGGATTTGTCTTCACAGCTCTCCAATTTCATCCTCGCGTGTGGGTAGGTTTATGCCTAGTCAAGAAGATATTTTTTGGCAGTGCCATGATATTTACCACCATGGACGGTGAAGACTTTCCATATCCTGTGAACACGGACATAGTCAAAAGATACTATGCATTAAAGAGACCCATAGGTTGAATGGCCTAGGCAAGAATAAGGGCATTCCAGAGAACCAAAAGGGTTCGGGCAAAAATCTGGGATATATAAAGATTATACACCCGACAAGTCGAAAACCTGAAAAGGCGGCTTGGGAAAAAAGGGTATCCCGATGGACAGAAAACCCGAAAGGGCGGTCCAAGAAAAAGTTAGGGATTAAAAGCGTACGACTATGCCCCTTAGGATCATTTACTTACAACAAGATTTGTTACCAACGTCAAGTTCAAATGGTACAGATCAATTCAGGTAACTTGTTCCGACAACGAGGGATAAGATGCTTGAAGACGTAAAGGCAATAGCAGAGTTGAAACATGATGGGGTCGTTTACACATAGCTATATGTTTTGTTTTTAATCTTTACATTTCATGACGATTTCCTCTTAATAGGATTTTTGTCTCTATTTACAAAAACCGTCTGTTTATAGGCGAATTATCAATACAAATACAATTTCAGAATTCAAATTTTGTTTTATCTTTTCTGAACATATGCATATGAATATGATTACTGTTAAAAAATATATGCATAAAAACAAGAATCAGCATGTACTCAAGACTCTAGGAGTTTGGATAACGTTTAAGTCGTCCGCAAGTCCCCACAAGAAAAACCCACAAAATAACCTCCATGGGATTATCCCTTGGAACTATGGATCTGACCTCTACTACCATGGCGTCAAGGAAGAATTATCGACTACTGAAGATGAAGTTATTTAAGCTACCGATTCCAACATTGACAATATTGTTGGGACCAGTAAGGTTACTAGAAGCAAAAGGGTTTTCTCCCTGGAAATCTCTCCAAATACTACAGTTACACCAGTTAGAGTTACCGCTACCGAGTCAACTGTTGAGACTCGGGGAAAAGAGAAAATAATAGAGCTTGCCCAGACGGAAGCGCCTAAAGAAGTTGCAACTGAAGACACCTCTAGGCAAGATTTGGATGAGGTATTGAAGATCATCCATAAAAGCGATTACAAGATTGTTGAACAGTTGTGGAAGAACCCCTCCAAAATCTGCATGCTATCCCTGTTATTATGCTCTGAAGCCCATGTACATACTTTAGTGAAATTCTTGATGTCCGCTCACATGCCACAAGAAATTTTTGCTTATCAATTTGAAATTTATGTTGCTAGCTTAATGATTGACAATGGGTTGGATTTTTCTGATGTCGACTTGACTCCTGAGGGAAGAAATCACAACAAGGCCATGTATGTCTCCATTGAATGCAGGGGTACTACTCTGGCTCACACATTGGTTGATACTGGTTCCATGTTGAATGTTCTACCAAAAGGTCCTCTTGACAGACTAGATTGTGAATGGGTTATACTAAAACATAGTGATATGATATTCCGAGCCTTTGATGGTTCAAAGAGAATGGTACACAGAGAGGTGGATCTTCTGATCAAGATAGGTTTGTAGGTCTTCGAATCTACTTTCTACATAATGGATATTCGACCAGCTTATTCTTGCTTACTAGGATGTCCCTGGATCCATGGGACAGGCGCTGCTACTTCAACCCTACACCAAAAGCTGAAGTATCCCGTGCAGGGAAAGGTTGTTACTGTTTGTGGTGAAGAGGAGTATATGGTGAGTCACTTGAACTCATTCAGTTATGTAGAAATGGATGGTGAATTCGTCGAGACTCCCTGTCAGACTTTTGAAGCAATCCCTCCTACCACTACTGAAGATATTTTTGTTGTTCCTGAAGTTACCAGGGTTCCGCCCAGAATGACTTCATTGAAGGATGCTAAAGTTGATGTAGAAGAAGGTGGTTGTACTGCTTAGGGTCAGCTTCCTGACATTTATGATAAATCTGACAAATTTAGTTTGGGTTTCACTGTAGAGGCTCAGAAGGCTGTTCATCGCGCTCGTGCTAGAAGACCGTCATTCTGCGTTAACACTAATGGAATCAACCCAGTAGAAGATGCTGATAGTGATTATGACTTTGACAGTTGGATCTTTCCTACCATCATCAATGAACTCAGCAATTGGAAGGCTCAAGACATTATATCAATCTCCTTTAGTCCCGAGTAATAGCTACTTTCTGTTTTATTTCTTTCAATGTTTTTGCTATGTAATTTGTTCTAAACAAAGACTTTAAGCCTTATGCCTTACACAGGGCACAATGGTCCACTTTAAGCCTTAGTTTTTATCACTTTCAAATAGCTACTGTTCTCACACACACCCACACAATAAATTTCAGATCCACATCCACTCTGGATCCGTTGATAACGATTCTGCTATTGCCACTTATGACATTAAAAATACGATCTACCAAGTTGAGGACGAAGGTGAGGAAGATTGTGAAATACCTAGAGAACTTTCCAAACTGCTAGTGCAATAGGAAAATACTATACAACCACATGAAGAGCTAGTCGAGGTCGTGAACTTGGGTTCCAAAACAGACAATAAAGAAGTCAAGATAGGTGCCAACCAAGAGGATTGTGTCAAGAACAGGTTAATCCAGATGTTGCATGACTATGTTGAGATCTTTGCTTGGTCGTACAAAGACATGCCAGGGCTTGATACTGATATTGTGGTTCATCGTCTACCGATGAAAGAGGGTTGTTCTCCAATAAAGCAAAAGGTTCGTCGCATGCATCCCGAGATGTCAGAGAAGATCAAGGATGAGGTTATGAAGCAATTCAACACATGTTTCTTAGCTGTTACATCATATCCTAAGTGGGTAGAAAATGTGGTTTCAATATCAAAGGAAGACGGAAAATTGTGTATGTGTGTGGACTATAGGGATCTGAACAGGGCAAGCCCCAAAGATGACTTTCCGCTTCCACATATTGATGTTCTAGTCGACAACACCGCTCAACACAAGGTATTCTCTTTCATGGATGGTTTCTTAGGTTATAATCAGATTAAGATGGCACCTAACAACATGGATAAAACAACGTCCGTCACACAGTATGACACTTTCTTCTACAAGGTTATGCCTTTTGGGTGGAAGAATATCGGCGCAACATATCAGCGGGCCATGGTAGCTTTATTCTATGACACGATTCATCACGAGATAGAGGTCTATGTCGATGACATGATAGCCAGGTCCCAGACTGAAGAGGAACATCTTGACCATCTACACAATTTGTTTGAGAGACTAAACAAGTATAAGCTGAGGTTGAATCCGAATAAGTGCACCTTCGGGTTGAGGTCTGGTAAACGCCTGGGTTTTATTGTTAGTGGTAGAGGTATTGAATTTGATCCCGCCAAAGTCAAATCCATTCAAGAAATTCTAGTTCCCTATACTGAGAAGGAGGTTAGAGGTTTCTTGGGATGACGGAATTACATTGCCAGATTTATTTTTCATTTGACTGCTACTTGTGAGCCGATCTTCAAATTTTTGAAGAAAGATCAGGTAGTAAAGTGGAATGATAATTTCCAGATCGCTTTTTACAAAACCAAGCAGTACATTAAGGAACCTCCAATTCTGATTCCACCAGTTGAAGGAAGACCTTTAATTATGTACTTAACAGTTTTAGAGAAATCAATGGGGGTGTGTATTGAGCCAGCATGACGAGTCTGATCGAAAAGAGCATGTAATATACTACCTTAGAAAAAAGTTTACCGACTTTACAACAAGATACTCACTGCTCGAGAAAACTTGTTATTATTTGGCATGGGTTAATCGTTGACTAAGACAGTATATGCTGACTCATACTACCTTGTTGATCTCTAAAATGGATCCAATCAAATACATATTCGAGAAGCCCGCTCTATCCGAAAGAATATCAAGCTGGAAAATTGTCTTGACAATATACGACATTCAGTACACCACTCAAAAGGAAATTAAAGGAAATGTACTGGCAGATCATTTGGCGCATCAAGAGATAGACGACTATCAGTCTATAAATTTTGAATTCCCGGATGAGAATATCATGCTAGTTACAGATTGTGAAGAACCTTGACCGTATGAAGGACCTGAGCCAGGATCCTGATGGACTATGGTTTTCGATGGAGCTTCCAACATGCTTGGTAATGGAGTTGGTGTTGTGATCATCTCCCCTAAGGATTGGCATACACCCTTCACCGTTAGAATTTGCTTTGACTGTACAAATAACATGTCCAACTATGAAGCGTGCATCATGGGCATCAAAGCTGCTATTGATCTGAGAATCAAATTCTTAAGAGTATATGGGGACTCAACCCTAGTAATCAGTCAGATTAAGGGAGAATTTGATACGAAGCATTTGAATCTCATTCCTTATTGAGAACATGTGGTGACCTTAATCCTGTACTTCGAGGAAATTACTTTTGAGCATATCCCACGAGAAGAGAATCAGTTGGCATATGAATTAGTTACCATGTCATCTATGTTCAAAGTCATATGGGACAACGAGGCTCCTCGAATTACCATTGAAAGACTAGATAAACTACCACATTGTTATGAAGTTGATACTGACAGAGTAGAAGAGAAGCCTTGGTTTCATAAAGTGAAAAGATACCTTGAGGCTCAAGAATATCCCGAGGGGGGATCTATCAACAATAAGAAATTCCTACGAAGGTTCTCATCCAAATTCTTTCTGAGCAATGAATTTTTTTACAAACGCAACCATGATTCGACTTTGCTTCATTGTGTAAACAAGAAGGACGCTGAAAATATTATGGAAGATATGCATGAGGGAATCTTCGATACTCACTCCAGTGGACATACGATGGCTAAGAAGATTCTGAGAGAGGTTTATTATTGGTCGACCATGGTAACTGTTTCCATCACCATTCAAGAACATGTCACAAATGCCAAATTTGTACTGAAAAAGTACATGTACCAATGGTCCCTCTGAATGTTTTGACTGTTCCTTGGCCATTTGCAATGTGGGGTATTGATATGATTGGTGATATTAAGCCTACAACTTCTAACGGACATCGTTTCATCCTTGTTTCCATCGATTACTTCATGAAGTGGGTTGAATCAGCCTCGTTTTCCCCTGTTACCAAGAATGTGGTGGCTCGGTTCATCAAGCATAACCTTATTTTTTTGTATGGCTTTCCAAAGAGAATTATCACGGATAATGGTACTAATCTCAATAACACTATGATCATGAAACTCTGCATGCAGTTCAAGATCAAGCACCACAACTCTTCTCAATATCGACCACAGATGAATGGTGCAGTGGAAAACGCCAATAAGAACATCAAGAAACTATAAGAAAGATGATGGTGACGTATAAAGATTAGCACGAGATGTTATCATTTGCTCTTCATTATTACCATACTTCCATACGAACATCAATTGGGGCAACCCCATTCTCCCTAGTCTACAGTATGGAAGTTGTCCTACCTGTCGAAGTTCAGATTCCTTCTCTAAGGATTATGAAATATGCAGACTTAGACGGAGACGAATGGATTTAGACTAGGCTGGATCAGTTGAATTTGATTGACGAGAAGAGGCTTGCGGCTGTCTTTCATGGCCAGATGCACTAAAAGCGCATGATCAAAGCCTGTAACAAGAAGGTCAAGCATCAAGTATATAAGGCTGGTGACTTGGTAATAAAGCACATCATCCTACCGCAAAGTGATCCCAGGGGTAAGTGGACTCCCACATACGAAGGGCCATTTATAGTGAAGAAGATATTTTTCGGCGGTGCTATGATACTTACCACCATGGACGGTGCAGACTTTCCGCATCCTATGAACGCGGACATAGTCAAAAGATACTACACATGAAAGAGACCCGCTAGGTTGACTGGCCTAGGCAAGAATAAGGGAATCTCGGTGAACCAAAAGGGTTCGGGCAAAAATCAGGGATATATATAAAGATTGTACACCCGGCAAGTCGAAAACCTGAAAAGGTGGCTTGGGCAAAAAAGGGTATCCTAGTGGACTGAAAACCCGAAAGGGCGGTCCATCTAAAAGTTAGAAATTTAAAGCGTACGAATATGTCCCATTGGATCATTTACTTACAATAAGCTTTGTTACCAATGTCAAGTTCAAATGGTATAGATCAATTCAGTCAACTACTTCCGACAGAGAGGGATGAGATGCTTGAAGACATAAAGGTAATAATATAGTTGAAACTCGATGGAGTCGTTTACACTGAGCTATATGTTTTGTTTTTAATCTTTTCATTTCATGACGATTTCCTCTTACTAGGATTTCTGTCTCAATGTACAAAACCACCTTTTTATAGGAGAATTATCAATACAAATACAATTTCTTACCCTCCTGCTACTTTTCTTGGGTCATAGGTTACTGGTAGGTCTTACCCTCATGTTATCTTTTCTTGGGTCGTAGGTTGCTCGTAGGTCTTACCCTCATGTTATCTTTTCTTGGTCCGTAGGTCATTCCCTCATGTTATCTTTTCCTGGGATGTAGGTCGCCCGTAGGTCTTACCCTCATGTTATTTTTTTTTAGATCGTAGGTCACCCGTAGGTCTTACCCTCGTGTTATCTTTTCTTGGGTCGTATATCGTTTGTAGGTCTTACCCTCATTTTATCTTTTCTTAGGTCTTAAGTCACCTGTAGGTCTTACCCTCATGTTATCTTTTCTTGGGTAATAGGTCGCCCGTAGGTCTTACCCTCGCGTTATCTTTTCATGGATCATAGGTCGCCCGTAGGTCTTACCCTCATGTTATCTTTTCCTGGGTCGTAGGTCGCCCGTGGGTCTTACCCTCATGTTATCTTTTCCTGGGTCGTGGGTCGCCCGCATGTCTTACCATCTTGCTACTATTTTTGGGTTGTAGGTTTCCTGTAGGTCTTACCCTCGTGTTATCTTTTCTTGGGTCGTAGCTCGTCTTACCCTCATGTTATCTTTTCCTGGGTTGTAGGTCGCCCTTAGGTCTTACCCTCATGTTATCTTTTCTTTGGTCGTAGGTGTCCTGTAGGTCTTATCCTCGTGTTATCTTTTCATGGGACGTAGGTCGCCCGTAGGTGTTACCCTAATGTTATCTTTTCTTCAGTCGTATGTCGCTCGTAGGTCTTACCCTCATGTTATCTTTTCTTGGGTCGTAGGTTGTCCGAAGGTCTTACCCTTAAGTTATCTTTTCTTGGGTCGTAGGTCGTCCGTAGGTCTTACACTCATTTTATCTTTTCTTAAGCCGTAGGTCACCTGTAGGTCTTACGCTCGTGTTATCTTTTCTTGGGTCATAGGTTGCCCGTAGGTCTTACCCTCGCGTTATCTTTTCATGGGTCCTAGATCGCTCATATGTCTTACCCTCATGTTATCTTTTCCTAGGTCGTAGGTCACCGTGGGTCTTACCCTCATGTTATATTTTCCTGGGTCGTAGGTCTCCCGTAGGCCTTACCCTCCAGCTACTTTTCTTGGGTCGTAGGTCGCCCGTAGGTCTTACACTCATGTTATATTTTCTTGGGTCATAGGTCGCCCATAAGTCTTACCCTCATGTTATCTTTTCTTGGGTCGTAGGTCGTCCGTAAGTCTTACCCTCATTTTATCTTTTCTTGGGTTGTATGTCACTTATAGGTTTTACCCTTGTGTTATCTTTTCTTGGGTCGTAGGTCTCCCGTAGGTGTTACCCTCGTGTTATATTTTCTTGGTTCGTAGTTTACCCATAGGTCTTACCCTCACGTTATCTTTTCTTGGGTCGTAGGTCGTCCGTAGGTCTTACACTCACGTTATCTTTTCTTGGGTCGTAGATCTCCCGTAGTTCTTACCCTATTGTTATCTTTTCTTGGGTCATAGGTCACCCGTAGGACTTACCCTCAAGTTAACTTTTCCTGGGTCGTAGGTCTCCTATAGGTCTTAACCTTTTGTTATCTTTTCTTAGGTCGTAGGTCACATGTAGGTCTTACCGTTATGTTTTGTTTTCCTAGGTTTTAAGTCGCCCGTAGGTCTTACCCTCACGTTATCTTTTCTTGGGTCGCAGGTGGTCCGTAGGTCTTACCCTCGCGTTATCTTTTCTTGGGTCATAGGTCGCCCGTAGGTCTTAACCTCATGTTATCTTTTCTTGGGTCGTAGGTCGCCCATAGGTCTTACCCTCATGTTATCTTTTCCTTGGTCATAGATTGCTCATATTTCTTACCGTCATGTCATCTCTTCCAGGGTCGCAGGTCACCCATGGGTCTTACCCTTATGTTATCTTTTCCTGGGTCGTAGGACGCCCGTAGGTCTTACCCTCCTGCTACTTTTCTTGGGTCATAGGTTACTGGTAGGTCTTACCCTCATGTTATCTTTTCTTGGGTCGTAGGTTGCCCGTAGGTCTTACCCTCATGTTATCTTTTCTTGGTCCGTAGGTCATTCCCTCATGTTATCTTTTCCTGGGATGTAGGTCGCCCGTAGGTCTTACCCTCATGTTATTTTTTTTTAGATCGTAGGTCACCCGTAGGTCTTACCCTCGTGTTATCTTTTCTTGGGTCGTATATCGTTTGTAGGTCTTACCCTCATTTTATCTTTTCTTAGGTCGTAAGTCACCTGTAGGTCTTACCCTCATGTTATCTTTTCTTGGGTAATAGGTCGCCCGTAGGTCTTACCCTCGCGTTATCTTTTCCTGGATCATAGGTCGCCCGTAGGTCTTACCCTCATGTTATCTTTTCCTGGGTTGTAGGTCGCCCATGGGTCTTACCCTCATGTTATCTTTTCCTGGGTCGTGGGTCGCCCGCATGTCTTACCCTCTTGCTACTATTTTTGGGTTGTAGGTTTCCTGTAGGTCTTACCCTCGTGTTATCTTTTCTTGGGTCGTAGGTCATCTTACCCTCATGTTATCTTTTCCTGGGTCGTAGGTCGCCCTTAGGTCTTACCCTCATGTTATCTTTTCTTTGGTCGTAGGTGGCCTGTAGGTCTTATCCTCGTGTTATCTTTTCATGGGACGTAGGTCGCTCGTAGGTGTTACCCTAATGTTATCTTTTCTTCAGTCGTATGTCGCTCGTAGGTCTTACCCTCATGTTATCTTTTCTTGGGTCGTAGGTTGTCCGAAGGTCTTACCCTCAAGTTATCTTTTCTTGGGTCGTAGGTCGTCCGTAGGTCTTACCCTCATTTTATCTTTTCTTAAGCTGTAGGTCACCTGTAGGTCTTACGCTCGTGTTATCTTTTCTTGGGTCATAGGTCGCCCGTAGGTCTTACCCTCGCGTTATCTTTTCATGGGTCCTAGATCGCTCATATGTCTTACCCTCATGTTATCTTTTCCTAGGTCGTAGGTCACCGTGGGTCTTACCCTCATGTTATATTTTCCTGGGTCGTAGGTCTCCCGTAGGCCTTACCCTCCAGCTACTTTTCTTGGGTCGTAGGTCGCCCGTAGGTCTTACTCTCATGTTATATTTTCTTGGGTCATAGGTCGCTCATAAGTCTTACCCTCATGTTATCTTTTCTTGGGTCGTAGGTCGTCCATAAGTCTTACCCTCATTTTATCTTTTCTTGGGTTGTATGTCACTTATAGGTTTTACCCTTGTGTTATCTTTTCTTCGGTCGTAGGTCTCCCGTAGGTGTTACCCTCGTGTTATATTTTCTTGGTTCGTAGTTTACCCATAGGTCTTACCCTCACGTTATCTTTTCTTGGGTCGTAGGTCGTCCGTAGGTCTTACACTCACGTTATCTTTTCTTGGGTCGTAGATCTCCCGTAGTTCTTACCCTATTGTTATCTTTTCTTGGGTCATAGGTCACCCGTAGGACTTACCCTCAAGTTAACTTTTCCTGGGTCGTAGGTCTCCTATAGGTCTTACCCTTTTGTTATCTTTTCTTAGGTCGTAGGTCGCATGTAGGTCTTACCGTTATGTTTTGTTTTCCTAGGTTTTAAGTCACCCGTAGGTCTTACCCTCACGTTATCTTTTCTTGAGTCGTAGGTGGTCCGTAGGTCTTACCCTCGCGTTATCTTTTCTTGGGTCATAGGTCGCCCTTAGGTCTTAACCTCATGTTATCTTTTCTTGGGTCGTAGGTCGCCCATAGGTCTTACCCTCATGTTATCTTTTCCTTGGTCATAGATTGCCCATATTTCTTACCGTCATGTCATCTCTTCCAGGGTCGCAGGTCACCCATGGGTCTTACCCTTATGTTATCTTTTCCTGGGTCGTAGGACGCCCGTAGGTCTTACCCTCCTGCTACTTTTCTTGGGTCATAGGTTACTGGTAGGTCTTACCCTCATGTTATCTTTTCTTGGGTCGTAGGTTGCCCGTAGGTCTTACCCTCATGTTATCTTTTCTTGGTCCGTAGGTCATTCCCTCATGTTATCTTTTCCTGGGATGTAGGTCGCCCGTAGGTCTTACCCTCATGTTATTTTTTTTTAGATCGTAGGTCACCCGTAGGTCTTACCCTCGTGTTATCTTTTCTTGGGTCGTATATCGTTTGTAGGTCTTACCCTCATTTTATCTTTTCTTAGGTCGTAAGTCACCTGTAGGTCTTACCCTCATGTTATCTTTTCTTGGGTAATAGGTCGCCCGTAGGTCTTACCCTCGCGTTATCTTTTCCTGGATCATAGGTCGCCCGTAGGTCTTACCCTCATGTTATCTTTTCCTGGGTTGTAGGTCGCCCATGGGTCTTACCCTCATGTTATCTTTTCCTGGGTCGTGGGTCGCCCGCATGTCTTACCCTCTTGCTACTATTTTTGGGTTGTAGGTTTCCTGTAGGTCTTACCCTCGTGTTATCTTTTCTTGGGTCGTAGGTCATCTTACCCTCATGTTATCTTTTCCTGGGTCGTAGGTCGCCCTTAGGTCTTACCCTCATGTTATCTTTTCTTTGGTCGTAGGTGGCCTGTAGGTCTTATCCTCGTGTTATCTTTTCATGGGACGTAGGTCGCTCGTAGGTGTTACCCTAATGTTATCTTTTCTTCAGTCGTATGTCGCTCGTAGGTCTTACCCTCATGTTATATTTTCTTGGGTCGTAGGTTGTCCGAAGGTCTTACCCTCAAGTTATCTTTTCTTGGGTCGTAGGTCGTCCGTAGGTCTTACCCTCATTTTATCTTTTCTTAAGCCGTAGGTCACCTGTAGGTCTTACGCTCGTGTTATCTTTTCTTGGGTCATAGGTCGCCCGTAGGTCTTACCCTCGCGTTATCTTTTCATGGGTCCTAGATCGCTCATATGTCTTACCCTCATGTTATCTTTTCCTAGGTCGTAGGTCACCGTGGGTCTTACCCTCATGTTATATTTCCCTGGGTCGTAGGTCTCCCGTAGGCCTTACCCTCCAGCTACTTTTCTTGGGTCGTAGGTCGCCCGTAGGTCTTACTCTCATGTTATATTTTCTTGGGTCATAGGTCGCTCATAAGTCTTACCCTCATGTTATCTTTTCTTGGGTCGTAGGTCGTCCATAAGTCTTACCCTCATTTTATCTTTTCTTGGGTTGTATGTCACTTATAGGTTTTACCCTTGTGTTATCTTTTCTTCGGTCGTAGGTCTCCCGTAGGTGTTACCCTCGTGTTATATTTTCTTGGTTCGTAGTTTACCCATAGGTCTTACCCTCACGTTATCTTTTCTTGGGTCGTAGGTCGTCCGTAGGTCTTACACTCACGTTATCTTTTCTTGGGTCGTAGATCTCCCGTAGTTCTTACCCTATTGTTATCTTTTCTTGGGTCATAGGTCACCCGTAGGACTTACCCTCAAGTTAACTTTTCCTGGGTCGTAGGTCTCCTATAGGTCTTACCCTTTTGTTATCTTTTCTTAGGTCGTAGGTCGCATGTAGGTCTTACCGTTATGTTTTGTTTTCCTAGGTTTTAAGTCACCCGTAGGTCTTACCCTCACGTTATCTTTTCTTGAGTCGTAGGTGGTCCGTAGGTCTTACCCTCGCGTTATCTTTTCTTGGGTCATAGGTCGCCCTTAGGTCTTAACCTCATGTTATCTTTTCTTGGGTCGTAGGTCGCCCATAGGTCTTACCCTCATGTTATCTTTTCCTTGGTCATAGATTGCCCATATTTCTTACCGTCATGTCATCTCTTCCAGGGTCGCAGGTCACCCATGGGTCTTACCCTTATGTTATCTTTTCCTGGGTCGTAGGACGCCCGTAGGTCTTACCCTCCTGCTACTTTTCTTGGGTCATAGGTTACTGGTAGGTCTTACCCTCATGTTATCTTTTCTTGGGTCGTAGGTTGCCCGTAGGTCTTACCCTCATGTTATCCTTTCTTGGTCCGTAGGTCATTCCCTCATGTTATCTTTTCCTGGGATGTAGGTCGCCCGTAGGTCTTACCCTCATGTTATTTTTTTTTAGATCGTAGGTCTTACCCTCGTGTTATCTTTTCTTGGGTCGTATATCGTTTGTAGGTCTTACCCTCATTTTATCTTTTCTTAGGTCGTAAGTCACCTGTAGGGCTTACCCTCATGTTATCTTTTCTTGGGTAATAGGTCGCCCGTAGGTCTTACCCTCGCGTTATCTTTTCCTGGATCATAGGTCGCCCGTAGGTCTTACCCTCATGTTATCTTTTCCTGGGTCGTAGGTCGCCCATGGGTCTTACCCTCATGTTATCTTTTCCTGGGTCGTGGGTCGCCCGCATGTCTTGCCCTCTTGCTACTATTTTTGGGTTGTAGGTTTCCTGTAGGTTTTAACATCGTGTTATCTTTTCTTGGGTCGTAGGTCATCTTACCCTCATGTTATCTTTTCTTGGGTCGTAGGTCGCCCTTAGGTCTTACCCTCATGTTATCTTTTCTTTGGTCGTAGGTGGCCTGTAGGTCTTATCCTCGTGTTATCTTTTCATGGGACGTAGGTCGCTCGTAGGTGTTACCCTAATGTTATCTTTTCTTCAGTCGTATGTCGCTCGTAGGTCTTACCCTCATGTTATCTTTTCTTGGGTCGTAGGTTGTCCGAAGGTCTTACCCTCAAGTTATCTTTTCTTGGGTCGTAGGTCGTCCGTAGGTCTTACCCTCATTTTATCTTTTCTTAACCCGTAGGTCACCTGTAGGTCTTACGCTCGTGTTATCTTTTCTTGGGTCATAGGTCGCCCGTAGGTCTTACCCTCGCGTTATCTTTTCATGGGTCCTAGATCGCTCATATGTCTTACCCTCATGTTATCTTTTCCTAGGTCGTAGGTCACCGTGGGTCTTACCCTCATGTTATATTTCCCTGGGTCGTAGGTCTCCCGTAGGCCTTACCCTCCAGCTACTTTTCTTGGGTCGTAGGTCGCCCGTAGGTCTTACTCTCATGTTATATTTTCTTGGGTCATAGGTCGCTCATAAGTCTTACCCTCATGTTATCTTTTCTTGGGTCGTAGGTCGTCCATAAGTCTTACCCTCATTTTATCTTTTCTTGGGTTGTATGTCACTTATAGGTTTTACCCTTGTGTTATCTTTTCTTCGGTCGTAGGTCTCCCGTAGGTGTTACCCTCGTGTTATATTTTCTTGGTTCGTAGTTTACCCATAGGTCTTACCCTCACGTTATCTTTTCTTGGGTCGTAGGTCGTCCGTAGGTCTTACACTCACGTTATCTTTTCTTGGGTCGTAGATCTCCCGTAGTTCTTACCCTATTGTTATCTTTTCTTGGGTCATAGGTCACCCGTAGGACTTACCCTCAAGTTAACTTTTCCTGGGTCGTAGGTCTCCTATAGGTCTTACCCTTTTGTTATCTTTTCTTAGGTCGTAGGTCGCATGTAGGTCTTACCGTTATGTTTTGTTTTCCTAGGTTTTAAGTCACCCGTAGGTCTTACCCTCACGTTATCTTTTCTTGAGTCGTAGGTGGTCCGTAGGTCTTACCCTCGCGTTATCTTTTCTTGGGTCATAGGTCGCCCTTAGGTCTTAACCTCATGTTATCTTTTCTTGGGTCGTAGGTCGCCCATAGGTCTTACCCTCATGTTATCTTTTCCTTGGTCATAGATTGCCCATATTTCTTACCGTCATGTCATCTCTTCCAGGGTCGCAGGTCACCCATGGGTCTTACCCTTATGTTATCTTTTCCTGGGTCGTAGGACGCCCGTAGGTCTTACCCTCCTGCTACTTTTCTTGGGTCATAGGTTACTGGTAGGTCTTACCCTCATGTTATCTTTTCTTGGGTCGTAGGTTGCCCGTAGGTCTTACCCTCATGTTATCTTTTCTTGGTCCGTAGGTCATTCCCTCATGTTATCTTTTCCTGGGATGTAGGTCGCCCGTAGGTCTTACCCTCATGTTATTTTTTTTTAGATCGTAGGTCTTACCCTCGTGTTATCTTTTCTTGGGTCGTATATCGTTTGTAGGTCTTACCCTCATTTTATCTTTTCTTAGGTCGTAAGTCACCTGTAGGGCTTACCCTCATGTTATCTTTTCTTGGGTAATAGGTCGCCCGTAGGTCTTACCCTCGCGTTATCTTTTCCTGGATCATAGGTCGCCCGTAGGTCTTACCCTCATGTTATCTTTTCCTGGGTCGTAGGTCGCCCATGGGTCTTACCCTCATGTTATCTTTTCCTGGGTCGTGGGTCGCCCGCATGTCTTGCCCTCTTGCTACTATTTTTGGGTTGTAGGTTTCCTGTAGGTTTTACCATCGTGTTATCTTTTCTTGGGTCGTAGGTCATCTTACCCTCATGTTATCTTTTCTTGGGTCGTAGGTCGCCCTTAGGTCTTACCCTCATGTTATCTTTTCTTTGGTCGTAGGTGGCCTGTAGGTCTTATCCTCGTGTTATCTTTTCATGGGACGTAGGTCGCTCGTAGGTGTTACCCTAATGTTATCTTTTCTTCAGTCGTATGTCGCTCGTAGGTCTTACCCTCATGTTATCTTTTCTTGGGTCGTAGGTTGTCCGAAGGTCTTACCCTCAAGTTATCTTTTCTTGGGTCGTAGGTCGTCCGTAGGTCTTACCCTCATTTTATCTTTTCTTAAGCCGTAGGTCACCTGTAGGTCTTACGCTCGTGTTATCTTTTCTTGGGTCATAGGTCGCCCGTAGGTCTTACCCTCGCGTTATCTTTTCATGGGTCCTAGATCGCTCATATGTCTTACCCTCATGTTATCTTTTCCTAGGTCGTAGGTCACCGTGGGTCTTACCCTCATGTTATATTTTCCTGGGTCGTAGGTCTCCCGTAGGCCTTACCCTCCAGCTACTTTTCTTGGGTCGTAGGTCGCCCGTAGGTCTTACTCTCATGTTATCTTTTCTTGGGTCATAGGTCGCCCATAAGTCTTACCCTCATGTTATCTTTTCTTGGGTCGTAGGTCGTCCATAAGTCTTACCCTCATTTTATCTTTTCTTGGGTTGTATGTCACTTATAGGTTTTACCCTTGTGTTATCTTTTCTTGGGTCGTAGGTCTCCCGTAGGTGTTACCCTCGTGTTATATTTTCTTGGTTCGTAGTTTACCCATAGGTCTTACCCTCATGTTATCTTTTCTTGGGTCGTAGGTCGTCCGTAGGTCTTACACTCACGTTATCTTTTCTTGGGTCGTAGATCTCCCGTAGTTCTTACGTTATTGTTATCTTTTCTTGGGTCATAGGTCACCCGTAGGACTTACCCTCATGTTAACTTTTCCTGGGTCGTAGGTCTCCTATAGGTCTTACCCTTTTGTTGACTTTTCTTAGGTCGTAGGTCGCATGTAGGTCTTACCGTTATGTTTTGTTTTCCTAGGTTTTAAGTCGCCCGTAGGTCTTACCCTCACGTTATCTTTTCTTGGGTCGTAGGTGGTCCGTAGGTCTTACCCTCGCGTTATCTTTTCTTGGGTCATAGGTCGCCCGTAGGTCTTAACCTCATGTTATCTTTTCTTGGGTCGTAGGTCGCCCATAGGTCTTACCCTCATGTTATCTTTTCCTTGGTCATAGATTGCCCATATTTCTTACCGTCATGTCATCTTTTCCAGGGTCGCAGGTCACCCATGGGTCTTACCCTTATGTTATCTTTTCCTGGGTCGTAGGACGCCCGTAGGTCTTACCCTCCTGCTACTTTTCTTGGGTCATAGGTTACCGGTAGGTCTTACCCTCATGTTATCTTTTCTTGGGCCGTAGGTTGCCCGTAAGTCTTACCCTCATGTTATCTTTTCTTGGTCCGTAGGTCATTCCCTCATGTTATCTTTTCCTGGGACGTAGGTCGCCCGTAGGTCTTACCCTCATGTTATTTTTTTTTAGATCGTAGGTCACCCGTAGGTCTTACCCTCGTGTTATCTTTTCTTGGGTCGTATATCGTTTGTAGGTCTTACCCTCATTTTATCTTTTCTTAGGTCGTAAGTCACCTGTAGGTCTTACCCTCATGTTATCTTTTCTTGGGTAATAGGTCGCCCGTAGGTCGTACCCTCGCGTTATCTTTTCCTGGATCATAGGTCGCCCGTAGGTCTTACCCTCATGTTATCTTTTCCTGGGTCGTAGGTCGCCCGTGGGTCTTACCCTCATGTTATCTTTTCCTGGGTCGTGGGTCGCCCGCATGTCTTACCCTCTTGCTACTATTTTTGGGTTGTAGGTTTCCTGTAGGTCTTACCCTCGTGTTATCTTTTCTTGGGTCGTAGGTCGTCTTACCCTCATGTTATCTTTTTCTGGGTCGTAGGTCGCCCTTAGGTCTTACCCTCATGTTATCTTTTCTTTGGTTGTAGGTGGCCTGTAGGTCTTATCCTCGTGTTATCTTTTCTTGGGCCGTAGGTCGCGCATAGGTGTTACCCTAATGTTATCTTTTCTTGAGTCGTATGTCGCTCGTAGGTCTTACCCTCATGTTATCTTTTCTTGGGTCGTAGGTCGTCCGAAGGTCTTACCCTCAAGTTATGTTTTCTTGGGTCGTAGGTCGTCCATAGGTATTACCCTCAATTTATCTTTTCTTAAGCCGTAGGTCACCTGTAGGTCTTACCCTCGTGTTATCTTTTCTTGGGTCATAGGTCGCCCGTAGGTCTTACCCTCGCGTTATCTTTTCCTGGGTCATAGATCGCTCATATGTCTTACCCTCATGTTATCTTTTCCTGGGTCGTAGGTCGCCGTGGGTCTTACCCTCATGTTATCTTTTCCTGGGTCGTAGGTCTCCCGTAAGTCTTACCCTCCTGCTACTTTTCTTGGGTCGTAGGTTGCCCGTAGGTGTTACCCTCATGTTATCTTTTCTTGGGTCATAGGTCGCCCATAAGTCTTACCCTCATGTTAACTTTTCTTGGTTCGTAGGTCGTCCATAAGTCTTACCCTCATTTTGTCTTTTCTTGGGTAGTATGTCACCCATAGTATTTACCCTTGTGTTATCTTTTCTTGGGTCGTAGGTCGCCCGTAGGTCTTACCCTCATGTTATATTTTCCTTGGTCATAGATTGCCCATATTTCTTACCATCATGTCATCTTTTCCAGGGTCGCAGGTTACCCATGGGTCTTACCCTTATGTTATCTTTTCCTGGGTCGTAGGACGCCCGTAGGTCTTACCCTCCTGCTACTTTTCTTGGGTCATAGGTTACCCGTAGGTCTTACCCTCATGTTATCTTTTCTTGGGTCGTAGGTTGCCCGCAGGTCTTACCCTCATGTTATCTTTTCTTGGTCCGTAGGTCGTCCGTAGGTCTTTCCCTCATGTTATCTTTTCCTGGGACGTAGGTCGCCCGTAGGTCTTACCCTAATGTTATTTTTTTTAGATCGTAGGTCACCCGTAGGTCTTACCCTCGTGTTATCTTTTCTTGGGTCGTATATCGTTTGTAGGTCTTACCCTCATTTTATCTTTTCTTAGGTCGTAAGTAACCTGTAGGTCTTACCCTCATGTTATCTTTTCTTGGGTAATAGGTCGCCCGTAGGTCTTACCCTCGCGTTATATTTTCCTGGATCATAGGTCGCTCGTAGGTCTTACCCTCATGTTATCTTTTCTCGAGTCGTAGGTCACCTGTAGGACTTACCCTCATGTTGTCTTTTCCTAGGTCGTAGGTCGCCCGTAGGTCTTACCCTCAAGTTATCATTTTCTAGGTCGTAGATCTCGTATAGGGCTTACCCTCTTGTTATCTTTTCTTGAATCAGAGATCGCACGTAGGTCTTACCCTCATGTTATCTTTTCTTGGGTTTTAGGTCGCCCGTAGGTCTTACCTTCACGTTATCTTTTCTTGGGTCGTAGGTGGTCCATAGGTCTTACCCTCACGTTATCTTTTCCTGGATCATAGGTCGCTCGTAGGTCTTACCCTCATGTTATCTTTTCCTGGGTCGTAGGTCGCCCGTGGGTCTTACCCTCATGTTATCTTTTCCTAGGTCGTGGGTCGCTCGTAGGTCTTACCCTCTTGCTACTATTTTTGGGTTGTAGGTCGCCCGTAGGTCTTACCCTCGTGTTATCTTTTCTTGGGTCGTAGGTCATCTTACCCTCATGTTATCTTTTCCTGGGTCGTAGGTCGCCCTTAGGTCTTACCCTCGTGTTATCTTTTTTTGGTCGTAGGTTGCCTGTAGGTCTTATCCTCGTGTTATCTTTTCTTGGGTCGTAGGTCGCCCGTAGGTGTTACCCTAATGTTATCTTTTCATGGGTCGTATGTCGCTCGTAGGTCTTACCCTCGTGTTATTTTTTCCTGGGTCGTATGTCGTTCAAAGGTCTTACCCTCAAGTTATCTTTTCTTAGGTCGAAGGTCGTTCGTAGGTCTTACCCTCATTTTATCTTTTCTTAAGCCGTAGGTCACCTGTAGGTCTTACCCTCGTGTTATCTTTTCTTGGGTCATAGGTCGCCCGTAGGTCTTACCCTCGCGTTATCTTTTCCTGGGTCATAGATCGCTCATATGTCTTACCCATATGTTATCTTTTCCTGTGTCGTAGGTCGCCGTGGGTCTTACCCTCATGTTATCTTTTCCTGGGTCGTAGGTCTCCCGTAGGTCTTACCCTTCGGCTACTTTTCTTGGGTCGTAGGTCGCCCGTAGGTCTTACCCTCAGGTTATCTTTTCTTGGGTCATAGGTCGCCCATAAGTCTTACCCTCATGTTATCTTTTCTTTGGTCGTAGGTCGTCCGTAAGTCTTACCCTCATTTTATCTTTTCTTTAGTTGTATGTCACCCATAGGTTTTACCATTGTGTTATCTTTTCTTGGGTCGTAGGTCGCCCGTAGATCTTACCCTCGTGTTATCTTTTCTTGGTTCGTAGTTCACCCATAGGTCTTACCCTCACGTTATCTTTTCTTGGGTCGTAGGTCGTCCGTAGGTCTTACACTCACGTTATCTTTTCTTGGGTCGTAGGTCTCCTGTAGGTCTTACCCTATTGTTATCTTTTCTTGGGTCATAGGTCACCCGTAGGTCTTATCCTCAAGTTATCTTTTCCTGGGTCGTAGGTCTCCTATAGGTCTTACCCTTTTGTTATCTTTTCTTAGGTCGTAGGTCGTATGTAGGTCTTACCGTTATGTTTTCTTTTCCTTGGTTTTAGGTCGCCCGTAGGTCTTACCCTCAAGTTATCTTTTCTTGGGTCGTAGGTGGTCCGTAGGACTTACCCTCGCGTTATCTTTTCTTAGGTCATAGGTCGCCCGTAGGTCTTAACCTCATGTTATCTTTTCTTGGGTCGTAGGTCGCCCGTAGGTCTTACCCTCATGTGATCTTTTCCTTGGTCATAGATTGCCCATATTTCTTACCGTCATGTTATCTTTTCTTGGGTTGCAGGTCGCCCATGGGTCTTACCCTTATGTTATCTTTTCATGGGTCGTAGGTCGCCCGTAGGTCTTACCCTCCTGCTACTTTTCTTGGGTAATAGGTTTCCCGTAGGTCTTACCCTCATGTTATATTTTCTTGGTTCATAGGTATCTCGTAGGTCTTACCTTCATGTTATCTTTTCTTGGACCGTAGGTCGTCCATAGGTCTTTCCCTCATGTTATCTTTTCGTGGGACGTAGGTCGCCCGTAGGTCTTACCCTCATGTTATCTTTTTTAGATCGTAGGTCGCCCGTAGGTCTTACCCTCGTGTTATCTTTTCTTGGGTCGTATATCGCCTGTAGGTCTTGCCCTCATTTTATCTTTTCTTAGCTCATAAGTCACCTGTAGGTCTTACCCTCGTTTTATCTTTTCTTGGGTAATAGGTCGCCCGTAGGTCTTACCCTCGCGTTATCTTTTCCTGGATCATAGGTCGCCCGTAGGTCTTACCCTCATGTTATTATTTCCTGGGTCGTAGGTCGCCCGTGGGTCTTACCATCATGTTATCTTTTCCTGGGTCGTGGGTCGCCAGTAGGTCTTACCCTCTTGCTACTATTTTTGGGTTGTAGGTCACCCGTAGGTCTTACCCTCGTGTTATCTTTTCTCGGGTCGTAGGTCGTCTTACCCTCATGTTATCTTATCTTTGGTCGTAGGTGGCCTGTAGGTCTTATCCTCGTGTTATCTTTTCATGAGACGTAGGTCGCCCGTAGGTGTTACCCTAATGTTATCTTTTCTTCAGTCGTATGTCGCTCGTAGGTCTTACCCTCATGTTATCTTTTCTTGGGTCGTAGGTCGTCCGAAGGTCTTACCCTCAAGTTATCTTTTCTTGGGTCGTAGGTCGTCCGTAGGTCTTACCCTCATTTTATCTTTTCTTAAGTCGTATGTCACCTGTAGGTCTTACGCTCGTGTTATCTTTTCTTGGGTCATAGGTCGCCCGTAGGTCTTACCCTCGCGTTATCTTTTCATGGGTCCTAGATCGCTCATATGTCTTACCCTCATGTTATCTTTTCCTAGGTCGTAGGTCACCGTGGGTCTTACCCTCATGTTATATTTTCTTGGGTCGTAGGTCTCTTGTAGGCCTTACCCTCTAGCTACTTTTCTTGGGTCGTAGGTCAACCGTAGGTCTTACTCTCATGTTATCTTTTCTTGGGTCATAGGTCGCCCATAAGTCTTACCCTCATGTTATCTTTTCTTGGGTCGTAGGTCGTCCGTAAGTCTTACCCTCATTTTATCTTTTCTTGGGTTGTATGTCACTTATAGGTTTTACCCTTGTGTTATCTTTTCTTGGGTCGTAGGTCGCCCGTAGGTGTTACCCTCGTGTTATATTTTCTTGGTCCGTAGTTTACCCATAGGTCTTACCCTCACGTTATCTTTTCTTGGGTCGTAGGTCGTCCGTAGGTCTTACACTCACGTTATCTTTTCTTGGGTCGTAGGTCTCCCGTAGTTCTTACCTTATTGTTATCTTTTCTTGGGTCATAGGTCACCCGTAGGACTTACCCTCAAGTTAACTTTTCCTAGGTCGTAGGTCTCCTATATGTCTTACCCTTTTGTTATCTTTTCTTAGGTCGTAGGTCGCATGTAGGTCTTACCGTTATGTTTTGTTTTCCTAGGTTTTAAGTCGCCCGTAGGTCTTACCCTCACGTTATCTTTTCTTGCGTCGTAGGTGTTCCGTAGGTCTTACCCTCACGTTATCTTTTCTTGGGTCATAGGTCGCACGTAGGTCTTAACCTCATGTTATCTTTTCTTGGGTCATAAGTCGCCCATAGGTCTTACCCTCATGTTATCTTTTCCTTGGTCATAGATTGCCCATATTTCTTACCGTCATGTCATCTTTTCCAGGGTCGTAGGTCACCCATGGGTCTTACCCTTATGTTATCTTTTCCTGGGTCGTAGGACGCCCGTAGGTCTTACCCTCCTGCTACTTTTCTTGGGTCACAGGTTACCGGTAGGTCTTACCCTCATGTTATCTTTTCTTGGGTCGTAGGTTGCCCGTAGGTCTTACCCTCATGTTATCTTTTCTTGGTCCGTAGGCCTTTCCCTCATGTTATCTTTTCCTGGGACGTAGGTCGCCCGTAGGTCTTACCCTCATGTTATTTTTTTTTAGATCGTAGGTCACCCGTAGGTCTTACCCTCGTGTTATCTTTTCTTGGGTCGTATATCGTTTGTAGGTCTTACCCTCATTTTATCTCTTCTTAGGTCGTAAGTCACCTGTAGGTCTTACCCTCATGTTATCTTTTCTTGGGTAATAGGTCGCCCGTAGGTCTTACCCTCGCGTTATCTTTTCCTGGATCATAGGTCACCCGTAGGTCTTACCCTCATGTTATCTTTTCCTGGGTCGTAGGTCGCCCGTGGGTCTTACCCTCATGTTATCTTTTCCTGGGTCATGGGTCGCCCGCATGTCTTACCATCTTGCTACTATTTTTGGGTTGTAGGTTTCCTGTAGGTCTTACCCTCGCGTTATCTTTTCTTGGGTCGTAGGTCGTCTTACCCTCATGTTATCTTTTCCTGGGTCGTAGGTCACCCTTAGGTCTTACCCTCATGTTATCTTTTCTTTGGTCGTAGGTGGCCTGTAGGTCTTATCCTCGTGTTATCTTTTCTTGGGTCGTAGGTCGCGCATAGGTGTTACCCTAATGTTATCTTTTCCTGAGTCGTATGTCGCTCGTATGTCTTACCCTCATGTTATCTTTTCTTGGGTCGTAGGTCGTCCGAAGGTCTTACCCTCAAGTTATCTTTTCTTGGGTCGTAGGTCGTCCATAGGTATTACCCTCATTTTATCTTTTATTAAGCCGTAGGTCACCTGTAGGTCTTACCCTCGTGTTATCTTTTCTTGGGTCATAGGTCGCCCGTAGGTCTTACCCTCGCGTTATCTTTTCCTGGGTCATAGATCGCTCATATGTCTTACCCTCATGTTATCTTTTCCTGGGTCGTAGGTCGCCGTGGGTCTTACCCTCATGTTATCTTTTCCTGGGTCGTAGGTCTCCCGTAAGTCTTACCCTCCTGCTACTTTTCTTGTGTCGTAGGTCGCTCGTAGGTGTTACCCTCATGTTATCTTTTCTTGGGTCATAGGTCGCCCATAAGTCTTACCCTCATGTTAACTTTTCTTGGTTCGTAGGTCGTCCGTAAGTCTTACCCTCATTTTGTCTTTTCTTGGGTTGTAGGTCACCCATAGTATTTACCCTTGTGTTATCTTTTCTAGGGTCGTAGGTCGCCCGTAGGTCTTACCCTCATGTTATATTTTCCTTGGTCATAGATTGCCCATATTTCTTACCGTCATGTCATCTTTTCCAGGGTCGCAGATCACCCATGGGTCTTACCCTTATGTTATCTTTTCCTGGGTCGTAGGACGCCCGTAGGTCTTACCCTCCTGCTACTTTTCTTGGGTCATAGGTTACCCGTAGGTCTTACCCTCATGTTATCTTTTCTTGGGTCGTAGGTTGCCCGCAGGTCTTACCATCATGTTATCTTTTCTTGGGCCGTAGGTCTTTCCCTCATGTTATCTTTTCCTGGGACGTAGGTCGCCCGTAGGTCTTACCCTCATGTTATTTTTTTAGATCGTAGGTCACCCGTAGGTCTTACCCTCGTGTTATCTTTTCTTGGGTCGTATATCGTTTGTAGGTCTTACCCTCATTTTATCTTTTCTTAGGTCGTAAGTCACCTATAGGTCTTACCCTCATGTTATCTTTTCTTGGGTAATAGGTCGCCCGTAGGTCTTACCCTCGCGTTATCTTTTCCTGGATCATAGGTCGCCCATAGGTCTTACCCTCATGTTATCTTTTCCTGGGTCGTAGGTCGCCTGTGGGTCTTACCCACATGTTATCTTTTCCTGGGTCGTGGGTCGCCCGTATGTCTTACCCTCTTGCTACTCTTTTTGGGTTGTAGGTTTCGTGTAGGTCTTACCCTCGTGTTATCTTTTCTTGGGTCGTAGGTCGTCTTACCCTCATGTTATCTTTTCCTGGGTCGTAGGTTGCCCTTAGGTCTTACCCTCATGTTATCTTTTCTTTGGTCGTAGGTGGCCTGTAGGTCTTATCCTCGTGTTATCTTTTCTTGGGTCGTAGGTCGCGCATAGGTGTTACCCTAATGTTATCTTTTCTCGAGTCGTATGTCACTCGTAGGTCTTACCCTCATTTTATATTTTCTTGGGTCGTAGGTCGTCTGAAGGTCTTACCCTCAAGTTATCTTTTCTTGGGTCGTAGGTATTACCCTCGTGTTATCTTTTCTTGGGTCATAGGTCGCCCATAGGTCTTACCCTCGCGTTATCTTTTCCTGGGTCATAGAGCACTCATATGTCTTACCCTCATGTTATCTTTTCCTAGGTCGTAGGTCGTCGTGGGTCTTACCCTCATGTTATCTTTTCCTGGGTCACAGGTCGCCCATAAGTCTTACCCTCATGTTAACTTTTCTAGGTTCGTAGGTCGTCCGTAAGTCTTACCCTCATTTTGTCTTTTCTTGGGTTGTATGTCACCCATAGGTTTTACCCTTGTGTTATCTTTTCTTGGGTCGTAGGTCGCCCGTAGGTCTTACCCTCGTGTTATCTTTTCTAGGTTCGTAGTTCACCCATAGGTCTTACCCTCACGTTATCTTTTATTGGGTCGTAGGTCGTACGTAGGTCTTACACTCATGTTATCTTTTCTTGGGTCGTAGGTCTCCTGTAGGTCTTACCCTATTGTTATCTTTTCTTGGGTCGTAGGTCACCCGTAGGTCTTACCCTTAAGTTATCTTTTCTTGGGTCGTAGGTCTCCTATTGGTCTTACCCGCTTGTTATCTTTTCTTAGGTCGTAGGTCGCATGTAGGTCTTACCATTATGTTTTCTTTTCCTAGGTTTTAGGTCGCCCGTAGGTCTTACCCTCACGTTATCTTTTCTTGGGTCACAGGTGGTCCGTAGGTCTTACCCTCGCGTTATCTTTTTTTGGGTCATAGGTCTCCCGTAGGTCTTAACCTCATGTTATCTTTTCTTGGGTCGTAGGTCGCCTGTAGGTCTTACCCTCATGTTATCTTTTCCTTGGTCATAGATTGCCCATATTTCTTACCGTCATGTTATCTTTTCCTGGGTCGAAGGTCGCCCATGAGTCTTACCCTTATGTTATCTTTTCCCGGGTCGTAGGTCGCTTGTAGGTCTTACCCTCCTGCTACTTTTCTTGGGTCATAGGTTACCCGTAGGTCTTACCCTCATGTTATCTTTTATTGGGTCGTAGGTTGCCTGTAGGTCTTACCCTCATGTTATATTTTCTTGGGCCATAGGTCGTCCGTAGGTCTTTCAGTCATGTTATCTTTTCCTGGGACGTAGGTCGCCCGTAGGTCTTACCCCCATGTTATCTTTTTTAGATCGTAGGTCGCCCGTAGGTCTTACCCTCGTGTTATCCTTTCTTGGGTCGTATATCACTTGTAGGTCTTACCATCATTTTATCTTTTCTTAGGTCGTAAGTCACCTGTAGGTGTTACCCTCGTGTTATCTTTTGTTGGGTAATAGGTCGCCCGTAGGTCTTACCCTCGCGTTATCTTTTCTTGGGTCATAGATCGCTCATATTTCTTACCCTCCTGCTACTTTTCTTGGGTCGTAGGTCGCCCGTAGGTCTTACCCTCATTTTATCCTTTCTTGGGTCATAGGTCACTAATAGGTCTTACCCTTATGTTATCTTTTCTTGGGTCGTAGGTCGTCCGTAGGTCTTACCCTTATTTTATCTTTTATTGGGTTGTAGGTCGTCCGTAGGTCTTAAACTTGTGTTATCTTTTCTTGGGTCGTAGGTCTCCTTTAGGTCTTACCCTCGTGTTATCTTTTCTTGGTTCGTAGTTCACCCATATGTCTTAAACTCACATTATCTTTTCTTGGGTCGTAGGTCGTCCGTAGGTCTTACACTTATGTTATCTTGTCCTGGGTCGCAGGTCGCCCATGGGTCTTACCCTTATGTTATCTTTTCCTGGGTCGTAGGTCACCCCTAAGTCTTTCGCTCATGTTGTCTTTTCCTGGGTCGTAGGTCGCCCGTAGGTCTTACCCTCTTGTTATCTTTTCTTAGGTCGTAGGTCGCATGTAGGTCTTACCCTTATGTTTTCTTTTCCTGGGTTTTATGTCGCCCGTAGGTCTTACCCTCATGTTATCTTTTCTTGGGTCGTAGGTGGTCCATAGGTCTTACCCTCGCGTTATCTTTTCCTAGGTCATAGGTCGCCCGTAGATCTTAACCTCATGGTATCTTTTCCTGTGTCGTAGGTCGCCTATAGGTCTTACCCTCTTGTTATCTTTTCTTGGGTCGAAGGTCGCACGTAGGTCTTACCCTCGTGTTATCTTTTCTTGGGTCGTAGTTCGCCCACAGGTCTTACCCTCATGTTATCTTTTCTTCCGTCGTAGGTCGTCCGTAGGTCTTAATTCCTTGTTATCTTTTCTTGGGTCGTAGGTCTTACCCTCTTGTTATCTTTTCTTGGGTCGTAGGTCACACGTATGTCTTACCCTCATGTTGTCTTTTCCTTGGTCGTAGGACGCCCGTAAGTCTTACCCTCAAGTTATATTTTCCTGGTCGTAGGTCTCCTATAGGTCTTACCCTCTTGTTATCTTTTCTTGGGTCGTACGTCGCTCGTAGGTCTTACCCTTGTGTTATCTTTTCTTAGGTTCTAGGTCGTTCGTAGGTCTTACCCTCATTTTATCTTTTCCTGGGTCGTAGGTCGCCCGTGGGTCTTACCCTCATCTTATCCTTTCTTGGGTAGTAGGTTTCCTGTAGGACTTACCCTCCTGCTACTTTTCTTGGGTCGTAGGTCGCTCGTAGGTCTTACCCTCAGGATATCTTTTCTTGGACCGTAGGTTGCCCATAAGTATTACCCTCAGGTTATCTTTTCTTGGGTCATAGGTCACTCGTAGGTCTTACCCTCGTGTTATCTTTTCTTGGGTCGTAGGTCGCCCATAGGTCTTACCCTCACGTTATCTTATCTTGGGTTGTAGGTCGTCCGTAGGTTTTACCCTCATGTTATATTTTCTTGGGTCGTAGGTCGTCCGTAGGTGTTACGCTCATTTTATCTTTTCTTACATTGTAGGTCACCTATAGGTCTTACCCTTGTGTTATCTTTTCTTGGGTCGTCGGTCGTCCATAGATCTTACCCTCGTGTTATCTTTTCTTGGGTCATAGTTCACCCATAGGTGTTACCCTCACGTTATCCTTTCTTGGGTCGTAGGTCGTTCGTAGGTCTTAAACTCACGTTATCTTTTCTTGGGTCGTAGGTCGCCCGTATGTCTTACCCAATTGTTATCTTATCTTGGGTCGTAGGTCACACGTAAGTCTTACCCACAAGTTGTCTTTCCCTGGGTCGTAGGTCGCCCGAAGGTCTTACCCTCAAGTTATCTTTTCCTGGGTCGTAGGTCTCCTATAGGTCTTACCCTCTTGTTATCTTTTCTTATGTCGTAGGTCGCATGTAGGTCTTACCTTTATGTTTTCATTTCCTGGGTTTTAGGTCTCCCTTAGGTCTTACCCTCACGTTATCTTTTCTTGGGTCTTAGGTGGTCCGTAGGTCTTACCCTCATGTTATCTTTTCTTGGGTCATAGGTCACCCATAGGTCTTACCCTCAGGTTATCTTTTCTTGGGCCGTAGGTCGTCCGTAGGTCTTACCCTCAGGTTATCTTTTCTTGGTCCGTAGGTCGTCCGTAGGTCTTACCCTCATGTTATCTTTTCCTGTGTCGTAGGTCGCTCGTAGGTCTTACCTTCGTGTTATCTTTTCTTGGATCATAGGTCACCCATAGGTCTTACCCCCAGGATATCTTTTCTTGGGTTGTAGGTCATCCGTAGGTCTTACCCTCATGTTATATTTTCTTGGGTCGTAGGTCGTCCGTAGGGCTTTCCCCCATTTTATCTTTTCTTGGGTCGTAGGTCACCCATAGGTCTTACCCTTGTGTTATCTTTTCTTGGATCGCACATCGCCCGTATGTCTTACCCTCGTGTTATCTTTTCTTGGGTCATACTTAACCCATAGGTCTTACTCTCACGTTATCTTTTCTTGGGTCGTAGGTTGTCCGTAGGTCTTACGCTCAGGTTATCTTTTCTTGGGTCATAGGTCACCCGTAAGTGTTACCCTATTGTTATCTTTTCTTGGGTCGTAGCTCAGCCGTAGGTCTTGCCCTCATGTTGTCTTTCCCTGGGTCGTAGGTCGCCCGTAGGTCTTACCCTTAAGTTATATTTTCCTTGGTCGTAGGTCTCCTATAGGTCTTACACTCTTGTAATCTTTTCTTAGGTCATAGGTCGCATGTAGGTCTTACCTTTATGTTTTCTTTTCCTGGGTTTTAGGTCGCCCTTAGTTCTTACCCTCACGTTATCTTTTCTTGGGTCGTAGGTGGTCCCTAGGTCTTACTCTCATGTTATATTTTCTGGGGTCATAGGTCGCCCATAGGTCTTACCCTCAGGTTATCTTTTCTTGGGTCGTAGGTCGTCCGTAGTTCTTACCCTCATGTTATCTTTTCCTGGGTCGTAGGTAGCCCGTAGGTCTTACCATCATGTTATCTTTTCTTGGGTCATAGGTTGTCCATAGGTTTTACCCTCATTTTATCTTTTCTTGGATCGTAGGTCACCCATAGGTCTTACCCTTGTGTTATCTTTTCTTGGGTCATAGGTCGCCCGTAGGTCTTACCCTCTCGTTATCTTTTCTTCCGTCGTAGGTCGTCTGTAGGTCTTACCCCCATGTTATCTTTTCTTGGGTCGTAGGTCACCCGTAGGTCTTACCCATACATTATCTATTCTTGGGTCGTAGGTCGTCCGTAGGTCTTACACTTAGGTTATCTTTTCTTGGGTCGTAGGTCACCTGTATGTCTTACCCTATTGTTATCTTTTCTTGGGTCGTAGGTCAGCCGTAGGTCTTGCCCTCATGTTATCTTTCCCTTGTTCGTAGATCGCTCGTAGGTCTTACACTCTTGTAATCTTTTCTTATGTCGTAGGTCACATGTAGGTCTTATCCTTATGTTTTCTTTTCCTGGGTTTTAGGTCGCCCTTAGTTCTAACCCTCACGTTATCTTTTCTTGGGTCGTAGGTGGCCCCTAGGTCTTACCCTAATGTTATCTTTTCTTGGGTCATAGGTCGCCCATAGGTCTTACCCTCAGGTTATCTTTTCTTGGGCCGTAGGTCGTCCGTAGGTCTTACCCTCATGTTATCTTTTCCTGGGTCATAGGTCGCCCGTAGGTCATACCCTCATATTATCTTTTCTTGGGTCATAGGTCGCCTGTAGGTCTTACCTTCGTGTTATCTTTTCTTGGGTTGTAGGTCGCCCATAGGTCTTACCCTCATGTTATCTTTTCAATGGTTGTAGGTCGTCCGTAGGTCTTACCATCATGTTATCTTTTCTTGGTTCGTAGGTTGTCTGTATGTCTTACCCTCATTTTATCTTTTCTTGGGTCGTATGTCACCCATAAGTCTTACCCTTGTGTTATCTTTTCTTGGGTCGTAGGTCGCCTGTAGGTCTTACCCTTGTGTTATCTTTTCTTGGGTCGTAGGTCGCCCGTAGGTCTAACCCCCGCGTTATCTTTTCTATGGTGTAGGTCGCCCGTAGGTCTTACCCTCACGTTATCTTTTCTTGGGTCGTAGGTTGTCCGTAGGTCTTACACCCAGGTTATCTCTTCTTGGGTCGTAGGTCACCCGTAGGTCTAACCCTATTGTTATCTTTTCTTGGGTCGTAGGTCAACCGTAGGTCTTGCCCTCATGTTGTCTTTCCCTGGGTCGTTGGTCGCCCGTAGGTCTTACCCTCAAGTTATCTTTTCCTTGGTCGTAGGTCTCCTATAAGTCTTACACTCTTGTAATCTTTTCTTAGGTCGTAGGTCGCATGTAGGTCTTACCCTTATGTTTTCTTTTCCTGGGTTTTAGGTCGCCCTTAGTTCTTACCCTCACGTTATCTTTTCTTGGGTCGTAGGTGGTCCCTAGGTCTTACCCTCATGTTATCTTTTCTTGGGTCATAGGTCGCCTATAGGTCTTACCCTCAGGTTATCTTTTCTTGGGCCGTAGGTCGTCCGTAGGTCTTACCCTCATGTTATCTTTTCCTGGGTCGTAGGTCGCCCGTAGGTCATACCCTCATATTATCTTTTCCTGGGTCATAGGCCGCCCGTAGGTCTTACCTTCGTGTTATCTTTTCTTGGTTCGTAGGTCGCCCATAGTGCTTACCCTCATGTTATCTTTTCATGGGTTGTAGGTCGTCCGTAGGTCTTACCATCATGTTATCTTTTCTTGGGTCGTAGTTTGTCCGTAGGTCTTACCCTCATTTTATCTTTTCTTGGGTCGTAGATCACCCATAGGTCTTACCCTTTTGTTATCTTTTCTTGGGTCGTAGGTCACCCGTAGGTCTTACCCTCACGTTATCTTTTCTTTCTTCGTAGGTCGTCCGTAGGTCTTACCCCCGTGTTATTTTTTTTCTGGGTCGTACTTCACCCGTAGGTCTTACCCCCACGTTATATTTTCTTGGGTCGTAGGTCGTCCGTAGGTCTTACACTCACGTTATCTTTTCTTGGGTCGTAGGTCGCCCATAGGTCTTACCCTATTGTTATCTTTTCTTGGGTCATAGGTCAACCGTAGGTATTTCCCTCATGTTGTCTTTCCCTGGGTCGTAGGTCGCCCGTAGGTCTTACCCTCAAGTTATCTTTTCCTGGGTCATAGGTCTCCTATAGGTATTACCCTCTTGTTATCTTTTCTTAGGTCATAGGTCGAATGTAGGTCTTACCCTTATGTTTTCATTTCCTGGGTTATAGGTTTCTCTTAGTTCTTACCCTCACGTTATCTTTTCTTGGGTCGTAGGTGGTCCCTAGGTCTTACCCTCATGTTATCTTTTCTTGGGTCATAGGTCGCCCATAGGTCTTACCCTCAAGTTATCTTTTCATGGGCCGTAGGTCGTCCGTAGGTCTTACCCTCATGTTATTTTTTTATGGGTCGTAGTTCGCCTGTAGGTCATACCCTCATATTATCTTTTCTTGGGTCATAGGTCACCCGTAGGTCTTACCTTCGTGTTATCTTTTCTTGGATCATAGGTCACCCATAGGTCTTACCCCCAGGATATCTTTTCTTGGGTTGTAGGTCGTCCGTAGGTCTTACCATCATGTTATATTTTCTTGGGTCGTAGGTCGTCTGTAGGGCTTTCCCTCATTTTATCTTTTCTTGGGTCGTAGGTCACCCATAGATCTTACCCTTGTGTTATCTTTTCTTGGATCGCACGTCGCCCGTATGTCTTACCCTCGTGTTATCTTTTCTTGGGTCATAGTTAACCCATAGGTCTTACTCTCACGTTATCTTTTCTTGGGTCGTAGGTTGTCCGTAGGTCTTACACTCAGGTTATCTTTTCTTGGGTCGTAGGTCACCCGTAAGTGTTACCCTATTGTTATCTTTTCTTGGGTCGTAGGTCAGCCGTAGTTCTTGCCCTCATGTTGTATTTCCCTGGGTCGTAGGTCGCCCGTAGGTCTTACCCTTAAGTTATATTTTCCTTGGTCGTAGGTCTCCTATAGGTCTTACACTCTTGTAATCTTTTCTTAGGTCGTAGGTCGCATGTAGGTCTTACCCTTATGTTTTCTTTTCCTGGGTTTTAGGTCGCCCTTAGTTCTTACCCTCATGTTATCTTTTCTTGGGTCGTAGGTGGTCCCTAGGTCTTTCTCTCATGTTATCTTTTCTTGGGTCATAGGTCGCCCATAGGTCTTACCCTCGGGTTATCTTTTCTTGGGTCGTAGGTCGTCTGTAGGTCTTACCCTCATGTTATCTTTTCCTGGGTCGTAGGTAGCCCGTAGGTCTTACCCTAATATTATCTTTTCATGTGTTGTAGGTCGTCCGTAGGTCTTACCATCATGTTATCTTTTCTTGGGTCGTAGGTTGTCCATAGGTCTTACCCTCATTTTATCTTTTCTTGGATCGTAGGTCACCCATAGGTCTTACCCTTGTGTTATCTTTTCTTGGGTCGTAGGTCCCCCGTAGGTCTTACCCTCACGTTATCTTTTCTTCCGTCGTAGGTCGTCTGTAGGTCTTACCCCCATGTTATCTTTTCTTGGGTCGTAGGTCACCCGTAGGTCTTACCCATACATTATCTATTCTTGGGTCGTAGGTCGTCCGTAGGTCTTACACTCAGGTATTCTTTTCTTGGGTCGTAGGTCACCCGTATGTATTACCCTATTGTTATCTTTTCTTGGGTCGTAGGTCAGGCGTAGGTCTTGCCCTCATGTTGTCTTTCCCTTGTTCGTAGGTCGCCCGTAGGTCTTACACTCTTGTAATCTTTTCTTAGGTCGTAGGTCGCATGTAGGTCTTACCCTTATGTTTTCTTTTCCTGGGTTTTAGGTCTCCCTTAGTTCTAACCCTCACGTTATCTTTTCTTGGGTCGTAGGTGGCCCCTAGGTCTTACCCTAATGTTATCTTTTCTTGGGTCATAGGTCGCCCATAGGTCTTACCCTCAAATTATCTTTTCTTGGGCCGTAGGTCGTCCGTAGGTCTTACCCTCATGTTATCTTTTCCTGGGTCGTAGGTCACCCGTAGGTCATACCCTCATATTATCTTTTCTTGGGTCATAGGTCGCCTGTAGGTCTTACCTTTGTGTTATCTTTTCTTGGGTTGTAGGTCGCCCATAGGTCTTACCCTCATGTTATCTTTTCAATGGTTGTAGGTCGTCCATAGGTCTTACCATCATGTTATCTTTTCTTGGTTCGTAGGTTGTCCGTAGGTCTTACCCTCATTTTATCTTTTCTTGGGTCGTATGTCACCCATAGGTCTTACCCTTGTGTTATCTTTTCTTGTGTCGTAGGTCGCCTGTAGGTCTTACCCATGTGTTATCTTTTCTTGGGTCGTAGGTCGCCCGTAGGTCTAACCCCCGCGTTATCTTTTCTATGGTCGTAGGTCACCCGTAGGTCTTACCCTCACGTTATCTTTTCTTGGGTCGTAGGTTGTCCGTAGGTCTTACACCTAGGTTATCTTTTCTTGGGTCGTAGGTCACCCGTAGGTCTTACCCTATTGTTATCTTTTCTGGGGTCGTAGGTCATCCGTATGTCTTGCCCTCATGTTGTCTTTCCCTGGGTCGTAGGTCACCCATAGGTCTTACCCTCAAGTTATCTTTTCCTTGGTCGTAGGTCTCCTATAGGTCTTACACTCTTGTAATCTTTTCTTAGGTCGTAGGTCGCATGTAGGTCTTACCCTTATGTTTTCTTTTCCTGGGTTTTAGGTCGCCCTTAGTTCTTACCCTCACGTTATCTTTTCTTGGGTCGTAGGTGGTCCCTAGGTCTTACCCTCATGTTATCTTTTCTTGGGTCGTAGGTCGCCTATAGGTCTTACCCTCAGGTTATCTTTTCTTAGGCCGTAGGTCGTCCGTAGGTCTTACCCTCATGGTATCTTTCCTTGGGTCGTAGGTCGCCCGTAGGTCATACCCTCATATTATCTTTTCTTGGTTCATAGGCCGCCCGTAGGTCTTACCTTCGTGTTATCTTTTCTTGGTTCGTAGGTCGCCCATAGTGCTTACCCTCATGTTATCTTTTCATGGGTTGTAGGTCGTCCGTAGGTCTTACCATCATGTTATCTTTTCTTGGGTCGTAGGTTGTCCATAGGTCTTACCCTCATTTTATCTTTTCTTGGGTCGTAGGTCACCCATAGGTCTTACCTTTGTGTTATCTTTTCTTGGGTCGTAGGTCACCCGTAGGTCTTACCCTCACGTTATCTTTTCTTTCGTCGTAGGTCGTCCGTAGGTCTTACCCCCGTGTTATCTTTTCTTGGGTCGTACTTCGCCCGTAGGTCTTACCCCCACGTTATATTTTCTTGGGTCGTCCGTCGTCCGTAGGTCTTACACTCACGTTATCTTTTCTTGGGTCGTAGGTCGCCCGTAGGTCTTACCCTATTGTTATCTTTTCTTTGGTCATAGGTCAACCGTAGGTATTTCCCTCATGTTGTCTTTCCCTGGGTCGTAGGTCGCCCGTAGGTCTTACCCTCTAGTTATCTTTTCCTGGGTCATAGGTCTCCTATAGGTATTACCCTCTTGTTATCTTTTCTTAGGTCTTAGGTCGAATGTAGGTCTTACCCTTATGTTTTTTTTTCTGGGTTATAGGTTTCTCTTAGTTCTTACCCTCACGTTATCTTTTCTTGGGTCGTAGGTGGTCCCTAGGTCTTACCCTCATTTTATCTTTTCTTGGGTCATAGGTCGCCCATATGTCTTACCCTCAAGTTATCTTTTCATGGGCCGTAGGTCGTCCGTAGGTCTTACCCTCATGTTATCTTTTCCTGGGTCATAGTTTGCCCATAGGTCATACCCTCATATTATCTTTTCTTGGGTCATAGGTCACCCGTAGGTCTTACCTTCATGTTATCTTTTCTTGGGTTGTAGGTCGCCCATATGTCTTACCCTCATGTTATCTTTTCATGGGTTGTAGGTCATCCGTAGGTCTTACGATCATGTTATCCTTTCTGGGTTGTAGGTCGTCCGTAGGTCTTACCCTCATTTTATCTTTTCTTGGGTCGTAGGTCACTCATAGGTCTTACCCTTGTGTTATCTTTTCTTGGGTCGTTGGTCGCCCGTAGGTCTTACCCTCGTGTTATCTTTTCTTGGGTCGTAGTTCACCCATAGGTCTTACCCTCACGTTATCTTTTCTTGGGTCGTAGGTCATCCTTAGGTCTTACACTCACGTTATATTTTCTTGGGTCGTAGGTCGCCCGTAGGTCTTACCCTATTGTTATCTTTTCTTGGGTCATAGGTCAGTCGTAGGTCTTACCCTTAAGTTATCTTTTCCTGGGTCATAGGTCACCCGTAGGTCTTACCTTTGTGTTATCTTTTCTTGGGCCGTAGTTTGCCCGTAGGTCTTACCCTCTTGTTCTATTTTCTTGGGTCGTAGGTCACACATATGTCTTACCCTCATGTTGTCTTTTCCTGGGTCGTAGTTTGTCCGTAGGTCTTACCCTCATGTTATCTTTTCTTGGGTCGTAGGTCGTCCATAGGTCTTACACTCATTTTATCTTTTCTTGGGTCGTAGGTCACCCATAGGTCTTACCCTTGTGTTATCTTTTCTTAGGTCGTAGGTCGCCCGTAGGTCTTACCCTCGTGTTATCTTTTCTTGGGTCGTAGTTGACCCATAGGTCTTACCCACACGTTATCCTTTCATGGGTCGTAGGTCCTTCGTAGGTCTTACACTCACGTTATCTTTTCTTGGGTCGTAGGTCGCTCGTAGGTCTTACCCAATTGTTATCTTTTCATGGGTCGTAGGTCACCCGTAGGTCTTACCCTCATGTTGTCTTTCCCTGGGTCGTAGGTCGCTCGTAGGTCTTACCATCAAGTTATCTTTTCCTGGGTCGTAGGTCTCCTATAGGTCTTACCCTCTTGTTATCTTTTCTTAGATCGTAGGTCGCATGTAGCTCTTACCCTTATGTTTTCTTTTCCTGGGTTTTAGGTCGCCCTTAGGTCATACCCTCACATTATCTTTTCTTGGGTCTTAGGTGGTCCGTAGGTCTTACCCTCATGTTATCTTTTCTAGGGTCATAGGTCGCCCATAGGTCTTACCCTCAGGTTATCTTTTCTTGGGTCCTAGGTCGTCCGTAGGTCTTACCCTCATGTTATCTTTTCTTGGGTCGTAGGTCGCCCGTAGGTCATACCCTCATATTATCTTTTCTTGGGTCATAGGTCGCCCGTAGGTCTTACCTTCGTGTTATCTTTTCTTGGATCGTTGGTCGCCCATAGGTCTTACCTTCATGTTATCTTTTCTTGGGTCGTAGGTCGTTCGTAGGTCTTACCCTCATGTTATCTTTTCTTGGGTCATAGGTCGTCCGTAGGTCTTGCCCTCATGTTTTCTTTCCCTGGGTCGTAGGTTACCGAAGGTCTTACCCTTATGTTATCTTTTCCTGGGTCGTAGGTCTCCTATAGGTCTTACCCTCTTGTAATCTTTTCTTAGGTCGTAGATCGCATGTAGGTCTTACCCTTATGTTTTCTTTTCTTGGGTTTTAAGTCGCCCTTAGGTCTTACCCTCAGGTTATCATTTCTAGGGTCGTAGGTGGTCCGTAGGTCTTACCCTCATGTTATATTTTCTTGGGTCATAGGTCACCCATAGGTCTTACCCCCAGGTTATCTTTTCATGGGCCGTAGGTCGTCCGTAGGTCATACCCTCATGTTATCTTTTCCTGGGTGGTAGGTCGCCCGTAGGTCATACCCTCATATTATCTTTTCTTGGGTCATAGATCGCCCGTAGGTCTTTCCTTAGTGTTATCTTTTCTTGGGTCGTAGGTCGCCCGTAGGTCTTACCCTATTGTTATATTTTCTTATGTCGTAGGTCACACATATGTCTTACCCTCATGTTGTCTTTTCCTGGGTCGTAGTTCGTCCATAGGTGTTACCCTCATGTTATCTTTTCTTGGGTTGTAGGTCGTCCGTAGGTGTTACCCTTATTTTATCTTTTCTTGGGTCGTAGGTCACCCATAGGTCTTAACCTTGTGTTATCTTTTCTTGGGTCGTAGGTCGCCCGTAAGTCTTACCCTCGTGTTATCTTTTCTTGGGTCGTATTTCACCCATATGTCTTACCTCCACGTTATCCTTTCTTGGGTCTTAAGTCGTTCGTAGGTCTTACACTCACGTTATCTTTTCTTGGGTCGTAAGTTGCCCGTAGGTCTTACCCAATTGTTATCTTTTCTTGGGTCGTAGGTCACCCGTAGGTCTTACCCTTATGTTGTATTTCACTGGGTCGTAGGACGCCCGTAGGTCTTACCCTCAAGTTATCTTTTCTTGGGTCGTAGGTCTCCTATAGGTCTTACCCTCTTGTTATCTTTTCTTAGGTCGTAGGTCGCATGTAGGTCTTACCCTTATGTTTTCTTTTCCTGGGTTTTAGGTCGCTCTTAGGTCTTACCCTCACATTATCTTTTCTTGGGTCTTAGGTGGTCCGTAGGTCTTACCCTCATGTTATCTTTTCTTGGGTCATAGATCACCCATAGGTCTTACCCTCAGGTTTCCTTTTCTTGGGCCGTAGGTCGTTCGTAGGTCTTACCTGCATGTTATCTTTTCTTGGGTTGTAGGTCGTCCATAGGTCTTACCATCATGTTATCTTTTCTTGGGTCGTAGGTCGTCCGTAGGTCTTACCTTCGTGTTATCTTTTCTTGGGTCATAGGTCATCCATAGGTCTTACCCTTGTGTAATCTTTTCTTGGGTCGTAGGTTGCACGTAGGTCTTACCCTCGTGTTATCTTTTCTTGGGTCGTAGTTCACCCATAGGTCTTACCCTCACGTTATCTTTTCTTGGGTCGTAGGTCGTCCTTAGGTCTTACACTCACGTTATATTTTCTTGGGTCGTAGCTCAGCCGTAGGTCTTACCCTCAAGTTATCTTTTCCTGGGTCATAGGTCTCCTATAGGTCTTACCCTCTTGTTATCATTTCTTAGGTCGTAGGTCGCATGTAGGTCCTACCGTTATGTTTTCTTTTCCTGGGTTTTAGTTCGCCCTTAGGTCTTACCCTCATGTTATCTTTTCTTGGGTCGTAGGTGGTCCGTAGGTCTTACCCTCATGTTATCTTTTCTTCGGTCATAGGTCGCCCAAAGGTCTTACCCTTAGGTTATATTTTCTTGGGCCGTAGGTCGTCCGTAGGTCATACCCTCATGTTATCTTTTCCTGTGTGGTAGGTCGCCCGTAGGTCATACCCTCATATTATCTTTTCTTGGGTCATAGGTCGCCCGTAGGTCTTACCTTCGTGTTACTTTTCTTGGGTCGTAGCTCGCCCATAGGTCTTACCCTCTTGTTATATTTTCTTGGGTCGTAGGTCACACATATGTCTTACCCTCATGTTGTCTTTTCATGGGCCGTAGTTCGTCTGTAGGCCTTACCCTCATGTTATCTTTTCTTGGGTCGTAGATCGTCCATAGGTCTTACGCTCATTTTATCTTTTCTTGATTCGTATGTCACCCAAAGGTCTTACCCTTGTGTTATCTTTTCCTGGGTCGTAGGTCGCCCGTAGGTCTTACCCTCGTGTTTTCTTTTCTTGGGTCGTAGTTCACCCATAGGTCTTACCCTCATGTTATCCTTTCATAGGTCGTAGGTCGTTCGTAGGTCTTACACTCACGTTATCTTTTCTTGGATCGTAGGTCGCCCGTAGGTCTTACCCAATTGTTATCTTTTCTTGGGTCGTAGGTCACCCGTAGGTCTTACCCTGAAGTTGTCTTTCCCTGGGTCGTAGGTCGCCCGTAGGTCTTACCCTCAAGTTTTTTTTTCCTGGGTCGTAGGTCGCCTATAGGTTTTACCCTCTTGTTATCTTTTCTTAAGTCGTAGGTCGCATGTAGGTATTACCCATATGTTTTCTTTTCCTGGGTTTTAGGTCGCCCTTAGGTCATACCCTCACGTTATCTTTTCTTGGGTCTTAGGTGGTCCGTAGGTCTTACCCTCATGTTATCTTTTCTAGGGTCATAGGTCGCCCATAGGTTTACCCTCAGGTTATCTTTTCTTGGGCCGTAGGTCGTCCGTAGGTCTTACCCTCATGTTATCTTTTCCTGGGTCGTAAGTCGCCCGTAGGTCATACCCTCATATTATATTTTCTTGGGTCATAGGTCGCCCAGAGGTCTTACCTTCATGTTATCTTTTCTTGGGTCGTAGGTCCCCCATAGGTCTTACCTTCATGTTATCTTTTCTTGGGTTGTAGTTCGTCCGTAGGTCTTACCCTCATGTTATCTTTTCTTGGGTCGTAGGTCGTCCGTAGGTCTTTCCCTCATTTTACCTTTTCTTGGGTTGTAGGTGTTAGAACATAGTTTGATTCTACAACCCTCAGTTATAGTTTTGATGATAACAAAATACAAGATTAAATAAATTGTAAGATTTATATAAGACATATATGCTACTTAAAATTATGTTGTGTATTTACAGAAACTCTGGTGGAATCAGCATCAGAATATCAATATCAACATCAGCATCAGAAGATATGTCTGCATCAGAAGATCAAATAGCATGTGCTATATACTGAAGCCTGATGAACAGAATCTGCACATAAAATACTCTGACTCTGATCAAGATCCTAACCAAGTCATCAGTACTCAGAAGCATCAGCAGTAAAGGAAAGAACACTCTGATTACCATAAGCAGAGAAGACTCTGAAGTGTCAATGTTACTATGCATTCAAGACAGATTTATTACCAACGGATTTATTCCAAGAAAAAGATATTCTCAAAAAGGAAAGAACGTTAATAGAATTGAAATGGATTTATGGACAACCAACGTATCTCTTCCGTGGCTATTTAAGCAAGACTGTGTGAGAAAAAAAAAGGCTAATACTCCACACGCACGCATACGAAAACTCTCTCACTAAAATTGCTAAAGCTTTCAACCTCGCCTACTCAAAAGCATTAGCAATTCAATTTTCATTCTAAGCTTCATATTGTGTATTATCACAGTTGTGATATATAGTTTTATGAGAAAACATCAAACACACTTTTGTTCAATTATCTGTAAGAGAAAATCCTTGAGATAAACCGGTATGTGGTTAGACTCAAGAAGGCTTTAACAGTTGTTAAAGTAGTTGTTGTATTCAGTTGAATATAGTGGATTAAGACCTCATTAGAGAGAGGCGAAATCACATTGACGGGTGGACTGGAGTAGTTTGAGATCAAACGAACCAGGATAAAAATAACGTGTTGTCTGCATTTGATTTAAAGTTTTACAATTCAACCCCCCTTCTTGTGTTTTTCACATCTTCAATTGGCAACAGAGCACCCGGTTCTGAGCTTATAACACTTAACCGTGTCAGTACAAGATCAAGCGTTAGAAAAACACAATGGCAGGACCACATCAAAACATCAGCAATGACAACAATGAAGAAAGAGACAGATTCAGCGGCAAACCTCCAGTCTTTGATGGAGAGAAGTTTGACTACTGGAAAGACAAAATTGAAAGCTTCTTTCTGGCCCATGATGCTGATCTGTGGGACATGGTGACTGATGAATACACACACCTAGTGGATGGAAGTGGTCAGAAGATTGACAGGAAGGCAATGTCTGATCAGCAAAAGCGTGATTTCAGAAATCACCACAAGGGCAGAACAATTCTTCTCAGCGCCATATCTTATTCTGAATATGAAAAGATATCAAACAGAGACACTGCAAAGAATATGTTTGAATCTCTGAGAATGACGCATGAAGGCAACATTCAAGTCAAAGAAACCAAAGCTCTTGCGCTCATTCAGAAGTACGAGGCATTCAAGATGGAAGAAAGTGAATCAATAGAAACGATGTTCTCAAGATTTCAAATTCTGGTTGCTGATCTCAAAGTTCTTGACAAAGGGTATTCTACTGTTGATCATGTTAAGAAGATCATCAGAAGCTTGCCAAAACAGTGGAGGCCAATGGTCACAACGCTTAAGCTAGCCAAGGATCTCAACAAAATCTCTCTGGAGGAACTTGTTGGCTCCCTCAGAAGTCACGAGATAGAGATAGAAGAAGATGAACCTCAAAAGCAAGGTAAGCCATTAGCTTTAAAATCTAACAGAAAATCTGACTCCAAAGTTTTGCAGGCTGTAGAAGAAATCTCTGATGGGTCCTCATCAGAAGAAGATGAATTGTCTCTCCTCTCCAGAAGGGTGAACCAACTGTGGAAGCAGAGGCAGAGGAAGTTCAGGAATCCCAGAAGATCAGAGAATCAGAAAGAATCCTCCTCCAGATAGAGAAGGTCAGAATCCTCCTCTGGACATAGAAGATCTGAAGGCTCTTCAGGAAGCAGAAAGCCAAACAACAAAGACATCATCTGCTATGAATACAACGAGCAAGGACACTACAAAAGTGATTGCCCAAAGCTTCAGAAGGATAAGCCTAAAAAGAAGTTTGGCAAGGAAAAGAAGAAAAGTCTTATGGCTACATGGGATGATTCTGACACATCCGAAGCTGACTCAGAATCAGATGATGAGAGAGCAAACATTGCTCTCATGGCAGACATACCAGAAGACAGTGAAGCTTCTGAGTCAGACTCTGAATCAGATACATAAGAGGTATTTCCTGACTTTGCTATTAACTTTACTAAGGCTGAACTAGCTGAAAGCCTTAATGAAATTCTGGAATGATATCAGCAGATCAGAGTCAAATTCAGAAACCTGAAAAGGAATCTGGCCTCTGACTCTGATAAACTTGAGAGTCTCAAATTGGAGAATTCTGAGTTGAAAGATAAAATTTCAAAATTAGAAAATCTATTGCAAAACTCTCAGAAGGAAACAATTCCTGAAACTCCCAGCAGTGCTGATGAGATCATCAAGGAGTATGATCACAGCTTTCAGAAGTTTCTAGCTAAAAACATAGATAAAAGCAAAATGGCTTCAATGATCTATGGAGTTATCAGAAATGGCAGAAAAGGAATAGGATACCAAGGTAAGGTACCTACACCAAAAAATGCCATGGATTTAGTTATAAAACGCACTTCACTTGATTCACACTTTGTATATGGGCACACACATGACATCAAATACACAAGTAGTAATTATTCTGTCAAACCAAAATCCAACCAGAGTTTTGGTAAAACTAACAAATCAGGACCCAAGAAAATATGGGTACCTAAGGATAAAATAATACATGTGGCAGATATCTTTAGCAGCAAAGCATAAAAACCAGTCATGGTACCTGGACTCTGGCTGCTCACGACACATGACGGGAAGAAAACATATGTTCCAAAGCCTGGAACTTAAGCCTGGAGGCCACGTAGGCTTTGGAGGCAATCAGAGGGGAAAGATCATTGGCTCTGGAACTATAGGTAATGGAAGTCTTCCCTCTATAAGTAATGTTTTATTAGTAGAAGGATTAATGCATAACCTGTTATCCATAAGTCAATTAAGTGATAACGGTTATGATATAATCTTTAATCAAAATTCATGCAAAGCTGTTAGTCAGAAAGATGGGACTATCCTATTTAATGGAAAGAGGAGAAACAACATTTATAAAATCAAACTTTCTGAACTGAAAAGTCAGAATGTAAAGTGTCTCTTGTCTGTTAACAACGAGCAATGGATCTGACACAGAAGATTGGGACATGTTAGTATGAGAAGAATATCTCAGATTAACAAACTCAATCTGGTCAGAGGACTTCCTAACCTGAAGTTTAATTCAGATGCTCTGTATGAAGCATGTCATAAAGGCAAGTTTGCAAAACCAACTTTCAAATCTAAAAACGTTGTTTCCACCTCTAAGCCATTAGAACTTCTGCACATTGACTTATTTGGACCAGTTAAAACTGCTTCAGTCAGTGGCAAGAAGTATGGGTTAGTAATCGTAGATGACTATAGCAGATGGACATGGGTAAAGTTCTTAAGACACAAGGACGAGTCACACTCTGTGTTTGTCACCTTCTGCAACCAAGTTCAGAATGAAAAGGATCTTAGAATCATCAAAGTCAGAAGTGATCATGGTGGAGAGTTTGAAAACAAAGATTTTGAGTCATTCTTTAATGACAAAAGCATTCTGCATGATTTCTCTTGCCCTAGAACTCCCCAGCAAAATGGAGTTGTAGAACGAAAGAACAGAACATTGCAAGAAATGGCCAGAACCATGATCAACGAGACTAACGTTGCTAAGATCTTCTGGGAAGAGGCAATAAACACAGCGTGTTACATTCAGAATAGAATCTCCATAAGACCTATTCTAGAAAAGACTCCATATGAATTGTGGAAGAAGAGAAAGCCCAATATTTCATATTTTCATCCATTTGGATGTACTCGCTTTATTTTGAATATTAAAAATTATTTGAACAAGTTTGACTCTAAAGCACAAAAGTGTATTATGTTAGGATAATCTAAACGCTCAAGAGGGTACAGAGTATACGATACAGAAACACAGATTGTGGAAGAATCAGTCAGTGTTCGTTTTGATGATAAGCTTGACTCTCAAAAGTCAAAGCAGAATGAAGTATTTGCAGGTATGGAAATTGAATTCACAGGTACTGAAGACAAGTCATCAGAAGCTCTTAACAGAGACACTCCCTCAACATCAGAAAGAGGCACTGCAACCAATCCAGCACCTTCTGTTGATCAACGTCAGAAAATACTACCCAGAAGCAGCATGGATCACCCAGAAGAAACAATCTTAGGAAGAAAGAAAGATCCAATCATAACAAGATCTAGCTTCAGAAACTCTGAAGAATCCCTCATGGGACTTGTTTCTCTAATTGAACCATCAACAATTGATCAAGCACTTCTGGACAATGGCTGGATTCTAGCAATGCAAGAGGAGCTGAATCAATTCACAAGGAATGACGTATGTGATCTAGTTCCCAAACCAAAAGGATTCAACGTCATTGGAACAAAATGGGTGTTCAGAAACAAACTGAATGAACAAGGTGAAGTCATCAGAAACAAAGCACGATTGGTAGCACAACGTTATAGTCAGCAAGAGGGGATAGACTATACAGAAACCTTTTCTTCAGTCGCCAGGTTAGAATCTATCAGACTTTTAATTTCTTTTGCTGTTAATAAAGGCATCACTCTGTATCAGATGGATGTTAAAAGTGCATTCTTAAATGGCTATATAGAACAAGAGGTATATGTGCACCAACCCCCTAGTTTTGAATGTTCAAAAAATCCAGAATATGTTTTCAAACTAAAGAAGTCACTGTATGGTCTGAAACAAGATCCCAGAGCTTGGTATGAAAGACTATGTAACTTCCTGTTAGAAAAGGAATTCACCAGAGGGAAAGTGGACACAACCTTATTCTGTAAGACAGTTAAGAATGACATTTTAGTATGCCAGATTTATGTTGATGATATCATTTTTGGATCTACTAAACCTTCTCTGGGAAGAAAGTTTGCTAAGTGTATGCAGGCAGAATTTGAGATGAGCCTAATGGGGGAACTGAAATTCTTTCTAGGCATCCAGATCAATCAAACCCCAGAAGGAACTTACATTCATCAGAGCAAATATGTCAGAGAACTTCTGAAGAAATTTGATCTCTCAGAATGTAAGCCATCAAAGATTCCAATGCATCCCACGTGCATTCTGGAAAGAGAAGAGGTAAGCAAAAAGGCAGAACAAAAGGTCTACAGAGGTATGATTGGTTCTCTTCTTTATCTGACAGCTTCGAGGACTGATACTTTATTCAGTGTATGTATTTGTGTTAGATTCCAATCAGATCCTAGAGAATCTCACTTAATAGCAGTTAAGCGAATTTTCAAGTATCTGAAAGGTACTACTAATCTGGGTTTGTTTTATAGAAAATCAAGTGATTACAGCTTAGTAGGATACTGCGATGCTGATTTTGCTGGAGACAAATTCGAGCGTAAAAGCACCTCTGGAAGCTGCCAGGTTCTGGGAGAAAATCTGATCTCATGGTCCAGCAAAAGACAATCCACAATTGCTCTATCAACAACAGAAGCTGAATACATAGCAGCAGCTGGATGCAGCACACAAATGCTCTGGATGAAAAGTCAACTTGAGGACTTCCAGATATTTGAGAGTAACATTCATATCTTCTGTGACAACACTTCTGCCATTTGCTTAAGTAAAAATCCAATTTTTACATTCTAGGGCTAAGCATATAGAAATAAAACATCATTTTATTAGGGACTATATTCAAAAAGGGATTTTGAATTTAAAATTTATTAACACAGACCATCAATGGGCTGATATTTTTACAAAACCACTTTCTAAAGATAAGTTCAACTTCATTCTGAAACATCTCAGCATGAAGCTCTGTCCAGAATAAAATTGTTTTAATTTTATATATTAACCTTCAGAATTGTGTTTATTTTATGTGAACTTATGATCAATCTTCTTTAAGAATCCTAGAAATGCAGATTGTATCAGAATCTATCCATGAAGATTTGAGCGCTTCAGTTCAAGGATAGAAGTGTTGTTCACTCAAGCAAACAAGTGTCATCCAGTCATCAGCTATTTTCTGAGGCTGAACACGCGTTCACGTTTTTGAAAAGGCAAAGCGCTGATTGGATGCATTGAGATACATGTCATGGGTAACCGTTCCAAATACCTTTCTGAATCCCCTAAAATCAGCTATCATTAAATGCTAATAATCATTATTAATTTCTCTCCCTTAAACGTTTATGTTTTCAAAACCTTTTTAGAAATCTATTTAAACACTTCACACCATTCACACTTTTTACCTTCACTTTTGTTTTCTCTCAATATTTCTGATTTCCGTGTTCTGAACTTAATCATTGCTTCTGTTTTTTATATAAACGCTCTTTTTGCTCTGATCATTTTAACTCTGATTATTTGTGCTTTTTGATAACTGACAAAAAGGGGGAGAAAGAATGATATTTTTCAATAATGGATTACTGAGACATAAGTCTCAAACATTCTAACATTATGATATATTTGAACTTCCTTCTTCTGAAAAGCTTACAGGTACAAGAATCTGATGGATCTGATGAACTCTGATAAAGTAAAGTTCTGATGCTCAAGGTCTAATGGAATTAAAGGGAAGTAATCAACTCAGGGGGAGTTTTTCTCTTCACTACTCTGATACCTTTTATTCCTTATCTTCTTATCTCTGATACCTTTTATTTGTTATTTGCTTATCTCTGATACCTCTCAGTCTTTATCCTTAATCTCTGATACCTTTTATTCTTTATTTTTAATTAAAAAAATCTGGTTTTTGTCATCATCAAAAAGGGGGAGATTGTTATAACATAGTTTGATTCTACAACCCTCAGTTAGAGTTTTGATGATAACAAAATACAAGATTAAATAAATTGTAAGATTTATATAAGAGATATATGCTACTTAAAATTATGTTGTGTATTTACAGAAACTCTGGTGGAATCAACATCAAAATATCAGTATCAACATCAGCATCAGAAGATATGTCTGCATCAGAAGATCAAATAACATTTGCTATACGCTGAAGCCTAATGAACATAATCTGCGCATAAAATACTCTGACTCTGATCAAGATCCTAACCAAGTCATCAGCACTCAGAAGCGTCAGCAGTAAAGGAAAGAACACTCTGATTACCATAAGCAGGGAAGACTCTGAAGTGTCAACGTTACTATGCATTCAAGACAGATTTATTACCAACGGCTTTATTCCAAGACAAAGATCTTCTCAAAAAGGAAAGAACGTTAATAGCATTGAAATGGATTTATGGACAACCAACGTATCTCTTCCGTGGCTATTTAAGCAAGACTGTGTGAGAACAGAAAATGCTAATACTCCACACACACGCATACAAAAACTCTCTCACTAAAATTGCTAAAGCTTTCAACCTCGCCTACTCAAAAGCATTAACAATTCAGTTTTCATTCTAAGCTTCATATTGTGTATTATCACAGTTGTGATGTATAGTTTTATTAGAAAACATCAAACACACTTTTGTTCAATTATTTGTAAGATAAATTCCTTGAGATAAACCGGTCTGTGGTTAGACTCAAGAAGGCTTTAACAGTTGTTAAAGTAGTTGTTGTATTCAGTTGAATATAGTGGATTAAGACCTCGTTGGAGAGAGGCGAAATCACCTTGACGGGTGGACTGGAGTAGTTTGAGATCAAATGAACCAGGATAAAAATAATGTGTTGTCTGCATTGATTTCAAGTTTTACAATTCAACCCCCTTTCTTGTGTTTTCACATCTTTAGTAGGTCACCCATAGGTCTTACCCTTGTGTTATCTTTTCTTGGGTCGTAGGTCGCCCGTAGGTCTTACCCTCAAGTTATCTTTTCTTGGGTCGTAGTTTACCCATAGGTCTTACCCTCATGTTATCTTTTCTTGGGTCGTAGGTCGTCCATAGGTGTCACCCTTTGTTGGCTAAAGATTTTGATGATACAGTTCGAAATGAAGCAATCTGGATGTTTCGTTGGAATAAAGCAAAATGTTACAGTTCGGAATGGTAGAAGCGGTTCTTCGAACGGACATGTCAAAGCTCAGAGCTTCGAGTGACAGTTGTGAAGATATATTTAAAAGAAGCCTCGAAGTGGTATCGAGACTGTGTCTGTGAAATGAATTTGAAGCGAATATTGCCAAAGCATTTGAAATTCGAACGCGAGCGGGATGTTGGAATTCAAATATATATGCGCTGGAGCGTTCGAAGACGCGTGGAAGCTAGAGAGGAGCAGTGCTCTGCATGTTCTGAATGTGGCAGAATCCTATAGGCAAGACCTTTATGGTCGAAGTAGTATAAATAGAAGTCTTAGTATTAGGATTTCGTGTGTCATATCTATTGTACAAAATTCAGTAAACATTCAAAATACCACATGGCTAGGGAAACGAATGCTCGAACAATGTACGTATGATAACACCAAACATTTATAATTCAGTAAAAATCTTTACCTTTTCCAGTTTACCTTCCATTTTCATGTCAATGTCATTCAAATACCTTTACATTTAAAGTCATTTACTGATTTCTTGCTTTTAAACGTTTTCTTCGATTCGAATATTTTACATTTCAGAAACTCTTTTACATTTCATGATTTTACATTCATGCTTTTTACATTAAAGTCTTTACATTCAAAGTTATTTACTTATTTCTGCATTTAAACATTTCTTTGCAATCGAATCTTTATTCACACAATTCAGTGTCGTATTTCTTTACTTGATCATGTCATTAGACTCTTTTAACATGGTAATCGAAGTGAGTTGAACATCTATAAAACATTCTAAATACAAATCCTAACTATGAATATCAGTTTTACAATTAGAGTTATCCAAACGACCAATACCCCATAGGATCAATCTAGTCGATCCTGCAAGTTACCAGAGAGATTAAATAACAGTCATTAAGATTATTTGATAGTTTGGAGGACTACCAGTTGTTTACCAGAAATCACTGTAAACAAATTGGCACACCTGGTGGGACCTTCAGCGGTCGTTACGAAATTTAAAATAAAGTAAAGATTGTTAGGATATAATCATTGTAAAGGTTCTTTCTGAGTGATAAGTTCATTGTTATATGAACCTTAGAAGTGGTAGAGTAACCAATAGCAACCAACCCTTACCCAGAAGAAAACGTAATAACAAGATGTCAAATCCAAACAATCAACAAGGGGAACAAAATTCCCCACATGGAACATGCACTAATATGTCTGCTTCGACGGGAACGTCTAATGCGATCCCTTCGAGCGCACAGTCTATTGCATCCTCTAGCAGTAGTGTAGCCACGAATGGAACAAGTGGCATGTCGACTAACAGTTCGATCCTAGGAAATACAGGAACCACTGGTTATCCTGGGGGATTCGTCCCACCATCAGGGACACAAACCCATTTCGCCACCCCACTAACTAGACCACCCGGTTTCGATGGTAACAAACACAAAAATTCCTCTTATGGAATGCCAACGTCTTTTATGGCGGGTCTGCACACTTCGACATCGAATACGTCACCACAAGTTGGGTCTGGATCTGGGGCTAATCAATTTATGACAAATAACCAAGGGTCAGTAGGTTATAGTGCATTGCCTATCTTAACCACAGAAAATCAGATGGCTTTTAGGCAATTAATGGATGATAGTAACCATAATATGATAGGAGTGTTAGCACAAACTATGCAAGAGATCTTTGCCCCAATAGTACAAAATGTAACTGTGACAAATAGAGAGAACGCGGATAACATGAGTCGAATAGCAGATTTTTTTGCTCCGCCAGAAAGGCGTAGGCAGAATCAGGTGGGGGTTCGAGCAAAGATACCTATCATAGAACAAATTGCTGATGACCCACCCTATAGACCAGCCAGAGAGGGGGTTAACTTGGGGGAAAGGGCACAAAGGTTAGAAGCCCCAATGATTCAAGGCCCACAAAGGGAAATTATAGAACCAGGGGCAAGGATCGAAAGGTTAGAAGTCCCAGAGTTTCGAGAAGAACAACCTATAGGAGTTGTCATGGTGGGTCGAAATCAAGATGCTGATGCAGTCGTTCACAGAATTCGAAACGATAACATCTTGGCAGAAAATAATTTAACCACCATGATAGAGAGGATCATGGCCCAAAATGGCCTCAATACAGGAATTAGAAGGCCAAATTATGCCTCTCCTATATTAGATTACATAATGCATACTGATTTACCAACGGGATATAAGGTCCCTAAGTTTACAAAGTTTGCTGGAGATACCAATGAATCAACAGTCGAACACATAGCCAGGTATCTAAATGAAGCAGGAGATATAGAAAATAATGAAGACCTTAGGATCAAATATTTCCCAAGTTCCCTAACTAAGAACGCTTTCACATGGTTCACCACTTTGCCTCCTGGGTCCATAAATACTTGGGCTCTGTTGGAGAGATTATTCCATGAACAGTTCTACATGGGACAATCTAAATTAAGTCTGAAGGAACTAGCCAGTGTCAAGAGGAAGTTAACTGAACCCATAGATGATTATCTGAATAGGTTCAGACTCTTGAAATCTAGATGCTTCATAGTAGTTCCTGAACATGAGTTAGTCAAAATGGCTGCTGGCGGCCTGGATTACTCTATTCGAAAGAAATTAGACACACAATACTTGAGGGACATGTCTCAATTAGCCGATAGGGTTCGACAACTCGAAAGGCTAAAGGCCGAAAAGGCCCGAGTTTTTAAAAATAACAAGAAATAAAGGGTCTCTTATGTTGGAGCTGAGGAAGCAGAAGATTATCTTGAATTCGAAGAGGTCGAAATTGATCTCGCTGAATTGAAACAGGCTCCACCTTACTCTTGTAAATTATTAGTTCCCACAAAGGGGAAAGAAATTGTTGAAAATGAGAAAAGTGACAAATTCCCAAAGAAGGTGTATACTTTCGATGTAACAAAGTGTGACGAGATTTTTTATTTGCTTGTCAAAGATGGCCAACTCATTGTGACATCGAATGTCAAAATACCTCCTTTAGATCAAAGAAAGAAGAGAGGATTTTGTAAATATCATAGTTTCCTAGGCCACAAAACCTCACCGTGTTTTCTTTTCAGGGATCTGATTCAAAATGCAATTAAGGATGGCATATTGAAATTCACTGACAAACAAAAAATGAAAGTAGATGAAGACCCTTTGGATGTTGCAGACACCAATTACTCTGAGCCTGCATGAATTGGAGAAATCAATATGGTGGAAGCAGATCAAGATGAGACTCCATTAGGAGAAAAAAGCACTGAGAATGAAACTGGGTGTTAGTCGAAGTTAACAAGGGGGTCACTGAGGACCTCCACAAGCAACTAGAGGCTTCGATCGAAGCAGTACCTTTGGCTGTTTCGAAAGAGATCCAGGCTACTGAAGGCCGGGAGAACCAAAAGCAAGAATTGACACAGGTTACTGAAGGCCTGGGGCTAAAACTGGAGAAAGTTCAGATCACAAAGCCACCCTCCCCTCAGAAAGAAATATGGAATACTTTGGGAGAGCTCAGTGGAAAGTTTGACTACTTGGTGAAGTATTCTGCCCCAGAAAGTTCAAAAATCCAAATCGAAGATGTCAAACCTAAAGGATGGGGAGATGATAACATAAAGGGGGAGGATGTAGATGTCACCATGGTGGATATGGAGAGACCTCGTTCTGAAATGGAGGAGATGAAGAGATACTTAGAAAAAGAGAAATACAAAATGGAGGATAATTATGCTAGGGATGCCAGTCTTAAAGACTACCTCATGTTATGCCACAAAGGAGATGCCGAAATGATACTATGCCCTAGATGCAGCATCATCTGCAACCATAGAATTGCTGCAAACTTCGAGAGGAAACAAAGGGCACGAACTGGCATCAATTGGCGCCAGAATAACCAATTATTCAGGTGTTACCCTAAATCTGGAGAAAGTTTGTTGGAGTTTTTGGTTCGCTGTTACAAAGGGGCAACCAAATGCCTAGTATGCCCAAGGTGTTCTGCAGTGTACAATCAAAGTATGGCCAGAGCCTTCGAAACAATCCATTTCGCCCCATGCGGGAACCACCAAGAGACTTGTCAGATGGGCCAACGTTTCGATAGAAAATACACTCAACGAAGGCCTGATAGTCCTCATCCCAAAGGCGCACGAAGGGTAACATTTAAAATTCCTGCTGAAATACCAACAGACAAATGGCTGCAAGTCAAAACTGACAAGGGAAAAGACAAATGGAGAAACAATGAATGAAACGCACGCCACGCCATAACATATAGAAGGCAGTTCAACATGGCGAAGAAGGAAGAAGTGAGGTTAGAAAACTACAAAGGAAGAAACCCTATGTCAAGATCACAATGGCGAAGGCAACAGAGAATTCGAAAGGCTGAAAGGGAAGCTATGTCAAATAAAGGAGCATCTTCGATCAAAAACCAAGGAGAATCAAGCACCAACAAACCTACACCAAATAATCAACCTGGGGATAAACCCCCAGTTAGTAGGAGACTCTTCTCTGAAATACAATCAAATGAATCGAAGGAGTACACACCAGGTCCAGAAGAAGACGAGGACATGCTAACGGACAACTTCGAATCAGAGGGGGAGTCTTCACTCAATATCAACTGCAATACGGTATCTGTACTACCTTGTGAGTTTGGATAGGAAACTGAAATCGAAGAGTATGAGGAGGATGATACAATAGATCTGATGAAGCATAGGCCAGTGTGTTACTACGTAATGGATAACTGAGTTGTCGAGGAGCAGAATGCTTTCTTCGAGCGCCCAGAGCCAGCTATGAAAAATCATCTGAATCCATTATTCATTCGGGCAAAGGTTGGTGCCCATGGCGTAAATAAGGTCTTAGTGGATGGGGGCGCTGCAGTTAACTTAATACCCCATTTCATGCTGAAAAAGTTAGAAATACGCGAGGGTGACATCAAACCACACAACATGGTCCTATCCAACTATGAAGGGAAAGTAGGTCAAACATTGGGGGTAGTTCAACTGGACTTGACGGTAGGATCGAGCTGCAGGCCCACCATGTTCATGGTGATCGAAGCCAAAGCCAATTACAACTTGTTGTTGGGAAGAGAGTGGATCCATGGCGTAGGAGCAGTTCCTTCGTTAATGCATCCGAGGTTGGTTTTATGGAGAGAAGATAGGATTATGGAGAACATTGAAACGGACCAGAGTTACTTCATGACAGCAGTCAACTTAGTTGACAAGAGGCATTATTACAAACACTTGGCCAAGATTGCTCCTTGTGTTCCTAACGACGAAATCAACGAAACCAGGAACGCACACTATTATATGACCTTTCGCCATGATGGCATGTATTGGGATAGAAGAATAGTCAGTGAAGATGAAGGAGTCGAAGGTACTACGCAAAGACGGCCAGCAAGCTGGGAGTTCGACAACCTTGCTCATGATTGAGTCCTCATTCTTCGAAAGGATTTCGGCCTATATGGCTGAGAACGAATGGAAAGCGGCCTTAGAGGCTGAAATAGATAAATTGCCTGTAGAAGTGAACGAAATAAATGGGGATGGTTCGAGAGGCTCACCCTTTGAAGGACACGAAATAGATCAAAGGCTAGATGCCGTCTATGATAAAGAACCCTTGGGCTTCGAGAAGGACCCCATAGACTCAGGTGCCAAAATGTTGGCGCAGGATCCGCTCGAAGAAGTGAATCTGGGGGATGAGAACATGAAAAGAATAACCTACATAAGCGCAAAACTTAATCTAGGCCTCAAGCAGGAATTGATCGAAGTCCTCAAAAGAAACAAAGATTGCTTCGTGTGGGACTATGATGAAATGCCTGGTTTAAATAGGGAGTTAGTGGAACACAGACTCCCAATCAAGGATGGCAAGAAGCCCATCAAGCAAACTCCTAGAAGATTCGCACCAGCGGTTCTCACAAAGATCAAAGCTGAGATCGAAAGGTTGCTGCACTACAGATTCATCAGAACCACAAGGTATGTCGAATGGTTAGCAAATATAGTGCCTGTTATTAAGAAAAATGGCTCTCTGAGAATTTGCATAGATTTTAGGGATTTAATACTACAACCCCTAAAGATGAGTACTCCATGCCTGTGGCAGAAATGTTAATAGACTCTGCTGTAGGATTCGAATATTTAAGTATGTTAGATGGATACTCTGGGTACAATCAGATTTTTATTGCTGAAGAAGATGTTGCCAAGACAGCATTTCGTTGCCCAGGAGCCTTAGGCACCTACGAATGGGTAGTGATGCCTTTTGGTTTAAAAAATGATGGGGCAACTTATCAAAGGGCAATGAATTCGATCTTCCATGATTTCATTGATACCTTTATGCAGGTGTATATTGATGATATAGTCATCAAGTCTATATCTGTAGAAACCCATTTGCATCATTTGAGCCAATCATTCCAACGAATGAGAAAACATGGCTTAAAAATGAACCCCCTTAAGTGTGCATTTTTTGTGCAGGCTGGAGATTTCCTTGGCTTTGTGGTTTATAAAAAAGGAATCGAGATCAACCAAAATAAGACCAAAGCCATAATGGAGACGAAAGCACCTACATCAAAAAGGGAGCTGCAATCTTTGCTAGGGAAGATTAACTTTCTCAGAAGGTTCATTTTGAATCTAAGTGGAAGAACCCAAGCTTTCTCTCCGTTGCTTCGTTTGAAGCAAGGCCAAGCCTTCGAGTGGAACGAAGCCCACCAGGAGGCATTTGACAAGATAAAAAGATATCTCTCTCAGCCTCCCATCTTGTCTCCACCTTCATGGGGAAAGCCCATGAGATTGTACATATCTGCCTCTGAAGTTAGTATAGGTATTATGTTAGCACAAGAGGATAGCAATGGCATCGAAAGAGCCATATACTATTTAAGTAGGGTATTGAATGATGCAGAGACTAGATATAGCAATATAGAAAAGATATGTCTCTGTTTGTACTTTTCTTGTATGAAACTTAAGTATTATATAAAGCCCGTTGATGTTTATGTTTCATCTCATTTCGATGTTATCAAACACATGCTTTCGAAACCAATAATGCATAGCAGAGTTGGTAAATGGGCTTTAGCCTTAACATAATATTCTTTGACTTTCATGCCTTTAATAGTTGTGAAAGGTCAAGTAATTTCTGATTTCATTGTGGACCATTCACTGGTCGAAAAGACTGTCATGGGTTACGTTGAAATGCAACCTTGGAAATTATACTTTGATGGTTCGACCCATAGGGAGGGTAGTGGTGTTGGAGTTCTTATAATTTCTCCTGAAGGAATTCCAACGAAATTCAAGTATAAGTTAGATGGTCCTCGTTGCTCGAACAACGAAGCTGAGTACGAAGCGCTTATTGTTGGACTTGAAGCTTTGTTGGAATTGGGGGCAACTAGAGTCGAAATTAAAGGAGACTCAGAGTTAGTGGTCAAGCAAATAAAAAAGGAGTACAAATGCATAAAGAAAAATCTGATGACATACTTCGTCATAGTTAACAGGCTACTTAGAAAATTCGAATACATGGATATTCAACATATACCAAGAATAGAAAATCAAGAAGCAAATGACTTAGCACAGTTGGCTTCAGGTTATAAAGTTTCTACCAAAAACTTTGAGGATTTGGTCGAATTAAGAGGTAGGGTTATGGCTACTAGACTTATACCATCAGATCTAGAGAGTATAAAATTAGGTTGTGCTGATAAACAGGGATTCGAAGTACTAGCCATAGACACCTTATCAGATGCAGATTGGCGAAGTCCACTTGTGAGTTATTTAACAAATCCAACATTGAATGTTGATAGGAAGATAAAATATAGAGCATTATCATATGTCCTCATGGGAAATGAATTGTTCAAAAAGACCCAGGAAGGCGTATTACTGAAATGCCTAGGAGAAAGTGAGGCATACTTATCATTGTCAGAAGTCCACAATGGGGCATGTGGGGCACATCAAGCAGGTCATAAAATGAAATGGTTGTTATTTCGATATGGCATGTATTGGCCCAGCATGCTCAAAGATTGTATAGACTTTGCTAAAGGGTGTGAAGAATGCCAGAAACATACAGGTATTCAACATGCTCCTGCAAGTGAGTTACATTCGATCATTAAACCATGGCCCTTTAGAGGACGGGCATTAGATTTAATAGGAGAAATTAATCCTGCTTCGTCTAAAGGACATAAATATATCTTGGTAGGAATAGATTATTTTACCAAGTGGATAGAAGCAATACCATTAATAGCTGTTGATCAAGAGGCTATTATTGAGTTCATACAGAAACAAATTATCTATAGGTTCGGATTGCCAGAGAGCATAACCACAGACCAAGGTTTTGTGTTTACTGGTAGGAAGATGCAAGAATTTGCTCAAGAGATGGGGTTTAGATTACTAACATCAACACCATATTATGCTCAAGCGAATGGTCAGGTCGAAGCAGCCAATAAAGTGATAATAGGGTTAATTAAGAAACATGTTGGTAAAAAGCCAAGGAACTGGCATAAGACTTTGGACCAAATACTATGGGCCTGTAGAACATCTCCTAAAGAAGCTACTAACACCACGCCTTTCCAACTAACATTTGGTCATGATGCAGTTCTACCAGTAGAAATTCATCTACAATCAGTTTGAATTCAAAGACAAAACGAGATCCCATCTGCATTATATTGGGAGATGATGATGAATGAGTTAGTTGAGTTAGATGAAGTTAGATTACATGCATTGGAAATCCTAATGAGACAAAAGGAAAGGGTAGCCAGGGCATATAACAAAAGGGTGAAAGGAAAAGCATTCACTATTAATGACTTAGTCTGGAAGGTCATATTGCCCATGGACAAGAAAAATAAAACATTAGGTAAATGGTCACCTCATTGGGAAGGACCTTTTCGAATAGTAAAGATATTTTCAAACAATGCATATGAAATCGAAGAGTTGGCTGATGATAAGCAAATCCTAAAGGTTAATGGGAAATATTTAAAGAAATATAAGCCACGCCTGCAGGAGATTCGAATAATAACAACATAATCGAAACATCATAAAGGAATGCCAAGATGGTAATATAGATTGCCAAAATGGCGTTGTTTGGATATTACAGACCAAAATTCAACCAAATTTCAAAACTAATTAAATAAACAGAGATTTAAAAATAGGCATTGTTCCTCAATCTATTGAAAGTACTCCGAAAGGACTCAAGCCTTTGTTGAGTAAAGCGCCTTGCTCCTTCCAGGGTAGCTACTTCTCCCTTAAGTTGCTCTGCTGCTTCCATTTCTGCAAGTCCTTTGTTGAGGAGCTCTTCGAACTGATTTCCAGCAGTATTGGTTTCATATGCCAATTGTTGTTGTTGAGCCTCCTTAACCTTTTTTTGGAGCTCTTGAATTTGCTTTTCCTAGAGAAGAATAGACTGAGCTCGAGCTTCATAGTCAGTTTTGGCTTGCTTTATATGCATGGCTTGGTCTTTCAGCTTCTTTAGAGAGCTTTGAAGCATGCTCATAAGCAGCGTCCATGGCAGCTCGTTTCTCCTGGACCTTTTTAGTAGCAAATTCGTCTTGAAGAAGACACCCAGTCACGTTATCTAACAGAGATTGAAGATCGAATAATATGGTGCTGACTGGCAAAGAGCATGTGGCGAAGTTAACTTACGTAAGTAGCTCCTTCATGGTATAGCAAGCTGTACTATCCTTCTTGAGCACTTCGAACAAGTCAAAATCAAGGATTGTTCTCCTAATTCTGTTAAGGAGTACAACTCTATCATCTGAGGGCATTGGATTGTTAGTCGAACTAGTACCAGACCTAGCAAGAGGAATGTCCCTTTGAGCTAGTTTTGCCTTCATATACCCAATTGGGTCATTTCGTCTTAGGAGAGCTAGCTCCTCTTCAGTCATTTGAGATTGAGACAATTGAGGAAGTTCCATACGCAAGGGAGTCACATCCATCTCGACTTCCATAGACTCATTGGCCTGGTCACCATCACCTTCACTTTTTTCTTGCTCATTGCCTTCTTCATTATCAACCAGATCCACCACTTCGATATCACTGTTCTCACTGCTATTGACATCTGACTCTGTTCCATCAGTCGAACCATTCTGGGCATCTTCTTCCTCGGATCCTTCCTCTGCAGATTCTTCGTTCTCTTGATCAGAACCAGCCTTCTCCTCTTCAGCATGAATGTCCTTTGGGTTCTCTTGAAGGGTTTCGAGAGGAGAATTTGGAAGAGAAGTTTCTGGTAATATCTCTGCAGATTCATGGAGCGTTGCTTCATTCGTTTCTTTCAAAGGAGGAGAAGTTCTTTGGTCATCTTGTTGCTCTGAAGCCCCAGTCGGAACTGCCATGTTGGAGGATCCTTTGTTTTGCACCAGGTTACTGGAGTCCCCATGAGGAGAAAAGTTGATGGGAGCAGCAGTCTTTGATGGAGAAGTCGAAGTAATAGGAGTTGGGTTCGAAATGTCCTACAGAGACGAAGAATATTAAGAGCATGCACCAAGGTAATGAATAACTGTTTTTGTTAAAGATTCGAGTTCAATTTACCTGTGGATTCTCAGAGGAAAGGTTACTATCTATATGTTCCAACATTACGTTGGAGGTCGAAGGTGGATTTTTGGATTTAGTTGAGGGAGCAGCATCTCTGGAATCGATTCCAGAAATGCCAGTTGGTTCATCGCCTTTGGTAACTTCTTTCTTCTGCTTCTTCTTCGAAGCGGTTGGTGAATTCCCTCCAGCATTGGGATTCTTCCCAGTAGTGCTTGTTTTCCTTTTCTTCGGAGTGGTTGGTGGGAGTTTGTTAGTCTGAAAAGATTTAAACATGAGTTAGATCTAAATCATGATTTTCAGTTTATTCGAAACGTCAGGGCTAATTGATTACCTGTGGAGTTGGAACAATTGTTATTGCTGGTGTTGTTGTTGTTGCAGTAGTTGTTGTTGGTATGGCTAAGGTTACATCATCAGTGGTTTCGACAGATTGTTGGGAGGTACTTCCTTCTTTAGACTTCGAAGCAACGGACTTTATCCTGATGGCTGAAAATCGAAACAATTAAGGTAAAAGTTAAAAATGAAGAAAGTAAGAAACATTTGGGATTTCCCCAAGCATTCGCACCTGTGCCTTGATTAGATATAATCGACATGGCAGAAAGGTCATAGCGAAGATGTCCTGGGAAATCATGGAGCCAATGACGAGCCCATCTCACAGTCTCAGATGGCTTTGGTTTCTTTTGAAGGTATTTGAACATTTCTTTGCAAGTGAACCACCAAGGGTACGGAGGAAACCAAGCCAGAGCCAGTTCTGAGGTAGGCAATCTAGGGAATTTAGGTGGATGCATTTCGAGTGCCAACCTATACCTATCCTCAGGTGACAACCCTGAAGGAAGTTTGAGCTTAGAAATTTTTTCTTTAAATTTTTCCTTCAAGGTCTCAGCCGCTTGATGCACAGTGGTTTCCAAGTGTGTGGGATCATAAGTGGTTTCGAAATAATTTTGAAAAGCCCTAATCTCTTTGGGGTGAGTGAACATACCTTTCTTGGAGTGTACCTGCACATCAAACGCATCAGTTAGTTTCTGTTGAATGGAGAGGGTATCGAACATATAAGATTGGTAGAACTTAGTCCACCATTCCAGAAAACCCTTCGTTGTAAAGTGTGTGGGTTCAAAGGGTAGTAGTTCAAATTGAGCGAAGTCTTGATATTGTTCCTGTTGCAGTTTGGCTTCCCTTGCTTTAAAGGTTCGACCAGAAGTGATGGCACTCTCTGTTTGGAACAGAGGTTCAGGGATTAGTTGGCACAGGCCAAATTGTCTGGAAACAAAGTTAGGTTGATAGGCAAAGAGGAAGATTTGATTCTTGGAAGGAGTGATTCGTGACGAAATTAATCTAGGAAGCAAAAAGGCTTTCCAAATATCTTTAATTTCATTACTTTTAACTACTTCTAAAAGAGACATGGTGAACCATGATGGTCCATGAGTTCTTGAAGCAAAGGGTGCCATGGTCTCTTCAAATTTGTGTCTTTTGGAAAAAATCATGATGTAGTTTGAGAAAAGGACCTTGAAGTCATCTTTATCATCATTCATGGTGTGTTTTCGCAGCCTTGTACCTTCAATAATTCTATCCTCTATCTCCGGATCTTGTTCAACAACGGTGTCAGCAGTTGATAATGAGGGTTCAAACATGGCATTAAGCCATAATTGGAGTAACCAGAAGGGGCCAGCTAGAAGGATGCTTTTGGGAGTATGGGATTTCAAACTCGAAACGGCTGATCTTAAGCTTTCGTAAAGATCAACAAGTAACAGTTCGCTCATACATACCCTCCTATTCTCATGTAAGTCTCTAGCTAGAGGGATGAACCTGCTTGCTACCTATAAGGACCTGCTACATAATACGTATCTTGATAACCATAAAGTGAGAAAAGCAATATGTTCCACATCTGACACATTATCTCCTTCAGAGTGGTAATGGCTAATGAATTTGGAAAAACTGGCTAATTTGACTTCAAAGTCAATAATGCTGGAGTGTTCTTCATTATCAGGGATGTAGGTTTCTCCTACTGGTGACAAACCAGTGATGGCTGCTATATCGAAAAATGTGGGTGTTATCATTCCCCCAGGGAGATGAAAGGTGTTGTAGGTGCTGTCCCATAAATATAAGGATGCAAATAAAAATGGATGACTATAGGTGAAGCCTGGTTTCGATAACTTAATCAGATTATAGATGCTTAATTCCTCCCATTACTGGGATTTCTTGGCTTCTACTTTGGTAAGCCAGTTTTGGTAAGTTATGTCAGAGGTAGGGCAGGATCTGAATGGTTTAAAGTTGCTCTTCATGTAGTCTAACACAAAGGGATCTTTTGGGGGAACGGTTGGAGTTTCTATGGTTGTCAAATCAGAAGAATCGCCTATCTTAGGGATATCCATCTTATTAAACAAGGGCTTAAAGTTGTAACAGACAGGGAAGATTTTTCTAGTATCTTTCAAGATTTCAAAAACTGTAAGAGGACCCATTAGAGCAAACCTCTTTCCAGCAGCGTTAGTTGGAATCAATACCTGAGAGGCGTAGAGCATTTACTTTTCCTTGGAGATCATTTGAGGGATAAGCATAGATTGACCTCGATAAGTACCAACCTTGCTTTCCATAATTGTTCCTGTGTTCTTGCTTTTCTTCTTGGAAGTTTTCTTCAGTTGGGATGATGTTGATGAAGACAATGTTGAAGATTGTTGGAAGTTTTAGGGTTTTAGTAAGAGGAGAGGAAGAAAAAGTTTCAGAATGTGGAAAAAGAATAAAAGACTAAGTTGATTAGTTTTTATAGTGTGGAAGCTTAAACATCCACTAAGTGAGACTAGGATACGTGGGAGTCGTGGGTTGGTTTGAGGAGGAGGTGGCGTAAAGGCTGATATTGGTAATAAGCGTGATTAATAATAATCATTGTTTTATAACTGCACCATGCTGTGAAATACAGATTCAAGGCGGTTAAGAAATCCAAGTGGCGTCGTGATTGACGTGATTGGGGTCATACACAATAAATGTTATGATCACTCAAAGGTCACATCAAAATCTTGCAAATTTATTTAAAATAAGTGTTTCTCAAAGGATCGAAATACATATTTTAAAGGGGCATTTTGTTGGCTGAAGATTTTGATGATACAGTTCGAAATGAAGCAATATGGATGTTTCGTTGGAATAAAGCAAAATGTTACAGTTCGGAATGGTAGAAGCGGTTCTTCAAACGGACATGTCAAAGCTCGGAGCTTCGAGTGACAGTTGTGAAGATATATTTAAAAGAAGCCTCGAAGTGGTATCGAGACTATGTCTGTGAAATGAATTCGAAGCGAAGATTGCCAAAGCATTTGAAATTCGAACGCGGGCGGGATGTTGGAATTCAAATATATATGCGCTGGAGCGTTCGAAGACGCGTGGAAGCTAGAGAGGAGCAGTGCTCTGCATGTTATGAACGTGGCAGAATCCTATAGGCAAGACCGTTATGGTCGAAGTAGTATAAATAGAAGTCTTAGTATTAGGATTTCGTGTGTCATATCTATTGTACAAAATTCAGTAAACATTCAAAATACCACATGGCTAGGGAAACGAATGCTCGAACAATGTACGTATGATAACACCAAACATTTATAATTCAGTAAAACTCTTTACCTTTTCCAGTTTACCTTCCATTTTCATGTCAATGTCATTCAAACACCTTTACATTTAAAGTCATTTATTGATTTCTTGCATTTAAACGTTTTCTTCTATTCTAATCTTTTACATTTCAGAAACTCTTTTACATTTCATGCTTTTATATTCATGCTTTTTACATTAAAGTCTTTACATTCAAAGTTATTTACTTATTTCTGCATTTAAACATTTCTTTGTAATCGAATCTTTATTCACACAATTCAGTATCGTATTTCTTTACTTGATCATGTCATTAGACTCTTTTAACATGGTAATCGAAGTGAGTTGAACGTCTATAAAACATTCTAAATACAAATCCTAACTATGAATATCAGTTTTACAATTAGAGTTATCCAAACGACCAATACCCCATAGGATCAATCTAGTCGATCCTGCAAGTTACCAGAGAGATTAAATAACAATCATTAAGATTATTTGATAGTTTAGAGGACTAGCGGTTGTTTACCAGAAATCACTGTAAACACCCTTATTTTATCTTTTCTTGGGTCGTAGTTCACCCATAGGTCTTACCCTCAGGTTATCTTTTCTTGGGTCGTAGGTCGTCCTTAGGTCTTACACTCACGATATATTTTCTTGGGTCGTATGTCGCCCGTAGGTCTTACCCTATTGTTATCTTTTCTTGGGTCGTAGCTCAGCCGTAGGTCTTACCCTCAAGTTATCTTTTCCCGGGTCGTAGGTCTCCTATAGGTCTTACCCTCTTGTTATCATTTCTTAGGTCGTAGGTCGCATGTAGGTCTTACCCTTATGTTTTCTTTTCCTGGGTTTTAGGTCGCCCTTAGGTCTTACCCTCATGTTATATTTTATTGGGTCATAGGTGGTCCGTACGTCTTACCCTCATTTTATCTTTTCTTCGGTCATAGGTCGCCCAAAGGTCGTACCCTCAGGTTATCTTTTCTTGGGCCGTAGGTCGTTTGTAGGTCATACCCCCATGTTATCTTTTCCTGTGTGGTAGGTCGCCCATAGGCCATACCCTCATATTATCTTTTCTTGGGTCATAGGTCGCCCGTCGGTCTTACCTCCGTGTTATCTTTTCTTGGGTCGTAGGTCACCCGTAGGTCTTACCCTCTTGTTATATTTTCTTGGGTCGTAGGTCACACATATTTCTTACCCTCATGTTGTCTTTTCCTGGGTCGTAGTTCGTCTGTAGGTCTTACCCTCATGTTATCTTTTCTTGGGTCGTAGATCGTCCGTAGGTCTTACGCTCATTTTATCTTTTCTTGGGTCGTATGTCACCCATAGGCCTTACCCTTGTGTTATCTTTTCTTGGGTCGTAGGTCGCCCGTAGGTCTTACCCTCGTGTTATCTTTTCTTGGGTCCTAGTTCACCCATAGGTCTTACCCTCATGTTATCCTTTCTTGGGTCGTAGGTCGTTCGTAGGTCTTACACTCACGTTATCTTTTCTTGGATCGTAGGTCGCCCGTAGGTATTACCCAATTATTATCTTTTCTTGGGTCGTAGGTCACCCGTATGTCTTACCCTCATGTTGTCTTTCCCTGGGTCGTAGGTCGCCCGTAGGTCTTACCCTCAAGGTATCTTTTCTTAGGTCGTAGGTCGCATGTAGGTCTTACCCTTATGTTTTCTTTTCCTGGGTTTTAGGTCGCCCTTAGGTCATACCCTCACGTTATCTTTTCTTGGGTCTTAGGTGGTCTGTAGGTCTTACCCTCATGTTATATTTTCTAAGGTCATAGGTCACCCATAGGTCTTACCCTCAAGTTATCTTTTCTTGGGTCTAGGTCGTCCGTAGGTATTACCCTCATGTTATCTTTTCCTGGGTCATAGGTCGCCTGTAGGTCATACCCTCATATTATGTTTTCTTGGGTCATAGGTCGCCCAGAGGTCTTACCTTTGTGTTATCCTTTCTTGGGTCGTAGGTCGCCCATAGGTCTTACCTTCATGTATTATTTTCTTGGGTTGTAGTTCGTCTGTAGGTCTTACCCTCATGTTATCTTTTCTTGGGTCGTAGGTCGTTCGTAGGTCTTTCCCTCATTTTACCTTTTCTTGAGTTATAGGTCACCCATAGGTCTTACCCTGGTATTATCTTTTCTTCTGTTGTAGGTCGCCCGTAGGTCTTACCCTTGTGTTATCTTTTCTTGGGTCGTAGTTTACCCATAGGTCTTACCCTCACGTTATCTTTTCTTGGGTCGTAGGTCGTCCGTAGGTCTTACACTCAGGTTATATTTCCTTGGTAAGTAGGTCACCCGTAGGTCTTACCCTATTGTTATCTTTTCGTGGGTCGTAGGTCAGCCATAGGTCTTGCCGTAATGTTGTCTTTCCCTAGGTCGTAGGTCGCTCGTAGGTCTTCCTCTCAAGTTATCTTTTCCTGGGTCGTAGGTCTCCTATAGGTCTTACCCTCTTGTAATCTTTTCTTAGGTCGTAGATTGCATGTAGGTCTTACCCTTATGTTTTCTTTTCCTGGGTTTTAAGTCGCCCTTAGGTCTTACCCTCATGTTATCTTTTCTTGGGTCATAGGTCGCCCATAGGTCTTACCCTCAGGTTATCTTTTCTTGGGCCGTAGGTCGTATGTAGGTCTTACCCTCATTGATCTTTTCCTGGGTCGTAGGTCGCCCGCAGGTCATACCCTCATATTATCTTTTCTTGGGTCATAGGTCGCCCAGAGGTCTTACCTTCGTGTTATCTTTTCTTGGGTCGTAGGTCGCCCATAGGTCTTACCTTCATGTTATCTTTTCTTGGGTTGTAGTTCGTCCGTAGGTCTTACCCTCATGTTATCTTTTCTTGGGTCGTAGGTCGTCCGAAGGTCTTTCCCTCATTTTACCTTTTCTTAGGTTTTAGGTCACCCATAGGTCTTACCCTTGTGTTATCCTTTCTTGGGTCGTAGGTCGCCCGTAGGTCTTACCCTCGTGTTATCTTTTCTTGGGTCGTAGTTTACCCATAGGTCTTACCCTCACGTTATCTTTTCTTGGGTTGTAGGTCGTCCGTAGGTGTTACCATTATTTTATCTTTTCATGGTTCGTATTTCACCCATAGGTCTTACCCTCACGTTATCTTTTCTTGGGTCGTAGGTCGTCTTTAGGTCTTACACTCACGTTATATTTTCTTGGGTCGTATGTCGCCCGTAGGTCTTACCCTATTTGTATCTTTTCTTGGGTCGTAGCTCAACCGTAGGTCTTACCCTCAAGTTATCTTTTCCTGGGTCGTAGGTCTCCTATAGGTCTTACCCTCTAGTTATCATTTCTTAGGTCGTAGGTCGCATGTAGGTCTTATCCTTATGTTTTCTTTTCCTGGGTTTTAGACCTCCCTTAGGTCTTACCCTCATGATATCTTTTCTTGGGTCGTAGGTGGTCCATAGGTCTTACCCTCATGTTATCTTTTCCTCGGTCATAGGTCGCCCAAAGGTCTTACCCTCAGGTTATCTTTTATTGGGCCGTAGGTCGTCTGTAGGTGATACCCTCATGTTATCTTTTCCTGTGTGGTAGGTCGCCCATAGGTCATACCCTCATATTATCTTTTCTTGGGTCATAGGTCGCCTGTAGGTCTTACCTTTGTGTTATCTTTTCTTGTGTCGTAGGTCTCCCGTAGGTCTTACCCTCTTGTTATATTTTCTTGGGTCGTAGGTCACACATATGTCTTACCCTCATGTTATCTTTTCCTGGGTCGTAGTTCGTCTGTAGGTCTTACCCTCATGTTATCTTTTCTTGGGTCATAGATCGTCCGTAGGTCTTACGCTCATTTTATCTTTTCTTGGGTCGTATGTCACCCATAAGCCTTACCCTTGTGTTATCTTTTCTTTGGTCGTAGGTCACCCGTAGGTCTTACCCTCGTGTTATCTTTTCTTGGGTCCTAGTTCACCCATAGGTCTTACCCTCATGTTATCCTTTCTTGGGTCGTAGGTCGTTCGTAGGTCTTACACTCACATTATCTTTTCTTGGATCGTAGGTCGCCCGTAGGTATTATCCAATTATTATCTTTTCTTGGGTCGTAGGTCACCCGTATGTCTTACCCTCATGTTGTCTTTCCCTGGGTCGAAGGTCGCCCGTAGGTCTTACCCTCAAGTTATCTTTTCCTGGGTCGTAGGTCTCCTATAGATCTTACCCTCTAGTTATCTTTTCTTAGGTCGTAGGTCGCATGTAGGTCTTACCCTTATGTTTTCTTTTCCTGGGTTTTAGGTCGCCCTTAGGTCATACCCTCACGTTATCTTTTCTTGGGTCTTAGGTGGTCCGTAGGTCATACCCTCATGTTATATTTTCTAGGGTCATAGGTCGCCCATAGGTCTTACCCTCAGGTTATATTTTCTTGGGTCTAGGTCGTCCGTAGGTCTTACCCTCGTGTTATCTTTTCCTGGGTCATAGGTCGCCCGTAGGTCATACCCTCATAGTATCTTTTCTTGGGTCAAAGGTCGCCCAGAGGTCTTACCTTTCTGTTATTCTTTCTTGGGTCGTAGGTCACCCATAGGTCTTACCCTCATGTTATCTTTTCTTGGGTCGTAGGTCGTCCGTAGGTCTTACCCTTATTTTATCTTTTTTTGGGTTGTAGGTCTCCCATAGGTCTTACCCTTGTGTTATCTTTTCTTGGGTCGTAGGTCTCCCGTAGGTCGTACCCTCGTGTTATCTTTTTTTGGGTCATAGTTCACCCATATGTCTTACCCTCACGTTATCTTTTCTTGGGTCGTAGGTCGTCTGTTGGTCTTACACTCAAGTTATCTTTTCTTGGGTCGTACGTCGCCCGTAGGTCTTACCCTATTGTTATCTTTTCTTGGGTCGTAGGTCACCCGTAGGTCTTGCCCTCATGTTCTCTTTCCCTGGGTCGTAGGTCTCCCGTAGGTCTTACCCTCATGTTGTCTTTTCTTGGGTCGTAGGTCTCCTATAGGTCTTACCCTCTTGTTATCTTTTCTTAGGTCGTATGTCTCATGTAGATCTTTCCCTTATGTTTTCTTTTCCTGGGTTTTAGGTCGCCCGTAGGTCTTACTCTCAAGTTATCTTTTCCTGGGTCGTAGGTCTCCTATAGGTCTTACCCTCTTGTAATCTTTTCTTAGGTCGTAGATCGCATGTAGGTCTTACCCTTTTGTTTTCTTTTCCTGTGTTTTAAGTCGCCCTTAGGTCTTACCCTCACGTTATCTTTTCTAGGGTCGTAGGTGGTCCGTAGGTCTTACCCTCATGTTATCTTTTCTTGGGTCACAGGTTGCCCATAGGTCTTACCCTCAGGTTATCTTTTCTTTGGCCATAGGTCGTCTGTAGGTCTTACCCTCATGTTATCTTTTCCTGGGTCGTAGGTCGCCCATAGGTCATACCCTCATATTATCTTTTCTTGGGTATTAGGTCGCCCGTAGGTCTTACCTTCGTGTAATCTTTTCTTGGGTCGTAGGTCGCCCATAGGTCTTACCCTCATGTTACCTTTTCTTGGGTTGTAGGTCGTCCGTTGGTCTTACCATCATGTTATCTTTTCTTGGGTCGTAGGTCGTTCGTAGGTCTTACCCTCATTTTATCTTTTCTTGGGTCGTAGGTCGCCCATAGGTCTTGCCATTGTGTTATCTTTTCTTGGGTCGTAGGTCGCCTGTTGGTCTTACCCTCGTGTTATCTTTTCTTGGGTCATAGTTCACGCATAGGTCTTACCCTCACGTTATCTCTTCTTGGGTCGTAGGTCGTCCGTAGGTCTTACACTCACGTTATCTTTTCTTGGTTCGTAGGTCGTCCATAGGTCTTTCCCTCATTTTACCTTTTCTTGGGTTGTAGCTCACCCATAGGTCTTACCCTTGTGTTATCTTTTCTTGGGTCGTAGGTCGCCCGTAGGTCTTACCCTCGTGTTAGCTTTTCCTGGGTCATAGTTTACCCATAGGTATTACCCTCACGTTATCTTTTCTTGGGTCGTAGGTCGTCCGTAGGTGTTACCCTTATATTATCTTTTCTGGGGTCGTAGTTCACCCATAGGTCTTACCCTCACGTTATCTATTCTTGGGTCGTAGGTCGTCCTTAGGTCTTACACTCACGTTATATTTTCTTGGGTCGTATGTCGCCTGTAGGTCTTACCCTATAGTTATCTTTTCTTGGGTCGTAGCTCAGCCGTAGGTCTTACCCTCAAGTTATCTTTTCCTGGGTCGTAGGTCTCCTATAGGTCTTACCCTATTGTTATCATTTCTTAGGTCGTAGGTCGCATGTAGGTCTTACCCTTATGTTTTCTTTTCTTGGGTTTTAGGTCGCTCTTAGGTCTTACCCTCATGTTATCTTTTCTTGGGACGTAGGTGGTCCGTAGGTCTTACCCTTATGTAATCTTTTCTTCGGTCATAGGTCGCCCAAAGATCTTACCCTCAGGTTATCTTTTCTTGGGCCGTAGGTCATCCGTAGGTCATACCCTGATGTTATCTTTTCTTGTGTGGTAGGTCGCCCACAGGTCATACCCTCATATTATCTTTTCTTGGGTCATAGGTCGCCCGTAGGTCTTACCTTCGTGTTATCTTTTCTTGGGTCGTAGGTCGCCCGTAGGTCTTACCCTGTTGTTATATTTTCTTGGGTCGTAGGTCACACATATGTCTTACCCTCATGTTGTCTTTTCCTGGGTCGTAGTTCGTTTGTAGGTCTTACCCTCATTTTATCTTTTCTTGGGTCGTAGATCGTCCGTATGTCTTACGCTCATTTTATCTTTTCTTGGGTCGTATGTCACCCATAGGTCTTACCCTTGTGTTATCTTTTCTTGGGTCGTAGGTCGCCCGTAGGTCTTACCCTCGTGTTATCTTTTCTTGGGTCGTAGTTCACCCATAGGTCTTTCCCTCATGTTATCATTTCTTGGGTCGTAGGTCGCCCGCAGGTCATACCCTCATATTATCTTTTCTTGGGTCATAGGTCGCCAGTAGGTCTTACCTTCGTGTTATCTTTTCTTGGGTCGTAGGTCGCCCATAGGTCTTACCCTCATGTAATATTTTCTTGGGTTGTAGGTCGTCCGTAGGTCTTACCATCAAGTTATCCTTTCTTGGGTCCTAGGTCATCCGTAAGTCTTACCCTCATTTTATCTTTTTTTGGGTTGTAGGTCGCCCATAAGTCTTACCCTTGTGTTATCTTTTCTTGGGTCGTAGGTCTCCCGTAGGTCTTACCCTCGTGTTATCTTTTCTTGGGTCATAGTTCACCCATAGGTCTTACCCTCACGTTATCTTTTCTTGGGTCGTAGGTCGTCCGTAGGTCTTACACTCAAGCTATCTTTTCTTGGGTCGTACGTCGCCCGTAGGTCTTACCCTATTGTTATCTTTTCTTGGGTCGTAGGTCAGCCGTAGGTCTTGCCCTCATGTTCTCTTTCCCTGGGTCGTAGGTCGCCCGTAGGTCTTACCCTCAAGTTATCTTTTCTTGGGTCGTAGGTCTCCTATAGGTCTTACCCTCTTGTTATCTTTTCTTAGGTCGTATGTCGCATGTAGATCTTTCCCTTATGTTTTCTTTTGCTGGGTTTTAGGTTGCCCTTAGGTCTTAGCCTCACGTTATCTTTTCTTGGGTCGTAGGTGGTCCGTAGGTATTACCCTCATGTTATCTTTTCTTGGGTCACAGGTCGCCCATAGGTCTTACCCTCAAGTTATCTTTTCATGGGCCGTAGGTATTCCGTAGGTCTTACCCTCATGTTATCTTTTCCTGGGTCGTAGGTCGCTCGTAGGTCTTACCCTCAATTTATCTTTTCCTGGGTCGTAGGTCTCCTATAGGTCTTACCCTCTTGTTATCTTTTCTTAGGTCGTAGGTCGCATGTAGGTCTTACCCTTATGTTTTCTTTTCCTGGGTTTTAGGTCGCCCTTAGGTCTTACCCTCATGTTATCTTTTCTTGGGTCATAGGTCGCCCATAGGTATTACCCTCAAGTTATCCTTTCATGGGCCGTAGGTCTTCCGTAGGTCTTACCCTCATGTTATCTTTTCCTGGGTCGTAGGTCGCCCGTAGGTCATACCCTCATTTTATCTTTTCTTGGATCATAGGTCGCCCGTAGGTCTTACCTTCGTGTTATCTTTTCTTGGGTCGTAGGTCCCCCATAGGTCTTACCCTCATGTTATCTTTTCTTGGGCTGTAGGTCGTCCGTAGGTCTTACCCTCATGTTATCTTTTCTTGGGTTGTAGGTCGTCCGTTGGTCTTACCATCATGTTATCTTTTCTTGGGTCGTAGGTCGTCCGTAGGTCTTACCCTCATTTTATCTTTTCTTGGGTCGTAGGTCGCCCATAGGTCTTACCATTGTGTTATCTTTTCTTGGGTCGTAGGTCGCCTGTAGGTCTTACCCACGTGTTATCTTTTCTTGGGTCATAGTTCACCCATAGGTCTTACCCTCACGTTGTCTCTTCTTGGGTCGTAGGTCGTCCGTAGGTCTTACACTCACGTTATCTTTTCTTGGGTCGTAGGTCGTCCATAGGTCTTTCCCTCATTTTACCTTTTCTTGGGTTGTAGCTCACCCATAGGTCTTACCCTTGTGTTATCTTTTCTTGGGTCGTAGGTCGCCCGTAGGTCTTACCCTCGTGTTATCTTTTCCTGGGTCATAGTTTACCCATAGGTCTTACCCTCACGTTATCTTTTCTTGGGTCGTAGGTCGTCCGTAGGTGTTACCCTTATATTATCTTTTCTGGGGTCGTAGTTCACCCATAGGTCTTACCGTCACGTTATCTATTCTTGGGTCGTAGGTCGTCCTTAGGTCTTACACTCACGTTATATTTTCTTGGATCGTATGTCGCCTGTAGGTCTTACCCTATAGTTATCTTTTCTTGGGTCGTAGCTCAGCCGTAGGTCTTACCCTCAAGTTATCTTTTCCTGGGTCGTAGGTTTCCTATAGGTCTTACCCTATTGTTATCATTTCTTAGGTCGTAGGTCGCATGTAGGTCTTACCCTTATGTTTTCTTTTCCTGGGTTTTAGATCGCCCTTAGCTCTTACCCTCATGTTATCTTTTCTTGGAACGTAGGTGGTCCGTAGGTCTTACCCTCATGTAATCTTTTCTTTGGTCATAGGTCGCCCAAAGGTCTTACCCTCAGGTTATCTTTTCTTGGACCGTAGGTCATCCGTAGGTCATACCCTGATGTTATCTTTTCTTGTGTGGTAGGTCGCCCATAGGTCATACCCTCATATTATCTTTTCTTGGGTCATAGGTCACCCGTAGGTCTTACCTTCGTGTTATCTTTTCTTGGGTCGTAGGTCGCCCGTAGGTCTTACCCTCTTGTTATATTTTCTTGGGTCGTAGGTCACACATATGTCTTACCCTCATGTTGTCTTTTCCTGGGTCGTAGTTCGTTTGTAGGTCTTACCCTCATTTTATCTTTTCTTGGGTCGTAGGTCGTCCGTAGGTCTTACCCTCATTTTATCTTTTTTTGGGTTGTAGGTCGCCCATAGGTCTTACCCATGTGTTATCTTTTCTTGGGTCGTAGGTCTCCCATAGGTCTTACCCTCGTGTTATCTTTTCTTGGGTCATAGTTCACCCATAGGTCTTACCCTCACGTTATCTTTTCTTGGGTCGTAGGTCGCCCGTAGGTCTTACACTCAAGCTATATTTTCTTGGGTCGTACGTCGCCCGTAGGTCTTACCCTATTGTTATCTTTTCTTGGGTCGTAGGTCAGCCGTAGGTCTAGCCCTCATGTTCTCTTTCCCTGGGTCGTAGGTCGCCCGTAGGTCTTACCCTCAAGTTGTCTTTTCTTGGGTCGTAGGTCTCCTATAGGTCTTACCCTCTTGTTATCTTTTCTTAGGTCGTATGTCGCATGTAGATCTTTCCCTTATGTTTTCTTTTCCTAGGTTTTAGGTCGCCCTTAGGTCTTAGCCTCACGTTATCTTTTCTTGGGTCGTAGGTGGTCCGTAGGTATTACCCTCATGTTATCTTTTCTTGGGTCATAGGTCGCCCATAGGTTTTACCCTCAAGTTATCTTTTCATGGGCCGTAGGTATTCCGTAGGTCTTACCCTCATGTTATCTCTTCCTGGGTCATAGGTCGCTCGTAGGTCGTACCCTCAATTTATCTTTTCCTGGGTCGTAGGTCTCCTATAGGTCTTACCCTCTTGTTATCTTTTCTTAGGTCGTAGGTCGCATTTAGGTCTTACCCTTATGTTTTGTTTTCCTGGGTTTTAGGTCGCCCGTAGGTCATACCCTCATTTTATATTTTCTTGGATCATAGGTCGCCCGTAGGTCTTACCCACACGTTATCTTTTTTTCGGTCGTAGGTCGTCCGTAGGTCTTACCCCCGTGTTATCTTTTCTTGGGTCGTAGGTCGCCCGTAGGTCTTACACTCACGTTATCTTTTCTTGGGTCATAGGTCGCCCGTAGGTCTCACCCTATTGTTATATTTTCTTTGGTCTAAGGTCAGCCGTAGGTCTTACCCTCATGTTGTCTTTCCCTGGGACGAAGGTTGCCCGTAGGTCTTACTCTGAAGTTATCTTTTCCTGGGTCGTAGGTCTCCTATAGGTCATACCCTCTTGTAATCTTTTCTTAGGTCGTAGATCGCATGTAGGTCTTACCCTTATGTTTTCTTTTCCTGGGTTTTAAGTTGCCCTTAGGTCTTACCCTCACGTTATCTTTTCTAGGGTCGTAGGTGGTCCGTAGGTCTTACCCTCTTGTTATCTTTTCTTGGGTCATAGGTCGCCCATAGGTCTTACCCTCAGGTTATCTTTTCTTGGGCCGTAGGTCATCTGTAGGTCTTACCCTCATGTTATCTTTTCCTGGGTCATAGGTCGCCCGCAGGACACACCCTCATATTATCTTTTCTTGGGTCATAGGTCTCCCGTAGGTCATACCTTCGTGTTATCTTTTCTTGGGTCGTAGGTCGCCCATAGGTCTTACCCTCATGTTATCTTTTCTTGGGTTGTAGGTCGTCCGTAGGTCTTACCATCATGTTATCTTTTCTTGGGTCGTAGGTCGTCCGTAGGTCTTACCCTCATTTTATTTTTTCTTGGGTCATAGGTCGCCCATAGGTCTTACCCTATTGTTATCTTTTCTTGGGTCGTAGGTCAGTCGTAGGTCTTTCCCTCATGTTGTCTTTCCCTGGGTCGTAGGTCACCCGTAGGTCTTACCCTCAAGTTATCTTTTCCTGGGTTGTAGGTCTCCTATATCTCTTACCCTCTTGTTATCTTTTCTTAGGTCGTATGTCGCATGTAGATCTTACCCTTATGTTTTCTTTTCCTGGGTTTTAGGTCGCCCTTAGGTCTTAGCCTCACGTTATCTTTTCTTGGGTCGTAGGTGGTCCGTAGGTCTTACCCTCATGTTATCTTTTCTTGGGTCATAGGTCGCCCATAGGTCTTACCCTCAGGTTATCCTTTCTTGGGTCGTAAGTCGTCTGTAGGTCTTACCCTCATGTTTTCTTTTCCTGGTTCGTATATCGCCCGTAGGTCATACCCTCATATTATCTTTTCTTGGGTCATAGGTCGCCCGTTGGTCTTACCTTCGTGGTATTTCTTTTTTGGGTCGTAGGTCGCCCATAGTTCTTACCCTCATGTTATCTTTTCTTAGGTTGTAAGTCGTCCGTAGGTCTTACCATCATGTTATCTTTTCTTGGGTCCTAGGTCGTCCGTAGGTCTTACCCTCATTTTATCTTTTTTTGGGTTGTAGGTCGCCCATAGGTCTTACCCTTGTGTTATCTTTTCTTGGGTCGTAGGTCTCCCGTAGGTCTTACCCTCGTGTTATCTTTTCTTGGGTCATAGTTCACCCATAGGTCTTACCCTCACGTTATCTTTTCTTGGGTCGTAGGTCGTCCGTAGGTCTTACACTCAAGTTATCTTTTCTTGGGTCGTAGGTCGCCCGTAGGTCTTACCCTATTGTTATCTTTTCTTTGGTCGTAGGTCAGTCGTAGGTCTTGCCCTCATGTTCTCTTTCCCTGGGTCGTAGGTCGCCCGTAGGTCTTACCCTCAAGTTGTCTTTTCTTGGGTCGTAGGTCTCCTATAGGTCTTACCCTCTTGTTATCTTTTCTTAGGTCGTATGTCGCATGTAGATCTTACCCTTATGTTTTCTTTTCCTGTGTTTTAGGTCGCCCTTAGGTCTTAGCCTCACGTTATCTTTTCTTGGGTCGTAGGTGGTCCGTAGGTCTTACCCTCATGTTATCTTTTCTTTGGTCATAGGTCGCCCATAGGTCTTACCCTCAGGTTATCTTTTCTTGGGCCGTAAGTCGTCTGTAGGTCTTACCCTCATGTTATCTTTTCCTGGGTCGTAGGTCGCCCGTAGGTCATACCCTCATATTATATTTTCTTGGGTCATAGGTCGCTCGTTGGTCTTACCTTCGTGTTATCTTTTCTTGGGTCGTAGGTCGCCCATAGTTCTTACCCTCATGTTATCTTTTCTTGGGTTGTAGGTCGTCCGTAGGTCTTACCCTCTGGTTATCTTTTCTTGGGTCGTAGGTCGTCCATAGGTCTTACCCTCATTTTATCTTTTCTTGGGTCGTAGGTCGCCCATAGGTCTTACCCTTGTGTTATCTTTTCTTGGGTCGTAGGTCGCCCGGAGGTCTTACCCTCGTGTTATCTTTTCTTGGGTTGTAGTTCACCCATAGGTGTTACCCTCACGTTATCTTTTCTTGGGTTGTAGGTCGCCCGTAGGTCTTACCCTATTGTTATCTTTTCTTGGGTCGTAGGTCAGCCGTAGGTCTTGCCCTCATGTTCTCTTTCCCTGGGTCGTAGTTCGCCCGTAGGTCTTACCCTCAAGTTATCTTTTCCTGGGTCATAGGTCTTACCCTCTTGTTATCTTTTCTTAGGTCGTATGTCGCATGTAGATCTTACCCTTATGTTTTCTTTTCCTGGGTTTTAGGTAGCCCTTAGGTCTTACCTTCACACTATCTTTTCTTGGGTCGCAGGTGGTCCGTAAGTCTTACACTCACGTTATCTTTTCTTGGGTCATAGGTCTCCCATAGGTCTTACCCTCAGGTTATCTTTTCTTGGGCCGTAGGTCGTCTGTAGGTCTTACCCTCATGTTATCTTTTCCTGGGTCGTAGGTCGCCCGTAGGTCATACCCTCATATTATGTTTTCTTGGGTCATAGGTCGCCCGTAGGTCTTACCTTCGTGTTATATTTTCTTGGGTCGTAGGTCGCCCATAGGTCTTACCCTCATGTTATCTTTTCTTGGGTTATAGGTCGTCCGTAGGTCTTACCATCATGTTATCTTTTCTTGGGTCATAGGTCATCCGTAGGTCTTACCCTCATTTTATCTTTTCTTAGGTCATAGGTCGCCCATATGTCTTACCCTTGTGTTATCTTTTCTTGGGCCGTAGGTCGTCCGTAGGTCTTACACTCACGTTATCTTTTCCTGGGTCGTAGGTCGCCCGTAGGTCTTACCCTATTGTTATCTTTTCTTGGGTCGTAGGTCAGCCGTAGGTCTTGCCCTCATGTTGTCTTTCCCTGGGTCGTAGGTCGCCCGTAGGTCTTACCCTCAAGTTATCTTTTCCTCGGTCGTAGGTCTCCTATAGGTCTTACCCTCTTGTTATTTTTTCTTAGGTCGTATGTCGCATGTAGATCTTACCCTTATGTTTTCTTTTCCTGGGTTTTAGGTCGCCCTTAGGTCTTACCCTCACGTTATATTTTCTTGGGTCGTAGGTGGTCCGTAGGTCTTACCCTCATGTTATCTTTTTTTGGGTCATAGGTCGCCCATAGGTCTTACCCTCAGGTTATCTTTTTTTGGGTCGTAGGTCGTCTGTAGGTCTTACACTCATGTTATCTATTCCTGGGTCGTAGGTCTCCTATAGGTCTTACCCTCTTGTAATCTTTTCTTAGGTCGTAGATCGCATGTAGGTCTTACCCTTATGTTTTCTTTTCCTAGGTTTTAAGTCGCCCTTAGGTCTTACCCTCACGTTATCTTTTCTAGGGTCGTAGGTGGTTCGTAGGTCTTACCCTCATGTTATGTTTTCTTGGGTCATAGGTCTCCCATAGGTCTTACCCTCAGGTTATCTTTTCTTGGGCCTTAGGTCGTCTGTAGGTCTTACCCTCATGTTATCTTTTCCTGGGTCGTAGGTCGCCCGTAGGTCATACCCTCATATTATCTTTTCTCGGGTCATAGGTCTCCCGTAGGTCTTACCTTCATGTTATCTTTTCTTGGGTCGTAGGTCGCCCATAGGTCTTACCCTCATGTTATCTTTTCTTGGGTTGTAGGTCGTCCGTAGGTCTTACCATCATGTTATCTTTTCTTGGGTCGTAGGTCGTCTGTAGGTCTTACCCTCATTTTATCTTTTCTTGGGTCGTAGGTCCCCCATAGGTCTTACCCTTGTGTTATATTTTTTTGGGTCGTAGGTCGCCCGTAGGTCTTACCCTCGTGTTATCTTTTCTTGGGTCATAGTTCACCCATAGGTCTGACCCTCACGTTATCTTTTCTTAGGTCGTAGGTCGTCCGTAGGTCTTACACTCACGTTATCTTTTCTTGGGTCGTAGGTCGCCCGTAGGTATTACCCTATTATTATCTTTTCTTGGGTCGTAGGTCAGCCGTAGGTCTTGCCTTCATGTTCTCTTTCCCTGGGTCGTAGGTCGCCCGTAGGTCTTATTCTCAAGTTATCTTTTCTTGGGTCATAGGTCGCCCATAGGTCTTACCCTCTGGTTATCTTTTCTTGGGTCGTAGGTCGTCTGTAGGTCTTACCCTCATGTAATCTGTTCCTTGGTCGTAGGTCGCCCGTAGGTCATACCCTCATAATATCTTTACTTGGGTCATAGGTCGCCCGTAGGTCTTACCTTCGTGTTATCTTTTCTTGGGTCGTAGGTCGCCCATAGGTCTTACCCTCATGTTATCTTTTCTTGGGTTGTAGGTCGTCCGTAGGTCTTACCATCATGTTATCTTTTCTTGGGTCGTAGGTCGTCCGTAGGTCTTACCCTCATTTTTTCTTTTCTTGGGTCGTAGGTCGCCCATAGGTCTTACCCTTGTGTTATCTTTTCTTGGGTCATAGGTCGCCCGTAGGTCTTACCCTCGTGTTATCTTTTCGTGGGTCATAGTTCAGGCATAGGTGTTACCCTCACGTTATCTTTTCTTGGGTCGTAGGTCGTCCGTAGGTCTTACACTCACGTTATCTTTTCTTGGGTCGTAGGTCGCCCGTAGGTCTTACCCTATTGTTATCTTTTCTTGGGTCGTAGGTCAGCCGTAGGTCTTTCCCTCATGTTGTCTTTCCCTGGGTCGTAGGTCACACGTAGGTCTTACCCTCAAGTTATCTTTTCCTTTGTCGTAGGTGTCCTATATGTCTTACCCTCTTGTTATCTTTTCTTAGCTCGTATGTCGCATGTAGATCTTACCCTTATGTTTTCTTTTCCTAGGTTTTAGGTCGCCCTTAGGTCTTACGCTCACGTTATCTTTTCTTGGGTCGTAGGTGGTCCGTAGGTCTTACCCTCGTGTTCTCTGTTCTTGGGTCATAGGTCGCCCATAGGTCTTACCCTCAAGTTATCTTTTCATGGGTCGTAGGTCGTCCGTAGGTCTTACCCTCATGTTATCTTTTCCTGGGTAGTAGGTCTCCCATAGGTCATACCCTCATAATATCTTTTCTTGGGTCATAGGTCGCTCGTAGGTCTTACCTTCATGTTATATTTTCTTGGGTCGTAGGTCCCCCATAGGTCTTACCCTCATGTTATCTTTTCTTGGGTCATAGGCCGCCCATAGGTCTTACCCTCAGGTTATCTTTTCTTGGGCCGTACGTGTTACCCTCATGTTATCTTTTCCTGGGTCGTAGGTCGCCCATAGGACATACCCTCATATTATATTTTCTTGGGTCATAGGTCTCCCGTAGGTCTTACCCTCACGTTATCTTTTTTTCAGTCGTAGGTCGTTCGCAGGTCTTACCCCCGCGTTATCTTTTCTTGGGTGGTAGGTCGCCCGTAGGTCTTACACTCACGTTATCTTTTTTTGGGTCGTAGGTCGCTCGTAGGTCTTACCCTATTGTTATCTTTTCTTGGGTCGTAGGTCAGCTGTAGGTCTTACCCTCATGTTGTCTTTCCCTGGGTCGTAGGTCGCCCGTAGGTCTTACTCTCAAGTTATCTTTTCCTGGGTCGTAGGTCTCCTATAGGTCTTACCCTCTTGTAATCTTTTCTTAGGTCGTAGATCGCATGTAGGTCTTACCCTTATGTTTTCTTTTCCTGGGTTTTAAGTCGCCCTTAGGTCTTACCCTCACGTTATCTTTTCTAGGGTCGTAGGTGGTCCGTAGGTCTTACCCTCATGTTATGTTTTCTTGGGTCATAGGTATCCCATAGGTCTTACCCTCAGGTTATCTTTTCTCTGGCCGTAGGTCGTCTGTAGGTCTTACCCTCATGTTATCTTTTCCTGGGACGTAGGTCGCCCGTAGGTCATACCCTCATATTATCTTTTCTCGGGTCATAGGTCTCCCGTAGGTCTTACCTTCATGTTATCTTTTCTTGGGTCGTAGGTCGCCTATAGGTCTTACCCACATGTTATCTTTTCTTGGGTTGTAGGTCGTCCGTAGGTCTTACCATCATGTTATCTTTTCTTGGGTCGTAGGTCGTCCGTAGGTCTTACCCTCATTTTATCTTTTCTTGGGTCTTAGGTCGCCCATAGGTCTTACCCTTGTGTTATATTTTCTTGGGTCGTAGGTCTCCCGTAGGTCTTACCCTCGTGTTATCTTTTCTTGGGTCATAGTTCACCCATAGGTCTTACCCTCACGTTATCTTTTCTTGGGTCGTAGGTCGTCCGTAGGTCTTACACTCACGTTATCTTTTCTTGGGTCGTAGGTCGCCCGTAGGTCTTACCCTATTGTTATCTTTTCTTGGGTCATAGGTCAGCCGTAGGTCTTGCCTTCATGTTCTCTTTCCCTGGGTCGTAGGTCGCCCGTAGGTCTTATTCTCAAGTTATCTTTTCTTGGGGCATAGGTGTCCTATAGGTCTTACCCTCTTGTTATCTTTTCTTAGTTCGTATGTCGCATGTAGATCTTACCCTTATGTTTTCTTTTCCTGGGTTTTAGGTCGCCCTTAGGTCTTACCCCCACGTTATCTTTTCTTGGGTCGTAGGTGGTCCGTAGGTCTTACCCTCATGTTATCTTTTCTTGGGTCATAGGTCGCCCATAGGTCTTACCCTCAGGTTATCTTTTCTTGGGTCGTAGGTCGTCTGTAGGTCTTACCCTCATGTAATCTGTTCCTGGGTCGTAGGTCGCCCGTAGGTCATACCCTCATATTATCTTTACTTGGGTCATAGGTCGCCCGTAGGTCTTACCTTCGTGTTATCTTTTCTTGGGTCGTAGGTCGCCCATAGGTCTTACCCTCATGTTATCTTTTCTTGGGTTGTAGGTCGTCCGTAGGTCTTACCATCATGTTATCTTTTCTTAAGTCGTAGGTCGTCCATAGGTCTTACCCTCATTTTATCTTTTCTTGGGTCGTAGGTCGCCCATAGGTCTTACCCTTGTGTTATCTTTTCTTGGGTCGTAGGTCGCTCGTAGGTCTTACCCTCGTGTTATCTTTTCTTGGGTCATAGTTCAGCCATAGGTCTTACCCTCACGTTATCTTTTCTTGGGTTGTAGGTCGTCTGTAGGTCTTACACTTACGTTATGTGTTCTTGGGTCGTAGGTCGCCCATAGGTCTTACCCTATTGTTATCTTTTCTTGGGTCGTAGGTCAGCCGTAGGTCTTGCCCTCATGTTGTCTTTCCCTGGGTCGTAGGTCGCCTGTAGGTCTTACCCTTAAGTTATCTTTTCTTGTGTCGTAGGTCTCCTATATGTCTTACCCTCTTGTTATCTTTTCTTAGGTCGTATGTCGCAGGTAGATCTTACCCTTATGTTTTCTTTTCCTGGGTTTTAGGTCGCCCTTAGGTCTTACCCTCACGTTATCTTTTCTTGGGTCGTAGGTGGTCCGTAGGTCTTACCCTCGTGTTATCTTTTCTTGAGTCATAGGTCGCCCATAGGTCTTACCCTAAAGTTATCTTTTCATGGGTCGTAGGTCGTCCGTAGGTCTTACCCTCATGTTATCTTTTCCTGGGTCGTAGGTCTCCCGTAGGTCATACCCTCATATTATCTTTTCTTGGGTCATAGGTCGCCCGTAGGTCTTACCTTCGTGTTATCTTTTCTTGGGTCATAGGTCCCCCATAGGTCTTACCCTCATGTTATCTTTTCTTGGGTCATAGGTCGCCCATAGGTCTTACCCTCAGGTTATCTTTTCTTGGGCCGTAGGTCTTACCCTCATGTTATCTTTTCCTGGGTCGTAGGTCGCCCATAGGACATACCCTCATATTATATTTTCTTGGGTCTTAGGTCTCCCGTAGGTCTTACCCTCACGTTATCTTTTTTTCGGTCGTAGGTCGTCCGTAGGTCTTACCCCCGCGTTATCTTTTCTTGGGTCGTAGGTCGCCCGTAGGTCTTACACTCACGTTATCTTTTGTTGGGTCGTAGGTCGCTCGTAGGTCTTACCCTATTGTTATCTTTTCTTGGGTCGTAGGTCAACTGTAGGTCTTACCCTCATGTTATCTTTCCCTGGGTCGTAGGTCGCCCGTAGGTCTTACTCTCAAGTTATCTTTTCCTGGGTCGTAGGTCTCCTATAGGTCTTACCCTCTTGTAATCTTTTCATAGGTCGTAGATCGCATGTAGGTCTTACCTTTATGTTTTCTTTTCCTGGGTTTTAAGTCGCCCTTAGGTCTTACCCTCACGTTATCTTTTCTAGGGTCGTAGGTGGTCTGTACGTCTTACCCTCATGTTATCTTTTCCTGGGTCATAGGTCTCCCATAGGTCTTACCCTCAGGTTATCTTTTCTCTGGCCGTAGGTCGTCTGTAGGTCTTACCCTCATGTTATCTTTTCCTGGGTCGTAGGTCGCCCGTAGGTCATACCCTCATATTATCTTTTCTTCGGTCATAGGTCTCCCGTAGGTCTTACCATCGTGTTATCTTTTCTTGGGTCGTAGGTCGCCCATAGGTCTTACCCTCATGTTATCTTTTCTAAGGTTGTAGGTCGTCCGTAGGTCTTACCATCATGTTATCTTTTCTTGGGTCATAGGTCGTCCGTAGGTCTTACCCTCATTTTATCTTTTCTTGGTTCATAGGTCGCCCATAGGTGTTACCCTTGTGTTATCTTTTCTTGGGTCGTAGGTCGCCCGTAGGTCTTACCCTCGTGTTATCTTTTCTTAGGTCATAGTTCACCCATAGGTCTTACCCTCACGGTATCTTTTCTTGGGTCGTAGGTCGTCCATAGGTCTTACACTCACGTTATGTTTTCTTGGGTCGTAGTTCGCCCGTAGGTCTTACCCTATTGTTATATTTTCTTGGGTCGTAGGTCAGCCGTAGGTCTTGCCCTCATGTTTTCTTTCTGTGGGTCGTAGGTCGCCCGTAGGTCTTACCCTCAAGTTATCTTTTACTGGGTCGTAGGTCTCCTATAGATCTTACCCTCTTGTTATCTTTTCTTAGGTCGTATGTCGCATGTAGATCTTACCCTTATGTTTTCTTTTCCTGGGTTTTAGGTCGCCCTTAGGTCTTACCCTCACATTATATTTTTATGCGTCGTAGGTGGTCCGTAGGTCTTACCCTTATGTTATCTTTTCTTGGGTCAAAGGTCGCCCATAGGTCTTACCCTCAGGTTATCTTTTCTCTGGCCGTAGGTCGTCTGTAGGTCTTACCCTCATGTTATCTTTTCCTGGGTCGTAGGTCGCCCGTAGGTCATACCCTCATATTATCTTTTCTTCGGTCATAGGTCTCCCGTAGGTCTTACCTTCGTGTTATCTTTTCTTGGGTCGTAGGTCGCCCATAGGTCTTACCCTCATGTTATCTTTTCTAAGGTTGTAGGTCGTCCGTAGGTCTTACCATCATGTTATCTTTTCTTGGGTCATAGGTCGTCCGTAGGTCTTACCCTCATTTTATCTTTTCTTGGTTCATAGGTCGCCCATAGGTGTTACCCTTGTGTTATCTTTTCTTGGGTCGTAGGTCGCCCGTAGGTCTTACCCTCGTGTTATCTTTTCTTAGGTCATAGTTCACCCATAGGTCTTACCCTCACGGTATCTTTTCTTGGGTCGTAGGTCGTCCCTAGGTCTTACACTCACGTTTTCTTTTCTTGGGTCGTAGTTCGCCCGTAGGTCTTACCCTATTGTTATCTTTTCTTGGGTCGTAGGTCAGCCGTAGGTCTTGCCCTCATGTTGTCTTTCTGTGGGTCGTAGGTCGCCCGTAGGTCTTACCCTCAAGTTATCTTTTCCTGGGTCGTAGGTCTCCTATAGATCTTACCCTCTTGTTATCTTTTCTTAGGTCGTATGTCGCATGTAGATCTTACCCTTATGTTTTCTTTTCCTGGGTTTTAGGTCGCCCTTAGGTCTTACCCTCACGTTATCTTTTCTTGCGTCGTAGGTGGTCCGTAGGTCTTACCCTCATGTTATCTTTTCTTAGGTCACAGGTCGCCCATAGGTCTTACTCTCAGGAAATCTTTTCATGGGCCGTAGGTCGTCCGTAGGTCTTACCCTCATGTTATATTTTCCTGGGTCGTAGGTTACCCGTAGGTCATACCCTCATATTATCTTTTCTTGGGTCATAGGTCGCCCGTAGGTCTTACCTTCGTGTTATCTTTTCTTGGGTCGTAGGTCCCCCATAGGTCTTACCCTCATTTTATCTTTTCTTGGGTCATAGGTCGCCCATAGGTCTTACCCCCAGGTTATCTTTTCTAGGGCCGTAGGTCGTCCGTAGGTCTTACCCTCATGTTATCTTTTCCTGGGTCGTAGGTCGCCCATAGGACATAGCCTAATATTATATTTTCTTGGGTCATAGGTCGCTCGTAGGTCTTACCCTCATGTTATCTTTTTTTCGGTCTTAGGTCATCCGTAGGTCTTACCCCCGCGTAATCTTTTCTTGGGTCGTAGGTCGCCTGTAGGTCTTACCCTCTTGTTATCTTTTCTTGGGTCGTAGGTCACACATATGTCTTACCCTCACGTTATCCTTTCTTGGGTCGTAGGTCGTCCATAGGTCTTACACTCATGTTATCTTTTCTTGGGTCGTAGGTCGCCCGTAGGTCTTACCCAATTGTTATCTTTTCTTGGGTCATAGGTCACCCGTAGTTCTTACCCTCATGTTGTCTTTCCCTGGGTCATAGGTTACCCATAGGTCTTACCCTCAAGTTATCTTTTCCTGGGTCGTAAGTCTCCTATAGGTCTTACCCTCTTGTTATCTATTCTTAGGTCGTAGGTCGCATGTAGGTCTTACCCTTATGTTTTCTTTTCCTGGGTGTTAGGTCGCCCTTAGGTCTTACCCTCACGTTATCTTTTCTTAGGTCTTAGGTGGGCCGTAGGTCTTACCCTCATGTTATCTTTTCTTAGGTCACAGGTCGCCCATAGGTCTTACTCTCAGGAAATCTTTTCATGGGCCGTAGGTCGTCCGTAGGTCTTACCCTCATGTTATCTTTTCCTGGGTCGTAGGTCGCCCGTAGGTTATACCCTCATATTATCTTTTCTTGGGTCATAGGTCGCCCGTAGGTCTTACCTTCGTGTTATCTTTTCTTGGGTCGTAGGTCCCCCATAGGTCTTACCCTCATTTTATCTTTTCTTGGGTCATAGGTCGCCCATAGGTCTTACCCCCAGGTTATCTTTTCTAGGGTCGTAGGTCGTCCGTAGGTCTTACCCTCATGTTATCTTTTCCTGGGTCGTAGGTCGCCCATAGGACATACCCTGATATTATCTTTTCTTGGGTCATAGGTCGCCCGTAGGTCTTACCCTCATGTTATCTTTTTTTCGGTCTTAGGTCGTCCGTAGGTCTTACCCCCGCGTAATCTTTTCTTGGGTCGTAGGTCGCCTTTAGGTCTTACCCTCTTGTTTTCCTTTCTTGGGTCGTAGGTCGTCCATAGGTCTTACACTCATGTTATCTTTTCTTGGGTCGTAGGTCGCCCGTAGGTCTTACCCAATTGTCATCTTTTCTTGGGTCATAGGTCACCCGTAGTTCTTACCCTCATGTTGTCTTTCCCTGGGTCGTAGGTTACCCGTAGGTCTTACCCTCAAGTTATCTTTTCCTTGGTCGTAGGTCTCCTATAGGTCTTACCCTCTTGTTATCTTTTCTTAGGTCGTAGGTCGCATGTAGGTCTTACCCTTATGTTTTCTTTTCCTGGGTTTTAGGTCGCCCTTAGGTCTTACCCTCACGTTATCTTTTCTTAGGTCTTAGGTGGTCCGTAGGTCTTACCCTCATGTTATCTTTTCTTCGGTCATAGGTCGCCCATAGGTCTTACCCTCAGGTTATCTTTTCTTGGGCCGTAGGTCGTCTGTAGGTCTTACCCTCATGTAATCGTTTCCTGGGTCGTAGGTAGCCCGTAGGTCATACCCTCATATTATCTTTTCTTGGGTCATAGGTCGCCCGTAGGTCTTACCCTCATGTTATCTTTTCTTGGGATGTAGGTCGTCCATAGGTCTTACCTTCATGTTATCTTTTCTTAGGTTGTAGGTCGTCCGTAGGTCTTTCCCTCATTTTATCTTTTCTTGGGTCGTAGGTCACCCATAGGTGTTACCCTTATGTTATCTTTTCTTGGGTCGTAGGTCACCCATAGGTCTTACCCTCGTGTTATCTTTTCTTGGGTCGTAGTTCACCCATAGGTCTTACCCTCACGTTATCTTTTCTTGGGTCGTAGGTCGTCCGTTTAGGTCTTACACTCACGTTATCTTTTCTTGGGTCATACGTCGCCCGTAGGTCTTACCCTATTGTAATCTTTTCTTGGGTCGTAGGTCAGCCGTAAATCTTACCCTTATGTTTTCTTTTCCTGGGTCGTAGGTCGCCCGTAAGACTTACCCTCTTGTTATCTTTTCTTAGGACGTAGGTCGCATGTAGATCTTACCTTTATGTTTTCTTTTCCTGGGTTTTAGGTCGCCCTTAGGTCTTACCCTCATGTTATCTTTTCTTGGGTCATAGTTGGTCCGTAGGTCTTACCCTCATGTTATCTTTTCTTGGGTCATAGGTCTTACCCTCAAGTTATCTTTTCTTGGGCCGTAGGTCGTCCTAAGGTCTTACCCTCATGTTATCTTTTCCTGAGTCGTAGGTCGCCCGTAGCTTATACCCTCTTATTATCTTTTCTTGGGTCATAGGTCGCCCGTAGGTCTTACCTTCGTGTTATCTTTTCTAGGGTCGTAGGTCCCCCATAGGTCTTACCCTCATGTTATCTTTTCTTGGATCATAGGTCGCCTATTGGTCTTACCCTCAGGTTATCTTTTCTTGGGCCGTAGGTCGTCCGTAGGTCTTACCCTCTTGTTATCTTTTCCTGGGTCGTAGGTCACCCGTAGGTCATACCCTCATATTATCTTTTCTTGGGTCATAGGTCGCCCGTAGGTCTTACCTTCGTGTTAACTTTTCTTGGGTCGTAGGTCACCCATAGGACATACCCTTATATTATCTTTTCTTGGGTCATAGGTCGCCCGTAGGTCTTACCCCCGCGTTACCTTTTCTTGGGTCGTAGGTCGCCCATATGTCTTACCCTGATGTTATCTTTTCTTGTGTGGTAGGTCGCCCACAGGTCATACCCTCATATTATCTTTTCTTGGGTCATAAGTCACCCGTAGGTCTTACCTTCGTGTTTTCTTTTCTTGGGTCGTAGGTCACCCATAGGTCTTATCCTCGTGTTATCTTTTCTTGTGTTTTAGGTCGTCCGTAGGTCTTACCCTCATATTATCTTTTCTTGGGTCGTAGGTCGTCGGTAGGTCTTTCCCTCATTTTATCTTTTCTTGGGTCGTAGGTCGTCCGTAGGTCTTACCCTCATGTTATCTTTTCTTGGGTCATAGGTCGCCCATAGGTCTTATCCTCAGGTTATCTTTTCTTGGGCCGTAGGTTGTCCGTAGGTCTTACCCTCATGTTATCTTTTCCTGGGTCGTAGGTCGCCCGTAGGTTATACCCTCATATTATCTTTTCTTGGGTCATAGGTCGCCCGTAGGTCTTACCTTCGTGTTATCTTTTCTTGGGTCCTAGGTCGCCCATAGGTCTTACCCTCATGTTATCTTTTCTTGGGATGTAGGTCGTCCATAGGTCTTACCTTCATGTTATCTTTTCTTAGGTTGTAGGTCGTCCGTAGGTCTTTCCCTCATTTAATCTTTTCTTGGGTCGTAGGTCACCCATAGGTGTTACCCTTATGTTATCTTTTCTTGGGTCGTAGGTCACCCATAGGTCTTACCCTCGTGTTATCTTTTCTTGGGTCGTAGTTCACCCATAGGTCTTACCCTCACGTTATCTTTTCTTGGGTCGTAGGTCGTCCGTTTAGGTCTTACACTCACGTTATCTTTTCTTGGGTCGTAGGTCGCCCGTAGGTCTTACCCTATTGTAATCTTTTCTTGGGTCGTAGGTCAGCCGTAGATCTTACCCTTATGTTTTCTTTTCCTGGGTCGTAGGTCGCCCGTAGGACTTACCCTCTTGTTATCTTTTCTTAGGACGTAGGTCGCATGTAGATCTTACCCTTATGTTTTCTTTTCCTGGGTTTTAGGTCGCCCTTAGGTCTTACCCTCATGTTATCTTTTCTTGGGTCATAGTTGGTCCGTAGGTCTTACCCTCATGTTATCTTTTCTTGGGTCATAGGTCTTACCCTCAAGTTATCTTTTCATGGGCCGTAGGTCGTCCTAAGGTCTTACCCTCATGTTATCTTTTCCTTAGTCGTAGGTCGCCCGTAGCTTATACCCTCTTATTATCTTTTCTTGGGTCATAGGTCGCCCGTAGGTCTTACCTTCAGGTTATCTTTTCTAGGGTCGTAGGTCCCCCATAGGTCTTACCCTCATGTTATCTTTTCTTGGATCATAAGTCGCCTATTGGTCTTACCCTCAGGTTATCTTTTCTTCGGACGTAGGTCGTCCGTAGGTCTTACCCTCTTGTTATCTTTTCCTGGGTCGTAGGTCACCCGTAGGTCATACCCTCATATTATCTTTTCTTGGGTCATAGGTCGCCCGTAGGTCTTACCTTCGTGTTATCTTTTCTTCATTCGTAAGTCGTCCATAGGTCTTACCCCCGCGTTACCTTTTCTTGGGTCGTAGGTCGCCCATATGTCTTACCCTCTTGTTATCTTTTTTTGGGTCGTACGTCACACATATCTCTTACCCTCACGTTATCCTTTCTTGGGTCGTAGGTCGTCCGTAGGTCTTACACTCAAGTTATCTTTTCTTGGGTCGTAGGTCGCCCATAGGTCTTACCCAATTGTTATCTTTTCTTGGGTCGTAGGTCACCCGTAGGTCTTACCTTCATGTTGTCTTTCCCTGGGTCGTAGGTCGCCCGTAGGTCTTACCCTCAAGTTATCTTTTCCTGGGTTGTAGGTCTCCTATAGGTCTTACCCTCTTGTTATCTTTTCTTAGGTCGTAGGTCGCATGTAGGTCTTACCCTTATGTTTTCTTTTCCTGGGTTTTAGGTCGCCCTTAGGTCTTACCCTCACGTTATCTTTTCTTGGGTCTTAGGTGGTCTGTAGGTCTTACCCTCATGTTATCTTTTCTTGGGTCATAGGTCGCCCATAGGTCTTACCCTCAGGTTATCTTTTCTTGGGTCGTAGGCCGTCCGTTGGTCTTACCCCCATGTTATATTTTCCTGGGTCGTAGGTCGCCCGTAGGAAATACCCTCATATTATCTTCTCTTGGGTCATAAGTCGCCCGTAGGTCTTACCTTCGTGTTATCTTTTCTTGGGTCGTAGGTCGCCCATAGGTCTTATCCTCGTGTTATCTTTTCTTGGGTTTTAGGTCGTCCGTAGGTCTTACCCTCATATTATCTTTTCTTGGGTCGTAGGTCATCCGTAGGTCTTTCCCTCATTTTATCTTTTCTTGGGTCGTAGGTCGTCCGTAGGTCTTACCCTCATGTTATCTTTTCTTGGGTCATAGGTCGCCCATAGGTCTTACCCTCAGGTTATCTTTTCTTGGGCCGTAGGTTGTCCGTAGGACTTACCCTCATGTTATCTTTTCCTGGGTCGTAGGTCGCCCGTAGGTCATACCCTCATATTATCTTTTCTTGGGTCATAGGTCGCCCGTAGGTCTTACCTTCGTGTTATCTTTTCTTGGGTCGTAGGTCGCCCATAGGTCTTACCCTCATGTTATCTTTTCTTGGGATGTAGGTCGTCCATAGGTCTTACCCTCATGTTATCTTTTCTTAGGTCGTAGGTCGTCCGTAGGTCTTTCCCTCATTTTATCTTTTCTTGGGTCGTAGGTCACCCATAGGTGTTACCCTTATGTTATCTTTTCTTGGGTCGTAGGTCACCCATAGGTTTTACCCTTGTGTTATCTTTTCTTGGGTCGTAGGTCGCCCATAGGTCTTACCCTCGTGTTACCATTTCTTGGGTCGTAGTTCACCCATAGGTCTTACCCTCACGTTATCTTTTCTTGGGTCGTAGGTCGTCTGTAGGTCTTACACTCATGTTATCTTTTCTTGGGTCGTAGGTCGCCCATAGGTCTTACCCAATTGTTATCTTTTCTTGGGTCGTAGGTCAGTCGTAGGTCTTGCCCTCATGTTGTCTTTCCCTTGGTCATAGGTCGCCCGTAGTTCTTACCCTCAAGTTATCTTTTCCTGGGTCCTAGGTCTCCTATAGGTCTTACCCTCTTGTTATCTTTTCTTAGGTCGTAGGTCGCATGTAGATCTTACCCTTATGTTTTCTTTTCCTAGGTTTTAGGTCGCCCTTAGGTCTTACCCTCACGTTATCTTTTCTTGGGTCTTAGGTGGTCTGTAGGTCTTACCCTCATGTTATCTTTTCTTGGGTCATAGGTCGCCCATAGGTCTTACCCTCAGGTTATCTTTTCTTGGGCTGTAGGTCGTCCGTAGGTCTTACCCCCATGTTATCTTTTCCTGGGTCGTAGGTCGCCCGTAGGTCATACCCTCAAATTATCTTCTCTTGGGTCATAAGTCGCCCGTAGGTCTTACCTTCGTGTTATCTTTTCTTGGGTCGTAGGTCGGCCATAGGTCTTATCCTCGTGTTATCTTTTCTTAGGTTTTAGGTCGTCCGTAGGTCTTACCCTCATATTATCTTTTCTTGGGTCGTAGGTCGTCCGTAGGTCTTTCCCTCATTTTATCTTTTCTTGGGTCGTAGGTCGTCCGTAGGTCTTACCCTCATGTTATCTTTTCTTGGGTCATAGGTCGCCCATAGGTCTTACCCTCAGGTTATCTTTTCTTGGGCCGTAGGTTGTCCGTAGGTCTTACCCTCATGCTATCTTTTCCTGGGTCGTAGGTCGCCCGTAGGTTATACCCTCATATTATCTTTTCTTGGGTCATAGGTCGCCCGTAGGTCTTACCTTCATGTTATCTTTTCTTGGGTCGTAGGTCGCCCATAGGTCTTACCTTCATGTTATCTTTTCTTGGGATGTAGGTCGTCCGTAGGTTTTACCCTCATGTTATCTTTTCTTAGGTCGTAGGTCGTCCGTAGGTCTTTCCCTCATTTTATCTTTTCTTGGGTCGTAGGTCACCCATAGGTGTTACCCTTATGTTATCTTTTCTTGGGTCGTAGGTCGCCCATAGGTTTTACCCTTGTGTTATCTTTTCTTGGGTCGTAGGTCGCCCGTAGGTCTTACCCTCGTGTAACCTTTTCTTGGGTCGTAGTTCACCCATAGGTCTTACCCTCACGTTATCTTTTCTTGGGTCGTAGGTCGTCCGTAGGTCTTACACTCACGTTATCTTTTCTTGGGTCGTAGGTCGCCCATAGGTCTTAGCCTATTGTTATCTTTTCTTGGGTCGTAGGTCAGTCGTAGGTCTTGCCCTCATGTTGTCTTTCCCTGGGTCATAGGTCGCCCGTAGGTCTTACCCTCAAGTTATCTTTTCCTGGGTCCTAGGTCTCCTATAGGTCTTACCCTCTTGTTATCTTTTCTTAGGTCGTAGGTCGCATGTAGATCTTACCCTTATGTTTTCTTTTCCTAGGTTTTAGGTCGCCCTTAGGTCTTACCCTCACGTTATCTTTTCTTGGGTCTTAGGTGGTCTGTAGGTCTTACCCTCATGTTATCTTTTCTTGGGTCATAGGTCGCCCATAGGTCTTACCCTCAGGTTATCTTTTCTTGGGCCGTAGGTCGTCCGTAGGTCTTACCCCCATGTTATCTTTTCCTGGGTCGTAGGTCGCCCGTAGGTCATACCCTCAAATTATCTTCTCTTGGGTCATAAGTCGCCCGTAGGTCTTACCTTCGTGTTATCTTTTCTTGGGTCGTAGGTCGGCCATAGGTCTTATCCTCGTGTTATCTTTTCTTAGGTTTTAGGTCGTCCGTAGGTCTTACCCTCATATTATCTTTTCTTGGGTCGTAGGTCGTCCGTAGGTCTTTCCCTCATTTTATCTTTTCTTGGGTCGTAGGTCGTCCGTAGGTCTTACCCTCATGTTATCTTTTCTTGGGTCATAGGTCGCCCATAGGTCTTACCCTCAGGTTATCTTTTCTTGGGCCGTAGGTTGTCCGTAGGTCTTACCCTCATGCTATCTTTTCCTGGGTCGTAGGTCGCCCGTAGGTTATACCCTCATATTATCTTTTCTTGGGTCATAGGTCGCCCGTAGGTCTTACCTTCATGTTATCTTTTCTTGGGTCGTAGGTCGCCCATAGGTCTTACCTTCATGTTATCTTTTCTTGGGATGTAGGTCGTCCGTAGGTCTTACCCTCATGTTATCTTTTCTTAGGTCGTAGGTCGTCCGTAGGTCTTTCCCTCATTTTATCTTTTCTTGGGTCGTAGGTCACCCATAGGTGTTACCCTTATGTTATCTTTTCTTGGGTCGTAGGTCGCCCATAGGTTTTACCCTTGTGTTATCTTTTCTTGGGTCGTAGGTCGCCCGTAGGTCTTACCCTCGTGTAACCTTTTCTTGGGTCGTAGTTCACCCATAGGTCTTACCCTCACGTTATCTTTTCTTAGGTCGTAGGTCGTCCGTAGGTCTTACACTCACGTTATCTTTTCTTGGGTCGTAGGTCGCCCATAGGTCTTAGCCTATTGTTATCTTTTCTTGGGTCGTAGGTCAGTCGTAGGTCTTGCCCTCATGTTGTCTTTCCCTGGGTCGTAGGTCGCCCGTAGGTCTTACCCTCAAGTTATCTTTTCCTGGGTCGTAGGTCTCCTATAGGTCTTACCCTCTTGTTATCTTTTCTTAGGTCGTAGTTCGCATGTAGATCTTACCCTTATGTTTTCTTTTCCTGGGTTTTATGTCGCCCTTAGATCTTACCCTCATGTTTTCTTTTCTTGGGTCGTAGTTGGTCCTTAAGTCTTACCCTCATGTTATCTTTTCTTGGGTCATAGGTCACCCATAGGTCTTACCCTCAGGTTATCTTTTCTTGGGTTGTAGGTCGTCCGTAGGTCTTACCCTCATCTTATCTTTTCCTGGGTCGTAGGTCACCCGTAGGTCATACCCTCATATTATCTTTTCTTGGGTCATAGGTCGCCTGTAGGTCTTACCTTCATTTTATCTTTTCTTGGGTCGTAGGTCCCCCGTAGGACATACCCTCATACTATCTTTTCTTGGGCCATAGGTCGCCCGTAGGTCTTACCCTCACGTTATCTTTTCTTCAGTCGTAGGTCATCCGTAGGTCTTACCCCCGCGTTATCTTTTCTTGGGTCGTAGGTCGCCCATAGATCTTACCCTCTTGTTGTCTTTTTTTGGGTCATACATCACACATATCTCTTACCCTCATGTTATCCTTTCTTGGGTCGTAGGTCGTCCGTAGGTCTTACACTCACGTTATCTTTTCTTGAGTCGTAGGTCGCCCATAGGTGTTACCCTTATGTTATCTTTTCTTGGGTCGTAGGTTGCCCATAGGTTTTACCCTTGTGTTATCTTTTCTTTGGTCGTAGGTCGCCCGTAGGTCTTACCCTAGTGTTACCTTTTCTTGGGTCGTAGTTCACCCATAGGTCTTACCCTCACGTTATCTTTTCTTGGGTCGTAGGTCGTCCGTAGGTCTTACACTCACGTTATCTTTTCATGGGTCGTAGGTCGCCCGAAGGTCTTACCCTATTGTTATCTTTTCTTAGGTCGTAGGTCAGCCGTAGGTCTTGCCCTTATGTTGTCTTTCCCTGGGTCGTAGGTCGCCCGTAGGTCTTACCCTCAGGTTATCTTTTCTTGGTCCGTAGGACGTCCGTAGGTCTTACCCTCATGTTATCTTTTCCTGGTTCGTAGGTCACCCGTAGGTCATACTCTCATATTATCTTCTCTTAGGTCATAAGTCTCCCTTAGGTCTTACCTTTGTGTTATCTTTTCTTGGGTCGTAGGTCGCCCATAGGTCTCATCCTCGTGTTATCTTTTCTTGGGTTGTAGGTCGTCCGTAGGTCTTACCCTCATATTATCTTTTCTTGGGTCGTAGATCGTCCGTAGGTCTTTCCCTCATTTAATCTTTTCTTGGGTCGTAGGTCGTCCGTAGGTCTTACCCTCATGTTATCTTTTCTTGGGTCATAGGTCGGCCATAGGTCTTACCCTCAGGTTATCTTGGGCCGTAGGTTTTCCGTAGGTCTTACCCTCAGGTTATCTTTTATTGGGCCGTAGGTCGTTCGTAGGTCTTACCCTCATATTATCTTTTCTTGGGTCATAGGTCGCCCGTAGGTCTTACCTTTGTGTTATCTTTTCTTGGGTCGTAGGTCCCCCGTAGGACATACCCTCATATTATCTTTTCTTGGGTCATAGGTCGCCCGTAGGTCTTACCCCCACGTTATCTTTTCTTCAGTCGTAGGTTGTCCTTAGGTCTTACCCCCGCGTTATCTTTTCTTGGGTCGTTGGTCGCCCATAGGTCTTACCCTCTTGTTATCTTTTTTTGGGTCGTACATCACACATATCTCTTACCCTCATGTTATCCTTTCTTGGGTCGTAGGTCGTCCGTAGGTCTTACACTCAGGTTATCTTTTCTTGGGTTGTAGGTCGCCCGTAGGTCTTACCCAATTGTTATCTTTTCTTGGGTCATAGGTCGCCCGTAGGTCTTACCTTTGTGTTATCTTTTATTGGGTCGTAGGTCGCCCGTAGGTCTTACCCTCAAGTTATCTTTTCCTGGGTCGTAGGTCTCCTATAGGTCTTACCCTCTTGTTATCTTTTCTTAGGTGTAGGTTGCATGTAGGTCTTACCCTTATGTTTTCTTTTCCTGGGTTTTAGGTCGCCCTTAGGTCTTACCCTCACGTTATCTTTTCTTGGGTCTTAGGTGGTCCATAGGTTTTACCCTCATGTTATCTTTTCCTGGGTCATAGGTTGCCCATAGGTCTTACCCTCAGGTTATCTTTTCTTGGGCCGTAGGTCATTCGTAGGTCTTACCCTCATGTTAACTTTTCCTGAGTCGTAGGTCGCCCATAGGTCATACCCTCATATTATCTTCCCTTGGGTCATAAGTCACCCGTAGGTCTTATCCTCGTGTTATCTTTTCTTGGGTTGTAGGTCGTCCGTAGGTCTTACCCTCATATTATCTTTTCTTGGGTTGTAGGTCGTCCGTAGGTCTTTCCCTCATTTTATCTTTTCTTGGGTCGTAGGTCGTCCGTAGGTCTTACCCTCATGTTATGTTTTCTTGGGTCATAGGTCGCCTATAGGTCTTACCCTCATGTTATCTTTTCTTGGGCCGTAGGTTGTCCGTAGGTCTTACCCTCATGTTATCTTTTCTTGGGTCGTATGTCGCCCGTAGGTCATACCCTCATATTATCTTTCCTTGGGTCATAGGTCGCCCGTAGGTCATACCCTCATATTATCTTTTCTTGGGTCATAGGTCGCCCATAGGTCTTACCTTCGTCTTATCTTTTCTTGGATCGTATGTAGGTCGTCCGTAGGTCTTAACCTCATGTTATCTTTTCTTAGGTCGTAGGTCGTCTGTAGGTCTTTCCCTCATTTTATCTTTTCTTGGGTCGTAGGTCACCCATAGGTGTTACCCTTATGTTATCTTTTCTTGGGTCGTAGGTCGCCCATAGGTTTTACCCTTGTGTTATCTTTTCTTGGGTCGTAGGTCGCCCGTAGGTCCTACCCTCGTGTTACCTTTTCTTGGGTCGTAGTTCACCCATAGGTCTTACCCTCACGTTATCTTTTCTTGGGTCGTAGGTTGTCCGTAGGTCTTACACTCACGTTATCTTTTCGTGGGTCGTAGGTCGCCCGTAGGTCTTACCCTATTGTTATCTTTTCTTGGGTCGTAGGTCAGCCGTAGGTCTTGCCCTCATGTTGTCTTTCCCTGGGTCGTAGGTCGCCCGTAGGTCTTACCCTAAAGTTATCTTTTCCTTGGTCGTAGGTCTCCTATAGGTCTTACCCTCTTGTTATCTTTTCCTGGGTCGTAGGTCGCCCATAGATCTTACCCTCATGTTTTCTTTTCTTGGGCCGTAGTTGGTCCGTAGGTCTTACCCTCATGTTATCTTTTCTTGGGTCATAGGTCGCCTATAGGTCTTACCCTCAGGTTATCTTTTCTTGGGCCGTAGGTCGTCCGTAGGTCTTACCCTCATCTTATCTTTTCCTGGGTCGTAGGTCGCCCATAGGTCATACCCTCATATTATCTTTTCTTGGGTCATAGGTCGCCCGTAGGTCTTACCTTCGTGTTATCTTTTCTTGGGTCGTAGGTCCCCCGTAGGACATACCCTCATATTATCTTTTCCAGGGTCATAGGTCGCCCGTAGGTCTTACCCTCATGTTATCTTTTCTTCAGTCATAGGTCGTCCGTAGGTCTTACCCCCGCGTTATCTTTTCATGGGTCGTAGGTCGCCCATAGGTCTTACCCTCTTGTTATCTTTTTTTGGGTCGTACATCACACATATCTCTTACCCTCATGTTATCCTTTCTTGGTTCGTAGGTCGTCCGTAGGTCTTACACTCACGTTATCTTTTCTTGGGTCGTAGGTCGCCCGTAGGTCTTACCCAATTGTTATCTTTTCTTGGGTCGTAGGTCACCCGTAGGTCTTTCCCTCATGTTGTCTTTCCCTGGATCGTAGGTCGCCCGTAGGTCTTACCCTAAAGTTATCTTTTCCTGGGTCGTAGGTCGCATGTAGGTCTTACCCTTATGTTTTCTTTTCCTGGGTTTTAGGTCGCCCTTAGGTCTTACCCTCACGTTATCTTTTCTTGGGTCTTAGGTGGTCCATAGGTGTTACCCTCATGTTATCTTTTCTTGGGTCAAAGGTTGCCCATAGGTCTTACCCTCAGGTTATCTTTTCTTGGGTCGTAGGTCGTCCGTAGGTCTTACCCTCATGTTATCTTTTCCTGGGTCGTAGGTCGCCTGTAGGTCATACCCTCATATTATCTTCTCTTGGGTCATAAGTAGCCCGTAGGTCTTACCTTCGTTTTATCTTTTCTTGGGTCGTAGGTCGCCCATAGGTCTTATCCTCGTGTTATCTTTTCTTGGGTTATAGGTCGTCCGTAGGTCTTACCCTCATATTATCTTTTCTTGGGCCGTAGGTCGTTCGTAGGTCTTACCCTCATTTTATCTTTTCTTGGGTCGTAGGTCGTCCGTAGGTCTTACCCTCATGTTATCTTTTCTTGGGTCATAGGTCGCCCATAGGTCTTATCCTCAGGTTATCTTTTCTTGGGTCATAGGTTGTCCGTAGGTCTTACCCTCATGTTATCTTTTCCTGGGTCGTAGGTCGCCCGTAGGTCATACCCTCATATTATAATTTCTTGGGTCATAGGTCGCCCGTAGGTCTTACCTTTGTGTTATCTTTTCTTGGGTCGTAAGTCGCCCATAGGTCTTACCCTCATGTTATCTTTTCTTGGGATGTAGGTCGTCCGTAGGTCTTACCCTCATGTTATCTTTTCTTAGGTCGTAGGTCGTCCGTAGGTCTTTCTCTCATTTTATCATTTCTTGGGTCGTAGGTCACCCATAGGTGTTACCCTTTTGTTATCTTTTCTTGGGTTGTAGGTCACCCCTAGGTTTTACCCTTGTGTTATCTTTTCTTGGGTCGTAGGTCGCCCGTAGGTCTTACCCTCTTGTTATCTTTTCCTGGGTCGTAGGTCGCCCATAGGTCTTACCCCCATGTTATCTTTTCTTTGGTCGTAGGTCATCCGTAGGTCTTACACTCACGTTATCTTTTCTTGGGTCGTATGTCACCCGTAGGTCTTACCCTATTGTTATCTTTTCTTGGGTCGTAGGTCAGCCGTAGGTCTTGCCCTCATGTTTTCTTTCCCTGTGTCGTAGGTCGCCCGTAGGTCTTACCCTCAAGTTATCTTTTCCTAGGTCGTAGGTTTCCTATAGGTCTTACCCTGTTGTTATCTTTTCTTAGGTGGTAGGTCGCATGTAGATCTTACCCTTATGTTTTCTTTTCCTTGGTTTTAGGTCGCCCTTAGATCTTACCCTCATGTTTTCTTTTCTTGGGTCGTAATTGGTCCGTAGGTCTTACCCTCATGTTATCTTTTCTTGGGTCATAGGTCGCCCATAGGTCTTACCCTTAGGTTATCTTTTCTTGGGCCGTAGGTCATCCGTAGGTCTTACCCTCATGTTATCTTTTCCTGGGTCGTAGGTCGCCCGTAGGTCATACCCTCATATTATCTTTTCTTGGGTCATAGGTCGCCCATAGGTCTTACCTTTGTGTTATCTTTTCTTGGGTCGTAGGTCCCCCATAGGTCTTACCCTCATGTTATCTTTTCTTGAGTCATAGGTCGCCTATAGGTCTTACCTTCAGGTTATCTTTTCTTGGGCCGTAGGTCTTACCCTCTTGTTATCTTTTCTTGGGTCGTAGGTCACCCGTAGGACATACCCTTATATTATCTTTTCACGGGTCATAGGTCGCCCGTAGTTCTTACCCTCACGTTATCTTTTCTTCAGTCGTAGTCGTCCGTAGGTCTTACCCCCGCGTTATCTTTTCTTTGGTCGTAGGTCGCCCATAGGTCTTACCCTCTTGTTATCTTTTTTTGTGTCGTACGTCACACATATCTCTTACCCTCACGTTATCCTTTCTTGGGTCGTAGGTCGTCCGTAGGTCTAACACTCACGTTATCTTTTCTTGGGTCTTAGGTCGCCCGTAGGTATTACCCAATTGTTATCTTTTCGTGGGTCGTAGGTCACCTGTAGGTCTTACCCTCATGTTGTATTTCCCCGGGTCGTAGGTCGCCCATAGGTCTTACCCTCAAGTTATCTTTTCTTGGGTCGTAGGTCTCCTATAGGTCTTACCCTCTTGTTATCTTTTCTTAGGTCGTAGGTTGCATGTAGGTCTTACCCTTATGTTTTGTTTTCCTGGGTTTTAGATCGCCCTTAGGTCTTACCCTCACGTTATCTTTTCTTGGGTCTTAGGTGGTCCGTAGGTTTTACCCTCATGTTATCTTTTCTTGGGTCATAGGTCGCCCATAGGTCTTACCATCAGGTTATCTTTTCTTGGGCCGTAGGTCGTCCGTAGGTCTTACCCTCATGTTATCTTTTCCTGGGTCGTAGGTCGCCCGTAGGTCATACCCTAATATTATCTTCTCCTGGGTCATAAGTCTCCAGTAGGTCTTACCTTCGTGTTATCTTTTCTTAGGTCGTAGGTCACCCATAGGTCTTATCCTGATTTTATCTTTTCTTGGGTCGTAGGTAACTGTAGGTCTTACCCTCGTGTTATCTTTTCTTGGGTCCTAGGTTGCCCGTAGGTCTTACCCTCGTGTTATCTTTTCTTGGGTCGTAGTTCAGCCATAATTCTTACCCTCATGTTATCTTTTCTTGGGTCGTAGGTCTCCCATAGGTCTTACCCTCATGTTATCTTTTCTTGGGTCGTAGGTCGCCTGTAGGTCTTACCCTCTTGTTATCTTATCTTTAGTCGTAGGTCATTCGTAGGTGTTACCCTCATGTTATCTTTTCCTGGGTCGTAGGTCGCTCGTACGTCTTAAACTCATGTTATCTTTTCTTGGGTCGTAGGTCTCTTGTAGGTCTTACCCTCATGTTATCTTTTCCTTGGTCATAGATCGCCCATAGTTCTTACTCTCATGTTATCTTTTCTTGGGTCGTAGGTCGCTCGTGGATCTTACCCTCATGTTATCTTTTCCTGGGTCGTAGGTCGCCCGTAGTTCTTACCCTCCTGCTATATTTCTTGGGTCGTAGGTCCCCCGTAGGTCTTACCCTCATGTTATCTTTTCTTGGGTCGTAGGTTTCCTGTAGGTCTTACCCTCATGTTATCTTTTCTTGGTCCGTAGGTCATCCGTAGGTCTTACCCTCGCGTTATCTTTTCCTGGGTCATAGGTCGCCCGTAGGTCTTAACCTCATGTTATCTTTTCTTGGATCGTAGGTCTCCTATAGGTCTTACCCTCATGTTATCTTTTCCTTAATCATAGATCGCACATAGTTCTTACTCTCATGTTATCTTTTCTTGGGTCGTAGGTCGCCCGTGGGTCCTACCCTCATGTTATCTTTTCCTGGGTCGTAGTTCGCCCGTAGTTCTTACCCTCCTGCTACTTTTATTGGGCCGTAGGTCACCCGTAGGTCTTACCCTCATGTTATCTTTTCTTGGGTTGTAGGTCGCCAGTAGGTCTTACCCTCATGTTATCTTTTTTGGGTCGTATGTCATCCGTAGGTCTTACCCTCATGTAATCTTTTCCTGGGTCGTAGGTCTCCCGTAGGTCTTACCCTCATTTTATCTTTTCTTGTGTCGTAGGTTGTCCGTAGTTCTTGCCCTCATGTTATCTTTTCTTGGTTCGTAGGTTGTCCATAGGTCTTACCCTCATTTTATCTTTTTTTGGATCGTAGGTCACCCGTAGGTCTTACCCTCGTGTTATCTTTCCTTGGGCGGAGGTCGCCCGTAGGTCTTACCCTCGTGTTATCTTTTCTTGGGTCGTAGGTCTCCTATAGGACTTACCCTTTTGTTATCTTTTCTTGGGTCGTAGGTCGCATGTAGGTCTTACCCTTATGTTATATTTTCCTGGGTTTTAGGTCACCCATAGGTCTTACCCTCACATTATCCTTTCTTGGGTCGTAGGTGGTCTGTAGGTCTTACCCTCACGTTACCTTTTCCTGGGTCATAGGTCGCCCGTAGGTCTTAATCTCATGTTATCTTTTCTTGGGTCTTAGGTCTCCTGTAGGTCTTACCCTCATGTTATCTTTTCCTTGGTCATAGATCGCCCATAGTTATTAATATAATGTTATCTTTTCGTGGGTCGTAGGTCGCCCGTGGGTCTTACCCTCATGTTCTCTTTTCCTGGGTCGTAGGTCACCCGTAGTTCTTACCCTCCTGCTACTTTTCTTGGGTCGTAGGTCACCCGTAGGTCTTACCCTCATGTTATCTTTTCTTGGGTCGTAGGTCGCCAATAGGTCTTACCCTCATGTTATCTTTTCTTGGGCCGTAGGTCATCCGTAAGTCTTACCCTCACGTTATCTTTTCTTCAGTCATAGGTCGTCTGTAGGTCTTACCCCCGCGTTATCTTTTCTTGGGTCGTAGGTCGCCCATAGGTCTTACCCTCTTGTTATCTTTTTTTGGGTCGTACATCACACATATCTCTTACCCTCATGTTATCCTTTCTTGGGTCGTAGGTCGTCCGTAGGTCTTACACTTACGTTATCTTTTCTTGGGACGTAGGTCGCCCGTAGGTCTTACCCAATTGTTATCTTTTCTTGGGTCGTAGGTCACCCGTAGGTCTTTCCCTCATGTTGTCTTTCCCTGGGTCGTAGGTCGCCCGTAGGTCTTACCCTCAAGTTATCTTTTCCTGGGTCGTAGGTCTCCTATAGGTATTACCCTCTTGTTATCTTTTCTTAGGACGTAGGTCGCATGTAGGTCTTACCCTTATGTTTTCTTTTCCTGGGTTTTAGGTCGCCCTTAGGTCTTACCCTCACATTATCTTTTCTTGGGTCTTAGGTGGTCCATAGGTGTTACCCTCATGTTATCTTTTCTTGGGTCATAGGTTGCCCATAGGTCTTACCCTTAGGTTATCTTTTCTTGGGTCGTAGGTCGTCCGTAGGTCTTACCCTCATGTTATCTTTTTCTGGGTCGTAGGTCGCCCGTAGGTCATACCCTCATATTATCTTCTCTTGGGTCATAAGTCGCCCGTAGGTCTTACCTTCGTGTTATCTTTTCTTGGGTCGTAGGTCGCCCATAGGTCTTATCCTCGTGTTATCTTTTCTTGAGTTATAGGTCGTCCGTAGGTCTTACCCTCATATTATCTTTTCTTGGGTCGTAGGTCGTCTGTAGGTCTTTCCCTCATTTTATCTTTTCTTGGGTCATAGGTCGTCCGTAGGTCTTACCCTCATGTTATCTTTTCTTGGGTCATAGGTCGCCCATAGGTCTTATCCTCAGGTTATCTTTTCTTGGGTCGTAGGTTGTCTGTAGGTCTTACCCTCATGTTATCTTTTCCTGGGTCGTAGGTCGCCCGTAGGTCATTCCCTCATATTATCATTTCTTGGGTCATAGGTCGCCCGTAGGTCTTACCTTTGTGTTATCTTTTCTTGGGTCGTAAGTCGCCCTTAGGTCGTACCCTCATGTTATCTTTTCTTGGGATGTAGATCATCTGTAGGTCTTACCCTCATGTTATCTTTTCTTAGGTCGTAGGTCATCTGTAGGTCTTTCCCTCATTTTATCATTTCTTGGGTCGTAGGTCACCCATAGGTGTTACCCTTATGTTATCTTTTCTTGGGTCGTAGGTCGCCCCTAGGTTTTACCCTTGTGTTATCTTTTCTTGGGTCGTAGGTCTCCCGTAGGTCTTACCCTCGTGTTATCTTTTCTTGGGTCGTAGTTCACCCATAGGTCTTACCCCCACGTTATCTTTTCTTGGGTCGTAGGTCGACCGTAGGTCTTACACTCACGTTATCTTTTCTTGGGTCGTAGGTCGCCCGTAGGTCTTACCCTATTGTTATCTTTTCTTGGGTCGTAGGTCAGCCGTAGGTCTTGCCCTCATATTTTCTTTCCCTGGGTCGTTGGTCGCCCGTAGGTCTTACCCTCAAGTTATCTTTTCCTAGGTCGTAGGTTTCCAATAGGTCTTACCCTGTTGTTATCTTTTCTTAGGTCGTAGGTCGCATGTAGATCTTACCCTTATGTTTTCTTTTCCTGGGATTTAGGTCGCCCTTAGATCTTACCCTCATGTTTTCTTTTCTTGGGTCGTAGTTGGTCCGTAGGTCTTACCCTCATGTTATCTTTTCTTGGGTCATAGGTCGCCCATAGGTCTTACCCTTAGGTTATCTTTTCTTGGGCCGTAGGTCGTCCGTAGGTCTTACCCTCATGTTATCTTTTCCTGGGTCGTAGGTCGCCCGTAGGTCATACCCTCATATTATCTTTTCATGGGTCATAGGTAGCCCGTAGGTCTTACCTTTGTGTTATCTTTTCTTGGGTCGTAGGTCCCCCATAGGTCTTACCCTCATGTTATATTTTCTTGGGTCATAGGTCGCCTATAGGTCTTACCCTCATGCTATCTTTTCCTGGGTCGTAGGTCGCCCGTAGGTTATACCCTCATATTATCTTTTCTTGGGTCATAGGTCGCCCGTAGGTCTTACCTTCATGTTATCTTTTCTTGGGTCGTAGGTCGCCCATAGGTCTTACCTTCATGTTATCTTTTCTTGGGATGTAGGTCGTCCGTAGGTCTTACCCTCATGTTATCTTTTCTTAGGTCGTAGGTCGTCCGTAGGTCTTTCCCTCATTTTATCTTTTCTTGGGTCGTAGGTCACCCATAGGTGTTACCCTTATGTTATCTTTTCTTGGGTCGTAGGTCGCCCATAGGTTTTACCCTTGTGTTATCTTTTCTTGGGTCGTAGGTCGCCCGTAGGTCTTACCCTCGTGTAACCTTTTCTTGGGTCGTAGTTCACCCATAGGTCTTACCCTCACGTTATCTTTTCTTGGGTCGTAGGTCGTCCGTAGGTCTTACACTCACGTTATCTTTTCTTGGGTCGTAGGTCGCCCATAGGTCTTAGCCTATTGTTATCTTTTCTTGGGTCGTAGGTCAGTCGTAGGTCTTGCCCTCATGTTGTCTTTCCCTGGGTCGTAGGTCGCCCGTAGGTCTTACCCTCAAGTTATCTTTTCCTGGGTCGTAGGTCTCCTATAGGTCTTACCCTCTTGTTATCTTTTCTTAGGTCGTAGTTCGCATGTAGATCTTACCCTTATGTTTTCTTTTCCTGGGTTTTATGTCGCCCTTAGATCTTACCCTCATGTTTTCTTTTCTTGGGTCGTAGTTGGTCCGTAAGTCTTACCCTCATGTTATCTTTTCTTGGGTCATAGGTCACCCATAGGTCTTACCCTCAGGTTATCTTTTCTTGGGCTGTAGGTCGTCCGTAGGTCTTACCCTCATCTTATCTTTTCCTGGGTCGTAGGTCACCCGTAGGTCATACCCTCATATTATCTTTTCTTGGGTCATAGGTCGCCTGTAGGTCTTACCTTCATTTTATCTTTTCTTGGGTCGTAGGTCCCCCGTAGGACATACCCTCATACTATCTTTTCTTGGGCCATAGGTCGCCCGTAGGTCTTACCCTCACGTTATCTTTTCTTCAGTCGTAGGTCATCCGTAGGTCTTACCCCCGTGTTATCTTTTCTTGGGTCATAGGTCGCCCATAGATCTTACCCTCTTGTTGTCTTTTTTTGGGTCATACATCACACATATCTCTTACCCTCATGTTATCCTTTCTTGGGTCGTAGGTCGTCCGTAGATCTTACACTCACGTTATCTTTTCTTGAGTCGTAGGTCGCCCGTAGGTGTTACCCTTATGTTATCTTTTCTTGGGTCGTAGGTTGCCCATAGGTTTTACCCTTGTGTTATCTTTTCTTTGATCGTAGGTCGCCCGTAGGTCTTACCCTCGTGTTACCTTTTCTTGGGTCGTAGTTCACCCATAGGTCTTACCCTCACGTTATCTTTTCTTGGGTCGTAGGTCGTCCGTAGGTCTTACACTCACGTTATCTTTTCATGGGTCGTAGGTTGCCCGAAGGTCTTACCCTATTGTTATCTTTTCTTAGGTCGTAGGTCAGCCGTAGGTCTTGCCCTTATGTTGTCTTTCCCTGGGTCGTAGGTCGCCCGTAGGTCTTACCCTCAGGTTATCTTTTCTTGGTCCGTAGGACGTCCGTAGGTCTTACCCTCATGTTATCTTTTCCTGGTTCGTAGGTCACCCGTAGGTCATACTCTCATATTATCTTCTCTTAGGTCATAAGTCGCCCTTAGGTCTTACCTTTGTGTTATCTTTTCTTGGGTCGTAGGTCGCCCATAGGTCTTATCCTCGTGTTATCTTTTCTTGGGTTGTAGGTCGTCCGTAGGTCTTACCCTCATATTATCTTTTCTTGGGTCGTAGATCGTCCGTAGGTCTTTCCCTCATTTAATCTTTTCTTGGGTCGTAGGTCGTCCGTAGGTCTTACCCTCATGTTATCTTTTCTTGGGTCATAGGTCGGCCATAGGTCTTACCCTCAGGTTATCTTGGGCCGTAGGTTTTCCGTAGGTCTTACCCTCAGGTTATCTTTTCTTGGGCCGTAGGTCGTTCGTAGGTCTTACCCTCATATTATCTTTTCTTGGGTCATAGGTCGCCCGTAGGTCTTACCTTTGTGTTATCTTTTCTTGGGTCGTAGGTCCCCCGTAGGACATACCCTCATATTATCTTTTCTTGGGTCATAGGTCGCCCGTAGGTCTTACCCCCACGTTATCTTTTCTTCAGTCGTAGGTTGTCCGTAGGTCTTACCCCCGCGTTATCTTTTCTTGGGTCGTTGGTCGCCCATAGGTCTTACCCTCTTGTTATCTTTTTTTGGGTCGTACATCACACATATCTCTTACCCTCATGTTATCCTTTCTTGGGTCGTAGGTCGTCCGTAGGTCTTACACTCAGGTTATCTTTTCTTGGGTTGTAGGTCGCCCGTAGGTCTTACTCAATCGTTATCTTTTCTTGGGTAATAGGTCGCCCGTAGGTCTTACCTTTGTGTTATCTTTTCTTGGGTCGTAGGTCGCCCGTAGGTCTTACCCTCAAGTTATCTTTTCCTGGGTCGTAGGTCTCCTATAGGTCTTACCCTCTTGTTATCTTTTCTTAGGTGTAGGTTGCATGTAGGTCTTACCCTTATGTTTTCTTTTCCTGGGTTTTAGGTCGCCCTTAGGTCTTACCCTCACGTTATCTTTTCTTGGGTCTTAGGTGGTCCATAGGTTTTACCCTCATGTTATCTTTTCCTGGGTCATAGGTTGCCCATAGGTCTTACCCTCAGGTTATCTTTTCTTGGGCCGTAGGTCATTCGTAGGTCTTACCCTCATGTTAACTTTTCCTGGGTCGTAGGTCGCCCATAGGTCATACCCTCATATTATCTTCCCTTGGGTCATAAGTCACCCGTAGGTCTTATCCTCGTGTTATCTTTTCTTGGGTTGTAGGTCGTCCGTAGGTCTTACCCTCATATTATCTTTTCTTGGGTTGTAGGTCGTCCGTAGGTCTTTCCCTCATTTTATCTTTTCTTGGGTCGTAGGTCGTCCGTAGGTCTTACCCTCATGTTATGTTTTCTTGGGTCATAGGTCGCCTATAGGTCTTACCCTCATGTTATCTTTTCTTGGGCCGTAGGTTGTCCGTAGGTCTTACCCTCATGTTATCTTTTCTTGGGTCGTATGTCGCCCGTAGGTCATACCCTCATATTATCTTTTCTTGGGTCATAGGTCGCCCGTAGGTCATACCCTCATATTATCTTTTCTTGGGTCATAGGTCGCCCATAGGTCTTACCTTCGTCTTATCTTTTCTTGGGTCGTATGTAGGTCGTCCATAGGTCTTACCCTCATGTTATCTTTTCTTAGGTCGTAGGTCATCCGTAGGTCTTTCCCTCATTTTATCTTTTCTTGGGTCGTAGGTCACCCATAGGTGTTACCCTTATGTTATCTTTTCTTGGGTCGTAGGTCGCCCATAGGTTTTACCCTTGTGTTATCTTTTCTTGGGTCGTAGGTCGCCCGTAGGTCCTACCCTCGTGTTACCTTTTCTTGGGTCGTAGTTCACCCATAGGTCTTACCCTCACGTTATCTTTTCTTGGGTCGTAGGTCGTCCGTAGGTCTTACACTCACGTTATCTTTTCGTGGGTCGTTGGTCGCCCGTAGGTCTTACCCTATTGTTATCTTTTCTTGGGTCGTAGGTCAGCCGTAGGTCTTGCCCTCATGTTGTCTTTCCCTGGGTCGTAGGTCGCCCGTAGGTCTTACCCTAAAGTTATCTTTTCCTTGGTCGTAGGTCTCCTATAGGTCTTACCCTCTTGTTATCTTTTCTTAGGTCGTAGGTCGCATGTAGATCTTACCCTTATGTTTTCTTTTCCTGGGTTTTAGGTCGCCCTTAGATCATACCCTCATGTTTTCTTTTCTTGGGCCGTAGTTGGTCCGTAGGTCTTACCCTCATGTTATCTTTTCTTGGGTCATAGGTCGCCTATAGGTCTTACCCTCAGGTTATCTTTTCTTGGGCCGTAGGTCGTCCGTAGGTCTTACCCTCATCTTATCTTTTCCTGGGTCGTAGGTCGCCCATAGGTCATACCATCATATTATCTTTTATTGGGTCATAGGTCGCCCGTAGGTCTTACCTTCGTGTTATCTTTTCTTGGGTCGTAGGTCCCCCGTAGGACATACCCTCATATTATCTTTTCCTGGGTCATAGGTCGCCCGTAGGTCTTACCCTAACGTTATCTTTTCTTCAGTCATAGGTCGTCCGTAGGTCTTACCCCCGCGTTATCTTTTCATGGGTCGTAGGTCGCCCATAGGTCTTACCCTCTTGTTATCTTTTTTTGGGTCGTACATCACACATATCTCTTACCCTCATGTTATCCTTTCTTGGTTCGTAGGTCGTCCGTAGGTCTTACACTCACGTTATCTTTTCTTGGGTCGTAGGTCGCCCGTAGGTCTTACCCAATTGTTATCTTTTCTTGGGTCGTAGGTCACCCGTAGGTCTTTCCCTCATGTTGTCTTTCCCTGGATCGTAGGTCGCCCGTAGGTCTTACCCTCAAGTTATCTTTTCCTGGGTCGTAGGTCTCCTATAGGTCTTACCCTCTTGTTATCTTTTCTTAGGTCGTAGGTCGCATGTAGGTCTTACCGTTATGTTTTCTTTTCCTGGGTTTTAGGTCGCCCTTAGGTCTTACCCTCGCGTTATCTTTTCTTGGGTCTTAGGTGGTCCATAGGTGTTACCCTCATGTTATCTTTTCTTGGGTCATAGGTTGCCCATAGGTCTTACCCTCAGGTTATCTTTTCTTGGGTCGTAGGTCGTCCGTAGGTCTTACCCTCATGTTATCTTTTCCTGGCTCGTAGGTCGCCTGTAGGTCATACCCTCATATTATCTTCTCTTGGGTCATAAGTAGCCCGTAGGTCTTACCTTCGTTTTATCTTTTCTTGGGTCGTAGGTCGCCCATAGGTCTTATCCTCGTGTTATCTTTTCTTGGGTTATAGGTCGTCCGTAGGTCTTACCCTCATATTATCTTTTCTTGGGCCGTAGGTCGTTCGTAGGTCTTACCCTCATTTTATCTTTTCTTGGGTCGTAGGTCGTCCGTAGGTCTTACCCTCATGTTATCTTTTCTTGGGTCATAGGTCGCCCATAGGTCTTATCCTCAGGTTATCTTTTCTTGGGTCATAGGTTGTCCGTAGGTCTTACCCTCATGTTATCTTTTCCTGGGTCGTAGGTCGCCCGTAGGTCTTACCTTTGTGTTATCTTTTCTTGGGTCGTAAGTCGCCCATAGGTCTTACCCTCATGTTATCTTTTCTTGGGATGTAGGTCGTCCGTAGGTCTTACCCTCATGTTATCTTTTCTTAGGTCGTAGGTCGTCTGTAGGTCTTTCCCTCATTTTATCATTTCTTGGGTCGTAGGTCACCCATAGGTGTTACCCTTTTGTTATCTTTTCTTGGGTTGTAGGTCACCCCTAGGTTTTACCCTTGTGTTATCTTTTCTTGGGTCGTAGGTCGCCCGTAGGTCTTACCCTCTTGTTATCTTTTCCTGGGTCGTAGGTCGCCCATAGGTCTTACCCCCACGTTATCTTTTCTTTGGTCGTAGGTCATCCGTAGGTCTTACACTCACGTTATCTTTTCTTGGGTCGTAGGTCACCCGTAGGTCTTACCCTATTGTTATCTTTTCTTGGGTCGTAGGTCAGCCGTAGGTCTTGCCCTCATGTTTTCTTTCCCTGTGTCGTAGGTCGCCCGTAGGTCTTACCCTCAAGTTATCTTTTCCTAGGTCGTAGGTTTCCTATAGGTCTTACCCTGTTGTTATCTTTTCTTAGGTGGTAGGTCGCATGTAGATATTACCCCTATGTTTTCTTTTCCTGGGTTTTAGGTCGCCCTTAAATCTTACCCTCATGTTTTCTTTTCTTGGGTCGTAATTGGTCCGTAGGTCTTACCCTCATGTTATCTTTTCTTGGGTCATAGGTCGCCCATAGGTCTTACCCTTAGGTTATCTTTTCTTGGGCCGTAGGTCATCCGTAGGTCTTACCCTCATGTTATCTTTTCCTGGGTCGTAGGTCGCTCGTAGGTCATACCCTCATATTATCTTTTCTTGGGTCATAGGTCACCCGTAGGTCTTACCTTTGTGTTATCTTTTCTTGGGTCGTAGGTCCCCCATAGGTCTTACCCTCATGTTATCTTTTCTTGAGTCATAGGTCGCCTATAGGTCTTACCTTCAGGTTATCTTTTCTTGGGCCGTAGGTCTTACCCTCTTGTTATCTTTTCCTGGGTCGTAGGTCACCCGTAGGACATACCCTTATATTATCTTTTTACGGGTCATAGGTCGCCCGTAGTTCTTACCCTCACGTTATCTTTTCTTCAGTCGTAGTCGTCCGTAGGTCTTACCCCCGCGTTATCTTTTCTTGGGTCGTAGGTCGCCCATAGGTCTTACCCTCTTGTTATCTTTTTTTGTGTCGTACGTCACACATATCTCTTACCCTCACGTTATCCTTTCTTGGGTCGTAGGACGTCCGTAGGTCTAACACTCACGTTATCTTTTCTTGGGTCTTAGGTCGCCCGTAGGTATTACCCAATTGTTATCTTTTCGTGGGTCGTAGGTCACCTATAGGTCTTACCCTCATGTTGTATTTCCCCGGGTCGTAGGTCGCCCATAGGTCTTACCCTCAAGTTATCTTTTCTTGGGTCGTAGGTCTCCTATAGGTCTTACCCTCTTGTTATCTTTTCTTAGGTCGTAGGTTGCATGTAGGTCTTACCCTTATGTTTTGTTTTCCTGGGTTTTAGATCGCCCTTAGGTCTTACCCTCACGTTATCTTTTCTTGGGTCTTAGGTGGTCCGTAGGTTTTACCCTCATGTTATCTTTTCTTGGGTCATAGGTCGCCCATAGGTCTTACCATCAGGTTATCTTTTCTTGGGCCGTAGGTCGTCCGTAGGTCTTACCCTCATGTTATCTTTTCCTGGGTCGTAGGTCGCCCGTAGGTCATACCCTAATATTATCTTCTCCTGGGTCATAAGTCTCCAGTAGGTCTTACCTTCGTGTTATCTTTTCTTAGGTCGTAGGTCACCCATAGGTCTTATCCTCATTTTATCTTTTCTTGGGTCGTAGGTAACTATAGGTCTTACCCTCGTGTTATCTTTTCTTGGGTCCTAGGTCGCCCGTAGGTCTTACCCTCGTGTTATCTTTTCTTGGGTCGTAGTTCAGCCATAATTCTTACCCTCATGTTATCTTTTCTTGGGTCGTAGGTCTCCCATAGGTCTTACCCTCATGTTATCTTTTCTTGGGTCGTAGGTCGCCTGTAGGTCTTACCCTCTTGTTATCTTTTCTTTAGTCGTAGGTCATTCGTAGGTGTTACCCTCATGTTATCTTTTCCTGGGTCGTAGGTCGCTCGTACGTCTTAAACTCATGTTATCTTTTCTTGGGTCGTAGGTCTCCTGTAGGTCTTACCCTCATGTTATCTTTTCCTTGGTCATAGATCGCCCATAGTTCTTACTCTCATGTTATCTTTTCTTGGGTCGTAGGTCGCTCGTGGATCTTACCCTCATGTTATCTTTTCCTGGGTCGTAGGTCGCCCGTAGTTCTTACCCTCCTGCTATATTTCTTGGGTCGTAGGTCCCCCGTAGGTCTTACCCTCATGTTATCTTTTCTTGGGTCGTAGGTTTCCCGTAGGTCTTACCCTCATGTTATCTTTTCTTGGTCCGTAGGTCATCCGTAGGTCTTACCCTCACGTTATCTTTTCCTGGGTCATAGGTCGCCCGTAGGTCTTAACCTCATGTTATCTTTTCTTGGATCGTAGGTCTCCTATAGGTCTTACCCTCATGTTATCTTTTCCTTAGTCATAGATCACACATAGTTCTTACTCTCATGTTATCTTTTCTTGGGTCGTAGGACGCCCGTGGGTCCTACCCTCATGTTATCTTTTCCTGGGTCGTAGTTCGCCCGTAGTTCTTACCCTCCTGCTACTTTTATTGGGCCGTAGGTCACCCTTAGGTCTTACCCTCATGTTATCTTTTCTTGGGTTGTAGGTCGCCAGTAGGTCTTACCCTCATGTTATCTTTTTTGGGTCGTATGTCATCCGTAGGTCTTACCCTCATGTAATCTTTTCCTGGGTCGTAGGTCTCCCGTAGGTCTTACCCTCATTTTATCTTTTCTTGTGTCGTAGGTTGTCCGTAGTTCTTGCCCTCATGTTATCTTTTCTTGGTTCGTAGGTTGTCCATAGGTCTTACCCTCATTTTATCTTTTTTTGGATCGTAGGTCACCCGTAGGTCTTACCCTCGTGTTATCTTTCCTTGGGCGGAGGTCGCCCGTAGGTCTTACCCTCGTGTTATCTTTTCTTGGGTCGTAGGTCTCCTATAGGACTTACCCTTTTGTTATCTTTTCTTGGGTCGTAGGTCGCATGTAGGTCTTACCCTTATGTTATATTTTCCTGGGTTTTAGGTCACCCATAGGTCTTACCCTCACATTATCCTTTCTTGGGTCGTAGGTGGTCTGTAGGTCTTACCCTCACGTTACCTTTTCCTGGGTCATAGGTCGCCCGTAGGTCTTAATCTCATGTTATCTTTTCTTGGGTCTTAGGTCTCTTGTAGGTCTTACCCTCATGTTATCTTTTCCTTGGTCATAGATCGCCCATAGTTATTAATATAATGTTATCTTTTCGTGGGTCGTAGGACGCCCGTGGGTCTTACCCTCATGTTCTCTTTTCCTGGGTCGTAGGTCACCCGTAGTTCTTACCCTCCTGCTACTTTTCTTGGGTCGTAGGTCACCCGTAGGTCTTACCCTCATGTTATCTTTTCTTGGGTCGTAGGTCGCCAATAGGTCTTACCCTCATGTTATCTTTTCTTGGGCCGTAGGTCATCCGTAAGTCTTACCCTCACGTTATCTTTTCTTCAGTCATAGGTCGTCTGTAGGTCTTACCCCCGCGTTATCTTTTCTTGGGTCGTAGTTCGCCCATAGGTCTTACCCTCTTGTTATCTTTTTTTGGGTCGTACATCACACATATCTCTTACCCTCATGTTATCCTTTCTTGGGTCGTAGGTCACCCATAGGTGTTACCCTTTTGTTATCTTTTCTTGGGTTGTAGGTCACCCCTAGGTTTTACCCTTGTGTTATCTTTTCTTGGGTCGTAGGTCGCCCGTAGGTCTTACCCTCTTGTTATCTTTTCCTGGGTCGTAGGTCGCCCATAGGTCTTACCCCCACGTTATCTTTTCTTTGGTCGTAGGTCATCCGTAGGTCTTACACTCACGTTATCTTTTCTTGGGTCGTAGGTCACCCGTAGGTCTTACCCTATTGTTATCTTTTCTTGGGTCGTAGGTCAGCCGTAGGTCTTGCCCTCATGTTTTCTTTCCCTGTGTCGTAGGTCTCCCGTAGGTCTTACCCTCAAGTTATCTTTTCCTAGGTCGTAGGTTTCCTATAGGTCTTACCTTGTTGTTATCTTTTCTTAGGTGGTAGGTCGCATGTAGATCTTACCCCTATGTTTTCTTTTCCTGGGTTTTAGGTCGCCCTTAGATCTTACCCTCATGTTTTCTTTTCTTGGGTCGTAATTGGTCCGTAGGTCTTACCCTCATGTTATCTTTTCTTGGGTCATAGGTCGCCCATAGGTCTTACCCTTAGGTTATCTTTTCGTGGGCCGTAGGTCATCCGTAGGTCTTACCCTCATGTTATCTTTTCCTGGGTCGTAGGTCGCTCGTAGGTCATACCCTCATATTATCTTTTCTTGGGTCATAGGTCACCCGTAGGTCTTACCTTTGTGTTATCTTTTCTTGGGTCGTAGGTCCCCCATAGGTCTTACCCTCATGTTATCTTTTCTTGAGTCATAGGTCGCCTATAGGTCTTACCTTCAGGTTATCTTTTCTTGGGCCGTAGGTCTTACCCTCTTGTTATCTTTTCTTGGGTCGTAGGTCACCCGTAGGACATACCCTTATATTATCTTTTCACGGGTCATAGGTCGCCCGTAGTTCTTACCCTCACGTTATCTTTTCTTCAGTCGTAGTCGTCCGTAGGTCTTACCCCCGCGTTATCTTTTCTTGGGTCGTAGGTCGCCCATAGGTCTTACCCTCTTGTTATCTTTTTTTGTGTCGTACGTCACACATATCTCTTACCCTCACGTTATCCTTTCTTGGGTCGTAGGTCGTCCGTAGGTCTAACACTCACGTTATCTTTTCTTGGGTCTTAGGTCGCCCGTAGGTATTACCCAATTGTTATCTTTTCGTGGGTCGTAGGTCACCTGTAGGTCTTACCCTCATGTTGTATTTCCCCGGGTCGTAGGTCGCCCATAGGTCTTACCCTCAAGTTATCTTTTCTTGGGTCGTAGGTCTCCTATAGGTCTTACCCTCTTGTTATCTTTTCTTAGGTCGTAGGTTGCATGTAGGTCTTACCCTTATGTTTTGTTTTCCTGGGTTTTAGATCGCCCTTAGGTCTTACCCTCACGTTATCTTTTCTTGGGTCTTAGGTGGTCCGTAGGTTTTACCCTCATGTTATCTTTTCTTGGGTCATAGGTCGCCCATAGGTCTTACCATCAGGTTATCTTTTCTTGGGCCGTAGGTCGTCCGTAGGTCTTACCCTCATGTTATCTTTTCCTGGGTCGTAGGTCGCCCGTAGGTCATACCCTAATATTATCTTCTCCTGGGTCATAAGTCTCCAGTAGGTCTTACCTTTGTGTTATCTTTTCTTAGGTCGTAGGTCACCCATAGGTCTTATCCTCATTTTATCTTTTCTTGGGTCGTAGGTAACTGTAGGTCTTACCCTCGTGTTATCTTTTCTTGGGTCCTAGGTCGCCCGTAGGTCTTACCCTCGTGTTATCTTTTCTTGGGTCGTAGTTCAGCCATAATTCTTACCCTCATGTTATCTTTTCTTGGGTCGTAGGTCTCCCATAGGTCTTACCCTCATGTTATCTTTTCTTGGGTCGTAGGTCGCCTGTAGGTCTTACCCTCTTGTTCTCTTTTCTTTAGTCGTAGGTCATTCGTAGGTGTTACCCTCATGTTATCTTTTCCTGGGTCGTAGGTCGCTCGTACGTCTTAAACTCATGTTATCTTTTCTTGGGTCGTAGGTCTCCTGTAGGTCTTACCCTCATGTTATCTTTTCCTTGGTCATAGATTGCCCATAGTTCTTACTCTCATGTTATCTTTTCTTGGGTCGTAGGTCGCTCGTGGATCTTACCCTCATGTTATCTTTTCCTGGGTCGTAGGTCGCCCGTAGTTCTTACCCTCCTGCTATATTTCTTGGGTCGTAGGTCCCCCGTAGGTCTTACCCTCATGTTATCTTTTCTTGGGTCGTAGGTTTCCCGTAGGTCTTACCCTCATGTTATCTTTTCTTGGTCCGTAGGTCATCCGTAGGTCTTACCCTCGCGTTATCTTTTCCTGGGTCATAGGTCGCCCGTAGGTCTTAACCTCATGTTATCTTTTCTTGGATCGTAGGTCTCCTATAGGTCTTACCCTCATGTTATCTTTTCCTTAGTCATAGATCGCACATAGTTCTTACTCTCATGTTATCTTTTCTTGGGTCGTAGGACGCCCGTGGGTCCTACCCTCATGTTATCTTTTCCTGGGTCGTAGTTCGCCCGTAGTTCTTACCCTCCTGCTACTTTTATTGGGCCGTAGGTCACCCGTAGGTCTTACCCTCATGTTATCTTTTCTTGGGTTGTAGGTCGCCAGTAGGTCTTACCCTCATGTTATCTTTTTTGGGTCGTATGTCATCCGTAGGTCTTACCCTCATGTAATCTTTTCCTGGGTCGTAGGTCTCCCGTAGGTCTTACCCTCATTTTATCTTTTCTTGTGTCGTAGGTTGTCCGTAGTTCTTGCCCTCATGTTATCTTTTCTTGGTTCGTAGGTTGTCCATAGGTCTTACCCTCATTTTATCTTTTTTTGGATCGTAGGTCACCCGTAGGTCTTACCCTCGTGTTATCTTTCCTTGGGCGGAGGTCGCCCGTAGGTCTTACCCTCGTGTTATCTTTTCTTGGGTCGTAGGTCTCCTATAGGACTTACCATTTTGTTATCTTTTCTTGGGTCGTAGGTCGCATGTAGGTCTTACCCTTATGTTATATTTTCCTGGGTTTTAGGTCACCCATAGGTCTTACCCTCACATTATCCTTTCTTGGGTCGTAGGTGGTCTGTAGGTCTTACCCTCACGTTACCTTTTCCTGGGTCATAGGTCGCCCGTAGGTCTTAATCTCATGTTATCTTTTCTTGGGTCTTAGGTCTCTTGTAGGTCTTACCCTCATGTTATCTTTTCCTTGGTCATAGATCGCCCATAGTTATTAATATAATGTTATCTTTTCGTGGGTCGTAGGACGCCCGTGGGTCTTACCCTCATGTTCTCTTTTCCTGGGTCGTAGGTCACCCGTAGTTCTTACCCTCCTGCTACTTTTCTTGGGTCGTAGGTCACCCGTAGGTCTTACCCTCATGTTATCTTTTCTTGGGTCGTAGGTCGCCAATAGGTCTTACCCTCATGTTATCTTTTCTTGGGCCGTAGGTCATCCGTAAGTCTTACCCTCACGTTATCTTTTCTTCAGTCATAGGTCGTCTGTAGGTCTTACCCCCGCGTTATCTTTTCTTGGGTCGTAGTTCGCCCATAGGTCTTACCCTCTTGTTATCTTTTTTTGGGTCATACATCACACATATCTCTTACCCTCATGTTATCCTTTCTTGGGTCGTAGGTCGTCCGTAGGTCTTACCCTCACGTTATCTTTCCTTGGGTCGTAGGTCGCCCGTAGGTCTTACCCAATTGTTATCTTTTCTTGGGTCGTAGGTCACCCGTAGGTCTTTCCCTCATGTTGTCTTTCCCTGGGTCGTAGGTCGCCCGTAGGTCTTACCCTCAAGTTATCTTTTCCTGGGTCGTAGGTCTCCTATAGGTATTACCCCATTGTTATCTTTTCTTAGGACGTAGGTCGCATGTAGGTCTTACCCTTATGTTTTCTTTTCCTGGGTTTTAGGTCGCCCTTAGGTCTTACCCTCACGTTATCTTTTCTTGGGTCTTAGGTGGTCCATAGGTGTTACCCTCATGTTATCTTTTCTTGGGTCATCGGTTGCCCATAGGTCTTACCCTCAGGTTATCTTTTCTTGGGTCGTAGGTCGTCCGTAGGTCTTACCCTCATGTTATCTTTTTCTGGGTCGTAGGTCGCCCATAGGTCATACCCTCATATTATCTTCTCTTGGGTCATAAGTCGCCCGTAGGTCTTACCTTCGTGTTATCTTTTCTTGGGTCGTAGGTCGCCCATAGGTCTTATCCTCGTGTTATCTTTTCTTGGGTTATAGGTCGTCCGTAGGTCTTACCCTCATATTATCTTTTCTTGGGTCGTAGGTCGTCTGTAGGTCTTTCCCTCATTTTATCTTTTCTTTGGTCGTAGGTCGTCCGTAGGTCTTACCCTCATGTTATCTTTTCTTGGGTCATAGGTCGCCCATAGGTCTTATCCTCAGGTTATCTTTTCTTGGGTCGTAGGTTGTCTGTAGGTCTTACCCTCATGTTATCTTTTCCTGGGTCGTAGGTCGCCCGTAGGTCATACCCTCATATTATCATTTCTTGGGTCATAGGTCGCCCGTAGGTCTTACCTTTGTGTTATCTTTTCTTGGGTCGTAAGTCGCCCTTAGGTCTTACCCTCATGTTATCTTTTCTTGGGATGTAGGTCGTCCGTAGGTCTTACCCTCATGTTATCTTTTCTTAGGTCGTAGGTCGTCTGTAGGTCTTTCTCTCATTTTATCATTTCTTGGGTCGTAGGTCACCCATAGGTGTTACCCTTATGTTATCTTTTCTTGGGTCGTAGGTCGCCCCTAGGTTTTACCCTTGTGTTATCTTTTCTTGGGTCGTAGGTCTCCCGTAGGTCTTACCCTCGTGTTATCTTTTCTTGGGTCGTAGTTCACCCATAGGTCTTACCCCCACGTTATCTTTTCTTGGGTCGTAGGTCGACCGTAGGTCTTACACTCACGTTATCTTTTCTTGGGTCGTAGGTCGCCCGTAGGTCTTACCCTATTGTTATCTTTTCTTGGGTCGTAGGTCAGCCGTAGGTCTTGCCCTCATGTTTTATTTCCCTGGGTCGTAGGTCGCCCGTAGGTCTTACCCTTAAGTTATCTTTTCCTAGGTCGTAGGTTTCCTATAGGTCTTACCCTGTTGTTATCTTTTCTTAGGTCGTAGGTCGCATGTAGATCTTACCCTTATGTTTTCTTTTCCTGGGATTTAGGTCGCCCTTAGATCTTACCCTCATGTTTTCTTTTCTTGGGTCGTAGTTGGTCTGTAGGTCTTACCCTCATGTTATCTTTTCTTGGGTCATAGGTCGCCCATAGGTCTTACCCTTAGGTTATCTTTTCTTGGGCCGTAGGTCGTCCGTAGGTCTTACCCTCATGTTATCTTTTCCTGGGTCGTAGGTCGCCCGTAGGTCATACCCTCATATTATCTTTTCTTGGGTCATAAGTCGCCCGTAGGTCTTACCTTTGTGTTATCTTTTCTTGGGTCGTAGGTCCCCCATAGGTCTTACCCTCATGTTATATTTTCTTGGGTCATAGGTCGCCTATAGGTCTTACCCTCAGGTTATCTTTTCTTGGGCCGTAGGTCTTACCCTCTTGTTATCTTTTCCTGGGTCATAGGTCACCCGTAGGACATACCCTCATATTATCTTTTCATGGGTCATAGGTCGCCCGTAGTTCATACCCTCACGTTATCTTTTCTTGAGTCGTAGTCGTCCGTAGGTCTTACCCCCGCGTTATCTTTTCTTGGGTCGTAGGTCGCCCATAGGTCTTACCCTCTTGTTATCTTTTTTTGGGTCGTACGTCACACATATCTCTTACCCTCATGTTATCCTTTCTTGGGTCGTAGGTCGTCCGTAGGTCTTACCCTCACGTTATCTTTCCTTGGGTCGTAGGTCGCCCGTAGGTCTTACCCAATTGTTATCTTTTCTTGGGTCGTAGGTCACCCGTAGGTCTTTCCCTCATGTTGTCTTTCCCTGGGTCGTAGGTCGCCCGTAGGTCTTACCCTCAAGTTATCTTTTCCTGGGTCGTAGGTCTCCTATAGGTATTACCCTCTTGTTATCTTTTCTTAGGACGTAGGTCGCATGTAGGTCTTACCCTTATGTTTTCTTTTCCTGGGTTTTAGGTCGCCCTTAGGTCTTACCCTCACGTTATCTTTTCTTGGGTCTTAGGTGGTCCATAGGTGTTACCCTCATGTTATCTTTTCTTGGGTCATAGGTTGCCCATAGGTCTTACCCTCAGGTTATCTTTTCTTGGGTCGTAGGTCGTCCGTAGGTCTTACCCTCATGTTATCTTTTTCTGGGTCGTAGGTCGCCCGTAGGTCATACCCTCATATTATCTTCTCTTGGGTCATAAGTCGCCCGTAGGTCTTACCTTCGTGTTATCTTTTCTTGGGTCGTAGGTCGCCCATAGGTCTTATCCTCGTGTTATCTTTTCTTGGGTTATAGGTCGTCCGTAGGTCTTACCCTCATATTATCTTTTCTTGGGTCGTAGGTCGTCTGTAGGTCTTTCCCTCATTTTATCTTTTCTTGGGTCGTAGGTCGTCCGTAGGTCTTACCCTCATGTTATCTTTTCTTGGGTCATAGGTCGCCCATAGGTCTTATCCTCAGGTTATCTTTTCTTGGGTCGTAGGTTGTCTGTAGGTCTTACCCTCATGTTATCTTTTCCTGGGTCGTAGGTCGCCCGTAGGTCATACCCTCATATTATCATTTCTTGGGTCATAGGTCGCCCGTAGGTCTTACCTTTGTGTTATCTTTTCTTGGGTCGTAAGTCGCCCTTAGGTCTTACCCTCATGTTATCTTTTCTTGGGATGTAGGTCGTCCGTAGGTCTTACCCTCATGTTATCTTTTCTTAGGTCGTAGGTCGTCTGTAGGTCTTTCCCTCATTTTATCATTTCTTGGGTCGTAGGTCACCCATAGGTGTTACCCTTATGTTATCTTTTCTTGGGTCGTAGGTCGCCCCTAGGTTTTACCCTTGTGTTATCTTTTCTTGGGCCGTAGGTCTCCCGTAGGTATTACCCTCGTGTTATCTTTTCTTGGGTCGTAGTTCACCCATAGGTCTTACCCCCACGTTATCTTTTCTTGGGTCGTAGGTCGACCGTAGGTCTTACACTCACGTTATCTTTTCTTGGGTCGTAGGTCGCCCGTAGGTCTTACCCTATTGTTATCTTTTCTTGGGTCGTAGGTCAGCCGTAGGTCTTGCCCTCATGTTTTCTTTCCCTGGGTCGTAGGTCGCCCGTAGGTCTTACCCTTAAGTTATCTTTTCCTAGGTCGTAGGTTTCCTATAGGTCTTACCCTGTTGTTATCTTTTCTTAGGTCGTAGGTCGCATGTAGATCTTACCCTTATGTTTTTTTTTCCTGGGATTTAGGTCACCCTTAGATCTTACCCTCATGTTTTCTTTTCTTGGGTCGTAGTTGGTCCGTAGGTCTTACCCTCATGTTATCTTTTCTTGGGTCATAGGTCGCCCATAGGTCTTACCCTTAGGTTATCTTTTCTTGGGCCGTAGGTCGTCCGTAGGTCTTACCCTCATGTTATCTTTTCCTGGGTGGTAGGTCGCCCGTAGGTCATACCCTCATATTATCTTTTCTTGGGTCATAGGTCGCCCGTAGGTCTTACCTTTGTGTTATCTTTTCTTGGGTCGTAGGTCCCCCATAGGTCTTACCCTCATGTTATATTTTCTTGGGTCATAGGTCGCCTATAGGTCTTACCCTCAGGTTATCTTTTCTTGGGCCGTAGGTCTTACCCTCTTGTTATCTTTTCCTGGGTCATAGGTCACCCGTAGGACATACCCTCATATTATCTTTTCATGGGTCATAGGTCGCCCGTAGTTCTTACCCTCACGTTATCTTTTCTTGAGTCGTAGTCGTCCGTAGGTCTTACACCCGCGTTATCTTTTCTTGGGTCGTAGGTCGCCCATAGGTCTTACCCTCTTGTTATCTTTTTTTGTGTCGTACGTCACACATATCTCTTACCCTCATGTTATCCTTTCTTGGGTCGTAGGTCGTCCGTAGGTCTAACACTCACGTTATCTTTTCCTGGGTCTTAGGTCGCCCGTAGGTATTACCCAATTGTTATCTTTTCGTGGGTCGTAAGTCACTTGTAGGTCTTACCCTCATGTTGTATTTCCCTGGTTCGTAGGTCACCCATAGGTCTTACCCTCAAGTTATCTTTTCTTCTGTCGTAGGTCGCCCGTGGGTCCTACCCTCATGTTATCTTTTCCTGGGTCGTAGTTCGCCCGTAGTTCTTACCCTCCTGCTACTTTTATTGGGTCGTAGGTCACCCTAGGTCTTACCCTCATGTTATCTTTTCTTGGGTTGTAGGTCGCCAGTAGGTCTTACCCTCATGTTATCTTTTTTGGGTCGTATGTCATCCGTAGGTTTTACCCTCATGTAATCTTTTCCTGGGTCGTAGGTCACCCGTAGGTCTTACCCTCATTTTATCTTTTCTTGGGTCGTAGGTTGTCCGTAGTTCTTGCCCTCATGTTATCTTTTCTTGGTTCGTAGGTTGTCCATAGGTCTTACCCTCATTTTATCTTTTTTTGGGTCGTAGTTCACCCGTAGGTCTTACCCTCGTGTTATCTTTCCTTGGGCGGAGGTCGCCCGTAGGTCTTACCCTCGTGTTATCTTTTCTTGGGTTGTAGGTCTCCTATAGGACTTACCCTTTTGTTATCTTTTCTTTGGTCGTAGGTCGCATGTAGGTCTTACCCTTATGTTATATTTTCCTGGGTTTTAGGTCACCCATAGGTCTTACCCTCACATTATCCTTTCTTGGGTCGTAGGTGGTCTGTAGGTCTTACCCTCACGTTACCTTTTCCTGGGTCATAGGTCGCCCGTAGGTCTTAATCTCATGTTATCTTTTCTTGGGTCTTAGGTCTCCTGTAGGTCTTACCCTCATGTTATCTTTTCATTGGTCATAGATCGCCCATAGTTATTAATATAATGTTATCTTTTCCTGGGTCGTAGGTCGCCCGTGGGTCTTACCCTCATGTTCTCTTTTCCTGGGTCGTAGGTCACCCGTAGTTCTTACCATCCTGCTACTTTTCTTGGGTCGTAGGTCGCCAATAGGTCTTACCCTCATGTTATCTTTTCTTGGGCCGTAGGTCATCCGTAAGTCTTACCCTCACGTTATCTTTTCTTCAGTCATAGGTCGTCTGTAGGACTTACCCCCGCGTTATCTTTTCTTGGGTCGTAGGTCGCCCATAGGTCTTACCCTCTTGTTATCTTTTTTTGGGTCGTACATCACACATATCTCTTACCCTCATGTTATCCTTTCTTGGGTCGTAGGTCGTCCGTAGGTCTTACACTCACGTTATCTTTTCTTGGGTCGTAGGTCGCCCGTAGGTCTTACCCAATTGTTATCTTTTCTTGGGTCGTAGGTCACCCGTAGGTCTTTCCCTCATGTTGTCTTTCCCTGGGTCGTAGGTCGCCCGTAGGTCTTACCCTCAAGTTATCTTTTCCTGGGTCGTAGGTCTCCTATAGGTATTACCCTCTTGTTATCTTTTCTTAGGTCGTAGGTCGCATGAAGGTCGTACCCTTATGTTTTCTTTTCCTGGGTTTTAGGTCGCCCTTAGGTCTTACCCTCACGTTATCTTTTCTTGGGTCTTAGGTGGTCCATAGGTGTTACCCTCATGTTATCTTTTCTTGGGTCATAGGTTGCCCATAGGTCTTACCCTCAGGTTATCTTTTCTTGGGTCGTAGGTCGTCCGTAGGTCTTACCCTCATGTTATCTTTTTCTGGGTCGTAGGTCGCCCGTAGGTCATACCCTCATATTATCTTCTCTTGGGTCATAAGTTGCCCGTAGGTCTTACCTTCGTGTTATCTTTTCTTGGGTCGTAGGTCGCCCATAGGTCTTATCCTCGTGTTATCTTTTCTTGGGTTATAGGTCGTCCGTAGGTCTTACCCTCATATTATCTTTTCTTGGGTCGTAGGTCATCTGTAGGTCTTTCCCTCATTTTATCTTTTCTTGGGTCGTAGGTCGTCCGTAGGTCTTACCCTCATGTTATCTTTTCTTGGGTCATAGGTCGCCCATAGGTCTTACCCTTAGGTTATCTTTTCTTGGGCCGTAGGTCGTCCGTAGGTCTTACCCTCATGTTATCTTTTCCTGGGTCGTAGGTCGCCCGTAGGTCATACCCTCATATTATCTTTTCTTGGGTCATAGGTCGCCCGTAGGTCTTACCTTTGTGTTATCTTTTCTTGGGTCGTAGGTCCCCCATAGGGCTTACCCTCATGTTATATTTTCTTGGGTCATAGGTCGCCTATAGGTCTTACCCTCAGGTTATCTTTTCTTGGGCCGTAGGTCTTACCCTCTTGTTATCTTTTCCTGGGTCATAGGTCACCCGTAGGACATACCCTCATATTATCTTTTCATGGGTCATAGGTCGCCCGTAGTTCTTACCCTCACGTTATCTTTTCTTGAGTCGTAGTCGTCCGTAGGTCTTACCCCCGCGTTATCTTTTCTTGGGTCGTAGATCGCCCATAGGTCTTACCCTCTTGTTATCTTTTTTTGTGTCGTACGTCACACATATCTCTTACCCTCACGTTATCCTTTCTTGGGTCGTAGGTCGTCCGTAGGTCTTACCCTCGCGTTATCTTTTCCTGGGTCATAGGTCGCTCGTAGGTCTTAACCTCGTGTTATCTTTTCTTGGATCGTAGGTCTCCTATAGGTCTTACCCTCATGTTATCTTTTCCTTAGTCATAGATCGCACATAGTTCTTACTCTCATGTTATCTTTTCTTGGGTCGTAGGTCGCCCGTGGGTCCTACCCTCATGTTATCTTTTCCTGGGTCGTAGTTCGCCCGTAGTTCTTACCCTCTTGCTACTTTTATTGGGCCGTAGGTCACCCGTAGGTCTTACCCTCATGTTATCTTTTCTTGGGTTGTAGGTCGCCAGTAGGTCTTACCCTCATGTTATCTTTTTTGGGTCGTATGTCATCCGTAGGTCTTACCCTCATGTAATCTTTTCCTGGGTCGTAGGTCTCCCGTAGGTCTTACCCTCATTTTATCTTTTCTTGTGTCGTAGGTTGTCCGTAGTTCGTGCCCTCATGTTATCTTTTCTTGGTTCGTAGGTTGTCCATAGGTCTTACCCTCATTTTATCTTTTTTTGGATCGTAGGTCACCCGTAGGTCTTACCCTCGTGTTATCTTTCCTTGGGCGGAGGTCGCCCGTAGGTCTTACCCTCGTGTTATCTTTTCTTGGGTTGTAGGGCTCCTATAGGACTTACCCTTTTGTTATCTTTTCTTGGGTCGTAGGTCGCATGTAGGTCTTACCCTTATGTTATATTTTCCTGGGTTTTAGGTCACCCATAGGTCTTACCCTCACATTATCCTTTCTTAGGTCGTAGGTGGTCTGTAGGTCTTACCCTCATGTTACCTTTTCTTGGGTCATAGGTCGCCCGTAGGTCTTAATCTCATGTTATCTTTTCTTGGGTCTTAGGTCTCCTGTAGGTCTTACCCTCATGTTATCTTTTCCTTGGTCATAGATCGCCCATAGTTATTAATATAATGTTATCTTTTCCTGGATCGTAGGTCGCCCGTGGGTCTTACCCTCATGTTCTCTTTTCCTGGGTCGTAGGTCACCCGTAGTTCTTACGCTCCTGCTACTTTTCTTGGGTCGTAGGTCACCCGTAGGTCTTACCCTCATGTTATCTTTTCCTGGGTCGTAGGTCGCCAATAGGTCTTACCCTCATGTTATCTTTTCTTGGGCCGTAGGTCATCCGTAAGTCTTACCCTCATGTTATCTTTTCCTGGGTCGTAGGTCGCCCGTAGGTCTTACCCTCATGTTATCTTTTCTTGGGTCGTAGGTCGTCCGTAGGTCTTACCCTCATGTTATCTTTTCTTGGGTCGTAGGTCGTCCGTAGATCTTACTCTCATTTTATCTTTTCTTGGGTCGTAGGTCACTTGTAGGTCGTACCCTCGTGCTATCTTTGCTTGGGTCGTAAGTCCCCCGTAGGTCATACCCTTGTGTTATCTTTTCTTAGGTCGTAGTTTGACCATAGGTCTTACCCTCTTATTATCTTTTTTTTGGGTCGTATCTCACACGTAGGTCTTACCCTCATGTTGTCTTTTCCTTAGTCGTAGGTCGCCCGTAAGTCTGACCCTCAAGTTATCTTTTCCTGGGTAGTAGGTCTCCTATAGGTCTTACCCTCTTGTTATCTTTTCTTGTGTCGTAGGTCGCCTATAGGTCTTACCCTCATGTTATCTTTTCTTGGGTCATAGGTCACCCATAGGTCTTACCCTTGTGTTATCTTTTCATTGGTCGTAGGTCACCCGTATGTCTTGAAGAAGTGAAAAACACAAGAAGGGGCTTTGAATTGTAAAACTGAAAATCAATGCAATGAACACGATATTTTTATCCTGGTTCGTTTGATCTCAAACTACTCCAGTCCACCCGTCAAGGTGATTTCGCCTCTCTCCAACGAGGTCTTAATCAACTATATTCAACTGAATATTACAAACTGCTCTAACAACTGCTAAAGCCTTCTTGATGCAAACCACAACCTGGTTTGTCAAGGAAACACTTTCTTACAAAGAAGAGAAATAGGTGTGTGAATGTTTTCTACAAAACTGTATCACAACTGTGATATTACACAACTTAAGCTTATGAAACTAGATTGCTAAAATATAATTGAGTAAGGAATTATGAAGCGTTTATCAAACTGAGAGAAGGAAGATGATGATTAGCTTTTAGGCGTGTAGTATGATGTAGAGCATTAGCCAATTCAATCTTTATTGTCTTGTTTATATAACACTGAATTTATTGAACGTTGGAGCAATAATCTTGATTCAATGCCAATAACAAACTTTCCTTATTGAGCAGATCTTGTCTGGAATGATGCCGTTGGTAATAATTTGCTTTGAATGCACAATACCGTTGCTACTTAAAGCGTGTTCTGGCTTTGGCTCATTCTGACTCTGCTTAAGTGCTGATGAACTGTTGTTATCTTTATCAGAGTGTTGAGCGCAGTTCTGTTCATCAGGCTTCAACATTTGTGTGAGTTGTTCTTCTGATTCTGGTATTCTGATATAGCAACTTCTGATGCTGATGTTGATAACCAACATTCTGATGCTGATTGAGTGTACTCTTGCTGATACCTATCAGAGTTTCTGCAAAACAGAAGGTAATATTTTAGGTAGCAAATAGTTCTTACATGAATCACATAATTAATATATCTTTTCATTTTGTTATCATCAAAACTTAAACTTAGGGTAGTAGATTCAAACTTTGTTCTAACAATCTCCCCCTTTTTGATGATGACAAAAACTAGATATTTTTAATTGAAAATAACGTGAAAAAGTATCAGAGATAAATATATGATAAGATGTGTCAGAGTAAGAAGTTATCAAAGATAAGAGATAAAGAGATATGAGAGTTGAGAGATACTCCCCTTGAATTTATTACTTCCATTTTTAATTCCAAGAGTTCTTCAGGATCAGATCTTTATTGTCTTTCTTTGATCATCAGAATATCAGAGCTTTGACTATCAGAAGCTTTAGATCAGAATATCAGAGCGGAGCTTCAGATCAGAATATCAGAGCCTTGCTTTGGATCAGAGTATCAGAGCTTTAGTCTTCAGTGAGTTAGAGAGCATTCTTGTACCTGTAGACTTAAGCAAAAACAGAAAACATATTCAAGTAAATCAGAGTTAGAATGTTTGAGATTTTCTGTCTTAGTAATCCGTTATTGAAAAATATCATTCTTATTCTCCCCCTTTTTGTCAGCAATCAAAAAGTGTAAGTGATGTGCTAAAACATTTAGAGCTGAAAAACTTGTCATATTAAATTAGTCAGAGCCAGACAAACCAATACAACAGATATGCAAAGAAAACATGAAAATAGCATGAATGAAAATCTAAGGTTGGGAAGGAAAGCGTGTGAACAGAGTCTCCAACATTGCTTTAATCTGATCAGCAGTCTCAGTCTGCTTGTGCACCATGCTGACGACTGTGTCTATCTTGTTGTCCTGCACATCCATCCTTTCTTTCATCTTTTGATCATTTTCATCCATCCTTTGCTGCAGACGGATATCATTCAGCTTTAGCTCTTCCAGAGTCTGCTTGTCCAAGGCAGCTTGAGAAACATCAGAAGCAGGAAGCTTCTGAGAGCTTTCTGCAACATCTTCAGCTTGACTGGCTTCAGCTTGAATAGTCTGGTCTTCTTCTGGCTGCACCTTTGAAGCTGGACATTTCTCAGACCATGGCTCACTATCCAGAAGGAGCACATCTTCTTTCAGCAGCTGACTTCCAACTTCATTCAGAAGCTTGCTGAAGTTCTGCTTTGCTTGCTCATAGTTGATATCTTGCAATTTTAGAGCTTCAGCACGTACCCAAATTCTGAATCGTGTCCAGAGCTGGTCAGAGGCAGCTGGATCAATCATTCCAGGACAGACTTGCTTCAGAGAAGCAATCCACTGCTGCAAACCTGTTTCAAAATTCATAATGCCAGAGCCAACATCTGGCTGTTTTGGTTTTGGAATGGCTATTTTATTTTTCAAATCAGCAAGACGGTCAAGGATTATTAAATCTATGAAGGTCCTGCTGGGGTCTTCTGTGGTTTGTTTGGGAGCTGTTTGTTTGGGAGATGGAGTGGGAGAATCAGAGATAATAATTGGACTGTTTGGAGTTTTGGGAGTGTTTGGTGGTGTGGTTTCAGGCGAGGATGGCAGTTGGGCCATTGTTATAGTTGTTCCACATGGCAGCTGTATTGCCAGAGGTTGTGGCTCAGATGATTGAGGAGACTGAAGTGGAGGAGATGGAGTTTCAGAATGATGAAACTCAGGTTGAGGTGATGGTTGAGGTGATGGTTGAGGTGATGGTGGATGAATTTCTGGTTGGGGAGAGGGAGAAGGAATTGCTGGTTGTGGAGAAGGAGGAGGAATTTCTGGTTGTTCAGGAATATGTGGTTCTTCTGAAATGGGTGAGAGAGGTTGTTCTGGTTGAGGAGATGTGGCAATATCTGGTTCAGAGTTTGGAATGGAGAGGTGATCAGAAGCACGTTGATCAATGTCAGACAGAACTTTGTCAAGTGCTGTTGTTGTTGAAATTGTTGGTTTGGGATGTTTGGTGCGGGGTCTTCTGAGTTGTAGTGCCTCAGAAGGGTCATCTTCTGGTTCGGTTTCATCTATTGTTGGGATGGGGATTGGGATTGCATGAGAAGCTAGAGTGGGAATTGATGTTGGAATAGCAGAAGAATTTAAAACAGAAGCAGCAGATAAATTACCTCTTTTCTTGGGTGTCTGCTGGGATGTTCCTTCTGAAGGGGCCTTCCTTTTCTTTGTCTTCTTCAGTGTAACTTCTGGTTGAGGTTGGTGCAGATCTTTGATATTCAACTTGGGATCTGTACCATCAGCCTTGCACGCGTCCAAGTATCTGAGAACCACCACTGGTTTAGATTCTATCTCAGAAAATAAAGGAAAGTCACTCAGTGGGACTCTTCTGCTGGTGATGTCAGCAGTGGGAGTAACGCTGGGTTCCTTTCTGATATTCTCTATTAATTTCATTTTCTTCAGATTCTTCGCGTTCAGAGGCTTGCCAACAGTTGGTTCAATGGTGCTTAACTCTTGAGCTTCTATCAGGTGCTCTATCAGCCTATTCTCAGTCAGAATATCTGATATTAACCTTCCAAAGGGTATCCAATCCCTCTTTGTTCTTTCTTCTTCCCTGGTTTCCTTCACGCTTGTTCTGAGGTGATTAAACAGAAGATGAGCCAAGTTGATTTTTACCTTCTGATTGATAAAATAGATCAGAAACTGCTGATCTATATTTATGTAATCAGGGGAACTAGTTGGCTTCCTATGATTAAAACACCCCAGAATGATCTTCGCCCAAACTCTGTGGTGATCCTTGAGGTCTCTGATTTTGCTGCTGGGCACCCCATGGGTGAAAATCCTTTCTGCTATGACACCCACGTCAGAGCATCTTTCAGCCATATCTATACAGCGGACGCCACTGCCACTGTAACCAATTAGTTTTGCTATGTGATCCTCAGTGATCACAATCTTCTTCCCCATTATGTAGGAGGTGACTTGATGCGTTGAAGCAGTTGCATGAATCCAGAACTCCTTGACTAACATTGGGAATGTTGGTCCAACCAACCTGTCGAAATATCTCTCCCATTTCTGTTCCCTAATTTCTTCTGTCAGGTCAAAACCATTCTCTTTCAGACTGCCAAAATCAATAATCAATTCAAACAACACTTCAAGATTCTTCACTGGAGTAAGGAGTGTTCTGAATGGAACTTGGTACTGTTCAGAGGAAGCTTTCTTCTGAGAACCTGCAGAAGCACTGCTGGAGGTTGCCATGTTCACACTTAGGGTTTTTCAGAGAAACTGAGAAAAAGGGTTTAAGCTTGAAAGAGATGAACACAGAGAAAAATGCAGAAAATATTTGAGAGATAATGAGAAACTGTAAAAGATTAATGTGAGAAATTAACGTTCTTAAATAGATTTCAGAATATTTTGAAAGAGTAAATGTTTTCAGGAAAGAGAAATAAAATCATGATTACGTTTTAAAAACATGATTACTTTCATTTAATGCTTGCTGATTTTGGGGGATTTGAGAAAGATACTTGAAACGGTTACCAGACATGTGTCTCAATGCACCCAATCAGCGTTTTGCCTTCTTAGAAGCGTGCACGCGTTCTGCTTCAGAGATTTGCTGATGATTGGATGACACTTGTTTGATTTAGTGATCAGCACGTCTATCCTTGAGCTGAAATGCTCAGATCTTTAAGACTAGCATCTGATACAATCTGCATGTTCTTTCTTTCTGAAAAGAGATTTATCAGAAGTTCACAGTAAAACAAATACATTCTGAAGATAAATACATGGAATTAAAACATTTTCACTCTGGGCAGATTTTCATGCTGAGATGTTTCAGAATGAAATTGAAACTATCTTCAGAAAGGGGTTTAGTGAAGATATCAGCCCATTGATGGTCTGTATCTATAAATTTTAAGTTCAAAATTCCTTTCTGAATATAGTCCCTAATGAAATGATGTTTTATTTCGATATGCTTAGCTCTAGAATGTAAAATAGGATTCTTACTTAAGCAAATAGCAGAAGTATTGTCACAGAGTATAGGGATGTTACTCTCGAAAATCTGGAAGTCTTCAAGCTGACTTTTCATCCAGAGCATTTGTGTGCTGCATCCTGCTGCTGCTATGTACTCAGCTTCTGCTGTTGATAGCGCAATTGTGGATTGCCTTTTGCTTGACCAAGAGATCAGATTGTCTCCCAGAAACTGGCAGCTTCCAGAAGTACTTTTACGCTCTACTCTGTCTCCAGCAAAGTCAGCATCGCAGTAACCTACTAAATTGTAATCACTAGATTTTCTATAAAACAAACCCAGATTAGTAGTACCTTTCAGATACTTGAAAATTCGCTTAATAGCTGTTAAGTGAGATTCTCTAGGATCTGATTGGAATCTAGCACAAATACATACGCTGAATAATATATCAGGTCTTGAAGCTGTCAGATAAAGGAGAGAACCAATCATACCTCTGTAGACTTTCTGTTCTACCTTTTTGCTTACCTCTTCTCTTTCCAGAATGCACGTGGGATGCATTGGAATCTTTGATGGCTTACATTCTGAGAGGTCAAATTTCTTCAGAAGATCTCTGATGTATTTGCTCTGATGAATGTAAGTTCCCTCTGGAGTTTGATTGATCTGAATTCCTAGAAAGAATTTCAGTTCCCCCATGAGGCTCATCTCAAATTCTGCCTGCATACACTTAGCAAATTTTCTTCCAAGAGAAGGATTAGTAGAACCAAAAATAATATCATCAACATAAATTTGACAGACTAAGATGTCATTCTTAACTGACTTACAGAATAAGGTAGTGTCCACCTTCCCTCTGGTGAATTCATTTTCTAATAGAAAGTTACTTAGTCTTTCATACCAAGCTCTGGGAGCTTTTTTCAGACCATATAGTGACTTCTTTAGTTTGAAAACATGTTCTGGATGTTTTGTATTTTCAAAACCAGGGGGTTGGTGCACATAAACTTCTTCTATATAACCATTTAAGAATGCACTCTTGACATCCATCTGATACAGAGTGATGCCTCTATTAACAGCAAATGAAATTAAAAGTCTGATAGATTCTAACCTGGCGACTGGGGAAAAGGTTTCTGTATAGTTTATCCCCTTTTGCTGACTATAACCTTGTGCAACCAGTCGTGCTTTGTTTCTGATGACTTCACCTTGTTCATTTAGCTTGTTTCTGAAGACCCATCTTGTTCCAATGACGTTGAATCCTTTTGGTCTGGGAACAAGATCCCATACGTCATTTCTGGTGAATTGATTCAGCTCTTCTTGCATTGCCAGAATCCAGTCATTATCCAGAAGTGCTTCATCAATAGAGGAAAGTTCAATCAGAGACACAAGTCCCATGAGGGTTTCTTCAGAGTTTCTGAAGCTTGCTCTTGTTCTGATTGGATCTTCCTTTCTTCCTAAGATTGTTTCTTCTGGATGATCCAAGCTGCTTCTGGGTAATCTTTTCTGAGGTTGATCAGCAGCTATTGTAGGATTGCTAGCAGTGTTCCTTTCAGACGTTGAAGGAGTGTTTGTGTTGAGAGCTTCTGATGACTTGTCTTCAAAACCTGTAAATTCAATTTCCATACCTGCAAAAACTTCATTCTGCTTTGACATTTCAGAGTCAAGCTTATCATCAAAACGAACACTGATTGATTCTTCCACAATCTGTGTTTCTGTATTGTATACTCTGTACCCTCTTGAGCGTTCAGAGTATCCTAACATGATACACTTATGTGCTTTAAAGTCAAACTTGTTCAAATAATTCTTTGTATTTAACATAAAACAGGTACATCCAAATGGATGAAAATATGAAATGTTGGGCTTTCTGTTCTTCCACAATTCATATGGAGTCTTTTCCAGAATAGGTCTTATTGAGATTCTATTCTGAATGTAGCACGCTGTGTTTATTGCCTCTTCCCAGAAGATCTTAGCAACGTTTGTCTCATTGATCATGGTTTTGGCCATTTCTGGCAATGTTCTGTTCTTTCATTCTACAACTCCATTTTGTTGGGGAGTTCTAGGACAAGAGAAATCATGCAGAATGCCTCTGTCATTAAAGAATGACTCAAAATCTTTGTTTTCAAACTCTCCACCAGGATCACTTCTGACTTTAACGATTCTAAGATCCTTTTCATTCTGAACTTGGTTACAGAAGGTAACAAACACAGAGTGTGACTCATCCTTGTGTCTTAAGAACTTTACCCATGTCCATCTGCTATAGTCATCTACGATTACTAACCCATACTTCTTGCCACTGACTGAAGCAGTTTTAACTGGTCCAAATAAGTCAATGTGCAGAAGTTCTAATGGCTTAGAGGTAGAAACAACATTTTTAGATTTAAAAGAAGGTTTTGCAAACTTGCCTTTCTGACATGCTTCACACAGAGCATCTGAATTGAACTTCAAATTAGGAAGTCCTCTGACCAGATTGAGTTTGTTAATCTGAGATATTCTTCTCATACTAACATGCCCCAATCTTCTGTGCCAGATCCACTGCTCGTTGTTAACAGACAGAAGGCACTTTACATTCTGACTTTTTAGTTCAGAAAGTTTTATTTTGTAAATGTTGTTTTTTCTCTTACCATTAAACAGGATAGTCCCATCTTTCTGACTAACAGCTTTACATGATTTTTGATTAAAGATTATATCATAACCGTTATCACTTAATTGACTTACGGATAACAGATTATGCATTAATCCATCTACTAGCAGAAAATTATTAATAGAGGGAAGATTTCCATTACCTACAGTTCCAGAGCCAATGATCTTTCCCCTCTGATTGCCTCCAAAGCCAACGTGGCCTCCAGGCTTAAGTTCCAGGCTTTGGAACATATTCTTTCTTCCCGTCATATGTCGCGAGCAGCCAGAGTCCAGGTACCATGACTGGTGTTTCTGACTTGCTGATAAAGATATCTGCAACATGTATTATTTTATCCTTAGGTACCCAGATTTTCTTGGGTCCTGATTTGTTAGATTTACCAAAACTCTGGTTGAATTTTGGTTTCACAGATTACTTACTGCTAGTGTATTTAATATCATGTGTGTGACCATACACAAAATGTGAATTCAGAGGAGTGTGTTTAATGGTTAAATCCATGACATTCTTTGGTGTAGGAACCTTACCTTGGTATCCTATTCCCTTCCTGCCGTTTCTGCTAACTCCATAGATCATTGAAGCCATTTTGCTTCTATCTATGCTTTTAGCAAGGAACTTCTGGAAACTGTGATCATACTCCTTGATGATTTCATCAGCGTTGCTGGGAGTTTCAGAAATTGGTTCCTTCAGAAATTAGAGTCAGATTCAAGATTCCTTTTCAGGTCTCTGAATTTAAATCTAATCTGTTGATACCTTTCCAGAATTTCATTAAGGCTTTCAGCAAGTTCAGCCTTGGTAAAATTAACAGCAAAGTTAGGAAATACCTCTTCAGTATCTGATTCTGAGTCTGATTCAGAAGCTTCACTATCTTCTGAAATGTTAGCCATGAGAGCTATGTTTGCTCTCTCATCATCTGATTCTGATTCAGCTTCAGACGAGTCAGAGTCATCCCATGTAGCCATGAGACTTTTCTTCTTTTCTCTTCCAAACTTCTTTTTGGGCTTTTCCCTCTGAAGCTTTGGGCAGTCACTCTTGTAGTGTCCTTGCTCATTGCACTCATAGCAGATGATGTCCTTGGTGTTTGGCTTTCTGCTTCCTGAGGAGCCTTCAGATCTTCTGTATCCAGAGGAAGAATCTGTCTTTCTGTATCTGGAAGAAGACTCTTTCTGATCAGATCTTCTGGGATTCCTGAACTTTCTTTGTCTCTGCTTCCACAGTTGATTCACTCTTCTGGAGAGGAGGGAGAGTTTGTCTTCTTCTGATGAGGATCCATCAGATGTTTCTTCAACTGCCTGCAAAACTTTAGACTCAGATTTTTTGTTAGATTTTAATGCTAAAGGCTTACCTTTCTTCTGGGGTTCATCAGCTTCTAGCTCTATCTCATGACTTCTGAGGGAGCTGATAAGTTCCTCCAGAGAAATTTTGTTGAGATCTTTTGCTAGCTTCAGAGCTGTAACCATTGGCCTCCACTGCTTGGGTAAGCTTCTGATGATTTTCTTGACGTGATCAGCAGTAGAGTAGCCTTTGTCCATAACGTTGAGACCAGCTACCAGAATCTGGAATCTTAAGAACATTGTTTCAATGGATTCACTTTCTTCCATTTTGAACGCCTCATACTTCTGAATGAGCGCCAGAGCTTTAGTTTCTTTGACCTGAACGTTGCCCTCATGCGTCATTCTGAGTGAGTCAAACATGTTCTTTGATGTGTCTCTGTTAGAGATCTTTTCATATTCAGCATACGAGATGGCGCTGAGAAGGATGGTTCTGGCCTTGTGGTGATTCTTGAAGTCACGCTTTTGTTGGTCAGACATTGTTTTCCTATCAATCTTCTGACCGCTTGCATTCACAGGGTGCGTGTATCCATCAGTCACCATATCCCACAGATCAGCATCATGTTCCAGAAAGAAGCTTTCAATTCTGTCTTTCCAGTAATCAAAGTTTTCTCCATCAAAGACTGGAGGTTTGCCGCTGAATCTGTCTCTGTCCTCATGGTTGTCATTGCTGGTGTGAGAATAGTTTCCTGCCATTGTGTTTTTCTGACGCTGGATCTTGTACTGACACTGTTAAGTGTTTTAGCTCAGAACCAGGCGCTCTGATGCCAATTGAAGAAGTGAAAAACACAAGAAGGGGGGTTGAATTGTAAAACTGAAAATCAATGCAATGAACACAATATTTTTATCCTGGTTCGTTTGATCTCAAACTACTCCAGTCCACCCGTCAAGGTGATTTCGCCTCTCTCCAACGAGGTCTTAATCCACTATATTCAACTGAATATTACAAACTGCTTTAACAACTGCTAAAGCCTTCTTGATGCAAACCACAACCCGGTTTGTCAAGGAAACACTTTCTTACAAAGAAGAGAAATAGGTGTGTGAATGTTTTCTACAAAACTGTATCACAACTGTGATATTACACAACTTAAGCTTATGAAACTAGATTGCTAAAATATAATTGAGTAAGGAATTATGAAGCGTTTAGCAAACTGAGAGAAGGAAGATGATGATTAGCTTTTAGGCGTGTAGTATGATGTAGGGCATTAGCCAATTCAATCTTCATTGTCTTGTTTATATAGCACTGAATTTGTTGAACGTTGGAGCAATAATCTTGATTCAATGCTAATAACAAACTTTCCTTATTGAGCAGATCTTGTCTGGAATGATGTCGTTGGTAATAATTCGCTTTGAATGCACAGTACTGTTGCTACTTAAAGCGTGTTCTGGCTTTGGCTCATTCTGACTCTGCTTAAGTGCTGATGAACTGTTGTTATCTTTATCAGAGTTTTGAGCGCAGTTCTGTTCATCAGGCTTCAGCATTCGCGTGAGTTGTTCTTCTGATTCTGGTATTCTGATATAGCAACTTCTGATGCTGATGTTGATAACCAATATTCTGATGCTGATTGACTGTACTCTTGCTGATGCCTATCAGAGTTTCTGCAAAACAGAAGGTAATATTTTAGGTAGCAAATAGTTCTTACATGAATCACATAATTAATATATCTTTTCATTTTGTTATCATCAAAACTTAAACTTAGGGTAGTAGATTCAAACTTTGTTCTAACATGTCTTACCCTCGTGTTATCTTTTCTTAAGTCGTAGTTTGGCCGTAAGTCTTACCCTCAAGTTATCCTTTCTTGGGTCGTAGATTGTCCATAGGTCTTACACTCGCATTATCTTTTCTTAGGTTGTAGGTCGCATGTAGGTCGCATGTAGGTCTTACCATCTTGTTATCTTTTCTTTGGTCGTAGGTCACCCGTAGGTCTTACCCTCATTTTGTCTTTCCCTGGGTCGTAGGTTGCCCGTAGGTCTTACCCTCAAGTTATCTTTTCCTGGGTCTTAGGTCTCTTATAGGACTTACCCTCTTGTTATCTTTTCTTAGGTCGTAGGTCGCATGTAGGTCTTACCCTTATGTTTTCTTTTCCAGGGTTTTAGGTCACCCATAGGTCTTACCCTCACGTTATCTTTTCTTGGGTCGTAGGTGGTCCGTAGGTCTTACCCTCACGTTATCTTTTCCTGGGTCTTAGGTTGCCCGTAGGTCTTAACCTCATGTTATCTTTTCTTTGGTTGTAGGCCTCCTGTAGGTCTTACCCTCAAGTTATCTTTTCCTTGGCCATAGATCGCCCATAGTTCTTACTCTTATGTTATCTTTTCCTGGGTCGTAGGTCGCCCGTAGTTCTTACCTTCCTCCTACTTTTCTTGGGTCGTAGGTCACCCGTAGGTCTTACCCTCATGTTATCTTTTCTTGGGTCGTAGTTCGCCCGTAGGTCTTACCCTCACGTTATCTTTTCTTTGGTCGTAGGATGTCCATAGGTCTTACCCTCGTGTTATCTTTTCTTGGGTCGTAGTTCGCCCGTAGGTCTTACCCTCATATTATCTTTTCCTTGGTAGTAGGTCTCCTATAGGTCTTACCCTCTTGTTATCTTTTCTTGGGTCGTAGGGCTCCTGCAGGTCTTACCCTCGTGTTATCTTTTCTTGGGTCTTAGGTCACCCATAGGTCTTACCCTTGTGTTATCTTTTCATGGGTCGTAGGTCTCCCGTAGGTCTTACCCTCGTAATATCTTTTCTTGGGTCGTAGTTCTCCCATTGGTCTTACCCTCACGTTATCTTTTCTTGGGTCGTAGGTCTTACACTCGCGTTATCTTTTCTTGGGTCGTAGGCCGCCCGTAGGTCTTACCCTTTTATTATGTTTTCTTGGGTCGTAGGTCACCCGTAGGTGTTACCCTCAAGTTGTCTTTCCCTGGTTCGTAGGTCGCCCGTAGGTCTTACCCTCAAGTTATCTTTTTCTGGGTCATAGGTCTCCTATAGGTCTTACCCTTTTGTTATCTCTTCTTGGGTCATAGGTCGCATGTAGGTGTTACCCTTGTGTTATCTTTTCCTGGGTTTTAGGTCGCCCATATATCTTACCCTCACGTTATCTTTTCTTGGATCGTAGGTTGTCCGTAGGGCTTACCCTCGCGTTATCTTTTCCTTGGTCATAGGTCACCCATAGGTCTTAACCTCATGTTATCTTTTCTTGGGTCGTAGGCCTCCTGTAGGTCTTCCCCTCATTTTATCTTTTCCTTGGTCATAGATCGCCCATAGTTCTTACCCTCTTGTTATCTTTTCCTGGGTCGTAGGTCGCCCGTGGGTCTTACCCTTATGTTATCTTTTCCTAGGTTGTATGTCTCCTATAGTTCTTACCCTCCTTCTACTTTTCTTGGGGCGTAGGTCCCCCGTAGGTCTTACCCTCATGTTATCTTTTCATGGGTCGTAGGTAGCCCGTAGGTCTTACCCTCATGTTATCTTTTCTTGGGTCGTAGGTCATTCATATGTCTTACCCTCATGTTATCTTTTCCTGGGTCGTAGGTCGCCCGTAGGTCTTACCCTCGTTTAATCTTTTTTTGGGTCGTAGGTTGTCCGTAGGTCTTACACTCATGTTATCTTTTCTTAGGTCGTAGGTTGTCCGTAGGTCTTACCCTCATTTTATCTTTTTTTGGGTCGTAGGACACCCGTAGGTCTTACCCTCGTGTTATCTTTTCTTGGGTCCTAGGTCGCCCGTAGGTCTTACCCTCGTGTTATCTTTTCTTGGGTCGTAGTTCAGCCATAATTCTTACCCTCATGTTATCTTTTCTTGGGTCATAGGTCTCCCATAGGTCTTACCCTCATGTTATCTTTTCTTGGGTCGTAGGACGCCTGAAGGTCTTACCCTCTTGTTATCTTTTCTTGGGCCATAGGTCGTTCGTAGGTGTTACCCTCATGTTATCTTTTCCTGGATCGTAGGTCGCCCGTAGTTCTTAACCTCATGTTATCTTTTCTTGGATCGTAGGTCGCCCATAGGTCTTACCCCCGTGTTATCTATTCTTGGGTCGTATATCTCCTGTAGGTCTTACCCTCATGTTATCTTTTCTTGGGTCGTAGGTCGTTCGTAGGTCCTACCCTCATGTTATATGTTCTTGGGTCGTAGATCATCCGTAGGTCTTACCCTCATTTTATCTTTTCTTGAGTCATAGGTAACATGTAGGTCTTACCCTCTTGTTAACTTTTCTTTGGTCGTAGCTCACACGTAGGTCTTACCGTCATGTTGTCTTTTCCTGAGTCGTAGGTCGCCCGTAATTCTTACCCTCAAGTTATCTTTTCTTGGGTAGTAGGTCTCCTATAGGTCTTACCCTCTTATTATCTTTTCTTGGGTAGTAGTTCGCCCGTAGGTCTTACCCTATTGTTATCTTTTCTTGGGTCGTAGGTCTCCTGTAGGTCTTACCCTCTTGTTATCTTTTCTTGGGTCAAAGCTCACACGTAGGTCTTACCCTGATGTTGTCTTTTCCTGAGTCGTAGGTCTCCTGTAAGTCTTACCCTCAAGTTATATTTTCCTTGGTAGTAGGTCTCCTATATGTATTACCCTCTTATTATCTTTTCTTGGGTCATAGGTCTCCCGTAGGTCTTACCCTCACGTTATCTTTTCATGGGTCGTAGGTCACCCGTAGGTCTTACCCTCGTGTTATCTTTTCTTGAGTCGTAATTCGGCCATAAGTCTTACCCTCACGTTATCCTTTCTTGGGTCGTAGGTCGTCCGTAGGTCTTACACTCGCGTTATCTTTTCTTGGGTCGTAGGTCGCCTGTAGGTCTTACCATCTTGTTATCTTTTCTTTGGTCGTATGTCACCCGTAGGTCTTACCCTATTGTTATCTTTTCTTTGGTGGTAGGATGTCCGTAGGTCTTACCCTCGTGTTATCTTTTCTTGGGTCGTAGTTCTCCCATAGGTCTTACCCTCAAGTTATCTTTTCCTTGGTAGTAGGTCTCCTATACGTCTTACACTCTTGTTGTCTTTTCTTGGGTCGTAGGTTGCCCATAGGTCTTACCCTCATGTTATCTTTTCTTGGGTCGTAGGTCTCCTGTAGGTCTTACCCTCGTGTTATCTTTTCTTTGGTCGTAGGTCACCTATAGGTCTTACCCTCGTGTTATCTTTTCTTGGATCTTAGGTCACCCATAGGTCTTACCTTTGTGTTATCGTTTCATGGGTCGTAGGTCTCCCATAGGTCTTACCCTCGTAATATCTTTTCTTGGGTCGTAGTTCTTACATAGGTCTTACCCTCACGTTATCTTTTCTTAGGTCGTAGGTCGTCCGTAGGTCTTACACTCACGATATCTTTTCTTGGGTCGTAGGCCGCCCGTAGGTCTTACCCTCTTTTTATCTTTTCTTGGGTCGTACGTCACCCGTAAGACTTACCCTCAAGTTGTCTTTCCCTGGTTCGTAGGTCGCCCGTAGGTCTTACCCTCAAGTTATCTTTTTCTAGGTCGTAGGTCTCCTATAGGTCTTACCCTTTTGTTATCTTTTTTGGGTCGTAGGTCGCATGTAGGTGTTACCCTTAAGTTATCTTTTCCTGGGTTTTAGGTCGCCCGTAGGTCTTACCCTCGCGTTATCTTTTCTTGGGTCTTAGGTCACCCATAGGTCTTACCCTTATGTTATCTTTTCTTGGGTCGTAGGTTGCCCGTATGTCTTACCCTCATGTTATCTTTTCTTGGGTCGTAGGACTCCTGTAGGTCTTACCCTCGCGATATCTTTTCTTGGGTCTTAGGTCACCCATAGGTCTTACCCTTATGTTATCTTTTCTTGGGTCATAGGTTGCCCGTATGTCTTACCCTCATGTTATGTTTTCTTGGGTCGTAGGTCACCTATAGGTCTTACCCTCGTGTTATCTTTTCTTGGGTCTTAGGTCACCCATAGGTCTTACCCTTGTGTTATCTTTTCATGGGTCGTAGGTCTATCATAGGTCTTACCCTCGTAATATCTTTTCTTGGGTCGTTGTTCTCACATAGGTCTTACCCTCACGATATCTTTTCTTGGGTCATAGGTCGTCTGTAGGTCTTACACTCACGTTATCTTTTCTTGGGTCGTAGGCCGCCCATAGGTCTTACCCTCTTGTTATCTTTTCTTGGGTTGTACGTCACCCGTAGGACTTACCCTCAAGTTGTCTTTCCCTGGTTCGTAGGTCGCACGTAGGTCTTACCCTCAAGTTATCTTTTTCTAGGTCGTAGGTCTCCTATAGGTCTTACCCTTTTGTTATCTTTTCTTGGGTCGTAGGTCGCATGTAGTTGTTACCCTTAAGTTATATTTTCCTAGGTTTTAGGTGTCCCGTAGGTCTTACCCTCGCGTTATCTTTTCTTGGGTCTTAGGTCACCCATAGGTCTTACCCTTGTGTTATCTTTTCTTGGGTCGTAGGTTGCCCGTATGTCTTACCCTCATGTTATCTTATCTTTGGTCGTAGGACTCCTGTAGGTCTTACCCTCGTGTTATCTTTTCTTGGGTCTTAGGTCACCCATAGGTCTTACCATTGTGTTATCTTTTCTTGGGTCATAGTTCTCCCATTGGTCTTACCCTCAAGTTTTCTTTTCATGGGTCGTAGGTCGCCCGTAGGTCTTACCCTCAAGTTATCTTTTCTTGGGTCGTAGGTCTCCTATAGGTCTTACCCTTTTGTTATCTTTTCTTGGGTCGTAGGTCGCATGTAGGTGTTACCCTTAAGTTATCTTTTCCTGGGTTTTAGGTCGCCCGTAGATCTTACCCTCGCGTTATCTTTTCTTGGGTCTTAGGTCACCCATAGGTCTTACCCTTGTGTTATCTTTTCTTGGGTCGTAGGTTGCCCGTATGTCTTACCCTCATGTTATCTTTTCTTGGGTCGTAGGACTCATGTAGGTCTCACCCTCGTGTTATCTTTTCTTGGGTCTTAGGTCACCCATAGGTCTTACCCTTGTATTATCTTTTCTTGGGTCGTAGTTCTCCCATTGGTCTTACCCACACGTTATCTTTTCTTGGGTCGTAGGTCGCCCGTAGGTCTTGCCCTCTTCTTATCTTTTCTTGGGTCATAGGTCACCCGTAGGTCTTACCCTTGTGTTATCTTTTCATGGGTCGTAGGTCACCCGTAGGTCTTACCCTCGTGTTATCTTTTCTTGAGTCGTAGTTCGGCCATAAGTCATACCCTCACGTTATCCTTTCTTGGGTCGTAGGTCGTCCGTAGGTCTTACACTCGCGTTATCTTTTCTTGGGTTTTAGGTTGCCTGTAGGTCTTACCATCTTGTTATCTTTTCTTTGATCGTATGTCACGCGTAGGTCTTACCCTCAAGTTATCTTTTCCTGGGTCATAGGTCTCCTATAGGACTTACCCTCTTGTTATCTTTTCTTGGGTCGTTGGTCGCCCGTAGGTCTTACCCTCAAGTTATCTTTTCCTTGGTAGTAGGTCTCCTATAGGTCTTACCCTCTTGTTATCTTTGTCGTAGGTGGGCCGTAGGTCTTACCCTCGCGTTATCTTTTCCTGGGTCATAGGTCTCCCGTAGGTCTTAACCTCATGTTATATTTTCTTGGGTCGTAGGTCTCATTTAGGTCTTACCCTCAAGTTATCTATTCCTTGGTCATAGATCACCCATAGTTCTTACCCTTCTGCTACTTTTCTTGGGTCGTAGGTCACCCGTAGGTCTTACCCTCGTGTTATCTTTTCTTGGGTTGTAGGTCGCCCATAGGTCTTAGCCTCATGTTATCATTTCTTGGGCCGTAGGTCATCCGTAGGTCTTACACTCATGTTATCTTTTCTTGGGTCGTAGGTCGCCTGTAGGTGTTACCCTCATTTTATCTTTTCTTGGGCCGTAGGTCGTCCGTAGGTCTTAACCTCATGTTATCTTTGCTTGGGTCGTAGGTTGTCCGTAGGTCTTACCCTCATTTTATCTTTTTTGGGGTCGGAGGTCACCCGTAGGTCTTACACTCGTGTTATCTTTTCTTGGGTCGTAGGTCGCCCGTAGGTCTTACCCTTGTGTTATCTTTTCTTGGGTCATAGTTCGCCCGTAGGTCTTACCCTCACGTTATCTTTTCTTCGGTGGTAGGATGTCCGTAGGTCTTACCCTCGTGTTATCTTTTCTTGGGTTGTAGTTCGCCCGTAGGTCTTATCCTCAAGTTATATTTTCCTTGGTAGTAGGTCTCCTATAGGTCTTACCCTCTTGTTATCTTTTCTTGGGTCGTAGGTTGCCCGTAGGTCTTACCCTCATGTTATCTTTTCTTTGGTCGTAGGTCTCCTGTAGGTCTTACCCTCGTGTTATCTTTTCTTGGGTCGTAGGTCACCTTTAGGTCTTACCCTCGTGTTATCTTTTCTTGGGTCTTAGGTCACCCATAGGTCTTACCCTTGTGTTATCTTTTCATTGGTCGTAGGTCTCCTATAGGTCTTACCCTCGTAATATCTTTTCTTCGGTCGTAGTTCTCACATAGGTCTTACCCTCACTTTATATTTTCTTGGGTCGTAGGTCGTCCGTAGGTCTTACACTCACGTTATCTTTTCTTGGGTCGTAGGCCACCCGTAGGTCTTACCCTCTTGTTATCTTTTCTTGGGTCGTACATCACCCGTAGGTCTTACCCTCAATTTATCTTTCCTTGGTTCGTAGGTCGCCCGTAGGTCTTACCCTCAAGTTATCTTTTTCTAGGTCGTAGGTCTCCTATAGGTCTTACCCTTTTGTTATCTTTTCTTGGGTCGTAGGTCGCATGTAGGTGTTACCCTTAAGTTATCTTTTCCTAGGTTTTAGGTCGCCCGTAGGTCTTACCCTCGTGTTATCTTTTCTTGGGTCTTAGGTCACCCATAGGTCTTACCCTTATGTTATGGTTTCTTGGGTCGTAGGTTTCCCGTATGTCTTACCCTTATGTTATCTTTTCCTGGGTCGTAGGACTCCTGTAGGTCTTACCCTTGTGTTATCTTTTCTTGGGTCGTAGTTCTCCCATTGGTCTTACCCTCACGTTATCTTTTCTTGGGTCGTAGGTCGCCCGTAGGTCTTACCCTCTTGTTATCTTTTCTTGGGTCATAGGTCACCCGTAGGTCTTACCCTTGTGTTATCTTTTCATGGGTCGTAGGTCACCCGTAGGTCTTACCCTCGTGTTATCTTTTCTTGAGTCGTAGTCCAGCCATAAGTCTTACCCTCACGTTATCCTTTCTTGGGTCGTAGGTCGTCCGTAGGTCTTACACTCGCATTATCTTTTCTTGGGTTTTAGGTCACCTGAAGGTCGTACCATCTTGTTATCTTTTCTTTGGTCGTATGTCACCCGTAGGTCTTACCCTCATTTTGTCTTTCCCTGGGTCGTAGGTTGCCCGTAGGTCTTACCCTCAAGTTATCTTTTCCTGGGTCATAGGTCTCCTATAGGACTTACCCTCTTGTTATCTTTTCTTGGGTCGTAGGTCGCTTGTAGGTCTTACCCTTATGTTTTCTTTTCCTGGGTTTTAGGTCACCCATAGGTCTTACCCTCACGTTATCTTTTCTTGGGTCGTAGGTGGTCCGTAGTTCTTACCCTCGCGTTATCTTTTCCTGGGTCATAGGTCGCCCGTAGGTCTTACCCTCATGTTATCTTTTCCTGGGTCGTAGGCCGCCCATAGTTCTTACCCTCCTGCTACTTTTCTTGGGTCGTAGGTCACCCGTAGGTCTTACCCTCGTGTTATCTTTTCTTGGGTTGTAGGTCGCCCGTAGGTCTTAGCCTCATGTTATCTTTTCTTGGGCCGTAGGTCATCCGTAGGTCTTACACTCATGTTATCTTTTCCTGGGTCGTAGGTCGTCCGTAGGTCTTAACCTCATGTTATCTTTTCTTGGGTCGTAGATTGTCCGTAGGTCTTACCCTCATTTTATCTTTTTTGGGGTCGTAGGTCACCCGTAGGTCTTATACTCGTGTTATCTTTTCTTGGGTCGTAGGTCGCCCGTAGGTCTTACCCTCGTGATATCTTTTCTTGGGTCGTAGTTCGCCCGTAGGTCTTACCCTCACGTTATCTTTTCTTCGGTGGTAGGATGTCCGTAGGTCTTACCCTCGTGTTATCTTTTCTTGGGTCGTAGTTTGCCCGTAGGTCTTACCCTCAAGTTATCTTTTCCTTGGTAGTAGGTCTCTTATAGGTCTTACCCTCTTGTTATCGTTTCTTGGGTCGTAGGTTACCCGTAGGTCTTACCCTCATGTTATCTTTTCTTGGGTCGTAGGTCTCCTGTAGGTTTTACCCTCGTGTTATCTTTTCTTGGGTCTTAGGTGACCCATAGGTCTTACCCATTTGTTATCTTTTCTTGGGTCGTAGGTTGCCCGTAGGTCTTACTCTTATGTTATCTTTTCTTGGGTCGTAGGTCTCTTGTAGGTCTTACCCTCGTGTTATCTTTTCTTTGGTCTAAGGTCACCCATAGGTCTTATCCTTGTGTTATCTTTTCTTGGGTCGTAGTTCTCCCATTGGTCTTACCCTCACATTATCTTTTCTTGGGTCGTAGGTCGCCCGTAGGTCTTACACTCGTGTTATCTTTTCTTGGGTCGTAGGTTGCCCGTAGGTCTTACCCTCTTGTTATCTTTTCTTGGGTCGTAGGTCACCCATAGGTCTTACCCTTGTATTATCTTTTCTTGGGTCGTAGTTCTCCAATTGGTCTTACCCTCATGTTATCTTTTCTTGGGTCGTAGGTCGCCCGTAGGTCTTACCCCCGTGTTATCTTTTCCTGGGTCATAGGTCGCCCGTAGGTCTTAACCTCATGTTATCTTTTCTTCGGTCGTAGGTCTCCTGTAGGTCTTACCCTCAAGTTATCTTTTCCTTGGTCATAGATCGCCCATAGTTCTTACTCCCATGTTATCTTTTCCTCGATTGTAGGTCGCCTGTGGGACTTACCCTCATGTTATCTTTTCCTGGGTCGTAGGTCACCCATAGTTCTTACCCTCGTGCTACTTTTCTTGGGTCGTAGGTCACCCGTAGGTCTTACCCTCGTGTTATCTTTTCTTGGGTTGTAGGTCGCCCGTAGATCTTAGCCTCATGTTATCTTTTCTTGGGCCGTAGGTCATCCGTAGGTCTTACACTCATGTTATCTTTTCCTGGGTCGTAGGTCGCCTGTAGGTGTTACCCTCATTTTATATTTTCTTGGGTCGTAGGTCGTCCGTAGGTCTTTACCTCATGTTATCTTTTCTTGGGTCGTAGGTTGTCCGTAGGTCTTACCCTCATTTTATCTTTTTTGGGGTCGTAGGTCACCCATAGGTCTTACACTCGTGTTATCTTTTCTTGGGTCGTAGGTCGCTCGTAGGTCTTACCCTCGTGTTATCTTTTCATGGGTCGTAGTTCGCCCGTAGGTCTTACCCTATTGTTATCTTTTCTTCGGTGGTAGGATGTCTGTAGGTCTTACCCTCGTGTTATCTTTTCTTGGGTCGTAGTTCGCCCGTAGGTTTTACCCTCAAGTTATCTTTTCCTTGGTAGTAGGTCTCCTATAGGTCTTACCCTCTTGTTATCTCTTTTTGGGTCGTAGGTTGCCCGTAGGTCTTACCCTCATGTTATCTTTTCTTGGGTCGTAGGTCTCCTGTAGGTCTCGTGTTATCTTTTCTTGGATCTTAGGTCACCCATAGGTCTTACCCTTGTGTTATCTTTTCATGGGTCGTAGGTCTCCCTTAGGTCTTACCCTCGTAATATCTTTTCTTGGGTCGTAATTCTCACATAGGTCTTACCCTCACGTTATCTTTTGTTGGGTCGTATGTCATCCGTAGTTCTTACACTCACGTTATCTTTTCTTGGGTCGTAGGCCGCCGGTAGGTCTTACCCTCTTGTTATCTTTTCTTGGGTCTTACGTCACCCGTAGGTCTTACCCTCAAGTTGTCTTTCCCTGGTTCGTAGGTCTCCCGTAGGTCTTACCCTCAAGTTATCTTTTTCTAGGTCGTAGGTCTCCTATAGGTCTTACCCTTTTGTTATCTTTTCTTGGGTCGTAGGTCGCATGTAGGTGTTACCCTTAAGTTATCTTTTCCTGGGTTTTAGGTCGCCCGTAGGTCTTACCCTCGCGTTATCTTTTCTGAAGAAGTGAAACCACAAGAAGGGGGGGGGGGTTGAATTGTAAAACTGAAAATCAATGCAATGAACAAGATATTTTTATCCTGGTTCGTTTGATCTCAAACTACTCCAGTCCACCCGTCTAGGTGATTTCGCCTCTCTCCAACGAGGTCTTAATCCACTATATTCAACTGAATATTACAAACTGCTTTAACAACTGCTAAAGCCTTCTTGATGCAAACCACAACCCTGTTTTTCAAGGAAACACTTTCTTACAAAGAAGATAAATCTAGGTGTGAATGTTTTCTACAAAACTGTATCACAACTGTGATGTATACACAACTTAAGCTTATGAAACTAGATTGCTAAACAATGATTGAGTAAGAAGATATGTAGCGTTTAGCAAACTGAGAGAAGGAAGATTATGATTAGCTTTTAGGCGTGTAAAGAGTTGGAGAGCATTAGCCAATTCAATCTTCATAGTCTTGTTTATATAGCACTGAGATTGTTGAACGTTGGAGAAATATTCTTGATTCAATGCTAATAACAAACTTTCCTTAATGAGCAGATCTTGTATGGAATGAGGCCGTTGGTAATAATTTGCTTTCAATGCACAGTACCGTTGCTTACTTAATGCATGTTCTGGCTTGGCTCATTCTGACTCTGCTTAACTGCTGATGAACTGTTGTTTTATTTATCAGAGTGTTGAGCGCAGTTCTGTTCATCAAGCTTAAGCATACACGTGAGTTGATCTTCTGATTCTGGTATTCTGATATAGCAACTTCTGATGCTGATGTCAAGAACCAAATTTTTGATGCTGATTAGGTGTGATCTTGCTTATACCTATCAGAGTTTCTGCAAATCAGAACGTAATAATTTAGGTAGCAAATAGTTCATACATGAATCATATAAATAATATATCTTTTCATTTTGTTATCATCAAAACTTAAACATAGGGTAGTAGATTCAAACTTTGTTCTAACAATCTCCCCCTTTTTGATGATGACAAAAACTGGATATTTTTTAATTGAAAATAACGTGAAAAGGTATCAGAGAGATGTATCAGAGTAAGAGGTTATCAAAGATAAGGGATAAGAGTTGAGAGATACTCCCCCTGAGTTTATTTCTTCCCTTTTTGATTCCAAGAGTTCTTCAGGATCAGATCTTTTTTCCTTTCTTTGAACATCAGAGTATCAGAGTCTTTGACTATCAGAAGCTTTAGATCAGCATATCAGAGCAGAGCTTCAGATCAGCGTATCAGAGCTTTTCTTGTCAGAGCTTTGCTTTGGGTCAGATTATCAGAGCGGGTCAGAGTATCAGAGCTTTAGTCTTCAGAGTATCATGGAGCTTTCTTGTACCTGTAGACTTAAGCAAAACAGAAAACATATTCAAGTATATCAGAGTTAGAATGTTCGAGAATTTCTGTCTTAGTAATCCGTTATTATTTTAAAATATCATTCTTGTTCTCCCCCTTTTTGTCAGCAATCAAAAAGTGTAAGTGATGTGCAAAAACATTTAAGGCAGAAAAAAACTTGTCATATTAAAAGGTTTAGAATTAAACAAAACATATTAAAACAGTACAACAAATAATCAAAGAAAACATGAAAAAGACATGAATGAAAAACTAAGGTTGGGGAGGAAAGCGTGTGAACAGGTTCTCCAGCATGGCTTTGATCTGATTAGCAGTCTCATTCTTCTTGTGTACCATGCTGACAACTGTGTCTATCTTGCTATCCTGCACATCCATCCTTTCTTTCATCTTCTGGTCATTTTCATCCATCCTCTGCTGCAGACGCATGTCATTCAACTTCAGCTCTTCCAGAGTCTGCCTATCCAAGGCAGCTTGAGACACATCAGAGGCAGGGAGCTTCTGAGAGCTTTCTGCAACATCTTCTGCTTGACTTGCTTCAGCTTGACTGGTCTTGTCTGCTTCTGGTTGCACCTTTGAAGCTAGCTATTTCTCAGACCATGGCTCACTATCTAGAGGGAGCACGTCTTCCTGTGGCAGCTGACTTTCAACTTCCTTCAGCAGCTTGCTGAAGTTCTGTTGTGCCTGCTCATAGTTCATATCCTGCAACTTGAGGGTTTCAGCACGTACCCAAATTCTGAATTGTGACCAGAGCTGGTCAGAGGCAGCTGGGTCAATCATTCCAGGACAGACTTGCTTCAGAGAAGCAATCCACTGCTGCAAACCTGTTTCAAAATTCATAATACCAGAGCCAACATCTGGTTGTTTTGGTTTTGGGATGGCTATTTTATGTTTCAGATCAGCAAGACGGTCAAGGATTGTTAAGTATATGAAGGTCCTGCTGGGGTTTTCGGTGGTTTGCTTGGGAGCTGTTTGTTTTGGAGATGGAGTGGGAGAATCAGAGATAATGATTGGACTGTTTGGTGTTTTGGGAGTATTTGGTGGTGTACATTCTGATAAGGATGGCAGCTGGGCCATTGTGACTGTTGTTCCACATGGCAGCTGGATTGCCAGAGGTGATGGTTGAGGTGAATGAGGTTCAGAAGGTGGAGGAGTTGGAGTTTCAGAGTGATGAAACTCAGGTTGAGGTGATGGTGGATGAATTTCTGGTTGAGGAGAGGGAGACGAAATTGCTGGTTGTGGAGAAGTTGTTGGAATTTCTGGTTGTTCAGGGATAAGAGGTTCTTCTGGAATGGATGAGAGAGGTTGTTGTTGTTCTGGTTCTTCAGCAGATTGCTGTTGTTCTGGTTGTGGAGAAGGGACAATTTGTGGTTCAGAGTTTGGATTGGAGGAGTGATCAGAAGTGTGTTGATCAATGTCAGACAGCACTTTGTCAATTGCTGATGTTGTTGAGATTGTTGGTTTGGGATGTTTGGTTCTGGGTCTTCTGAGTTGTAATGCCTCAGAAGGGTCATCTTCTGGTTCAGTTTCATCTATTGTTGGGATGGGGATTGAGATTCTATGAGAGGTTGGAGGTGGAATAGATGCTGGAATAGTAGAAGAATTTAAAACAGAAGCAACAGATAAATTACCTCTTTTCTTGGGCGTCTGCTGGGATGATCCTTCTAAAGGTGCCTTCCTTTTCTTCGTCTTCTTCAGAGTCACTTCTGGTTGAGGTTGGTGCAGATCTTTGATCTTCAGATTGGGATCTGTACCATCAGCTTTGCACGCGTCCATGTATCTGAGAACTACTACTGGCTTGGATTCTATCTGAGAGAATAAAGGAAAGTCACTCAATGGAACTCTTCTGCTGGTGATATCAGCAATAGGAGTAGCGCTAGGTTCCTTTTTGATATTCTTTATCAACTTCATTTTCTTCAAGTTCTTCGCGTTCAGAGGCTTCCCAACCGTTGGTTCAATGGTGCTTAACTCTTGAGCTTCTATCAGATTCTCTATCAACCTATTCTCCGTCAGAATATCTGATATCAACCTTCCAAAGGGTATCCAATCCCTCTTTGTTCTTTCTTCTTCCCTGGTTTCCTTCACGCTTGTTCTGAGGTGATTGAACAGAAGATGAGCCAAGTTGATTTTTACCTTCTGATTGATAAAGTAGATCAGAAACTGCTGATCCACATTTATGTAATCAGGGGAACTAGTTGGCTTCCTATGGTTAAAGCACCCCAGAATTATCTTCGCCCAAACTCTGTGATGATCTTTCAGATCTTTGATTTTTCTGCTGGGCACCCCATGGGTGAAAATCCTTTCATCTATAACGCCCACGTCAACACATCTCTCAGCCATATCAATACAGCAGACGCCACCGCCACTGTAACCAATTAACCTTGCTATGTGATCCTCAGTGATCACAATCTTCTTCCCCATAATGTAGGAGGTGACTTGATGCGTTGAAGCCGTCGCATCAATCCAAAACTCCTTGACTAACATAGGGAATGTTGGTCCAACCAACCTGTCAAAATACCTTTCCCATTTATGTGCCCAAACTTCTTCTGTTAGGTCAAAACCGTTTTCCTTCAGACTTCCAAAATCAATGATCAATTCAGATAACACTTCAAGATTCTTCACAGGAGTGAGGAGTGTTATGAATGGCACTTGATACTGTTCAGATGATGCTCTCTTCTGAGAACCTGCAGAAGCACTGCAGGAGGTTGCCACGTTCACACTTAAAGATTTTGAGAAGAAAAGCTGAGAAAATGGGTTTGAGAGAGATGAACATAGAAAAATGAAGAGAATGCTTGAGAAATAGTGAGAAACTGTAAAAGATTAAAATGAGAGGTTAACGTGTTTAAATAGGGTTCAGAATATTTTGAAATTGTAAACGTTTTTAAGAAAGAGAAATAAAATCATGATTACGTTTTAAAAACATGATTACTTTCATTTAGTGCTTGCTGATTTTGGGGGGTTTGAGAAAGATACTTAAAAACGGTTACACGACATGTGTCTCAATGCACCCAATCAGTGTTTTTCCTTCTCAGAAGCATGCACGCGTTCTGCTTCAGAGATTTGCTGATGATTGGATGACACTTGTTTGATGTAGTGATCAGCACGTCTGTCTTTGAGCATAGACTCTCAGATCTTTAGACTTGCATCTGATACAATTTGCATGTTCTATCTTTCTGAAAAGAGATTGATCAGAAGTTCACAATAAAACAAATACATTCTGAAGATAAATATATGGAATTAAAACATTTTCACTCTGGGCAGATTTTCATGCTAAGATGTTTCAGAATGAAATTAAACCTATCTTCAGAAAGGGGTTTAGTGAAGATATCAGCCCATTGATGGTCTGTATCTATAAATTTTAAATTCAAAATTCCTTTCTGAATATAGTCCCTAATGAAATGATGTTTTATTTCTATATGCTTAGCTCTAGAATGTAAAATAGGATTCTTACTTAAGCAAATAGCATAAGTATTATCACAAAGTATAGGAATGTTACTCTCAAAAATCTGGAAGTCTTCAAGCTGACTTTTCATCCAGAGCATTTGTATGCTACATCCTGCTGCAGCTATGTACTCAGCTTCTGCTGTTGATAGCGCAATTGTTGATTGCCTTTTGCTGGACCAAGAGATCAGATTTTCTCCCAGAAACTGGCAGCTTCCAGAAGTACTTTTACGCTCCACTCAGTCTCCAGCAAAGTCAGCATCGCAGTAGCCTACTAAACTGTAATCACTAGATTTTCTATAGAACAAACCCAGATTAGTAGTACCTTTCAGATACTTGAAAATTCGCTTAACAGCTGTTAAGTGAGATTCTCTAGGATCTGATTGGAATCTATCACAAATACAAACGCTGAATAATATATCAGGTCTTGAAGCAGTCAGATAGAGGAGAGAACCAATCATACCTCTGTAGACTTTCTGTTCTACATTTTTGCTTACCTCTTCTCTTTCCAGAATGCACGTGGGATGCATTGGTATCTTTGATGGCTTACATTCTGAGAGGTCAAATTTCTTCAGAAGATCTCTGATGTATTTGCTCTGATGAATGTAAGTTCCCTCTGGAGTTTGATTGATCTGCATTTCCTAGAAAGAATTTCAGTTCCCCCATGAGGCTCATCTCAAATTCTGCCTGCATACACTTAGCAAATTTTCTTCCAAGAGAAGGATTAGTAGAACCAAAAATAATATCATCAACGTAAATTTGACATACTAAGATGTCATTCTTAACTGATTTACAGAATAAGGTAGTGTCCACCTTCCCTCTGGTGAATTCATTTTCTAATAGAAAGTTACTTAGCCTTTCATACCAAGCTCTGGGAGCTTGTTTTAGACCATATAGTGACTTCTTTAGTTTGAAAACATGTTCTGGATGTTTTGTATTATCCAAACCAGGGGGTTGGTGCACATAAACCTCTTCTTCTATATAACCATTTAAGAATGCACTCTTGACATCCATCTGATACAGAGTGATGCCTCTATTAACAGCAAATGAAATTAAAAGTCTGATAGATTCTAACCTGGCGACTGGAGCAAAGGTTTCTGTATAGTCTATCCCCTCTTGCTGATTATAACCTTGTGCAACCAGTCGTGCTTTGTTTCTGATGACTTCACCTTGTTCATTTAGCTTGTTTCTGAAGACCCATCTTGTTCCAATAACGTTGAATCCTTTTGGTCTGGGAACAAGATCCCATACGTCATTTCTGGTGAATTGATTCAGCTCTTCTTGCATTGCCAGAATCCAGTCATTATCCAGAAGTGCTTCATCAATAGAAGAAGGTTCAATCAGAGACACAAGTCCCATGAGGGTTTCTTCAGAGTTTCTGAAGCTTCATCTTGTTCTGATTGGATCTTCCTTTCTTCCTAAGATAGTCTCTTCTGGGTGATCCAAGCTGCTTCTAGGAAATCTCTTCTGAGGTTGATCAGCAGCTGTTGTAGGATTGCTAGCAGTGCTCCTTTCAGACGTTGAAGGAGTGTCTGTGTTGAGAGCTTCTGATGACTTGTCTTCAGAACCTGTAAATTCGATTTCCATACCTACAAAAACTTCATTCTGCTTTGACTTTTCAGAGTCAAGCTTATCATCAAAACGAACACTGATTGATTCTTCCACAATCTGTGTTTCTGTATTGTATACTCTGTACCCTTTTGAGCGTTGATAGTATCCTAACATAATACACTTCTGTGCTTTAGAGTCAAACTTGTTCAAATAATTCTTTGTATTTAACATAAAGCAAGTACATCCAAATGGATGAAAATATGAGATGTTGGGCTTTCTGTTCTTCCACAATTCATATGGAGTCTTTTCCAGAATAGGTCTTATTGAGATTCTATTCTGAATGTAGCACGCTGTGTTTATTGCCTCTGCCCAGAAGATCTTAGCAACGTTTGTCTCATTAATCATGGTTCTGGCCATTTCTTACAATGTTCTGTTCTTTCGTTCTACAACTCCATTTTGTTGGGGAGTTCTAGGACAAGAGAAATCATGCAGAATGCCTCTGTCATTAAAGAATGACTCAAAATCTTTGTTTTCAAATTCTCCACCATGATCACTTCTGACTTTAACGATTCTAAGATCCTTTTCATTCTGAAGTTGGTTACAGAAGGTAACAAACACAGAGTGTGACTCGTCCTTGTGTCTTAAGAACTTTACCCATGTCCATCTGCTATAGTCATCTACGATTACTAACCCATACTTCTTGCCACTGACTGAAGTAGTTTTAACTGGTCCAAATAAGTCAATGTGCAGAAGTTCTAATGGCTTAGAGGTAGAAACAACATTTTTAGATTTAAAAGAAGGTTTTGCAAACTTGCCTTTCTGACATGCTTCACACAGAGCATCTGAATTGAACTTCAAATTAGGAAGTCCTCTGACCAGATTGAGTTTGTTAATCTGAGATATTCTTCTCATACTAACATGCCCCAATCTTCTGTGCCAGATCCACTGCTCGTTGTTAACAGACAGAAGGCACTTTACATTCTGACTTTTTAGTTCACAAAGTTTTATTTTGTAAATGTTGTTTTTTCTCTTACCATTAAACAGGATAGTCCCATCTTTCTGACTAACAACTTTACATGATTTTTGATTAAAGATTATATCATAACCGTTATCACTTAATTGACTTATGGATAACAGGTTATGCATTAATCCATCTACTAGCAGAACATTATTAATAGAGGGAAGATTTCCATTACCTACAATTCCAGAGCCAATTATCTTTCCCCTCTGATTGCCTCCAAAACCAACGTGGCCTCCAGGCTTAAGTTCCAGGCTTTGGAACATATGCCTTCTTCCCATCATGTGTCGCGAGCAGCCAGAGTCCAGGTACCATGACTGGTGTTTCTGACTTGCTGCTAAAGATATCTGCAACATGTATTATTTTATCCTTAGGTACCCAGATTTTCTTGGGTCCTGATTTGTTAGTTTTACCAAAACTCTGGTTGAATTTTGGTTTCACAGAGTACTTACTGCTAGTGTATTTAATATCATGTATGTGACCATACACAAAATGTGAATTTAGAGGTGTGTGTTTAATGGTTAAGTCCATGACATTCTTTGGTGTAGGAACCTTACCTTGGTATCCTATTCCTTTCCTGCCGTTTCTGCTAACTCCATAGATCATTGAAGCCATTTTGCTTCTATCTATGCTTTTAGCAAGGAACTTCTGGAAACTGTGATCATACTCCTTGATGATCTCATCAGCGTTGCTGGGAGTTTCATAAATTGGTTCCTTCTGAGAGTTTTGTAAAGTGTTTTCTAATTTTGAAATCTTATTTCTCAGCTCAGAATTCTCCAATTTGAGACTCTCAGTCTTATTAGAGTCAGATTCAAGATTCCTTTTCAGGTCTCTGAATTTAACTCTAATTTACTGATACCTTTCCAGAATTTCATTAAGGCTTTCAGCAAGTTCAGCCTTGGTAAAATTAACAGCAAAGTTAGGAAATACCTCTTCAGTGTCTGATTCAGAGTCTAATTCAGAAGCTTCACTATCTTCTGAAATGTTAGCCATGAGAGATATGTTGGCTCTCTCATCATCTGATTCTGAGTCAGCTTCAGACGAGTCAGAGTAATCCCATGTAGCCATGAGACTTTTCTTCTTCTCTCTTCCAAACTTCTTTTTGGGCTTTTCCCTCCGAAGCTTTGGGAAGTCACTCTTGTAGTGTCCTTGCTCATTGCACTCATAGCAGATGATGTCCTTGGTGTTTGGCTTTTTGTTACTTGAGGAGCCTTCAGATCTTCTGTATCCAGAGGAAGAATCTGTCCTTCTGTATCTGGAAGAGGACTCGTTCTGATCAGATCTTCTGGGATTCCTGAACTTCCTTTGTCTTTGCTTCCACAGTTGATTTACTCTTCTGGAGAGGAGGGAGAGTTCGTCTTCTTCTGATGAGGATCCATCAGATGTTTCTTCAACTGCCTGCAAAACTTTAGACTCAGATTTTTTGTTAGATTTTAATGCTAAAGGCTTACCTTACTTCTGAGGCTCGTCAGCTTCTAGCTCTATCTCATGACTTTTGAGGGAGCTGATAAGTTCCTCCAGAGTGATTTTGTTGAGATCTTTTGCTAGCTTCAGAGCTGTAACCATTGGTCTCCACTGCTTGGGTAAACTTCTGATGATTTTCTTGACATGGTCAGCAGTAGAGTATCCTTTTTCCAGAACCTTGAGACCAGCTACCAGAATCTGGAATCTTGAGAACATTGTTTCAATGGATTCAGATTCTTCCATTTTGAACGCCTCATACTTCTGAATGAGCGCCAGAGCTTTAGTTTCTTTGACTTGAACGTTGCCCTCATGCGTCATTCTGAGTGAGTCAAAAATGTTCTTTGTTGTGTCTCTGTTGGAGATCTTTTCATATTCAGTATAGGAGATGGCGCTGAGAAGGATGGTTCTGGCCTTGTGGTGATTCTTGAAGTCACGCTTTTGTTGGTCAGACATTGTTTTTCTATCAATCTTCTGACCGCTTGCATTCACAGGGTGCGTGTATCCATCTGTCACCATATCCTACAGATAAGCATCATGTGCCAGAAAGAAGCTTTCAATTCTGTCTTTCCAGTAATCAAAGTTTTCTCCATCAAAGACAGGAGGTTTTCCGCTGAATCTGTCTCTGTCCTCATGGTTGTCATTGCTGGTGTGAGAATAGTTTCCTGCCATTGTGTTTTTCTGACGCTGGATCTTGTACTGACACGGTTAAGTGTTTTAGCTCAAAACCAGGCGCTCTGATGCCAATTGAAGAAGTGAAAAACACAAGAAGGGGGGGTCGAATTGTAAAACTGAAAATCAATGCAATGAACAAGATATTTTTATCCTGGTTCGTTTGATCTCAAACTACTCCAGTCCACCCGTCAAGGTGATTTCGCCTCTCTCCAACGAGGTCTTAATCCACTATATTCAACTGAATATTACAAACTGCTTTAACAACTGCTAAAGCCTTCTTGATGCAAACCACAACCCTGTTTGTCAAGGAAACACTTTCTTACAAAGAAGATAAATCTAGGTGTGAATGTTTTCTACAAAACTGTATCACAACTGTGATGTATACACAACTTAAGCTTATGAAACTAGATTGCTAAACAATGATTGAGTAAGAAGATATGTAGCGTTTAGCAAACTGAGAGAAGGAAGATTATGATTAGCTTTTAGGCGTGTAAAGAGTTGGAGAGCATTAGCCAATTCAATCTTCATAGTCTTGTTTATATAGCACTGAGATTGTTGAACGTTGGAGCAATATTCTTGATTCAATGCTAATAACAAACTTTCCTTAATGAGCAGATCTTGTATGGAATGAGGCCGTTGGTAATAATTTGCTTTCAATGCACAGTACCGTTGCTTACTTAATGCATGTTCTGGCTTGGCTCATTATGACTCTGCTTAACTGCTGATGAACTGTTGTTTTATTTATCAGAGTGTTGAGCGCAGTTCTGTTCATCAAGCTTCAGCATACACGTGAGTTGATCTTCTGATTCTGGTATTCTGATATAGCAACTTCTGATGCTGATGTCAAGAACCAAATTTATGATGCTGATTAGGTGTGATCTTTCTTATACCTATCAGAGTTTCTGCAAATCAGAACGTAATAATTTAGGTAGCAAATAGTTCATACATGAATCATATAAATAATATATCTTTTCATTTTGTTATCATCAAAACTTAAACATAGGGTAGTAGATTCAAACTTTGTTCTAACATTTTCTTGGGTCTTAGGTTACCCATAGTTCTTACTCTCATGTTATCTTTTCCTCGGTCGTAGGTCGCCCGTGGGACTTACCCTCATGTTATCCTTTCTTGGGTCGTAGGTCGCCCATAGTTCTTACCCTCCTCCTACTTTTCTTGGGTCGTAGGTCACCCGTAGGTCTTACCCTCGTGTTATCTTTTCTTGGGTTGTAGGTCGCCCGTAGGTCTTAGCCTCATGTTATCTATTCTTGGGCCGTAGGTCATCCGTAGGTCTTACACTCATGTTATCTTTTCTTGGGTCGTAGGTCGCCTGTAGGTGTTACCCTCATTTTATCTTTTCTTGGGTCGTAGGTCGTCCTTAGGTATTAACCTCATGTTATTTTTTCTTGGGTCGTAGGTTGTCCGTAGGTCTTACCCTCATTTTATCTTTTTTGGGGTCGTAGGTCACCCGTAGGTCTTACACTCGTGTTATCTTTTCTTGGGTCGTAGGTCACCCGTAGGTCTTACCCTTGTGTTATCTTTTCTTGGGTCATAGTTCGCCCGTAGGTCTTACCCTCACGTTATCTTTTCTTCGGTGGTAGGATGTCTGTAGGTCTTACCCTCGTGTTATCTTTTCTTGGGTTGTAGTTCGCCCGTAGGTCTTATCCTCAAGTTATCTTTTCCTTGGTAGTAGGTCTCCTATAGGTCTTACCCTCTTGTTATCTTTTCTTGGGTCGTAGTTTGCCCGTAGGTCTTACCCTCATGTTATCTTTTCTTGGGTCGTAGGTCTCCTGTAGGTCTTACCCTCGTGTTATCTTTTCTGGGGTCGTAGGTAACCTTTAGGTCTTACCCTTGTGTTATCTTTTCTTGGGTCTTAGGTCACCCATAGGTCTTACCCTTGTGTTATCTTTTCATTGGTCGTAGGTCTCCCATAGGTCTTACCCTCGTAATATCTTTTCTTCGGTCGTAGTTCTCACATAGGTCTTACCCTCACGTTATCTTTTCTTGGGTCGTAGGTCGTCCATAGGTCTTACACTCACGTTATCTTTTCTTGGGTCGTAGGCCGCCCGTAGGTCTTACCCTCTTGTTATCTTTTCTTGGGTCGTACATCACCCGTAGGTCTTACCCTCAATTTGTCTTTCCCTGGTTCGTAGGTCGCCCGTAGGTCTTACCCTCAAGTTATCTTTTTCTAGGTCGTAGGTCTCCTATAGGTCTTACCCTTTTGTTATCTTTTCTTGGGTCGTAGGTTGCATGTAGGTGTTACCCTTAAGTTATCTTTTCCTGGGTTTTAGGTCGCCTGTAGGTCTTACCCTCGCGTTATCTTTTCTTGGGTCTTAGGTCACCCATAGGTCTTACCCTTATGTTATCTTTTCTTGGGTCGTAGGTTGCCCGTATGTCTTACCCTTATGTTATCTTTTCTTGGGTCGTAGGACTCCTGTAGGTCTTACCCTCGTGTTATCTTTTCTTGGGTCTTAGGTCACCCATAGGTCTTACCGTTGTGTTATCTTTTCTTGGGTCGTAGTTCTCCCATTGGTCTTACCCTCACGTTATCTTTTCTTGGGTCGTAGGTCGCACGTAGGTCTTACCCTCTTGTTATCTTTTCTTGGGTCATAGGTCACCCGTAGGTCTTACCCTTGTGTTATCTTTTCATGGATCGTAGGTCTCCCGAAGATCTTACCCTCGTGTTATCTTTTCTTGAGTCGTAGTCCAGCCATAAGTCTTACCCTCACGTTATCCTTTCTTAGGTCGTAGGTCGTCCGTAGGTCTTACACTCGCGTTATCTTTTCTTGGGTTTTAGGTCGCCTGAAGGTCGTACCATCTTGTTATCTTTTCTTTGGTCGTATGTCACCCGTAGGTCTTACCCTCATTTTGTATTTCCCTGGGTCGTAGGTTTCCCGTAGGTCTTACCCTCAAGTTATCTTTTCCTGGGTCATAGGTCTCCTATAGGACTTACCCTCTTGTTATCTTTTCTTGGGTCGTAGGTCGCATGTAGGTCTTACCCTTATGTTTTCTTTTCCTGGGTTTTAGGTCACCCATAGGTCTTACCCTCACGTTATCTTTTCTTGGGTCGTAGGTGGTCCGTAGGTCTTACCCTCGCGTTATCTTTTCCTGGGTCATAGGTCGCCCGTAGGTCTTAACCTCATGTTATCTTTTCTTGGGTCGTAGGTCTCCTGTAGGTCTTACCCTCAAGTTATCTTTTCCTTGGTCATAGATTGCCCATAGTTCTTACACTCATGTTATCTTTTCCTCGGACGTAGGTCGCCCGTGGGACTTACCCTCATGTTATCTTTTCCTGGGTCGTAGGTCGCCCATAGTTCTTACCCTCCTGCTACTTTTCATGGGTCGTAGGTCACCCGTAGGTCTTACCCTCATGTTATCTTTTCTTGGGTTGTAGGTCGCCCGTAAGTCTTAGCCTCATGTTTTCTTTTCTTGGGCCGTAGGTCATCCGTAGGTCTTACACTCATGTTATCTTTTCCTGGGTGGTAGGTTGTCCGTAGGTCTTAACCTCATGTTATCTTTTCTTGGGTCGTAGGTTGTCCGTAGGTCTTACCCTCATTTTATCTTTTTTGGGGTCGTAGGTCACCCGTAGGTCTTATACTCGTGTTATCTTTTCTTGGGTCGTAGGTCGCCCGTAGGTCTTACCCTCGTGATATCTTTTCTTGGGTCGTAGTTCGCCCGTAGGTCTTACCCTCACGTTATCTTTTCTTTGGTGGTAGGATGTCCGTAGGTCTTACCCTCGTGTTATCTTTTCTTGGGTCGTAGTTCGCCCGTAGGTCTTACCCTCAAGTTATCTTTTCCTTGGTAGTAGGTCTCCTATAGGTCTTACCCTCTTGTTATCGTTTCTTGGGTCGTAGGTTACTCGTAGGTCTTACCCTCATGTTATCTTTTCTTGGGTCATAGGTCTCCTGTAGGTCTTACCCTCGTGTTATCTTTTCTTGGGTCTTAGGTGACCCATAGGTCTTACCCTTTTTTTATCTTTTCTTGGGTCGTAGGTTGCCCGTAGGTCTTACCCTTATGTTATCTTTTCTTGGGTCGTAGGTCTCTTGTAGGTCTTACCCTCGTGTTATCTTTTCTTTGGTCTAAGGTCACCCATAGGTCTTACCCTTGTGTTATCTTTTCTTGGGTCGTAGTTCTCCCATTGGTCTTACCCTCACATTATCTTTTCTTGGGTCGTAGGTCGCCCGTAGGTCTTACACTCGTGTTATCTTTTCTTGGGTCGTAGGTCGCCCATAGGTCTTACCCTCTTGTTATCTTTTCTTGGGTCATAGGTCACCCGTAGGTGTTACCCTCAAGTTATCTTTCCCTAGTTCGTAGGTCGCTCGTAGGTCTTACCCTCAAGTTATCTTTTTCTGGGTCGTAGGTCTCCTATAGGTCTTACCCATTTGTTATCGTTTCTTGGGTCGTAGGTCGCATGTAGGTGTTACCCTTGTGTTATGTTTTCCTGGGTTTTAGGTCGCCCATAGGTCTTACCCTCACGTTATCTTTTCTTGAGTCGTAGGATGTCCGTAGGTCTTACCCTCACGTTATCTTTTCCGTGGTCATAGGTCACCTGTAGGTCTTAACCTCATGTTATCTTTTCTTGGGTCGTAGGTCTCCTGTAGGTCTTACCCTCATGTTATCTTTTCCTTGGTCATAGATCTCCCATAGTTCTTACCCTCTTATTATCTTTTCCGGGGTCGTAGGTCGCCTGTGGGTCTTATCCTCAAGTTATCTTTTCCTGGGTCGTAGGTCGCCTGTAGTTCTTACCCTTCTGCTACTTTTCTTGGGTCGTAGGTCACCTGTATGTCTTACCCTCATGTTATCTTTTCTTGGGTCATAGGTCTCCTGTAGGTCTTACCCTCGTGTTATCTTTTCTTGGGTCGTAGGTCCCCTATAGGTCTTACCCTCGTGTTATCTTTTCTTGGATCTTAGGTCACCCATAGGTCTTACCCTCATGTTATCTTTTCATGGGTCGTAGGTCTCCCATAGGTCTTACCCTCGTAATATCTTTTCTTGGGTCGTAGTTCTCACATAGGTCTTACCCTCACGTTATATTTTCTTGGGTCGTAGGTCGTCCGTAGGTCTTACACTCACGTTATCTTTTCTTGGGTCGTAGGCCACCCGTAGGTCTTACCCTCTTGTTATCTTTTCTTGGGTCGTACATCACCCGTAGGTCTTACCCTCAATTTGTCTTTCCCTGGTTCGTAGGTCGCCCGTAGGTCTTACCCTCAAGTTATCTTTTTCTAGGTCGTAGGTCTCCTATAGGTCTTACCCTTTTGTTATCTTTTCTTGGTTCGTAGGTCGCATGTAGGTGTTACCCTTAAGTTATCTTTTCCTAGGTTTTAGGTCGCCCGTAGGTCTTACCCTCGTGTTATCTTTTCTTGGGCCTTAGGTCACCCATAGGTCTTACCCTTATGTTATGGTTTCTTGGGTCGTAGGTTGCCCGTATGTCTTACCATTATGTTATCTTTTCCTGGGTCGTAGGACTCCTATAGGTCTTACCCTTGTGTTATCTTTTCTTGGGTCGTAGTTCTCCCATTGGTCTTACCCTCACGTTATCTTTTCTTGGGTCGTAGGTCGCCCGTAGGTCTTACCCTCTTGTTATCTTTTCTTGGGTCATAGGTTACCCGTAGGTCTTACCCTTGTGTTATCTTTTCATGGGTCGTAGGTCACCCGTAGGTCTTACCCTCGTGTTATCTTTTCTTGAGTCGTAGTCCAGCCATAAGTCTTACCCTCACGTTATCCTTTCTTGGGTCGTAGGCCGTCCGTAGGTCTTACACTCGCATTATCTTTTCTTAGGTTTTAGGTCACTTGAAGGTAGTACCATCTTGTTATCTTTTCTTTGGTCGTATGTCACCCGTAGGTCTTACCCTCATTTTGTCTTTCCCTGGGTCGTAGGTTGCCCGTAGGTCTTACCCTCAAGTTATCTTTTCCTGGGTCATAGGTCTCCTATAGGACTTACCCTCTTGTTATCTTTTCTTGGGTCGTAGGTCGCTTGTAGGTCTTACCCTTATGTTTTCTTTTCCTGGGTTTTAGGTCACCCATAGTTCTTACCCTCACGTTATCTTTTCTTGGGTCGTAGGTGGTCCGTAGTTCTTACCCTCGCGTTATCTTTTCCAGGGTCATAGGTCGCCCGTAGGTCTTAACCTCATGTTATCTTTTCTTGGGTCGTAGGTCTCCTGTAGGTCTTACCCTCAAGTTATCTTTTCCTTGGTCATAGATTGCCCATAGTTCTTACTCTCATGTTATCTTTTCCTCGGACGTAGGTCGCCCGTGGGACTTACCCTCATGTTATCTTTTCCTGGGTCGTAGGTCGCCCATAGTTCTTACCCTCCTGCTACTTTTCTTTGGTCGTAGGTCACCCGTAGGTCTTACCCTCGTGTTATCTTTTCTTGGGTTGTAGGTCGCCCGTAGGTCTTAGCCTCATGTTATCTTTTCTTGGGCCGTAGGTCATCCGTAGGTCTTACACTCATGTTATCTTTTCCTGGGTCGTAGGTCGTCCGTAGGTCTTAACCTCATGTTATCTTTTCTTGGGTCGTAGGTTGTCCGTAGGTCTTACCCTCATTTTATCTTTTTTGGGGTCGTAGGTCACCCGTAGGTCTTATACTCGTGTTATCTTTTCTTGGGTCGTAGGTCACCCGTAGGTCTTACCCTCGTGATATCTTTTCTTGGGTCGTAGTTCGCCCGTAGGTCTTACCCTCACGTTATCTTTTCTTCGGTGGTAGGATGTCCGTAGGTCTTACCCTCGTGTTATCTTTTCTTGGGTCGTAGTTTGCTCGTAGGTCTTACCCTCAAGTTATCTTTTCCTTGGTAGTAGGTCTCCTATAGGTCTTACCCTCTTGTTATCGTTTCTTGGGTCGTAGGTTACCCGTAGGTCTTACCCTCATGTTATCTTTTCTTGGGTCGTAGGTCTCCTGTAGGTCTTACCCTCGTGTTATCTTTTCTTGGGTCTTAGGTGACCCATAGGTCTTACCCTTTTGTTATCTTTTCTTGGGTCGTAGGTTGCCCGTAGGTCTTACCCTTATGTTATCTTTTCTTGGGTCGTAGGTCTCTTGTAGGTCTTACCCTCGTGTTATCTTTTCTTTGGTCTAAGGTCACCCATAGGTCTTACCCTTGTGTTATCTTTTCTTGGGTCGTAGTTCTCCCATTGGTCTTACCCTCACATTATCTTTTCTTGGGTCGTAGGTCGCCCGTAGGTCTTACACTCGTGTTATCTTTTCTTGGGTCGTAGGTCGCCCGTAGGTCTTACCCTCTTGTTATCTTTTCTTGGGTCGTAGGTCACCCATATGTCTTACCCTTGTATTATCTTTTCTTGGGTCGTAGTTCTCCAATTGGTCTTACCCTCACGTTATCTTTTCTTGGGTCGTAGGTCGCCCGTAGGTCTTACCCCCGTGTTATCTTTTCCTGGGTCATAGGTCGCCCGTAGGTCTTAACCTCATGTTATCTTTTCTTCGGTCGTAGGTCTCCTGTAGGTCTTACCCTCAAGTTATCTTTTCCTTGGTCATAGATCGCCCATAGTTCTTACTCTCATGTTATCTTTTCCTCGGTTGTAGGTCGCCTGTGGGACTTACCCTCATGTTATCTTTTCCTGGGTCGTAGGTCACCCATAGTTCTTACCCTCGTGCTACTTTTCTTGGGTCGTAGGTCACCCGTAGGTCTTACCCTCGTGTTATCTTTTCTTGGGTTGTAGGTCGCCCGTAGATCTTAGCCTTATGTTATCTTATCTTGGGCCGTAGGTCATCCGTAGGTCTTACACTCATGTTATCTTTTCCTGGGTCGTAGGTCGCCTGAAGGTGTTACCCTCATTTTATATTTTCTTGGGTCGTAGGTCGTCCGTAGGTCTTAACCTCATGTTATCTTTTCTTGGGTCGTAGGTTGTCCGTAGGTCTTACCCTCATTTTATCTTTTTTGGGATCGTAGGTCACCCGTAGGTCTTACACTCGTGTTATCTTTTCTTGGGTCGTAGGTCGCTCGTAGGTCTTACCCTCGTGTTATCTTTTCATGGGTCGTAGTTCGCCCGTAGGTCTTACCCTATTGTTATCTTTTCTTCGGTGGTAGGATGTCCGTAGGTCTTACCCTCGTGTTATCTTTTCTTGGGTCGTAGTTCGCCCGTAGGTTTTACCCTCAAGTTATCTTTTCCTTGGTAGTAGGTCTCCTATAGGTCTTACCCTCTTGTTATCTTTTTTTGGGTCGTAGGTTGCCCGTAGGTCTTACCCTCATGTTATCTTTTCTTGGGTCGTAGGTCTCCTGTAGGTCTCGTGTTATCTTTTCTTGGATCTTAGGTCACCCATAGGTCTTACCCTTGTGTTATCTTTTCATGGGTCGTAGGTCTCCCATAGGTCTTACCCTCTTAATATCTTTTCTTGGGTCGTAATTCTCACATAGGTATTACCCTCACGTTATCTTTTCTTGGGTCGTATGTCATCCGTAGTTCTTACACTCACGTTATCTTTTCTTGGGTCGTAGGCCGCCGGTAGGTCTTACCCTCTTGTTATCTTTTCTTGGGTCTTACGTCACCCGTAGGTCTTACCCTCAAGTTGTCTTTCCCTGGTTCGTAGGTCTCCCGTAGGTCTTACCCTCAAGTTATCTTTTTCTAGGTCGTAGGTCTCCTATAGGTCTTACCCTTTTGTTATCTTTTCTTGGGTCGTAGGTCGCATGTAGGTGTTACCCTTAAGTTATCTTTTCCTGGGTTTTAGGTCGCCCGTAGGTCTTACCCTCGCGTTATCTTTTCTGAAGAAGTGAAACCACAAGAAGGGGGGGTTGAATTGTAAAACTGAAAATCAATGCAATGAACAAGATATTTTTATCCTGGTTCGTTTGATCTCAAACTACTCCAGTCCACCCGTCTAGGTGATTTCGCCTCTCTCCAACGAGGTCTTAATCCACTATATTCAACTGAATATTACAAACTGCTTTAACAACTGCTAAAGCCTTCTTGATGCAAACCACAACCCTGTTTTTCAAGGAAACACTTTCTTACAAAGAAGATAAATCTAGGTGTGAATGTTTTCTACAAAACTGTATCACAACTGTGATGTATACACAACTTAAGCTTATGAAACTAGATTGCTAAACAATGATTGAGTAAGAAGATATGTAGCGTTTAGCAAACTGAGAGAAGGAAGATTATGATTAGCTTTTAGGCGTGTAAAGAGTTGGAGAGCATTAGCCAATTCAATCTTCATAGTCTTGTTTATATAGCACTGAGATTGTTGAACGTTGGAGCAATATTCTTGATTCAATGCTAATAACAAACTTTCCTTAATGAGCAGATCTTGTATGGAATGAGGCCGTTGGTAATAATTTGCTTTCAATGCACAGTACCATTGCTTACTTAATGCATGTTCTGGCTTGGCTCATTCTGACTCTGCTTAACTGCTGATGAACTGTTGTTTTATTTATCAGAGTGTTGAGCGCAGTTCTGTTCATCAAGCTTCAGCATACACGTGAGTTGATCTTCTGATTCTGGTATTCTGATATAGCAACTTCTGATGCTGATGTCAAGAACCAAATTTCTGATGCTGATTAGGTGTGATCTTGCTTATACCTATCAGAGTTTCTGCAAATCAGAACGTAATAATTTAGGTAGCAAATAGTTCATACATGAATCATATAAATAATATATCTTTTCATTTTGTTATCATCAAAACTTAAACATAGGGTAGTAGATTCAAACTTTGTTCTAACATTTTCTTGGGTCTTAGGTTACCCATAGTTCTTACTCTCATGTTATCTTTTCCTCGGTCGTAGGTCGCCCGTGGGACTTACCCTCATGTTATCCTTTCTTGGGTCGTAGGTCGCCCATAGTTCTTACCCTCCTGCTACTTTTCTTGGGTCGTAGGTCACCCGTAGGTCTTACCCTCGTGTTATCTTTTCTTGGGTTGTAGGTCGCCCGTAGGTCTTAGCCTCATGTTATCTATTCTTGGGCCGTAGGTCATCCGTAGGTATTACACTCATGTTATCTTTTCTTGGGTCGTAGGTCGCCTGTAGGTGTTACCCTCATTTTATCTTTTCTTGGGTCGTAGGTCGTCCGTAGGTATTAACCTCATGTTATTTTTTCTTGGGTCGTAGGTTGTCCGTCGGTCTTACCCTCATTTTATCTTTTTTGGGGTCGTAGGTCACCCGTAGGTCTTACACTCGTGTTATCTTTTCTTGGGTCGTAGGTCACCCGTAGGTCTTACCCTTGTGTTATCTTTTCTTGGGTCATAGTTCGCCCGTAGGTCTTACCCTCACGTTATCTTTTCTTCGGTGGTAGGATGTCTGTAGGTCTTACCCTCGTGTTATCTTTTCTTGGGTTGTAGTTCGCCCGTAGGTCTTATCCTCAAGTTATCTTTTCCTTGGTAGTAGGTCTCCTATAGGTCTTACCCTCTTGTTATCTTTTCTTTAGTCGTAGGTTGCCCGTAGGTCTTACCCTCATGTTATCTTTTCTTGGGTCGTAGGTCTCCTGTAGGTCTTACCCTCGTGTTATCTTTTCTTGGGTCGTAGGTAACCTTTAGGTCTTACCCTTGTGTTATCTTTTCTTGGGTCTTAGGTCACCCATGGGTCTTACCCTCGTAATATCTTTTCTTCGGTCGTAGTTCTCGCATAGGTCTTACCCTCACGTTATCTTTTCTTGGGTCGTAGGTCGTCCGTAGGTCTTACACTCACGTTATTTTTTCTTGGGTCGTAGGCCGCCGTAGGTCTTACCCTCTTGTTATCTTTTCTTGGGTCGTACATCACCCGTAGGTCTTACCCTCAATTTGTCTTTCCCTGGTTCGTAGGTCGCCCGTAGGTCTTACCCTCAAGTTATCTTTTTCTAGGTCGTAGGTCTCCTATAGGTCTTACCCTTTTGTTATCTTTTCTTGGGTCGTAGGTCGCATGTAGGTGTTACCCTTAAGTTATCTTTTCCTGGGTTTTAGGTCGCTTGTAGGTCTTACCCTCGCGTTATCTTTTCTTGGGTCTTAGGTCACCCATAGGTCTTACCCTTATGTTATCTTTTCTTGGGTCGTAGGTTGCCCGTATGTCTTACCCTTATGTTATCTTTTCTTGGGTCGTAGGACTCCTGTAGGTCTTACCCTCGTGTTATCTTTTCTTGGGTCTTAGGTCACCCATAGGTCTTACCGTTGTGTTATCTTTTCTTGGGTCGTAGTTCTCCCATTGGTCTTACCCTCACGTTATCTTTTCTTGGGTCGTAGGTCGCACGTAGGTCTTACCCTCTTGTTATCTTTTCTTGGGTCATAGGTCACCCGTAGGTCTTACCCTTGTGTTATCTTTTCATGGGTCGTAGGTCACCCGTAGGTCTTACCCTCGTGTTATCTTTTCTTGAGTCGTAGTCCAGCCATAAGTCTTACCCTCACGTTATCCTTTCTTAGGTCGTAGGTCGTTCGTAGGTCTTACACTCGCGTTATCTTTTCTTGGGTTTTAGGTCGCCTAAAGGTCGTGCCATCTTGTTATCTTTTCTTTGGTCGTATGTCACCCGTAGGTCTTACCCTCATTTTGTCTTTCCCTGGGTCGTAGGTTTCCCGTAGGTCTTACCCTCAAGTTATCTTTTCCTGGGTCATAGGTCTCCTATAGGACTTACCCTCTTGTTATCTTTTCTTGGGTCGTAGGTCGCATGTAGGTCTTACCCTTATGTTTTCTTTTCCTGGATTTTAGGTCACCCGTAGGTCTTACCCTCACGTTATCTTTTCTTGGGTCGTAGGTGGTCCGTAGGTCTTACCCTCGCGTTATCTTTTCCTGGGTCATAGGTCGCCCGTAGGTCTTAACCTCATGTTATCTTTTCTTGGGTCGTAGGTCTCCTGTAGGTCTTACCCTCAAGTTATCTTTTCCTTGGTCATAGATTGCCCATAGTTCTTACTCTCATGTTATCTTTTCCTCGGACGTAGGTCGCCTGTGGGACTTACCCTCATGTTATCTTTTCCTGGGTCGTAGGTCTCCCATAGTTCTTACCTCCTGCTACTTTTCTTAGGTCGTAGGTCACCCGTAGGTCTTACCCTCATGTTATCTTTTCTTGGGTTGTAGGTCGCCCGTAAGTCTTAGCCTCATGTTTTCTTTTCTTGGGCCGTAGGTCATCCGTAGGTCTTACACTCATGTTATCTTTTCCTGGGTCGTAGGTTGTCCGTAGGTCTTAACCTCATGTTATTTTTTCTTGGGTCGTAGGTTGTCCGTAGGTCTTACCCTCATTTTATCTTTTTTGAGGTCGTAGGTCACCCGTAGGTCTTATACTCGTGTTATCTTTTCTTGGGTCGTAGGTCGCCCGTAGGTCTTACCCTCGTGATATCTTTTCTTGGGTCGTAGTTCGCCCGTAGGTCTTACCCTCACGTTATCTTTTCTTCGGTGGTAGGATGTCCGTAGGTCTTACCCTCGTGTTATCTTTTCTTGGGTCGTAGTTCGCCCGTAGGTCTTACCCTCAAGTTATCTTTTCCTTGGTAGTAGGTCTCCTATAGGTCTTACCCTCTTGTTATCGTTTCTTGGGTCGTAGGTTACCCGTAGGTCTTACCCTCATGTTATCTTTTCTTGGGTCGTAGGTCTCCTGTAGGTCTTACCCTCGTGTTATCTTTTCTTGGGTCTTAGGTGACCCATAGGTCTTACCCTTTTGTTATCTTTTCTTGGGTCGTAGGTTGCCCGTAGGTCTTACCCTTATGTTATCTTTTCTTGGGTCGTAGGTCTCTTGTAGGTCTTACCCTCGTGTTATCTTTTCTTTGGTCTAAGGTCACCCATAGGTCTTACCCTTGTGTTATCTTTTCTTGGGTCGTAGTTCTCCCATTGGTCTTACCCTCACATTATCTTTTCTTGGGTCGTAGGTCGCCCGTAGGTCTTACACTCGTGTTATCTTTTCTTGGGTCGTAGGTCGCCCATAGGTCTTACCCTCTTGTTATCTTTTCTTGGGTCATAGGTCACCCGTAGGTGTTACCCTCAAGTTGTCTTTCCCTAGTTCGTAGGTCGCTCGTAGGTCTTACCCTCAAGTTATCTTTTTCTGGGTCGTAGGTCTCCTATAGGTCTTACCCATTTGTTATCGTTTCTTGGGTCGTAGGTCGCATGTAGGTGTTACCCTTGTGTTATGTTTTCCTGGGTTTTAGGTCGCCCATAGGTCTTACCCTCACGTTATCTTTTCTTGAGTCGTAGGATGTCCGTAGGTCTTACCCTCACGTTATCTTTTCCTGGGTCATAGGTCACCCGTAGGTCTTAACCTCATGTTATCTTTTCTTGGGTCGTAGGTCTCCTGTAGGTCTTACCCTCATGTTATCTTTTCCTTGGTCATAGATCTCCCATAGTTCTTACCCTCTTATTATCTTTTCCGGGGTCGTAGGTCGCCTGTGGGTCTTATCCTCAAGTTATCTTTTCCTGGGTCGTAGGTCGCCTGTAGTTCTTACCCTTCTGCTACTTTTCTTGGGTCGTAGGTCACCCGTATGTCTTACCCTCATGTTATCTTTTCTTGGGTCATAGGTCTCCTGTAGGTCTTACCCTCGTGTTATCTTTTCTTGGGTCGTAGGTCACCTATAGGTCTTACCCTCGTGTTATCTTTTCTTGGATCTTAGGTCACCCATAGGTCTTACCCTCGTGTTATCTTTTCATGGGTCGTAGGTCTCCCATAGGTCTTACCCTCGTAATATCTTTTCTTGGGTCGTAGTTCTCACATAGGTCTTACCCTCACGTTATCTTTTCTTGGGTCGTAGGTCGTCCGTAGGTCTTACACTCACGTTATCTTTTCTGGGGTCGTAGGCCGCCCGTAGGTCTTACCCTTTCGTTATCTTTTCGTGGGTCGTAGGTCGCATGTAGGTGTTACCCTTAAGTTATATTTTCCTGCGTTTTAGGTCGCCCGTAGGTCTTACCCTCGCGTGATCTTTTCTTGGGTCTTAGGTCACCCATAGGTCTTACCCTTGTGTTATCTTTTCTTGGGTCGTAGGTTGCAGTATGTCTTACCCTCATGTTATCTTTTCTTGGGTCGTTTGACTCCTGTAGGTCTTACCCTCGTGTTATCTTTTCTTGGGTCGTAGGTCGCCCGTAGGTCTTACCCTCTTGTTATCTTTTCTTGGGTCATAGGTCACCCGTAGGTCTTACCCTTGTGTTATCCTTTCATGGGTCGTAGGTCACCCGTAGGTCTTACCCTCGTGTTATCTTTTCTTGAGTCGTAGTCCATCCATAAGTCTTACCCTCACGTTATCCTTTCTTGGGCCGTAGGTCGTCCATAGGTCTTACACTCGCGTTATCTTTTCTTGGATTTTAGGTCGCCTGAAGGTCGTACCATCTTGTTATCTTTTCTTTGGTCGTATGTCACCCGTAGGTGTTACCCTCATTTTGTCTTTCCCTGGGTCGTATGTCACCCGTAGGTCTTACCCTCATTTTGTCTTTCCCTGGGTCGTAGGTTTCCCGTAGGTCTTACCCTCAAGTTATCTTTTCCTGGGTCATAGGTCTCCTATAGGACTTACCCTCTTGTTATCTTTTCTTGGGTCGTAGGTCGCATGTAGGTCTTACCCTTATGTTTTCTTTTCCTGGGTTTTAGGTCACCCATAGGTCTTACCCTCACGTTATCTTTTCTTGGGTCGTAGGTGGTCCGTAGGTCTTACCCTCGCGTTATCTTTTCCTGGGTCATAGGTCGCCCGTAGGTCTTAACCTCATGTTATCTTTTCTTGGGTCGTAGGTCTCCTGTAGGTCTTACCCTCAAGTTATCTTTTCCTTGGTCATAGATTGCCCATAGTTCTTACTCTCATGTTATCTTTTCCTCGGACGTAGGTCGCCCGTGGGACTTACCCTCATGTTATCTTTTCCTGGGTCGTAGGTCGCCCATAGTTCTTACCCTCCTGCTACTTTTCTTGGGTCGTAGGTCACCCGTATGTCTTACCCTCATGTTATCTTTTCTTGGGTTGTAGGTCGCCCGTAAGTCTTAGCCTCATGTTTTCTTTTCTTGGGCCGTAGGTCATCCGTAGGTCTTACACTCATGTTATCTTTTCCTGGGTCGTAGGTTGTCCGTAGGTCTTAACCTCATGTTATCTTTTCTTGGGTCGTAGGTTGTCCGTAGGTCTTACCCTCATTTTATCTTTTTTGGGGTCGTAGGTCACCCGTAGGTCTTACCCTCGTGTTATCTTTTCTTGGGTCGTAGGTCGCCCGTAGGTCTTACCCTCGTGATATCTTTTCTTGGGTCGCAGTTCGCCCGTAGGTCTTACCCTCACGTTATCTTTTCTTCGGTGGTAGGATGTCCGTAGGTCTTACCCTCGTGTTATCTTTTCTTGGGTCGTAGTTCGCCCGTAGGTCTTACCCTCAAGTTATCTTTTCCTTGGTAGTAGGTCTCCTATAAGTCTTACCCTCTTGTTATCGTTTCTTGGGTCGTAGGTTACCCGTAGGTCTTACCCTCATGTTATCTTTTCTTGGGTCGTAGGTCTCCTGTAGGTCTTACCCTCGTGTTATCTTTTCTTGGGTCTTAGGTGACCCATAGGTCTTACCCTTTTGTTATCTTTTCTTGGGTCGTAGGTTGCCCGTAGGTCTTACCCTTATGTTATCTTTTCTTGGGTCGTAGGTCTTTTGTAGGTCTTACCCTCGTGTTATCTTTTCTTTGGTCTAAGGTCACCCATAGGTCTTACCCTTGTGTTATCTTTTCTTGGGTCGTAGTTCTCCCATTGGTCTTACCCTCACATTATCTTTTCTTGGGTCGTAGGTCGCCCGTAGGTCTTACACTCGTGTTATCTTTTCTTGGGTCGTAGGTCGCCCATAGGTCTTACCCTCTTGTTATCTTTTCTTGGGTCATAGGTCACCCGTAGGTGTTACCCTCAAGTTGTCTTTCCCTAGTTCGTAGGTCGCTCGTAGGTCTTACCCTCAAGTTATCTTTTTCTGGGTCGTAGGTCTCCTATAGGTCTTACCCATTTGTTATCGTTTCTTAGGTCGTAGGTCGCATGTAGGTGTTACCCTTGTGTTATGTTTTCCTGGGTTTTAGGTCGCCCATAGGTCTTACCCTCACGTTATCTTTTCTTGAGTCGTAGGATGTCCGTAGGTCTTACCCTCACGTTATCTTTTCCTGGGTCATAGGTCACCCGTAGGTCTTAACCTCATGTTATCTTTTCTTGGGTCGTAGGTCTCCTGTAGGTCTTACCCTCATGTTATCTTTTCCTTGGTCATAGATCTCCCATAGTTCTTACCCTCTTATTATCTTTTCCGGGGTCGTAGGTCGCCTGTGGGTCTTATCCTCAAGTTATCTTTTCCTGGGTCGTAGGTCGCCTGTAGTTCTTACCCTTCTGCTACTTTTCTTGGGTCGTAGGTCACCCGTATGTCTTACCCTCATGTTATCTTTTCTTGGGTCATAGGTCTCCTGTAGGTCTTACCCTCGTGTTATCTTTGCTTGGGTCGTAGGTCACCTATAGGTCTTACCCTCGTGTTATCTTTTCTTGGATCTTAGGTCACCCATAGGTCTTACCCTCGTGTTATCTTTTCATCGGTCGTAGGTCTCCCATAGGTCTTACCCTCGTAATATCTTTTCTTGGGTCGTAGTTCTCACATAGGTCTTACCCTCACGTTATCTTTTCTTGGGTCGTAGGTCGTCCGTAGGTCTTACACTCACGTTATCTTTTCTGGGGTCGTAGGCCGCCCATAGGTCTTACCCTTTCGTTATCTTTTCTTGGGTCGTAGGTCGCATGTAGGTGTTACCCTTAAGTTATATTTTCCTGGGTTTTAGGTCGCCCGTAGGTCTTACCCTCGCGTTATCTTTTCTTGGGTCTTAGGTCACCCATAGGTCTTACCCTTGTGTTATCTTTTCTTGGGTCGTAGGTTGCCAGTATGTCTTACCCTCATGTTATCTTTTCTTGGGTCGTTGGACTCCTGTAGGTCTTACCCTCGTGTTATCTTTTCTTGGGTCTTAGGTCACCCATAGGTCTTACCCTTGTGTTATCTTTTCATGGGTCGTAGTTCTCCCATTGGTCTTACCCTCACGTTATCTTTTCTTGGGTCGTAGGTCGCCCGTAGGTCTTACCCTCTTGTTATCTTTTCTTGGGTCATAGGTCACCTGTAGGTCTTACCCTTGTGTTATCCTTTCATGGGTCGTAGGTCACCCGTAGGTCTTACCCTCGTGTTATCTTTTCTTGAGTCGTAGTCCATCCATAAGTCTTACCCTCACGTTATCCTTTCTTGGGTCGTAGGTCGTCCGTAGGTCTTACACTCGCGTTATCTTTTCTTGGGTTTTAGGTCGCCTGAAGGTCGTACCATCTTGTTATCTTTTCTTTGGTCGTATGTCACCCGTAGGTCTTACCCTCATTTTGTCCTTCCCTGGGTCGTAGGTTGCCCGTAGGTCTTACCCTCAAGTTATCTTTTCCTGGGTCATAGGTCTCCTATAGGACTTACCCTCTTGTTATCTTTTCTTGGGTCGTAGGTCGCATGTAGGTCTTACCCTTATGTTTTCTTTTCCTGGGTTTTAGGTCATCCATAGGTCTTACCCTCACGTTATCTTTTCTTGGGTCGTAGGTGGTCCGTATGTCTTACCCTCGCATTATCTTTTCTGGGTCATACGTTGCCCGTAGGTCTTAACCTCATGTTATCTTTTCTTGGGTCGTAGGTCTCCTGTAGGTCTTACCCTGGTGTTATCTTTTCTTGGGTCTTAGGTGACCCATAGGTCTTACCCTTTTGTTATCTTTTCTTGGGTCGTAGGTTGCCCGTAGGTCTTACCCTTATGTTATCTTTTCTTGGGTCGTAGGTCTCTTGTAGGTCTTACCCTCGTGTTATCTTTTCTTTGGTCTAAGGTCACCCATAGCTCTTACCCTTGTGTTATCTTTTCTTGGGTCGTAGTTCTCCCATTGGTCTTACCCTCACATTATCTTTTCTTGGGTCGTAGGTCGCCCGTAGGTCTTACACTCGTGTTATCTTTTCTTGGGTCGTAGGTCGCCCGTAGGTCTTACCCTCTTGTTATCTTTACTTGGGTCGTAGGTCACCCATAGGTGTTACCCTCAAGTTGTCTTTCCCTAGTTCGTAGGTTGCCCGTAGGTCTTACCCTCAAGTTATCTTTTTCTGGGTCGTAGGTCTCCTATAGGTCTTACCCATTTGTTATCTTTTCTTGGGTCGTAGGTCGCATGTAGGTGTTACCCTTGTGTTATTTTTTCCTGGGTTTTAGGTCGCCCATAGGTCTTACCCTCACGTTATCTTTTCTTGAGTCGTAGGATGTCCGTAGGTCTTACCCTCACGTTATCTTTTCCTGGGTCATAGGTCACCCGTAGGTCTTAACCTCATGTTATCTTTTCTTGGGTCGTAGGTCTCCTGTAGGTCTTACCCTCATGTTATCTTTTCCTTGGTCATAGATCTCCCATAGTTCTTACCCTCTTATTATCTTTTCCGGGGTCGTAGGTCGCCTGTGGGTCTTATCCTCAAGTTATCTTTTCCTGGGCCGTAGGTCTCCTGTAGTTCTTACCCTTCTTCTACTTTTCTTGGGTCGTAGGTCACCCGTATGTCTTACCCTCATGTTATCTTTTCTTGGGTCATAGGTCTCCTGTAGGTCTTACCCTCGTGTTATCTTTTCTTGGGTCGTAGGTCACCTATAGGTCTTACCCTCGTGTTATCTTTTCTTGGATCTTAGGTCACCCATAGGTCTTACCCTCGTGTTATCTTTTCATGGGTCGTAGGTCTCCCATAGGTCTTACCCTCGTAATATCTTTTCTTGGGTCGTAGTTCTCACATAGGTCTTACCCTCACGTTATCTTTTCTTGGGTCGTAGGTCGTCCGTAGGTCTTACACTCACGTTATCTTTTCTGGGGTCGTAGGCCGCCTTTAGGTCTTACCCTTTCGTTATCTTTTCTTGGGTCGTAGGTCGCATGTAGGTGTTACCCTTAAGTTATATTTTCCTGGGTTTTAGGTCGCCCGTAGGTCTTACCCTAGCGTGATCTTTTCTTGGGTCTTAGGTCACCCATATGTCTTACCCTTGTGTTATCTTTTCTTGGGTCGTAGGTTGCCAGTATGTCTTACCCTCATGTTATCTTTTCTTGGGTCGTTGGACTCCTGTAGGTCTTACCCTCGTGTTATCTTTTCTTGGGTCGTAGGTCGCCCGTAGGTCTTACCCTCTTGTTATCTTTTCATGGGTCATAGGTCACCCGTAGGTCTTACCCTTGTGTTATCCTTTCATGGGTCGTAGGTCACCCGTAGGTCTTACCCTCGTGTTATCTTTTCTTGAGTCGTAGTCCATCCATAAGTCTTACCCTCACGTTATCCTTTGTTGGGCCATTGGTCGTCCGTAGGTCTTACACTCGCGTTATCTTTTCTTGGGTTTTAGGTCGCCTGAAGGTTGTACCATCTTGTTATCTTTTCTTTGGTCGTATGTCACCCGTAGGTCTTACCCTCATTTTGTCTTTCCCTGGGTCGTACGTTGCCCGTAGGTCTTACCCTCAAGTTATCTTTTCCTGGGTCATAGGTCTCCTATAGGACTTACCCTCTTGTTATCTTTTCTTGGGTCGTAGGTCGCATGTAGGTCTTACCCTTATGTTTTCTTTTCCTGGGTTTTAGGTCACCCATAGGTCTTACCCTCATGTTATCTTTTCTTGGGTCGTAGGTGGTCCGTATGTCTTACCCTCGCGTTATCTTTTTTGGGTCATACGTCGCCCGTAGGTCTTAACCTCATGTTATCTTTTCTTGGGTCGTAGGTCTCCTGTAGGTCTTACCCTGGTGTTATCTTTTCTTGGGTCTTAGGTGACCCATAGGTCTTACCCTTTTGTTATCTTTTCTTGGGACGTAGGTTGCCCGTAGGTCTTACCCTTATGTTATCTTTTCTTGGGTCGTAGGTCTCTTGTAGGTCTTACCCTCATGTTATCTTTTCTTTGGTCTAAGGTCACCCATAGCTCTTACCCTTGTGTTATCTTTTCTTGGGTCGTAGTTCTCCCATTGGTCTTACCCTCACATTATCTTTTCTTGGGTCGTAGGTCGCCCGTAGGTCTTACACTCGTGTTATCTTTTCTTGGGTCGTAGGTCGCCCGTAGGTCTTACCCTCTTGTTATCTTTTCTTGGGTCGTAGGTCACCCATAGGTGTTACCCTCAAGTTGTCTTTCCCTAGTTCGTAGGTCGCCCGTAGGTCTTACCCTCAAGTTATCTTTTTCTGGGTCGTAGGTCTCCTATAGGTCTTACCCATTTGTTATCTTTTCTTGGGTCGTAGGTCGCATGTAGGTGTTACCCTTGTGTTATTTTTTCCTGGGTTTTAGGTCGCCCATAGGTCTTACCCTCATGTTATCTTTTCTTGAGTCGTAGGATGTCCGTAGGTCTTACCCTCATGTTATCTTTTCCTGGGTCATAGGTCACCCGTAGGTCTTAACCTCATGTTATCTTTTCTTGGGTCGTAGGTCTCCTGTAGGTCTTACCCTCATGTTATCTATTCCTTGGTCATAGATCTCCCATAGTTCTTACCCTCTTATTATCTTTTCCGGGGTCGTAGGTCGCCTGTGGGTCTTATCCTCAAGTTATCTTTTCCTGGGCCGTAGGTCGCCTGTAGTTCTTACCCTTCTTCTACTTTTCTTGGGTCGTAGGTCACCCGTATGTCTTACCCTCATGTTATCTTTTCTTGGGTCATAGGTCTCCTGTAGGTCTTACCCTCGTGTTATCTTTTCTTGGGTCGTAGGTCACCTATAGGTCTTACCCTCGTGTTATCTTTTCTTGGATCTTAGGTCACCCATAGGTCTTACCCTCGTGTTATCTTTTCATGGGTCGTAGGTCTCCCATAGGTCTTACCCTCGTAATATCTTTTCTTGGGTCGTAGTTCTCACATAGGTCTTACCCTCACGTTATCTTTTCTTGGGTCGTAGGTCGTCCGTAGGTCATACACTCACGTTATCTTTTCTGGGGTCGTAGGCCGTCCGTAGGTCTTACCCTCTTGTTATCTTTTCTTGGGTCTTACGTCACCCGTAGTACTTACCCTCAAGTTGTTTTTTCCTGGTTCGTAGGTCGCCCGTAGGTCTCACCCTCAAGTTATCTTTTTCTAGGTCGTAGGTCTCTTATAGGTCTTACCCTTTCGTTATCTTTTCTTGGGTCGTAGGTCGCATGTAGGTGTTACCCTTAAGTTATCTTTTCCTGGATTTTAGGTCGCCCGTAGGTCTTACCCTCGCGTTATCTTTTCTTGGGTCTTAGGTCACCCATAGGTCTTACCCTTGTGTTATCTTTTCTTGGGTCGTAGGTTGCCAGTATGTCTTACCCTCATGTTATCTTTTCTTGGGTCGTTGGACTCCTGTAGGTCTTACCCTCATGTTATCTTTTCTTGGGTCTTAGGTCACCCATAGGTCTTACCCTTGTGTTATCTTTTCTTGGGTCGTAGTTCTCCCATTGGTCTTACCCTCACGTTATCTTTTCTTGGGTCTTAGGTCGCCAGTATGTCTTACCCTCTTGTTATCTTTTCTTGGGTCATAGGTCACCCGTAGGTCTTACCCTTGTGTTATCTTTTCATGGGTCGTAGGTCACCCGTAGGTCTTACCCTCGTGTTATCTTTTCTTGAGTCGTAGTCCATCCATAAGTCTTACCCTTACGTTATCCTTTCTTGGGTCGTAGGTCGTCCGTAGGTCTTACACTCGCGTTATCTTTTCTTGGGTTTTAGGTCGCCTGAAGGTCGTACCATCTTTCTATCTTTTCTTTGGTCGTATGTCACCCGTAGGTCTTACCCTCATTTTGTCTTTCCCTGGGTTGTAGGTTGCCCGTAGGTCTTACCCTCAAGTTATCTTTTCCTGGGTCATAGGTCTCCTATAGGACTTACCCTCTTGTTATCTTTTCTTGGGTCGTAGGTCGCATGTAGGTCTTACCCTTATATTTTCTTTTCCTGGGTTTTAGGTCACCCATAGGTCTTACCCTCACGTTATCTTTTCTTGGGTCGTAGGTGGTCTGTAGGTCTTACCCTCGCGTTATCTTTTCTGGGTCATAGGTCGCCCGTAGGTCTTAACCTCATGTTATCTTTTCTTGGGTCGTAGGTCTCCGGTAGGTCTTACCCTCAAGTTATCTTTTCCTTGGTCATAGATTGCACATAGTTCTTACTCTCATGTTATCTTTTCCTCAGACGTAGGTCGCCCGTGGGACTTACCCTCATGTTATCTTTTCCTGGGTCGTAGGTCGCCCATAGTTCTTACCCTCCTGCTACTTTTCTTGGGTCATAGGTCACCCGTAGGTCTTACCCTCGTGTTATCTTTTCTTGGGTTGTAGGTCGCCCGTAGGTCTTAGCCTCATGTTATCTTTTCTTGGGCCGTAGGTCATCCGTAGCTCTTACACTCATGTTATCTTTTCCTGGGTCGTAGGTCGTCCGTAGGTCTTAACCTCATGTTATCTTTTCTTGGGTCGTAGGTTATCCGTAGGTCTTACCCTCATTTTATCTTTTTTGGGGTCGTAGGTCACCCGTAGGTCTTATACCCGTGTTATCTTTTCTTGGGTCGTAGGTCGCCCGTAGGTCTTACCCTCGTGATATCTTTTCTTGGGTCGTAGTTCGCCCGTAGGTCTTACCCTCACGTTATCTTTTCTTCGGTGGTAGGATGTCCGTAGGTCTTACCCTCGTGTTATCTTTTCTTGGGTCGTAGTTCGCCCGTAGGTCTTACCCTCAAGTTATCTTTTCCTTGGCAGTAGGTCTCCTATAGGTCTTACCCTCTTGTTATCGTTTCTTGGGTCGTAGGTTACCCGTAGGTCTTACCCTCATGTTATCTTTTCTTGGGTCGTAGGTCTCATGTAGGTCTTACCCTCGTGTTATCTTTTCTTGGGTCTTAGGTGACCCATAGGTCTTACCCTTTTGTTATCTTTTCTTGGGTCGTAGTTTGCCCGTAGGTCTTACCCTTATGTTATCTTTTCTTGAGTCGTAGACTCTTGTAGGTCTTACCCTCGTGTTATCTTTTCTTTGGTCTAAGGTCGCCCATAGGTCTTACCCTTGTGTTATCTTTTCTTGGGTCGTAGTTCTCCCATTGGTCTTACCCTCACATTATCTTTTCTTGGGTCGTAGGTCGCCCGTAGGTCTTACACTCGTGTTATATTTTCTTGGGTCGTAGGTCGCCCGTAGGTCTTACCCTCTTGATATCTTTTCTTGGGTCGTAGGTCGCCCGTAGGTCTTACACTCGCGTTATCTTTTCTTGGGTCGTAGGTCGCCCGTAGGTCTTACCCTCACATTATCTTTTCTTGGGTCGTAGGTCGCCCGTAGGTCTTACACTCGTGTTATATTTTCTTGGGTCGTAGGTCGCTCGTAGGTCTTACCCTCGTGTTGTCTTTTCATGGGTCGTAGTTCGCCCGTAGGTCTTACCCTATTGTTATCTTTTCTTCGGTGGTAGGTCATTCGTAAGTCTTACACTCACGTTATCTTTTCAGGGGTCGTAGGCTGCCCGTAGGTCTTACCCTCTTGTTATCTTTTCTTGGGTCTTACGTCACCCGTAGTACTTACCCTCAAGTTGTCTTTTCCTGGTTCGTAGGTCGCCCGTAGGTCTTAACCTCAAGTTATCTTTTTCTAGGTCGTAGGTCTCCTATAGGTCTTACCCTTTCGTTATCTTTTCTTGGGTCGTAGGTCGCATGTAGGTGTTACCCTTAAGTTATCTTTTCCTGGGTTTTAGGTCGCCCGTAGGTCTTACCCTCGCGTTATCTTTTCTTGGGTCTTAGGTTAACCATAGGTCTTACCCTTGTGTTATCTTTTCTTGGGTCGTAGGTTGCCAGTATGTCTTACCCTCATGTTATCTTTTCTTGGGTCGTAGGACTCCTGTAGATCTTACCCTCGTGTTATCTTTTCTTGGGTCTTAGGTCACCCATAGGTCTTACCCTTGTGATATCTTTTCTTGGGTCGTAGTTCTCCCATTGGTCTTACCCTCACGTTATCTTTTCTTGGGTCGTAGGTCGCCCGTAGGTCTTACCCTCTTGTTATCTTTTCTTGGGTCATAGGTCACCCGTAGGTCTTACCCTTGTGTTATCTTTTCATGGCTCGTAGGTCACCCATAGGTCTTACCCTCGTGTTATCTTTTCTTGAGTCATAGTTCGGCCATAAGTCTTACCCTCACGTTATCCTTTCTTTGGTCGTAGGTCGTCCGTAGTTCTTACACTCGTGTTATCTTTTCTTGGGTCGTAGGTCGCTCGTAGGTCTTACCCTCGTGTTATCTTTTCATGGGTCGTAGTTCTCCCGTAGGTCTTACCCTATTGTTATCTTTTCTTCGGTGGTAGGATGTACGTAGGTCTTACCCTCGTGTTATCTTTTCTTGGGTCGTAGGTCACCTATAGGTCTTACCCTCGTGTTATCTTTTCTTGGATCTTAGGTCACCCATAGGTCTTACCCTCGTGTTATCTTTTCATGGGTCGTAGGTTGCCCGTAGGTCATACCGTCATGTTATATTTTCTTGGGTCGTAGGTCTCTTGTAGGTCTTACCCTCGTGTTATCTTTTCTTGGGTCGTAGGTCAACTATAGGTCTTACCCTCGAGTTATCTTTTCTTGGATCTTAGGTCACCCATAGGTCTTAACCTTGTGTTATCTTTTCATGGGTCGTAGGTCTCCCATAGGTCTTACCCTCGTAATATCTTTTCTTGGATCGTAGTTCTTACATAGGTCTTACCCTCACGTTATCTTTTCTTGGGTCGTAGGTTGTCCGTAGGTCTTACACTCACGTTATCTTTTCTTGGGTCGTAGGCCGCCCATAGGTCTTACCCTCTTGTTATCTTTTCTTGGGTCGTACGTCACCCGTAGGACTTACCCTCAAGTTTTCTTTCCCTGGTTCATAGGTCGCCCGTAGGACTTACCCTCAAGTTATCTTTTTCTAGGTCGTAGGTCTCCTATCGGTCTTACCCTTTTGTTATCTTTTCTTGGGCCGTAGGTCGCATGTAGGTGTTACCCTTAAGTTATCTTTTCCTGGGTTTTAGGTCGCCCGTAGGTCTTACCCTCGCGTTATCTTTTCTTGGGTCTTAGGTCACCCATAGGTCTTACCCTTGTGTTATCTTTTCTTGGGTCGTAGGTTGCCCGTATGTCTTACCCTCGTGTTATCTTTTCTTGGGTCGTAGGACTCCTGTAGGTCCTACCCTCGTGTTATCTTTTCTTGGGTCTTAGGTCACCCATAGGTCTTACCCTTGTGTTCTCTTTTCTTGGGTCGTAGTTCTCCCATTGGTCTTACCCTCATGTTATCTTTTCTTGGGTCGTAGGTCGCCCATAGGTCTTACCCTCTTATTATCTTTTCTTAGGTCATAGGTCACCCGTAGGTCTTACCCTTGTGTTATCTTTTCATGGGTCGTAGGTCACCCGTAGGTCTTACCCTCGTGTTATCTTTTCTTGAGTCGTAGTTCGGCCATAAGTCTTACCCTCACGTTATCCTTTCTTGGGTCGTAGGTCGTCTGTAGGTCTTACACTCGCGTTATCTTTTCTTGGCTTTTAGGTCGCCTGTAGGTCTTACCATCTTGTTATCTTTTCTTTTGTCATATGTCACCCGTAGGTCTTACCCTCATTTTGTCTTTCCCTGGGTCGTAGGTTGATCGTAGGTCTTACCCTCAAGTTATCATTTCCTGGGTCATAGGTCTCCTATAGGACTTACCCTCTTGTTATATTTTCTTGGGTCGTAGGTCGCATGTATGTCTTACCCTTATGTTTTCTTTTCCTGGGTTTTAGGTCACCCATAGGTCTTACCCACACATTATCTTTTCTTCGGTCGTAGGTGGTTCGTAGGTCTTACCCTCGCGTTATCTTTTCCTGGGTCATAGGTCGCCCGTAGGTCTTAACCTCATGTTATCTTTTCTTGGGTCGTAGGTCTCCTGTAGGTCTTACCCTCAAGTTATCTATTCCTTGGTCATAGATCGCCCATAGTTCTTACTCTCATGTTATCTTTTCCTCGGTCGTAGGTCGCCCGTGGGACTTACCCTCATGTTATCATTTCTTGGGTCGTAGGTCGCCCATAGTTCTTACCCTCCTGCTACTTTTCTTGGGTCGTAGGTCACCCGTAGGTCTTACCCTCGTGTTATCTTTTCTTGGGTTGTAGGTCGCTCTTAGGTCTTACCCTCGTGTTATCTTTTCTTGGGTTGTAGGTCGCTCGTAGGTCTTAGCCTCATGTTATCTTTTCTTGGGCCGTAGGTCATCCGTAGCTCTTACACTCATGTTATCTTTTCCTGGGTCGTAGGTCGTCCGTAGGTCTTAACCTCATGTTATCTTTTCTTGGGTCGTAGGTTATCCGTAGGTCTTACCCTCATTTTATCTTTTTTGGGGTCGTAGGTCACCCGTAGGTCTTATACCCGTGTTATCTTTTCTTGGGTCGTAGGTCGCCCGTAGGTCTTACCCTCGTGATATCTTTTCTTGGGTCGTAGTTCGCCCGTAGGTCTTACCCTCACGTTATCTTTTCTTCGGTGGTAGGATGTCCGTAGGTCTTACCCTCGTGTTATCTTTTCTTGGGTCGTAGTTCGCCCGTAGGTCTTACCCTCAAGTTATCTTTTCCTTGGCAGTAGGTCTCCTATAGGTCTTACCCTCTTGTTATCGTTTCTTGGGTCGTAGGTTACCCGTAGGTCTTACCCTCATGTTATCTTTTCTTGGGTCGTAGGTCTCATGTAGGTCTTACCCTCGTGTTATCTTTTCTTGGGTCTTAGGTGACCCATAGGTCTTACCCTTTTGTTATCTTTTCTTGGGTCGTAGTTTGCCCGTAGGTCTTACCCTTATGTTATCTTTTCTTGAGTCGTAGACTCTTGTAGGTCTTACCCTCGTGTTATCTTTTCTTTGGTCTAAGGTCGCCCATAGGTCTTACCCTTGTGTTATCTTTTCTTGGGTCGTAGTTCTCCCATTGGTCTTACCCTCACATTATCTTTTCTTGGGTCGTAGGTCGCCCGTAGGTCTTACACTCGTGTTATATTTTCTTGGGTCGTAGGTCGCCCGTAGGTCTTACCCTCTTGATATCTTTTCTTGGGTCGTAGGTCGCCCGTAGGTCTTACACTCGCGTTATCTTTTCTTGGGTCGTAGGTCGCCCGTAGGTCTTACCCTCACATTATCTTTTCTTGGGTCGTAGGTCGCCCGTAGGTCTTACACTCGTGTTATATTTTCTTGGGTCGTAGGTCGCTCGTAGGTCTTACCCTCGTGTTGTCTTTTCATGGGTCGTAGTTCGCCCGTAGGTCTTACCCTATTGTTATCTTTTCTTCGGTGGTAGGTCATTCGTAAGTCTTACACTCACGTTATCTTTTCAGGGGTCGTAGGCTGCCCGTAGGTCTTACCCTCTTGTTATCTTTTCTTGGGTCTTACGTCACCCGTAGTACTTACCCTCAAGTTGTCTTTTCCTGGTTCGTAGGTCGCCCGTAGGTCTTAACCTCAAGTTATCTTTTTCTAGGTCGTAGGTCTCCTATAGGTCTTACCCTTTCGTTATCTTTTCTTGGGTCGTAGGTCGCATGTAGGTGTTACCCTTAAGTTATCTTTTCCTGGGTTTTAGGTCGCCCGTAGGTCTTACCCTCGCGTTATCTTTTCTTGGGTCTTAGGTTAACCATAGGTCTTACCCTTATGTTATCTTTTCTTGGGTCGTAGGTTGCCAGTATGTCTTACCCTCATGTTATCTTTTCTTGGGTCGTAGGACTCCTGTAGATCTTACCCTCGTGTTATCTTTTCTTGGGTCTTAGGTCACCCATAGGTCTTACCCTTGTGATATCTTTTCTTGGGTCGTAGTTCTCCCATTGGTCTTACCCTCACGTTATCTTTTCTTGGGTCGTAGGTCGCCCGTAGGTCTTACCCTCTTGTTATCTTTTCTTGGGTCATAGGTCACCCGTAGGTCTTACCCTTGTGTTATCTTTTCATGGCTCGTAGGTCACCCATAGGTCTTACCCTCGTGTTATCTTTTCTTGAGTCATAGTTCGGCCATAAGTCTTACCCTCACGTTATCCTTTCTTTGGTCGTAGGTCGTCCGTAGTTCTTACACTCGTGTTATCTTTTCTTGGGTCGTAGGTCGCTCGTAGGTCTTACCCTCGTGTTATCTTTTCATGGGTCGTAGTTCTCCCGTAGGTCTTACCCTATTGTTATCTTTTCTTCGGTGGTAGGATGTACGTAGGTCTTACCCTCGTGTTATCTTTTCTTGGGTCGTAGGTCACCTATAGGTCTTACCCTCGTGTTATCTTTTCTTGGATCTTAGGTCACCCATAGGTCTTACCCTCGTGTTATCTTTTCATGGGTCGTAGGTTGCCCGTAGGTCATACCGTCATGTTATATTTTCTTGGGTCGTAGGTCTCTTGTAGGTCTTACCCTCGTGTTATCTTTTCTTGGGTCGTAGGTCAACTATAGGTCTTACCCTCGTGTTATCTTTTCTTGGATCTTAGGTCACCCATAGGTCTTAACCTTGTGTTATCTTTTCATGGGTCGTAGGTCTCCCATAGGTCTTACCCTCGTAATATCTTTTCTTGGATCGTAGTTCTTACATAGGTCTTACCCTCACGTTATCTTTTCTTGGGTCGTAGGTTGTCCGTAGGTCTTACACTCACGTTATCTTTTCTTGGGTCGTAGGCCGCCCATAGGTCTTACCCTCTTGTTATCTTTTCTTGGGTCGTACGTCACCCGTAGGACTTACCCTCAAGTTTTCTTTCCCTGGTTCATAGGTCGCCCGTAGGACTTACCCTCAAGTTATCTTTTTCTAGGTCGTAGGTCTCTTATCGGTCTTACCCTTTTGTTATCTTTTCTTGGGCCGTAGGTCGCATGTAGGTGTTACCCTTAAGTTATCTTTTCCTGGGTTTTAGGTCGCCCGTAGGTCTTACCCTCGCGTTATCTTTTCTTGGGTCTTAGGTCACCCATAGGTCTTACCCTTGTGTTATCTTTTCTTGGGTCGTAGGTTGCCCGTATGTCTTACCCTCGTGTTATCTTTTCTTGGGTCGTAGGACTCCTGTAGGTCTTACCCTCGTGTTATCTTTTCTTGGGTCTTAGGTCACCCATAGGTCTTACCCTTGTGTTCTCTTTTCTTGGGTCGTAGTTCTCCCATTGGTCTTACCCTCATGTTATCTTTTCTTGGGTCGTAGGTCGCCCATAGGTCTTACCCTCTTATTATCTTTTCTTAGGTCATAGGTCACCCGTAGGTCTTACCCTTGTGTTATCTTTTCATGGGTCGTAGGTCACCCGTAGCTCTTACCCTCGTGTTATCTTTTCTTGAGTCGTAGTTCGGCCATAAGTCTTACCCTCACGTTATCCTTTCTTGGGTCGTAGGTCGTCTGTAGGTCTTACACTCGCGTTATCTTTTCTTGGCTTTTAGGTCGCCTGTAGGTCTTACCATCTTGTTATCTTTTCTTTTGTCATATGTCACCCGTAGGTCTTACCCTCATTTTGTCTTTCCCTGGGTCGTAGGTTGATCGTAGGTCTTACCCTCAAGTTATCATTTCCTGGGTCATAGGTCTCCTATAGGACTTACCCTCTTGTTATATTTTCTTGGGTCGTAGGTCGCATGTATGTCTTACCCTTATGTTTTCTTTTCCTGGGTTTTAGGTCACCCATAGGTCTTACCCACACATTATCTTTTCTTCGGTCGTAGGTGGTTCGTAGGTCTTACCCTCGCGTTATCTTTTCCTGGGTCATAGGTCGCCTGTAGGTCTTAACCTCATGTTATCTTTTCTTGGGTCGTAGGTCTCCTGTAGGTCTTACCCTCAAGTTATCTATTCCTTGGTCATAGATCGCCCATAGTTCTTACTCTCATGTTATCTTTTCCTCGGTCGTAGGTCGCCCGTGGGACTTACCCTCATGTTATCATTTCTTGGGTCGTAGGTCGCCAATAGTTCTTACCCTCCTGCTACTTTTCTTGGGTCGTAGGTCACCCGTAGGTCTTACCCTCGTGTTATCTTTTCTTGGGTTGTAGGTCGCTCTTAGGTCTTACCCTCGTGTTATCTTTTCTTGGGTTGTAGGTCGCCCGTAGGTCTTAGCCTCATGTTATCTTTTCTTGGGCCGTAGGTCATCCGTAGCTCTTACACTCATGTTATCTTTTCCTGGGTCGTAGGTCGTCCGTAGGTCTTAACCTCATGTTATCTTTTCTTGGGTCGTAGGTTATCCGTAGGTCTTACCCTCATTTTATCTTTTTTGGGGTCGTAGGTCACCCGTAGGTCTTATACCCGTGTTATCTTTTCTTGGGTCGTAGGTCGCCCGTAGGTCTTACCCTCGTGATATCTTTTCTTGGGTCGTAGTTCGCCCGTAGGTCTTACCCTCACGTTATCTTTTCTTCGGTGGTAGGATGTCCGTAGGTCTTACCCTCGTGTTATCTTTTCTTGGGTCGTAGTTCGCCCGTAGGTCTTACCCTCAAGTTATCTTTTCCTTGGCAGTAGGTCTCCTATAGGTCTTACCCTCTTGTTATCGTTTCTTGGGTCGTAGGTTACCCGTAGGTCTTACCCTCATGTTATCTTTTCTTGGGTCGTAGGTCTCATGTAGGTCTTACCCTCGTGTTATCTTTTCTTGGGTCTTAGGTGACCCATAGGTCTTACCCTTTTGTTATCTTTTCTTGGGTCGTAGTTTGCCCGTAGGTCTTACCCTTATGTTATCTTTTCTTGAGTCGTAGACTCTTGTAGGTCTTACCCTCGTGTTATCTTTTCTTTGGTCTAAGGTCGCCCATAGGTCTTACCCTTGTGTTATCTTTTCTTGGGTCGTAGTTCTCCCATTGGTCTTACCCTCACATTATCTTTTCTTGGGTCGTAGGTCGCCCGTAGGTCTTACACTCGTGTTATATTTTCTTGGGTCGTAGGTCGCCCGTAGGTCTTACCCTCTTGTTATCTTTTCTTGGGTCGTAGGTCGCCCGTAGGTCTTACACTCGCGTTATCTTTTCTTGGGTCGTAGGTCGCCCGTAGGTCTTACCCTCACATTATCTTTTCTTGGGTCGTAGGTCGCCCGTAGGTCTTACACTCGTGTTATATTTTCTTGGGTCGTAGGTCGCACGTAGGTCTTACCCTCGTGTTATCTTTTCATGGGTCGTAGTTCGCCCGTAGGTCTTACCCTATTGTTATCTTTTCTTCGGTGGTAGGTCATCCGTAAGTCTTACACTCACGTTATCTTTTCTGGGGTCGTAGGCTGCCCGTAGGTCTTACCCTCTTGTTATCTTTTCTTGGGTCTTACGTCACCCGTAGTACTTACCCTCAAGTTGTCTTTTCCTGGTTCGTAGGTCGCCCGTAGGTCTTAACCTCAAGTTATCTTTTTCTAGGTCGTAGGTCTCCTATAGGTCTTACCCTTTCGTTATCTTTTCTTGGGTCGTAGGTCGCATGTAGGTGTTACCCTTAAGTTATCTTTTCCTGGGTTTTAGGTCGCCCGTAGGTCTTACCCTCGCGTTATCTTTTCTTGGGTCTTAGGTTAACCATAGGTCTTACCCTTGTGTTATCTTTTCTTGGGTCGTAGGTTGCCAGTATGTCTTACCCTCATGTTATCTTTTCTTGGGTCGTAGGACTCCTGTAGATCTTACCCTCGTGTTATCTTTTCTTGGGTCTTAGGTCACCCATAGGTCTTACCCTTGTGATATCTTTTCTAGGGTCGTAGTTCTCCCATTGGTCTTACCCTCACGTTATCTTTTCTTGGGTCGTAGGTCGCCCGTAGGTCTTACCCTCTTGTTATCTTTTCTTGGGTCATAGGTCACTCGTAGGTCTTACCCTTGTGTTATCTTTTCATGGCTCGTAGGTCACCCATAGGTCTTACCCTCGTGTTATCTTTTCTTGAGTCATAGTTCGGCCATAAGTCTTACCCTCACGTTATCCTTTCTTTGGTCGTAGGTCGTCCGTAGTTCTTACACTCGTGTTATCTTTTCTTGGGTCGTAGGTCACTCGTAGGTCTTACCCTCGTGTTATCTTTTCTTGGGTCGTAGGTCACCTATAGGTCTTACCCTCGTGTTATCTTTTCTTGGATCTTAGGTCACCCATAGGTCTTACCCTCGTGTTATCTTTTCATGGGTCGTAGGTTGCCCGTAGGTCATACCGTCATGTTATATTTTCTTGGGTCGTAGGTATCCTGTAGGTCTTACCCTCGTGTTATCTTTTCTTGGGTCGTAGGTCAACTATAGGTCTTACCCTCGTGTTATCTTTTCTTGGATCTTAGGTCACCCATAGGTCTTAACCTTGTGTTATCTTTTCATGGGTCGTAGGTCTCCCATAGGTCTTACCCTCGTAATATCTTTTCTTGGATCGTAGTTCTTACATAGGTCTTACCCTCACGTTATCTTTTCTTGGGTCGTAGGTTGTCCGTAGGTCTTACACTCACGTTATCTTTTCTTGGGTCGTAGGCCGCCCATAGGTCTTACCCTCTTGTTATCTTTTCTTGGGTCGTACGTCACCCGTAGGACTTACCCTCAAGTTTTCTTTCCCTGGTTCATAGGTCGCCCGTAGGTCTTACCCTCAAGTTATCTTTTTCTAGGTCGTAGGTCTCCTATCGGTCTTACCCTTTTGTTATCTTTTCTTGGGCCGTAGGTCGCATGTAGGTGTTACCCTTAAGTTATCTTTTCCTGGGTTTTAGGTCGCCCGTAGGTCTTACCCTCGAATTATCTTTTCTTGGGTCTTAGGTCACCCATAGGTCTTACCCTTGTGTTATCTTTTCTTGGGTCGTAGGTTACCCGTATGTCTTACCCTCATGTTATCTTTTCTTGGGTCGTAGGACTCCTGTAGGTCTTACCCTCGTGTTATCTTTTCTTGGGTCTTAGGTCACCCATAGGTCTTACCCTTGTGTTCTCTTTTCTTGGGTCGTAGTTCTCCCATTGGTCTTACCCTCACGTTATCTTTTCTTGGGTCGTAGGTCGCCCATAGGTCTTACCCTCTTATTATCTTTTCTTAGGTCATAGGTCACCCGTAGGTCTTACCCTTGTGTTATCTTTTCATTGGTCGTAGGTCACCCGTAGGTCTTACCCTCGTGTTATCTTTTCTTGAGTCGTAGTTCGGCCATAAGTCTTACCCTCACGTTATCCTTTCTTGGGTCGTAGGTCGTCTGTAGATCTTACACTCGCGTTATCTTTTCTTGGCTTTTAGGTCGCCTGTAGGTCTTACCATCTTGTTATCTTTTCTTTTGTCATATGTCACCCGTAGGTCTTACCCTCATTTTGTCTTTCCCTGGGTCGTAGGTTGATCGTAGGTCTTACCCTCAAGTTATCATTTCCTGGGTCATAGGTCTCCTATAGGACTTACCCTCTTGTTATCTTTTCTTGGGTCGTAGGTCGCATGTATGTCTTACCCTTATGTTTTCTTTTCCTGGGTTTTAGGTCACCCATAGGTCTTACCCACACATTATCTTTTCTTCGGTCGTAGGTGGTTCGTAGGTCTTAACCTCACGTTATCTTTTCCTGGGTCATAGGTCGCCCGTAGGTCTTAACCTCATGTTATCTTTTCTTGGGTCGTAGGTCTCCTGTAGGTCTTACCCTCAAGTTATCTATTCCTTGGTCATAGATCGCCCATAGTTCTTACTCTCATGTTATCTTTTCCTCGGTCGTAGGTCGCCCGTGGGACTTACCCTCATGTTATCTTTTCTTGGGTCGTAGGTCGCCCATAGTTCTTACCCTCCTGCTACTTTTCTTGGGTCGTAGGTCACCCGTAGGTCTTACCCTCGTGTTATCTTTTCTTGGGTTGTAGGTCGCTCTTAGGTCTTAGCCTAATGTTATCTTTTCTTGGGCCGTAGGTCATCCGTAGGTCTTACACTCATGTTATCTTTTCTTGGGTCGTAGGTCGCCTGTAGGTGTTACCCTCATTTTATCTTTTCTTGGGTCGTAGGTCGTCCGTAGGTCTTAACCTCATGTTATCTTTTCTTGGGTCATAGGTTGTCCGTAGGTCTTAACCTCATTTTATCTTTTTTGGGGTCGTAGGTCACCCGTAGGTCTTACACTCGTGTTATCTTTTCTTGGGTCGTAGGTCGCCCGTAGGTCTTACCCTTGTGTTATCTTTTCTTGGGTCGTAGTTCGCCCGTAGGTCTTACCCCCACGTTATCTTTTCTTCGGTGGTAGGATGTCCGTAGGTCTTACCCTCGTGTTATCTTTTCTTGGGTTGTAGTTCGCCCGCAGGTCTTATCCTCAAGTTATCTTATCCTTGGTAGTAGGTCTCCTATAGGTCTTACCCTCTTGTTATCTTTTCTTGGGTCGTAGGTTGCCCGTAGGTCTTACCCTCATGTTATCTTTTCTTGGGTCGTAGGTCTCCTGTAGGTCTTACCCTCGTGTTATCTTTTCTTGGGTCATAGGTCACCTATAGGTCTTACCCTCGTGTTATCTTTTCATGGGTCTTAGGTCACCCATAGGTCTTACCCTTGTGTTATCTTTTCATGGGTCGTAGGTCTCCCATAGGTCTTACCCTCGTAATATATTTTCTTCGGTCGTAGTTTTTACATAGGTCTTACCCTCACGTTATCTTTTCTTGGGTCGTAGGTCATCCGTAGGTCTTACACTCACGTTATCTTTTCTTGGGTCGTAGGCCGCCCGTAGGTCTTACCCTATTGTTATCTTTTCTTGGGTCGTACGTCACCCGTAGGTCTTACCCTCAAGTTGCCTTTCCCTGGTTCGTATGTCGCCCGTAGGTCTTACCCTCAAGTTATCTTTTTCTAGGTCGTAGGTCTCCTATAGGTCTTACCCTTTTGTTATCTTTTCTTGGGTCGTAGGTCGCATGTAGGTGTTACCCTTAAGTTATCTTTTCCTGGGTCGTAGGTCACCCGTAGGTCTTACCCTCATGTTATCTTTTCTTGGGTCGTAGGTCGCCCGTAGGTCTTACCATCATGTTATCCTTTCTTGGGTCGTAGGTCATCCGTATGTCTTACCCTCATGTAATCTTTTCCTGAGTCGTAGGTCGCCCGTAGGTCTTACCCTCATATTATCTTTTCTTGGGTCTTAGGTCACCCATAGGTCTTGCACTCATGTTATCTTTTCTTGGTTCGTAGTTTGTCCATAGGTCTTACCCTCATTTTATCTTTTTTGGGTCGTAGGTCACCTGTAGGACTTACCCTCGTGTTATCTTTTCTTGGGCGTAGGTCGCCCGTAGGTCTTACCCTCGTGTTATCTTTTCTTGGGTCGTAGGTCTCCTATAGTACTTACCCTTGATCACACTAAATCGCACTATGTTTCTGACTCAAATATCACATGTTTTCCTTAGTTTTTATTATCATTTTCTCGTATTATGTTCCTTTTTCCTTTGTTTTCAGGATTCTTGTCATTTCAGAGCCTTTTGTGAAGAAACGAGCCAAAACGCCAAGAAATCAGGGTTTTTCAAGATATTCTGCACTTATGGCGTTCAGCGCCGCGCCGGCTACAGGGAACGCGATGACGTGGCCCACTTTCACCCAGAGACCAACTGCCACGTTCCCATGATCTGGCAGCTCCAGCCACCGCGCCCGCGGCCACTGCCACCGCGCCCGCGGCCTTCACAAAAAGCTTCCCGCTCAGAAGAAGTTGAGGGGCATGCTGGTCTTTACGCATCTCAAGGATCCTCTATAAATAGTTTTCGATTTTCATTTTTTAGTTTCATCCAAGCTTAGTACAATCTTAAGCCATATACTATCAGTTTCTGTAAAGTAATAATCTCTTCACATCGGGGAGTTATTGCGGTGTAGATTGAGTTGTAATCGAGTCTTGGAGCACTTTGGTTGAAGTTCATCATACCAGCCTTACCATTCCGCAGATTTGTATCAGATTCAAGTCTCCGACTGGAGCAAGGTTCTAATTTATTGCATTTCTTTACTTATAATTGTTCTTACCATAGTCTACACGTTTTATAGACTCTAAATGCTCTTACCATAGTCTACACGTTTTATAGACTCTAAATGCTCTTACCATAGTCTACACGTTTTATAGACTCTAAATGCTCTTACCATAGTCTACACGTTTTATAGACTCTAAATGCTCTTACCATAGTCTACACGTTTTATAGACTCGCACTCTTTTACTTACTCGCTCTTATCATAGTCTACACGTTTTATAGACTCGCACTTATTATGTCTGGATAAACTATAAAGGTTTGGATGTAATAATTGTCATCATGGTCGTGTTCCAATTATCATGCTAGTGAAAATACTCTGGGGATGGTTTGCTTTTAACTTAAGTCAATTATGTTTAAATGTTTATTGGATAAGATCGAAATCCATCCAAACTAATGATACGACTTGATTATTATTTAACCAAACAAAAAGAGCGAAAGCCGTTGATTGGTTAAATAGGAATCATTGACCTTTTTAGAAAACGATTTTGAAACTATTTTCGGACGCGTTTGTAGGTTTGAAATCTGACTCTTGGTCGAAAGCCAAAAGTCTCTTTAAGTTAATCTTTCCAAGTAAAATTACTTTTCTGTTAAGTCAAAACTATCAATTTCTTAAAAATAGGTTTACCTCTTTAACGCGGAAGGCACCCTTTATATGTGACAATAAAGGAATTTAATTTAAAGAGTAAATTCGGTTCTTAGTAGTCAAAAGCTACAAGTTCCCGTTAAATTGATTATTTGCTATCAATAGAAAATACTGCCCCATAAGTAGTTTCATCTACGCATGACCAGACCAATATCTGATTACATGATTTACATTCCAACCTGTCTTTTAAACTGTTATTTACCTCGCTCATTTACCTTGTTGCACTGCACTCACATCAATATTCTTGTTCACCTTAGATAAGCACCTTAGCAATAGAGTTGATAGATTGACAATTGGTCTCTGTGGTTCGATAATCTTATATATTACTTCGATAGGCTGTGCACTTGCAGTACTATATTTAGGCTATACGTTACAGACCCCATCAACCCTTTTGTTATCTTTTCTTGGGTCGTAGGTCGCATGTAGGTCTTACCCTCAGATTATCCTTTTTTGGGTCGTACGTGGTCCGTAGATCTTACCCTCGCGTTACCTTTTCCTGGGTCATAGGTCGCCCGTAGGTCTTAATCTCATGTTATCTTTTCTTGGGTCTTAGATCTCCTGTAGGTCTTATCCTCATGTTATCTTTTCCTTGGTCATAGATCGCCCATAGTTCTTAATATAATGTTATCTTTTCCTGGGTCGTAGGTTGCCCGCGGGTCTTACCCTCATGTTATCTTTTCCTGGGTCGTAGGTCACCCGTAGTTCTTACCCTCCTGCGTAGGTCACCAGTAGGTCTTACCCTCATGTTATCTTTTCTTGGGTCGTAGGTCGCTAGTAGGTCTTATCCTCATGTTATCATTTCTTGGGCCGTAGGTCATCCGTAAGTCTTACCCTCATGTTATCTTTTCCTGGGTCGTAGGTCGCCCGTAGGTCTTACCCTCATGTTATCTTTTCTTGGGTCGTAGGTCTTACCCTCATGTTATCTTTTTTTGGGTCGTAGGTCGTCCGTAGGTCTTACCCTCATGTTATCTTTTCTTGGGTCGTAGTTCGTCCGTAGGTCTTACTCTCATTTTATCTTTTCTTGGGTCGTAGGTCACTTGTAGGTCTTACCCTCGTGCTATCTTTTCTTGGGGCGTAGGTCGCCCGTAGGTCATACCTTTGTGTTATCTTTTCTTGGGTCGTAGTTTGCCCATAGATCTTACCCTCTTGTTATCTTTTTTTAATTCGTAGCTCACACATAGGTCTTACCCTCATGTTGCCTTTTCCTTAGTCGTAGGTCGCCCGTAAGTCTGACCCACAAGTTATCTTTTCCTGGGTAGTAGGTCTCCTATAGGTCTTACCCTCTTGTTATCTTTTCTTGGGTCGTAGATCGCCTGTAGGTCTTACCCTCATGTTATCTTTTCTTGGGTCATAGGTCACCTGTAGGTCATACCCTTGTGTTATCTTTTCTTGGGTCGTAGGTCACCCGTAGGTCTTACCCTCGTGTTATCTTTTCTTGAGTCGTAGTTTGGCCATAAGTCTTACCCTCAAGTTATCCTTTCTTGGGTCGTAGATTGTCCGTAGGTCTTACACTCGCGTTATCTTTTCTTGGGTTATAGGTCGCATGTAGGTCTTACCATCTTGTTATCTTTTCTTTGGTCGTAGGTCACCCGTAGGTCTTACCCTCATTTTGTCTTTCCCTGGGTCATAGGTTGCCCGTAGGTCTTACCCTCAAGTTATCTTTTCCTGAGTCGTAGGTCTCCTATAGGACTTACCCTCTTGTTATCTTTTCTTGGGTCGTAGGTCGCATGTAGGTCTTACCCTTATGTTTTATTTTCCTAGGTTTTAGGTCACCCATAAGTCTTACCCTCATGTTATCTTTTCTTGGGTCGTAGGTGGTCCGTAGGTCTTACCCTCGCGTTATATTTTCCTGGGTCATAGGTTGCCCGTAGGTCTTAACCTCATGTTATCTTTTCTTGGGTCGTAGCTCTCCTGTAGGTCTTACACTCAAGTTATCTTTTCCTTGGCCATAGATCTCCCATAGTTCTTACTCTCATGTTATCTTTTCCTGGGTCGTAGGTCGCCCGTAGATCTTACCCTCCTCCTACTTTTCTTGGGTCGTAGGTCACCCGTAGGTCTTACCCTCATGTTATCTTTTCTTGGGTCGTATGTCACCCGTAGGTCTTACCCTCATGTTATCTTTTCCTGGGTCATAGGTCGCCCGTAGGTCTTACACTCATGTTATCTTTTCCTGGGTCGTAGGTCGCCTGCAGGTCTTACCCTCATTTTATCTTTTCTTGGGTCGTAGGTCGTCCATAGGTCTTAACCTCATGTTATCTTTTCATGGGTCGTAGGTTGTCCGTAGGTCTTACCCTCATTTTATCTTTTTTTGGGTCGTAGGTCACCCGTAGGTCTTACACTCGTGTTATCTTTTCTTGGGTCCTAGGTCGCCTGTAGGTCTTACCCTCGTGTTATCTTTTCTTGGGTCGTAGTTCGCCCGTAGGTCTTACCCTCACGTTATCTTTTCTTCGGTCGTAGGATGTCCATGGGTCTTACCCTCGTGTTATCTTTTTTTAGGTCGTAGTTCGCCCGTAGGTCTTACCCTCAAGTTATCTTTTCCTTGGTAGTAGGTCTCCAATAGGTCTTACCCTCTTTTTATCTTTTCTTGGGTCGTAGGGATCCTGCAGGTCTTACCCTCGTGTTATCTTTTCTTGGTTCTTAGGTCACCCATAGGTCTTACCCTTGTGTTATCTTTTCATGGGTCGTAGGTCTCCCGTAGATCTTACCCTCGTAATATCTTTACTTGGGTCGTAGTTCTCCCATTGGTCTTACCCTCACGTTATATTTTCTTGGGTCGTAGGTTGCCCGTAGGTCTTACACTCGCGTTATCTTTTCTTGGGTCGTAGGCCACCCATAGGTCTTACCCTTTTGTTATCTTTTCTTGGGTCGTAGGTCACCCGTAGGTGTTACCCTCAAGTTGTCTTTCCCTGGTTCGTAGGTCGCGCGTAGGTCTTACCCTCAAGTTATCTTTTTATGGGTCATAGGTATGCTATAGGTCTTACCCTTTTGTTATCTTTTCTTGGTTCGTAGGTCGCATGTATGTGTTACCCTTGTGATATCTTTTCCTGGGTTTTAGGTCGCCCATAGGTCTTACCCTCACGTTATCTTTTCTTTGATCGTAGGTTGTCCGTAGGTCTTACCCTTGCATTATCTTTTCCTGGGTCATAGGTCACCCATAGGTCTTAACCTCATGTTATCTTTTCTTGGGTTGTAGGTCTCTTGTAGGTCTTCCCCTCATGTTATCTTTTCCTTGGTCATAGATCGCCCATAGTTCTTACCCTCTTGTTATCTTTTCCTGGGTCGTAGGTCGCCCGTGGGTCTTACCCTTATGTTATCTTTTCCTGGGTCGTAGGTCGCCTGTAGTTCTTACCCTCCTGCTACTTTTCTTGGGGCGTAGGTCCCTCGTAGGTCTTACACTCATGTTATCTTTTCTTGGGTCGTAGGTAGCCCGTAGGTCTTACCCTCATGTTATCTTTTCTTGGGTCGTAGGTCATTCGTATGTCTTACCGTCATGTTATCTTTTCCTGGGTCGTAGGTCACCCATTTGTCTTACACTCGTTTAATCTTATCTTGGGTTGAAGGTCGCCCGTAGGTCTTACACTCATGTTATCTTTTCTTGGGTCGTAGGTTGTCCATAGGTCTTACCCTCATTTTATCTTTTCTTGGGTCGTAGGTCACCCGTAGGTCTTATCCTCGTGTTATCTTTTCTTGGGTCCTAGATCGCCAGTAGGTCTTACCCTCGTGTTATCTTTTCTTGGGTCGTAGTTCGGCCATAATTCTTACCCTCATGTTATCTTTTCTTGGGTCGTAGGTCTCCCATAGGACTTACCCTCATGTTATCTTTTCTTGGGTCGTAGGCCGCTTGTAGGTCTTACCCTCTTGTTATCTTTTCTTGGGCCATAGGTCGTTCGCAGATGTTACCCTCATGTTATCTTTTCCTGGGTCGTAGGTCGCCCGTAGGTCTTAACCTCATGTTATCTTTTCTTGGATCGTAGGTCGCCGTAGGTCTTACCCTAGTGTTATCTTTTCTTGGGTCGTATATCTCCTGTAGGTCTTACCCTCATGTTATCTTTTCTTGGGTCGTAGGTGGTCCGTAGGTTCTACCCTCATGTTATATTTTCTTGGGTCGTAGGTATTCCGTAGGTTCTACCCTCATGTTATATTTTCTAGGGTCGTAGGTCGTCCGTAGGTCTTACCCTCATTTTATCTTTTCTTAAGTCGTAGGTCATCTGTAGGTCTTACCCTCTTATTAACTTTTCTTTGGTCGTAGCTCACACGTAGGTCTTACCGTCATGTTGTCTTTTCCTGAGTCGTAGGTCGCCCGTAAGTCTTAGCCTCAAGTTATCTTTTCCTTGATAGTAGGTCTCCTATATGTCTTACCCTCGTGTTATCTTTTCTAGGGTCTTAGATCACCCATAGGTCTTACCCTTGTGTTATCTTTTCTTGGATCGTAGGTCTCCCTTAGGTCTTACCCTCATAATATCTTTTCTTGGGTCGTAGTTCTCCCATAGGTCTTACCCTCACGTTATATTTTCTTGGGTCGTAGGTCTCCCATACGTCTTACCCTCATGTTATCTTTTCTTGGGTCGTAGAACGCCTGTAGGTGTTACCCTCTTGTTATCTTTTCTAGGGCCGTAGGTCGTTCATAGGTGTTACCCTCATGTTATCTTTTCCTGGGTCGTAGGTCGCCCGTAGGTCTTAACCTCATGTTATCTTTTCTTGGATCGTAGGTCGCCCGTAGGTCTTACCCTCGTGTTATCTTTTCTTGGGTCGTATATCTCATGTAGGTCTTTCCCTCATGTTATCTTTTCTTGGGTCGTAGGTCGTCCGTAGGTCCTACCCTCATGTTATATTTTCTTGGGTCGTAGGTCGTCCGTAGGTCTTACCCTCATTTTATCTTTTCTTGAGTCAGAGGTCACACGTAGGTCTTACCCTCTTGTTAACTTTTCTTTGGTTGTAGCTCACACGTAGGTCTTACCGTCATGTTGTCTTTTCCTGAGTCGTAGGTCGCCCGTAATTCTTACCCTCAAGTTATCTTTTCTTGGGTAGTAGGTCTCCTATAGGTCTTACCCTCTTCTTATCTTTTCTTGGGTAGTAGTTCGCCCGTAGGTCTTACCCTATTGTTATCTTTTCTTGGGTCGTAGGTCGCCATAGGTCTTACCCTCTTGTTATCTTTTCTTGGGTCAAAGCTCACACGTAGGTCTTACCCTCATGTTGTCTTTTCCTGAGTCGTAGGTCTCCTGTAAGTCTTACCCTCAAGTTATCTTTTCCTTGGTAGTAGGTCTCCTATATGTCTTACCCTCTTGTTATCTTTTCTTGGGTCATAGGTCACCCGTAGGTCTTACCCTCGTAATATCTTTTCTTGGTTCGTAGTTCTCACATAGGTCTTACCCTCACGTTATCTTTTCTTGGGTCGTAGGTCATCCGTAGGTCTTACACTCATGTTATCTTTTCTTGGGTCGTGGGCCGCCCGTAGGTCTTACCCTCTTGTTATCTTTTCTTGGGTCGTACGTCACCCGTAGGTCTTACCCTCAAGTTGTCTTTCCCTGGTTCGTAAGTCGCCCGTAGGTCTTACCCTCAAGTTATCTTTTTCTAGGTCGTAGGTCTCCTATAGGTCTTACCCTTTTGTTATCTTTTCTTGGGTCGTAGGTCGTATGTAGGTGTTAGCCTTAAGTTATCTTTTCCTGGGTTTTAGGTCGCCCGTAGGTCTTTCCATCACGTTATCTTTTCTTGGGTCGTAGGTTGTTCGTAGGTCTTACCCTCGCGTTATCTTTTCCTGGGTCATAGGTCGCCCGTAGATCTTAACCTCATGTTTTTTTTTTGGGTAGTAGGTATGTTGCAGGTCTTACCCTCATGTTATCTTTTCCTGGGTCGTAGGTCGCCCATAGTTCTTACCCTCCTGCTACATTTCTTGGGTCGTAGTTCACCCGTAGGTCTTTCCCTCATGTTATCTTTTCATGGGCCGTAGGTCATCCGTAGGTCTTCCCCTCATGTTATCTTTTCATGGGTCGTAGGTCGCCCGTAGGTCTTACCCTTATGTTATCTGTTCTTGGGTCATAGGTCATCCGTATGACTTACCCTCATGTTATCTTTTCTTGGGTCGTAGGCTATCTGTAGGTCTTACCCTTATTTTATCTTTTCTTGGGTCGTAGGTCACCCGTAGGTCTTAACCTCGTGTTATCTTTTCTTCGGTCATAGGTCGCCCGTAGGTCTTACCTTAATGTTATCATTTCTTGGGTCATAGTTCGCCCATAGGTCTTACCCTCACATTATCTTTTCTTTAGTTGTACGATGTCCGTAGGTCTTACCCTCGCTTTATCTTTTCTTGGGCCGTAGGTCATCCGTAGGTCTTCCCCTCAAGTTATCTTTTCTTGGGTCGTAGGTCGCACGTAGGTCTTACCCTTATGTTATCTTTTCTTGGGTCGTAGGTCATCCGTATGACTTACCCTCATGTTATTTTTTCTTGGGTCGTAGGTTGTCTGTAGGTCATACCCTTATTTTATCTTTTCTTGGGTCGTAGGTCACCCGTAGGTCTTAACCTCGTGTTATCCTTTCTTCGGTCATAGGTCGCTCGTAGGTCTTACCCTCGCGTTATCTTTTCTTGGGTCATAGTTCGCCCATAGGTCTTACCCTCGCGTTATCTTTTCTTCGGTCGTACGATGTTCGTAGGTCTTACCCTCGCGTTATCTTTTCTTGGGTCGTAGGTTTCGCGTAGCTCTTACCCTCATGTTATCTTTTCTTGGGCCGTAGGTTATCCGTAGGTCTTCCCCTCATGTTATCTTTTCTTGGGTCGTAGGTCGCCCGTAGGTCTTACCCTCATGTTATCTTTTCTTGGGTCGTAGGTCATTCGTAGGTCTTACACTCATGTTATCTTTTCTTGGGTCGTAGGTTGTCTGTAGGTCTTACCCTTATTTTATCTTTTCTTGGGTCGTAGGTCACCTGTAGCTCTTAACCTCGTGTTATCTTTTCTTGGGTCATAGGTCGGCCCTAGGTCTTACCCTCGTGTTATCTTTTCTTGGGTAGTAGTTCGCCCATAGGTCTTACCCTCACATTATATTTTCTTCGGTCGTAGGATGTCCGTAGGTCTTACCCTCGCGTTATCTTTTCTTTGGTCGTAGGTCACCCGTAGGTCTTACCCTCTTGTTATCTTTTCTTGGGAAGTAAGTCACACGTAGGTCTTACCCTCGTGTTATCTTTTCTTGGGTCTTCGGTCACCCATAGGTCTTACCCTTGTGTTATATTTTCATGGTTCGTAGTTCTCCCGTAGGTCTTACCCTCGTAATATCTTTTCTTGGGTCGTAGTTCTCCTATAGGTCTTACCCTCATGTTATCTTTTCTTGGGTCGTAGGTCGTCCATAGGTCTTACACTCGCGTTATCTTTTCTTGGGTCGTAAGCCACCCGTAGTTCTTACCCTCTTGTTATCTTTTCTTGGGTCGTAGGTCACCCGTAGGTCTTACCATCAAGTTGTCTTTCCCTAGTTCGTAGGTCTCCCGTAGGTCTTACCCTCAAGTTAACTTTTTCTGGGTCGTAGGTCTCCTATAGGTCTTACCCTTTTGTTATCTTTTCTTCGATCGTAGGTCACATGTAGGTGTTACCCTTATGTTATATTTTCCTGTGTTTTAGGTCGCCCATAGGTCTTACCCTCATGTTATCTTTTCTTGGGTCGTAGGTTGTCCGTAGGTCTTACCCACGCGTTATCTTTTCCTTGGTCATTGGTTGCCCGTAGGTCTTAACCTCATGTTATCTTTTCCTTGGTCATAGATCGCCCATAGTTCTTACCCTCATGTTATCTTATCCTGAGTTGTAGGTCGCCAGTAGGTCTTACCCTCATGTTATCTTTTCTTGGGTCGTAGGTCGCCCATAGGTCTTACCCTCATGTTATCTTTTCTTGGGTCGTAGGTCGCCCGTAGGTCTTACCCTCTTGTTATCTTTTCATGGGTCGTAGGTCGTTCGTAGGTCTTACCCTCATGTTATTTTTTCCTTGGTTGTAGGTCGCCCATAGGTCTTAGCCTCATGTTATCTTTTTTTGGAACGTAGGTCGCACGTAGGTCTTACCTTCATGTTATCTTTTCTTGGGTCATAGATCGTACGTAGGTCTTACCCTCATGTTATCTTTTCTTGGGTCGTAGGTCGTCCATAGGTCTTACCCTCATTCTATCTTTTCTTGAGTCGTAGGTCACCTGTAGGTCTTACCCTCGTGTTATCTTTTTTTGGGTAGTAGGTCGGCCGTAGGTCTTACCCTCATGTTATCGTTTCCTGGGTCGTAGGTCTCCCGTAGTTCTTACCCTCCTGCTACTTTTCTTGGGTCGTAGGTCTTACCCTCATGTTATCTTTTCATGGGTCGTAGGTCGCCCGTAGGTCTTACCCTCATGTTATCTTTTCTTGGGCCGTAGGTCATCCGTAGGTTTTCCCCTCATGTTATCTTTTCCTGGGTCGTAGGTCGCCCGTAGATCTTACCCTCATGTTACCTTTTCATGGGTCGTAGGTCATCCGTAGGTCTTACCTTCATGTTATCTTTTCTTAGGTCGTAGGTTGTCCATAGGTCTTACCCTCATTTTATCTTTTCTTGGGTCGTAGGTCACCCGTAGGACTTAACTTCGTGTAATCTTTTCTTGGGTCATAGGACGCCCGTAGGTCTTACCCTCGTGTTATCTTTTCTTAGGTCGTAGTTCGCCCATAGGTCTTACCCTCATGTTATCTTTTCTTCGGTCGTAGGATGTCCGTAGGTCTTACCCACGCATTATCTTTTCTTGGGTCGTAGCTCACACGTAAGTCTTACCCTCATGTTGTCATTTCCTGAGTCGTAGGTCACCCGTAATTCTTACCCTCAAGTTATCTTTTTTTGGGTAGTAGGTCTCCTATAGGTCTTACCCTCTTGTTATCTTTTCTTTGTCGTAGGTCGCCCATAGGTCTTACCCTCATGTTATCATTTCTTTGGTCGTAGGTCACCCGTAGGTCTTACCCTTGTGTTATCTTTTCATGGGAAGTAGGTCACACGTAGGTCTTACCCTCGTGTTATCTTTTCTTAGGTCTTAGGTCACCCATAGGTGTTACCCTTGTGTTATATTTTCATGGGTCGTAGGTCTCCCGTAGGTCTTACCCTCGTAATATCTTTTCTTGGATCATAGTTCTCCTATAGGTCTTACCCTCACTTTATCTTTTCTTGGGCCGTAGGTCGTCCATAGGTCTTACACTCGCGTTATCTTTTCTTGGGTCGTAGGCCGCCCGTAGTTCCTACCCTCTTGTTATCTTTTCGTGGGTCGTAGGTCACCCGTAGGTCTTACCCTCAAGTTGTCCTTCCCTGGTTCGTAGGTCGCCCTTAGGTCTTACCCTCAAGTTATCTCTTTATGGGTCGTAGATCTCCTAAAAGTCTTACCCTTTTGTTATCTTTTCTTGGGTCGTAGGTCACATGTAGGTGTTACCCTTATGTTATCTTTTCGTGTGTTTTAGGTCACCCATAGGTCTTACCCTCACGTTATCTTTTCTTGGGTCGTAGGTTGACCGTAGGTCTTACCCTCGCGTTATCTTTTCCTTGGTCATTGGTTGCCCGTAGGTCTTAACCTCATGTTATATTTTCCTTGGTCATAGATCTCCCATAGTTCTTACCCTCATGTTATCTTTTCCTGAGTCGTAGGTCGCCCGTAGGTCTTACCCTCATGTTATCTTTTCTTGGGTCGTAGGTCGCCCATAGGTCTTACCCTCATGTTATCTTTTCTTGGGTCGTAGGTCGCCCGTAGATCTTACCCTCTTTTTATCTTTTCTTAGGCCGTAGGTCTTACCCTCATGTTAGTTTTTCCTTGGTTGTAGGTCGCACGTAGGTCTTAGCCTCATGTCATCTTTTCTTGGAACGTAGGTCGCCCGTAGGTCTTACCTTCATGTTATCTTTTCTTGGGTCGTAGGTTATCCGTAGGTCTTACCCTCATGTTATCTTTTCTTGGGTCGTCGGTCGTCCATAGGTCTTACCCTCATTTTATCTTTTCTTGAATCGTAGGTCACCTATAGGTCTTACCCTCGTGTTATCTCTTCTTGGGTCGTAGGTCGTCCGTAGGTCTTACCCAATTGTTAACTTTTCTTGGGTCGTAGCTCACACGTATGTCTTACCCTCATGTTGTCTTTTCCTGAGTAGTAGGTCTCCTATAGGTCTTACCCTCTTGTTATCTTTTCTTGGGTCGTAGGTCTCCCTTAGGCCTTACCCTCATGTTATATATTCTTGGGTCGTATATCACCTGTAGGTCTTACCCTCGTGTTATCTTTTCATGGCTCGTAGATCGCCCGTAGGTCTTACCCTCATGTTATCTTTTCTTGGGTCATAGTTCGCCCAAAGGTATTACCCTCACGTTATCTTTTCTTGGGTCGTAGGTCGCTCGTAGGTCTTACCCTCATGTTATCTTTTCTTGGGTCGTAGCTCACATGTAGGTCTTACCCTCATGTTGTCTTTTCCTGAGTCGTAGGTCACCCGTAATTCTTACCCTCAAGTTATCTTTTCCTGGGTAGTAGGTTTCCTATAGGTCTTACCCTCTTGTTATCATTTCTTTGGTCGTAGGTCACCCGTAGGTCTTACCATTGTGTTATATTTTCATCGGTCGTAGGTCACACGTAGGTCTTACCCTCGTGTTATCTTTTCTTGAGTCGTAGTTCGGCCATTATTCTTACCCTCTTGTTATCTTTTCTTGGGTCGTAGGTCGCATGTAGGTGTTACCCTTATGTTATCTATTCCTGGGTTTTAGGTCACGCGTAGGTCTTACCCTCGCGTTATCTTTTCTTGAGTCGTAGTTTGTCCGTAGGTCTTAACTTCATGTTATCTTTTCTTGGGTAGTAGGTCTGCCGTAGGTCTTAACCTCATGTTATCTATTCTTGGGTAGCATATCGGTCATAGGTCTTACCCTCATGTTATTTTTTCCTTGGTCATAGATCGCCCACAGTTCTTACCCTCATGTTATCTTTTCCTGGGTTGTAGGTCACCCGTGGGTCTTACGCTCATGTTATCTTTTCCTGGGTCGTAGGTCGCCCTTAGGTCTTACCCTCCTGTTACTTTTCTTGGATCGTAGGTCGTCCGTAGGTCTTAACCTCATTTTATCTTTTCTTGGGTCGTAGGTCACCCGAAGGTCTTACCCTCGTGTTATCTTTTCTTGGGTCGTAGGTCATCCATAGGTCTTACCCGACTTTTATCTTTTCTTGGGTCGTAGGTTATTCATAGGTCTTACCCTCATTTTATCTTTTCTTGGGTCGTAGTTCGCCCGTAGGTCTTACACTCGTATTATCTTTTCTTGGGTCATAGTTCGCTTATAGGTCTTACCCTCACATTATCTTTTCTTCGGTCGTAGGATGTCCGTAGGTATTACCCTCGCATTATCTTTTCTAGGGTCGTAGGTCTCCCGTAGGTCTTACCCTGTTGTTATCTTTTCTTGGGTCGTAGCTCACACGTAGGTCTTACCCTCATGTTGTCTTTTCTTGGGTCAAAGCTCTCACGTAGGTCTTACCCTCATGTTATCTTTTCCTGAGTCGTAGGTCGCCCGTAAGTCTTACCCTCAAGTTATCTTTTCCTTGGTAGTAGGTCTCCTATAGGCCTTACCCTCTTGTTATCTCTTCTTGGGTCGTAGGTCGCCCATAGATCTTACCCTCATGGTATTTTTTTCTTGGGTCATAGGTCTCCTACAGGTCTTACCCTCGTGTTATCTTTTCTTGGATCGTAGGTCACCCGTAGGTCTTACCCTTGTGTTATCTTTTCATGGGTCGTAGGTCGCCCGTAGGTCTTACCCTCGTAATATCTTTTCTTGGGTCGTAGTTCACCAATAGGTCTTACCCTCACGTTATCTTTTCTTGGGTCATATGTCGTCCGTAGGTATTACACTCACATTTTCTTTTCTTGGGACGTAGACCGCCTGTAGGTCTTACCCTCTTGTTATCCTTTCTTGGCTCGTAGGTCACCCGTAGGTCTTACCCTCTAGTTGTCTTTCCCTGGTTTGTAGGTTGCCCGTAGGTCTTACCCTCAAGTTATCTTTTTCTGGGTCGTAGGTCTCCTATAGGTCTTCCCCTTTTGTTATTTTTTCTTGGGTCGTAGGTCGCATGTAGGTGTTACCCTTATGCTATCTTTTCCTGGGTTTTAGGTCTCCCGTAGGTCTTACCCTCACGTTATCTTTTCTTGGGTCATAGGTTGTCTGTAGTTCTTACCCTCGCGTTATCTTTTTCTGGGTCATAGGTCGCCGGTAGGTCTTAACCTCATGTTATCTTTTCTTGGGTAGTATGTTGGTCATAGGTCTTACCCTCATGTTATTTTTTCCTTTTTCATAGATCGCCCACAGTTCTTACCCTCATGTTATCTTTTCCTGGGTCATATGTCACCCGTGTGTCTTACGCTCATGTTATCTTTTCCTGGGTCGTAGGTCGCCCGTAGGTCTTACCCTCCTGTTACCTTTCTTGGATCGTAGGTCGTCCGTAGGTCTTAACCTCATTTTATCTTTTCTTGGGTCGTAGGTCACCCGAAGGTCTTACCCTCGTGTTATCTTTTCTTGGGTCGTAGGTCGCCCGTGGGTCTTACCCTTGTGTTATCTTTTCTTGGTTCATAGTTCGCCCCTAGTTATTACCCTCACGTTATCTTTTCTTGCGTCGTAGGTCGCCCATAGGTCTTACCCTCTTGTATTCTTTTCTTGGGTCTTAGCTCACACGTAGGTCTTACCCTCATGTTGTCTTTTCCGGAGTCGTAGGTTGCCCGTAAGTCTTACCCTCAAGTTATCTTTTCCTGGGTAGTAGGTCTCCTATAGGTCTTACCCTCTTGTTATCTTTTCTTGGGTCATAGGTCGCCCGTAGGTCTTACCCTCATGTTATCTTCTCTTAGCTCGTAGGTCACCTGTAGGTCTTACCCTTGTGTTATCTTTTCATGGGTCGTAGGTCACCCGTAGGTCTTACACTCGTGTGATGTTTTCTTGAGTCGTAGTTCGGCCATAAGTCTTACCCTCACGTTATCTTTTCTTGGGTTGTAGGTCTCCTGTAGGTCTTACCCTCTTGTTATCTTTTCTTGGGTCGTAGGTCACCCGTAGTTCTTAGCCTCATGTTGTCTTTCCCTGGGTCGTAGGTCGCCCGCAAGTCTTACCCTCACATTATCTTTTCCTGGGTCGTAGGTCTCCTATAGAACTTAAACTCTTGTTATCTTTTCTTGGGTCATAGGTCGCATGTAGGTGTTACCCTTATGGTATCTTTTCCTGGGTTTTAGGACTCCCGTAGGTCTTACCCTCACGTTATCTTTTCTTGGGTCGTAGGTTATCCGTAGGTCTTACCCTCGCATTATCTTTTCCTGGGTCATAGGTCGCCCGTAGGTCTTAACCTCATGTTATCTTTTCTTGGGTAGTAGGTCGGTCGTAGGTCTTACCCTCATGTTATCTTTTCCTTGGTCATAGATCGCCAAAAGTTCTTACCCTAATGTTATCTTTTCGTGGGTCGTAGGTCGCCCGTGCGTCTTACCTTCATGTTATCTTTTCCTGGATCGTAGGTCGCCCGTAGGTCTTACCCTCCTGCTACTTTTCTTGGGTCGTAGGTCGCTCGTAGGTCTTACCCTCATGTTATTTTTTCTTGGGTCGTAGGTCGCTCGTAGGCCTTACCCGCATGTTATCTTTTCTTAGGCCGTAGGTCGTTCGTAGGTCTTACCCTCATGTTATCTTTTCCTGGGTCGTAGGTCGCCCGTAGGTCTTACCCTCATGTTATATTTTCTTGGATCGTAGGTCTCCCATAGGTCTTACCCTCATGTTATCTTTTCTTGGGTCATAGGTCGTTCGTAGGTCTTACCCTCATGTTATCTTTTCTTTGGTCGTAGGTCGTCCGTAGGTCTTACCCTCATTTTATCTTTTCTTGGGTCGTAGGTCACCCGTAGGTCTTACACTTGTGTTATGTTTTCTTGGGTCTTAGGTCACCCGTTGGTCTTACCCTTGTGTTATCTTTTCTTAGGTCGTAGTTCGCCCATAGTTCTTACCCTCACGTTATCTTTTCCCGGGTCGTAGGATGTCCGTAGGTCTTACCCTCGCGTTATCTTTTCTTGGGTCGTAGATCTCCCATAGGTCTTACCCTCTTGTATTCTTTTCTTGGGTTGTAGCTCACACGTAGGTCTTACCCTCATGTTGTCATTTCCTGAGTCGTAGGTCGCCCGTAAGTCTTACCCTCAAGTTATCTTTTCCTGGGTAGTTGGTCTACTATAGGTCTTACCCTCTTGTTATCTTTTCTTGGGTCGTAGGTCGCCCGTAGGTCTTATCCTCATGTTATCTTTTCTTAGGTCATAGGTCACCCGTAGGTCTTACCCTTGCGTTATCTTTTCATCGGTCGTAGGTCACCCATAGGTTTTACCCTCGTGTTATCTTTACTTGAGTCGTAGTTCGGCCATAAGTCTTACCCTCACGTTATCTTTTCTTGGGTCGTAGGTCGTTCGTAGGTCTTACACTCAAGTTATCTTTTCATGGGTTGTAGGTCGCCCGTAGGTCTTACCCTCTTGTTATCTTTTCTTGGGTCATAGGTCACCCATAGGTCTTACCCTCATGTTATCTTTCCCTGGGTCGTAGGTCGCCCGTAGTACTTACCCTTAAGTTATCTTTTCCTGGGTTGTAGGTCTCCTATAGAGCTTACCCTCTTGTTATCTTTTCTTGGGTCATAGGTCGCATGTAGGTCTTACCCTTATGTTATCTTTCCCTGAGTTTTAGGTCACCCATAGGTATTACCCTCACGTTATCCTTTCTTAGGTCGTAGGTGGTCCGTAGGTATTACCCTCGCGTTATCTTTTCCTGGATCATAGGTCGCCCGTAGGTCTTACCCTGATGTTATATTTTCTTGGATCGTAGGTCGTCCGTAGGTCTTACCATTTTTTTATCTTTTCTTGGGTCGTAAGTCACCCATAGGTCTTACACTTGTGTTATCTTTTCTTGGGTCATAGGTCGCCCGTGGGTCTTACCCTTGTGTTATCTTTTCTTGGGTCGTAGTTCGCCCATATTTCTTACCCTCACGTTATCTTTTCTCGGGTCATAGGATGTCCGTAGGTCTTACCCTCGCGTTATCTTTTCTTGGGTCGTAGGTCTCCCATAGGTCTTACCCTCTTGTATTCTTTTCTTGGGTGGTAGCTCACACGTAGGTCTTACCCTCATGTTGTCTTTTCCTGAGTCGTAGGTCACCCGTAAGTCTTATCCTCACGTTATCTTTTCCTTGGTAGTTGGTCTACTATAGGTCTTACCCTCTTGTTATCTTTTCTTGGGTCGTAGGTCGCCCGTCGGTCTTATCCTCATGTTATCATTTCTTAGGTCGTAGGTCACCCGTAGGTCTTACCCTTGCGTTATCTTTTCATGGGTTGTAGGTCACCCATAGGTCTTACCCTCGTGTTATCTTTTCTTGAGTCGTAGTTCGGCCATAAGTCTTTTCTTGGGTCGTAGGTCGTTCGTATGTCTTACACTCGCGTTATCTTTTCTTGGGTTGTAGGTCGCCCGTAGGTCTTACCATCTTGTTATCTTTTCTTGGGTCGTAGGTCACCCGTAGGTCTTACCCTCATGTTATCTTTCCCTGGGTCGTAGGTCGCCCGTAGGTCTTACCCTCAAGTTATCTTTTCCTGGGTTGTAGGTCTTCTATAGAGCTTACCCTCTTGTTATCTTTTCTTGGGTCATAGGTCGCATGTAGGTCTTACCCTCGCGTTATCTTTTCCTGGATCATAGGTCGCCCGTAGGTCTTACCCTCAAGTTATATTTTCTTGGATCGTAGGTCTCCCGTAGGTCTTACCCTCGTGTTATCTTTTCTTACGTCGTATATCTCCCGTAGGTCTTACCCTCATGTTATCTTTTATTGGGTCATAGGTCATCCGTAGGTCTTACCCTCATGTTATCTTTTCTTGGGTCGTAGGTCGCCCGTAGATCTTATCCTCATCTTATATTTTCTTAGGTCGTAGGTCACCCGTAGGTCTTACCCTTGCGTTATCTTTTCATGGGTTGTAGGTCACCCATAGGTCTTACCCTCGTGTTATATTTTCTTGAGTCATAGTTCGGCCATAAGTCTTACCCTCATGTTATCTTTTCTTGGGTCATAGGTCGTACGTAGGTCTTATTCTCATTTTATCTTTTCTTGGGTCGTAGGTCACCCGTAGGTCTTACACTTGTGTTATCTTTTCTTGGTTCGTAGGTCTCCCGTGGGTCTTACCCTTGTGTTATCTTTTCTTGGGTCATAGTGCGCCCATAGTTCTTACCCTCACGTTATCTTTTCTCGGGTCGTAGGATGTCCGTTGGTCTTACCCTCGCGTTATCTTTGCTTGGGTCGTAGGTCTCCCATAGGTCTTACCCTCTTGTATTCTTTTCTTGGGTCGTAGCTCACACGTAAGTCTTACCCTCATGTTGTCTTTTCCTGAGTCGTAGGTCGCCCGTAAGTCTTACCCTTAAGTTATCTTTTCCTGGGTAGTAGGTCTCCTATAGGTCTTACCCTCATGTTATCGTTTCTTGGGTCGTAGGTCGTCCGTAGGTCTTACCCTCATTTTATATTTTCTTGGGTCGTAGGTCACCCGTAGGTCTTACACTTGTGTTATCTTTTCTTGGGTCGTAGGTGGTCCGTAGGTATTACCCTCGCGTTATCTTTTCATGGATCATAGGTCGCCCGTAGGTCTTACCCTCATGTTATATTTTCTTGGATCGTAGGTCTCCAATAGGTCTTACCCTCGTGTTATCTTTTCTTGAGGCGTATATCTCCCGTAGGTCTTACCCTCATGTTATCTTTTCTTGGGTCATAGGTCATCCGTAGGTCTTACCCTCATGTTATCTATTCTTGGGTTGTAGGTCGTCCGTAGGTCTTACCCTTATTTTATCTTTTCTTGGATCGTAGGTCACCCTTAGGTCTTACACTTGTGTTATCTTTTCTTGGGCCGTAGGTCGCCCGTGGGTCTTACCCTTGTGTTATCTTTTCTTGGGTCGTAGTTCGCCCATATTTCTTAACCTCACGTTATCTTTTCTCGGGTCGTAGGATGTTCGTAGGTCTTACCCTCGTGTTATCTTTTCTTGAGTCGTAGGTCTCCCATAGGTATTACCATCTCGTATTCTTTTCTTGGGTCGTAGCTCACACGTAGGTCTTACCCTCATTTTGTCTTTTCCTGAGTCGTAGGTCGCCCGTAAGTCTTACCCTCAAGTTATCTTTTCCTGGGTAGTTGGTCTACTATAGGTCTTACCCTCTTGTTATCTTTTCTTGGGTCGTAGGTCGCTCGTAGGTCTAATCCTCATGTTATCTTTTCTTAGGTTGTAGGTCGCCCGTAGGTCTTATCCTCGTGTTATCTTTTCTGAGGTCGTAGGTAATCGTAGGTCTTACCCTTGCGTTATCTTTTCATGGGTTGTAGGTCACCCATAGGTCTTACCCTCGTGTTATCTTTTCTTGAGTCATAGTTCGGCCATAAGTCTTACCCTCATGTTATCTTTTCTTGGGTAATAGGTCGTTCGTAGGTCTTACACTCGCGTTATCTTTTCTTGGGTTGTAGGTCGCCCGTAGGTCTTACAATCTTGTTATCTTTTCTTGGGTCGTAGGTCACCCGTAGGTCTTACCCTCATGTTATCTTTCCCTGGGTCGTAGGTCGCCCGTAGGTCTTACCCTCAAGTTATCTTTTCTTGGGTTGTAGGTCTCTTATAGAGCTTACCCTCTTGTTATCTTTTCTTGGGTGATAGGTCGCATGTAGGTCTTACCCTCACGTTATCTTTTCTTGGGTCGTAGGTGGTCCGTAGGTATTACCCTAGCGTTATCTTTTCCTGGGTCATAGGTCGCCCGTAGGTCTTACCCTCATGTTATATTTTCTTGGATCAAGGGTCTCCCGTAGGCCTTACCCTCGTATTAAGTTTTCTTGGGTCGTATATCTCCCGTAGGTCTTACCTTCATGTTATCTTTTCTTAGGTCATAGGTCGTCCGTAGATCTTATTCTCATTTTATCTTTTCTTGGGTCGTAGGTCACCCGTAGGTCTTACACTTGTTTTATATTTTCTTGGGTCGTAGGTCGCCCGTGGGTCTTACCCTTGCGTTATCTTTTCTTGGGTCGTAGTTCGCCCATAGTTCTTACCCTCACGTTATCTTTTCTCGGGTCTTAGGATGTCTGTAGGTCTTACCCTTAAGTTATCTTTTCCTGGGTAGTAGGTCTCCTATAGGTCTTACCCTCTTTTATTCTTTTCTTGGGTCCTAGGTCGCCCGTAGGTCTTATCCTCGTGTTATCTTTTTTGAGGTCGTAGGTCACCCGTAGGTCTTACCCTTGCGTTATCTTTTCATGGGTCGTAGGTCACCCATAGGTATTACCCTCGTGTTATCTTTTCTTGAGTCGTAGTTCGGTCATAAGTCTTACCCTCACGTTATCTTTTCTTGGGTCGTAGGTGGTTTATAGGTCTTACACTCGCGTTATCTTTTCTTGGGTTGTAGGTCGCCCGTAGGTATTACCATCTTGTTATCTTTTCTTGGGTCGTAGGTGAACCGTAGGTCTTACCCTCATGTTATCTTTCCCTGGGTCGTAGGTCGCCTGTAGGTCTTACCCTCAAGTTATCTTTTCCTGGGTTGTAGGTCTCCTATAGAGCTTACCCTCTTGTTATCTTTTCTTGGGTCATAGGTCGCATGTAGGTCTTACCCTTATGTTATCTTTCCCTAAGTTTTAGGTCGCCCGTAGGTCTTACCCTCACGTTATCTTTTCTTGGGTCGTAGGTGGTCCGTCGATATTACCCTCGCGTTATCTTTTCTTGGGTCGTATATCTCCCGTAGGTCTTATCCTCATGTTATCTATTCTTGTGTCATAAGTCGTCCGTAGGTCTTACCCTCATGTTAACGTTTCTTGGGTCGTAGGTCGTCTATAGGTCTTACCCTCATTTTATCTTTTCTTGGGTCGTAGGTCACCCGTAGGTCTTACACTTGTGTTATCTTTTCTTGGGTCGTAGGTCGCCCGTGGGTCTTACCCTTGTGTTATCTTTTCATGGGTCGTAGTTCGCCTATAGTTCTTACCCTCACGTTATCTTTTCTCGGGTCGTAGGATGTCTATAGGTCTTACCCTCGTGTTATCTTTTCTTGGGTCGTAGGTCTCCCATAGGTCTTACACTCTTGTATTCTTTTCTTGGGTGATAGCTCACACGTAGGTCTTACCCTCATGTTGTCTTTTCCTGAGTCGTAGGTCGCCCGTAAGTCTTACCCTTAAGTTATCTTTTCCTGGGTAGTAGGTCTCCTATAGGTATTACCCTCTTGTTTTCTTTTCTTAGGTCCTAGATCGCCCGTAGGTCTTATCCTCGTGTTATCTTTTATGAGGTCGTAGGTCACCCGTAGGTCTTACCCTTGCGTTATCTTTTCATGGGTTGTAAGTCACCCATAGGTCTTACCCTCGTGTTATCTTTTCTTGAGTCGTAGTTCGGTCATAAGTCTTACCCTCACGTTATCTTTTCTTGGGTCATAGGTTGTTCGTAGGTCTTACACTCGCGTTATCTTTTCTTGGGTTGTAGGTCTCCCGTAGGTCTTACCATCTTGTTATCTTTTCTTGGCTCGTAGGTCACCCGTAGGTCTTACCCTCATGTTATCTTTCCCTGGGTCGTTGGTCGCCCGTAGGTCTTACCCTCAAGTTATCTTTTCCTGGGTTGTAGGTCTCTTATAGAGCTTACCCTCTTGTTATCTTTTCTTGGGTCATAGGTCGCATGTAGGTCTTACCCTCACGTTATCTTTTCTTGGGTCGTAGGTGGTCCGTAGGTATTACCCTCGCGTTATCTTTTCATGGGTCATAGGTCGCCTATAGGTCTTACCCTCATGTTATATTTTCTTGGATCGTATGTCTCCCGTAGGCCTTACCCTCGTGTTATCTTTTCTTGGGTCGTATATCTCCCGTAGGTCTTACCCTCATGTTATCTTTTCTTGGGTCATAGGTCGTCCGTAGGTCTTATTCTCATTTTATCTTTTCTTGGGTCGTAGTTCACCCATAGGTCTTACACTTGTGTTATCTTTTCTTGGGTCGGAGGTCGCCTGTGGGTCTTACCCTTGTGTTATCTTTTCTTGGGTCGTAGTTCGCCTATAGTTCTTACCCTAACGTTATCTTTTCTCGGGTCGTAGGATGTCCGTAGGTCTTACCCCCGGGTTATCTTTTCTTGGGTCGTAGGTCTCCCATAGGTCTTACCCTCTTGTATTATTTTCTTGGGTCGTAGCTCACACGTAGGTCTTACCCTCATGTTGTCTTTTCCTGAGTCGTAGGTCGCCCGTAAGTCTTACCCTTATGTTATCTTTTCCTGGGTAGTAGGTCTCCTATAGGTCTTACCCTCTTGTTTTCTTTTCTTAGGTCCTAGGTCGCCCGTAGGTCTTATCCTCGCGTTATCTTTTCTGAGGTCGTAGGTCACCCGTAGGTCTTACCCTTGCGTTATCTTTTCATGGGTCGTAGGTCACCCATAGGTATTACCCTCGTGTTATCATTTCTTGAGTCGTAGTTCGGCCATAAGTCTTACCCTCACGTTATCTTTTCTTGGGTCGTAGGTCGTTTGTAGGTCTTACACTCGCGTTATCTTTTCTCTGGTTGTAGGTTGCCCGTAGGTCTTACCATCTTGTTATCTTTTCTTGGGTCGTAGGTCACCCGTAGGTCTTACCCTCTTGTTATCTTTCCCTAAGTTTTAGGTCGCCCGTAGGTCTTACCCTCACGTTATCTTTTCTTGGGTCGTACGTGGTCCGTAGGTATTACACTCGCGTTATCTTTTCTTGGGTCGTATATCTCCCGTAGGTCTTACCCTCATGTTATCTATTCTTGGGTCATAGGTCGTTCGTAGGTCTTACCCTCATGTTATCGTTTCTTGGGTCGTAGGTCGTCTGTAGGTCTTACCCTCATTTTATCTTTTCTTGGGTCGTAGGTCACCCGTAGGTCTTACACTTGTGTTATCTTTTCTTGGGTCGTAGGTCGCCCGTGGGTCTTACCCTTGTGTTTTCTTTTCTTGGGTCGTAGTTCGCCCATAGTTCTTACCCTCACGTTATCATTTCTCGGGTCGTAGGATGTCCGTAGGTCTTACCCTCGCGTTATCTTTTCTTGGGTCGTAGGTCTCCCATAGGTCTTACCCTCTTGTATTCTTTTCTTGGGTCGTAGCTCACACGTAGGTCTAACCCTCATGTTGTCTTTTCCTGAGTCGTAGGTCGCCCGTAAGTCTTACCCTCAAGTTATCTTTTCATGGGTAGTAGGTTCCCTATACGTGTTACCCTCTTGTTATCTTTTCTTGGGTCGTAGGTTGCCCGTAGGTCTTATCCGCATGTTATCTTTTCTTAGGTCGTAGGTCACCCGTAGGTCTTACCCTTGCGTTATCTTTTCATGGGTCGTAGGTCACCCATAGGTCCTACCCTCGTGTTATCTTTTCTTGAGACGTAGTTCGGCCATAAGTCTTTCCCTCACGTTATCTTTTCTTGGGTCATAGGTCGTTCGTAGGTCTTACACTCGCGTTATCTTTTTTTGGGTTGCAGGTCGCCCGTAGGTTTTACCCTCTTGTTATCTTTGCTTGGGTCGTAGATCACCCGTAGGTCTTACCCTCATGTTATCTTTCCCTGGATCGTAGATCGCCTGTAGGTCTTACCCTCAAGTTATCTTTTCCTGGGTTGCAGGTCTCCTATAGAGCTTACCCTCTTGTTATCTTTTCTTGGGTCAAAGTTCGCATGTAGGTCTTACCCTTATGTTATCCTTCCCTGAGTTTTAGGTCGCACGTAGGTCTTACCCTCATGTTATCTTTTCTTGGGTCGTAGGTCGTCCGTAGGTCTTGCCCTTATTTTATCTTTTCTTGGGTCGTAGGTCACCCTTAGGTCTTACACTTGTGTTATCTTTTCTTGGGTCGTAGGTCACCCGTGGGTCTTACCCTTGTGTTATCTTTTCTTGGGTCGTAGTTCTCCCATATTTCTTACCCTCACGTTATCTTTTCTCGGGTCGTAGCATGTCCGTAGGTCTTACCCTCGCGTTATCTTTTCTTGGGTTGTAGGTCTCCCATAGGTCTTACCCTCTTGTATTCTTTTCTTGGGTCGTAGCTCACACGTAGGTCTTACCCTCATGTTGTCTTTTCTTGAGTCGTAGGTCGCCCGTAAGTATTACCCTCAAGTTATCTTTTCCTGGGTAGTTGGTCTACTATAGGTCTTACCCTCTTGTTATCTTTTCTTGGGTCGTATGTCGCCCGTAGGTCTTATCCTAATGTTATCTTTTCTTAGGTAATAGGTCACCCGTAGGTCTTACCCTTGCGTTATCTTTTCATGGGTTGTAGGTCACCCTTAGGTCTTACCCTCGTGTTATCTTTTCTTGAGTCATAGTTCGGCCATAAGTCTTACCCTCACGTTATCTTTTCTTGGGTCATAGGTCGTTCTTAGGTCTTAAACTCGCGTTATCTTTTCTTGGGTTGTAGGTCGCCCGTAGGTCTTACCATCTTGTTACCTTTTCTTGGGTCGTAGGTCACCCGTAGGTCTTACCCTCATGTTATCTTTCTCTGGGTCGTAGGTCTCCCGTAGGTCTTACCCTCAAGTTATCTTTTCCTGGGTTGTAGGTCTCCTATAGAGCTTACCCTCTTGTTATCTTTTCTTGGGTCATAGGTCGCATGTAGGTCTGACCCTCACGTTATCTTTTCCTGGGTCGTAGGTGGTCCGTAGGTATTACCCTCGCGTTATCTTTTCCTGGGTCATAGGTCGCCCGTAGGTTTTACCCTCATGTTATATTTTCTTGGATCGTAGGTCTCCCATAGGCCTTACCCCCGTGTTATCTTTTCATGGGTCGTATATCTCCCGTAGGTCTTACCTTCATGATATCTTTTCTTGGGTCATAGGTCGTCCGTAGGTCTTATTCTCATTTTATCTTTTCTTGGGTCGTAGGTCACCTGTAGGTCTTACACTTGTTTTATCTTTTCTTGGGTCGTAGGTCGCCCGTGGGTCTTACTCTTGTGTTATCTTTTCTTGGGTCGTAGTTCGCCCATAGTTCTTACCCTCACGTTATCTTTTCTTGGGTCGTAGGTTGTCCGTAGGTCTTACCCTCGCGTTATCTTTTCTTGGGTCGTAGGTCTCCCATAGGTCTTACCCTCTTATATTCTTTTCTTGGGTCGTAGCTCACACGTAGGTCTTACCCTCATGTTGTCTTTTCCTGAGTCGTAGGTCGCCCGTAAGGCTTACGCTTAAGTTATCTTTTCCTGGGTAGTAGGTCTCTTATAGGTCTTACCCTCTTGTTTTCTTTTCTTAGGTCCTAGGTCGCCCGTAGGTCTTATCCGCATATTATCTTTTCTGAGGTCGTAGGTCACTCGTAGGTCTTACCCTTGCGCTATCTTTTCATGGGTTGTAGGTCACCCATAGGTCTTACCCTCGTGTTATCTTTTCTTGAGTCGTAGTTCGGCCATAATTCTTACCCTCACGTTATCTTTTCTTGGGTCGTAGGTTGTTCGTAGGTCTTACACTCGCGTTATCTTTTCTTGGGTTCTAGGTCGCCCGTAGGTCTTACCATCTTGTTATGTTTTCTTGGGTCGTAGGTCACCCGTAGTTCTTACCCTCATGTTATCTTTCCCTGGGTCGTAGGTCGCCCGTAGGTCTTACCCTCAAGTTATCTTTTCCGGGGTTGTAGGTCTCCTATAGAGCTTACCCTCTTGTTATCTTTTCTTGGGTCATAGGTCGCATGTAGGTCTTACCCTCACGTTATCTTTTCTTGGGTCGTAGGTGGTCCGTAGGTATTACCCTCGCGTTATCTTTTCTTGGGTCATAGGTCGCCCGTAGGTCTTACCCTCATGTTATATTTTCTTGGATCGTATGTCTCCCGTAGGCCTTACCCTCGTGTTATCTTTTCTTGTGTCGTATATCTCCCGTAGGTCTTACCCTCATGTTATCTTTTCTTGGGTCATAGGTCGTCCGTAGGTCTTATTCTCATTTTATCTTTTCTTGGGTCGTAGGTCACCGGTAGGTCTTACACTTGTGTTATCTTTTCTTGGATCGTAGGTCGCTCGTGGGTCTTACCCTTGTGTTATCTTTTATTGGGTCGTAGTTCGCCCATAGTTCTTACCCTCACGTTATCTTTTCTCGGGTCGTAGGATGTCCGTAGGTCTTACCCTCGCGTTATCTTTTCTTGGGTCGTAGGTCTCCCATAGGTCTTACCCTCTTGTATTCTTTTCTTGGGTCGTAGCTCACACGTAGGTCTTACCCTCATGTTGTCTTTTCCTGAGTCGTAGGTCGCCCGTAAGTCTTACCCTTATGTTATCTTTTCCTGGGTAGTAGGTCTCCTATAGGTCTTACCCTCTTGTTTTCTTTTCTTAGGTCCTAGGTCGCCCTTAGGTCTTATCCTCATGTTATCTTTTCTTAGGTCGTAGGTCACTCGTAGGTCTTACCCTTGAGTTATCTTTTCATGGGTTGTAGGTCACCCATAGGTCTTACCCTCGTTCTATCTTTTCTTGAGTCGTAGTTCGGCCATAAGTCTTACCCTCACGTTAGCTTTTCTTGGGCCGTAGGGTGTTCGTAGGTCTTACACTTGCGTTATCTTTTCTTGGGTTGTAGGTCACCCGTAGGTCTTACCATCTTGTTATCTTTTCTTGGGTCGTAGGTCACCCGTAGGTCTTACCCTCATGTTATCTATTCTTGGGTCATAGGTCGTTCGTAGGTCTTACCCTCATGTTATCGTTTCTTGGGTCGTAGGTCGTCTGTAGGTCTTACCCTCATTTTATCTTTTCTTGGGTCGTAGGTCACCCGTAGGTCTTACACTTGTGTTATCTTTTCTTGGGTCGTAGGTCGCCCGTGGGTCTTACCCTTGTGTTTTCTTTTCTTGGGTCGTAGTTCGCCCATAGTTCTTACCCTCACGTTATCATTTCTCGGGTCGTAGGATGTCCGTAGGTCTTACCCTCGCGTTATCTTTTCTTGGGTCGTAGGTCTCCCATAGGTCTTACCCTCTTGTATTCTTTTCTTGGGTCGTAGCTCACACGTAGGTCTAACCCTCATGTTGTCTTTTCCTGAGTCGTAGGTCGCCCGTAAGTCTTACCCTCAAGTTATCTTTTCATGGGTAGTAGGTTCCCTATAGGTGTTACCCTCTTGTTATCTTTTCTTGGGTCGTAGGTTGCCCGTAGGTCTTATCCGCATGTTATCTTTTCTTAGGTCGTAGGTCACCCGTAGGTCTTACCCTTGCGTTATCTTTTCATGGGTCGTAGGTCACCCATAGGTCCTACCCTCGTGTTATCTTTTCTTGAGACGTAGTTCGGCCATAAGTCTTTCCCTCACGTTATCTTTTCTTGGGTCATAGGTCGTTCGTAGGTCTTACACTCGCGTTATCTTTTTTTGGGTTGCAGGTCGCCCGTAGGTTTTACCCTCTTGTTATCTTTGCTTGGGTCGTAGATCACCCGTAGGTCTTACCCTCATGTTATCTTTCCCTGGATCGTAGATCGCCTGTAGGTCTTACCCTCAAGTTATCTTTTCCTGGGTTGCAGGTCTCCTATAGAGCTTACCCTCTTGTTATCTTTTCTTGGGTCAAAGTTCGCATGTAGGTCTTACCCTTATGTTATCCTTCCCTGAGTTTTAGGTCGCACGTAGGTCTTACCCTCATGTTATCTTTTCTTGGGTCGTAGGTCGTCCGTAGGTCTTGCCCTTATTTTATCTTTTCTTGGGTCGTAGGTCACCCTTAGGTCTTACACTTGTGTTATCTTTTCTTGGGTCGTAGGTCACCCGTGGGTCTTACCCTTGTGTTATCTTTTCTTGGGTCGTAGTTCTCCCATATTTCTTACCCTCACGTTATCTTTTCTCGGGTCGTAGCATGTCCGTATGTCTTACCCTCGCGTTATCTTTTCTTGGGTTGTAGGTCTCCCATAGGTCTTACCCTCTTGTATTCTTTTCTTGGGTCGTAGCTCACACGTAGGTCTTACCCTCATGTTGTCTTTTCCTGAGTCGTAGGTCGCCCGTAAGTATTACCCTCAAGTTATCTTTTCCTGGGTAGTTGGTCTACTATAGGTCTTACCCTCTTGTTATCTTTTCTTGGGTCGTATGTCGCCCGTAGGTCTTATCCTAATGTTATCTTTTCTTAGGTAATAGGTCACCCGTAGGTCTTACCCTTGCGTTATCTTTTCATGGGTTGTAGGTCACCCATAGGTCTTACCCTCGTGTTATCTTTTCTTGAGTCATAGTTCGGCCATAAGTCTTACCCTCACGTTATCTTTTCTTGGGTCATAGGTCGTTCTTAGGTCTTAAACTCGCGTTATCTTTTCTTGGGTTGTAGGTCGCCCGTAGGTCTTACCATCTTGTTACCTTTTCTTGGGTCGTAGGTCACCCGTAGGTCTTACCCTCATGTTATCTTTCTCTGGGTCGTAGGTCTCCCGTAGGTCTTACCCTCAAGTTATCTTTTCCTGGGTTGTAGGTCTCCTATAGAGCTTACCCTCTTTTTATCTTTTCTTGGGTCATAGGTCGCATGTAGGTCTGACCCTCACGTTATCTTTTCCTGGGTCGTAGGTGGTCCGTAGGTATTACCCTCGCGTTATCTTTTCCTGGGTCATAGGTCGCCCGTAGGTTTTACCCTCATGTTATATTTTCTTGGATCGTAGGTCTCCCATAGGCCTTACCCCCGTGTTATCTTTTCATGGGTCGTATATCTCCCGTAGGTCTTACCTTCATGATATCTTTTCTTGGGTCATAGGTCGTCCGTAGGTCTTATTCTCATTTTATCTTTTCTTGGGTCGTAGGTCACCTGTAGGTCTTACACTTGTTTTATCTTTTCTTGGGTCGTAGGTCGCCCGTGGGTCTTACTCTTGTGTTATCTTTTCTTGGGTCGTAGTTCGCCCATAGTTCTTACCCTCACGTTATCTTTTCTTGGGTCGTAGGTTGTCCGTAGGTCTTACCCTCGCGTTATCTTTTCTTGGGTCGTAGGTCTCCCATAGGTCTTACCCTCTTATATTCTTTTCTTGGGTCGTAGCTCACACGTAGGTCTTACCCTCATGTTGTCTTTTCCTGAGTCGTAGGTCGCCCGTAAGGCTTACGCTTAAGTTATCTTTTCCTGGGTAGTAGGTCTCTTATAGGTCTTACCCTCTTGTTTTCTTTTCTTAGGTCCTAGGTCGCCCGTAGGTCTTATCCGCATATTATCTTTTCTGAGGTCGTAGGTCACTCGTAGGTCTTACCCTTGCGCTATCTTTTCATGGGTTGTAGGTCACCCATAGGTCTTACCCTCGTGTTATCTTTTCTTGAGTCGTAGTTCGGCCATAATTCTTACCCTCACGTTATCTTTTCTTGGGTCGTAGGTTGTTCGTAGGTCTTACACTCGCGTTATCTTTTCTTGGGTTCTAGGTCGCCCGTAGGTCTTACCATCTTGTTATGTTTTCTTGGGTCGTAGGTCACCCGTAGTTCTTACCCTCATGTTATCTTTCCCTGGGTCGTAGGTCGCCCGTAGGTCTTACCCTCAAGTTATCTTTTCCGGGGTTGTAGGTCTCCTATAGAGCTTACCCTCTTGTTATCTTTTCTTGGGTCATAGGTCGCATGTAGGTCTTACCCTCACGTTATCTTTTCTTGGGTCGTAGGTGGTCCGTAGGTATTACCCTCGCGTTATCTTTTCTTGGGTCATAGGTCGCCCGTAGGTCTTACCCTCATGTTATATTTTCTTGGATCGTATGTCTCCCGTAGGCCTTACCCTCGTGTTATCTTTTCTTGTGTCGTATATCTCCCGTAGGTCTTACCCTCATGTTATCTTTTCTTGGGTCATAGGTCGTCCGTAGGTCTTATTCTCATTTTATCTTTTCTTGGGTCGTAGGTCACCGGTAGGTCTTACACTTGTGTTATCTTTTCTTGGATCGTAGGTCGCTCGTGGGTCTTACCCTTGTGTTATCTTTTATTGGGTCGTAGTTCGCCCATAGTTCTTACCCTCACGTTATCTTTTCTCGGGTCGTAGGATGTCCGTAGGTCTTACCCTCGCGTTATCTTTTCTTGGGTCGTAGGTCTCCCATAGGTCTTACCCTCTTGTATTCTTTTCTTGGGTCGTAGCTCACACGTAGGTCTTACCCTCATGTTGTCTTTTCCTGAGTCGTAGGTCGCCCGTAAGTCTTACCCTTATGTTATCTTTTCCTGGGTAGTAGGTCTCCTATAGGTCTTACCCTCTTGTTTTCTTTTCTTAGGTCCTAGGTCGCCCTTAGGTCTTATCCTCATGTTATCTTTTCTTAGGTCGTAGGTCACTCGTAGGTCTTACCCTTGAGTTATCTTTTCATGGGTTGTAGGTCACCCATAGGTCTTACCCTCGTTCTATCTTTTCTTGAGTCGTAGTTCGGCCATAAGTCTTACCCTCACGTTAGCTTTTCTTGGGCCGTAGGGTGTTCGTAGGTCTTACACTTGCGTTATCTTTTCTTGGGTTGTAGGTCACCCGTAGGTCTTACCATCTTGTTATCTTTTCTTGGGTCGTAGGTCACCCGTAGGTCTTACCCTCATGTTATCTTTCCCTGGGTCATAGGTCGCCCGTAGGTCTTACCCTCAAGTTATCTTTTCCTTGGTTGTAGGTCTCCTATAGAGCTTACCCTCTTGTTACCTTTTCTTGGGTCATAGGTCGCATGTAGGTCTTACCCTCACGTTATCTTTTCTTGGGTCGTATGTGGTTCGTAGGTATTACCCTCGCGTTATCTTTTCTTGGGTCATAGGTCGACCGTAGGTCTTACCCTCATGTTATATTTTCTTGGATCGTATGTCTCCCGTAGGCCTTACCCTCGTGTTATCTTTTCTTGTGTCGTATATCTTCCGTAGGTCTTACCCTCATGTTATCTTTTCTTGGGTCATAGGTCGTCCGTAGGTCTTATTCTCATTTTATATTTTCTTGGGTCGTAGGTCACCCGTAGGTCTTACACTTGTGTTATCTTTTCTTGGGTCGTAGGTCGCCCGTGGGTCTTACCCTTGTGTTATCTTTTCTTGGGTCGTAGTTCGCCATAGTTCTTACCCTCACGTTATCATTTCTCGGGTCGTAGGATGTCCGTAGGTCTTACCCTCGCGTTATCTTTTCTTGGGTCGTAGGTCTCCCATAGGTCTTACCCTCTTTTATTCTTTTCTTGGGTCGTAGCTCACACGTAGGTCTTACCCTCATGTTGTCTTTTCCTGAGTCGTAGGTCGCCCGTAAGTCTTACCCTCAAGTTATCTTTTCATGGATAGTAGGTCCCCTATAGGTCTTACCCTTTTGTTATCTTTTCTTGGGTCGTAGGTTGCCCATAGGTCTTATCCGCATGTTATCTTTTCTTAGGTCGTAGGTCACCCGTAGGTCTTACCCTTGCGTTATCTTTTCATGGGTCGTAGGTCACCCATAGGTCCTACCCTCGTGTTATCTTTTCTTGAGTCGTAGTTCGGCCATAAGTCTTACCCTCACGTTATCTTTTCTTGGGTCGTAGGTCGTTCGTAGGTCTTACACTCGCGTTATCTTTTTTTGGGTTGTAGGTCGCCCGTAGGTCTTACCCTCTTGTTATCTTTTCTTGGGTCGTAGGTCACCCGTAGGTCCTACCCTCATGTTATCTTTCCCTGGATCATAGATCGCCCGTAGGTCTTACCCTCAAGTTATCTTTTCTGGGTTTCAGGTCTCCTATAGAGCTTACCCTCTTGTTATCTTTTCTTGGGTCAAAGGTCGCCCATATTTTTTACCCTCTTGCTACTTTTGTTGGGTCAGAGGTCACCCGTAGGACTTACCCTCATGTTATCTTTTCTTGGGTCGTACGTCGCCTGTAGGTCTTACCCTTATGTTATGTTTTTTAGGACGTAAGTCATCTATAGGTATTACCCTCATGTTATCTTTTCATGGGTCGTAGGTCGTCCGTAAGTCTTACCCTCATGTTATCTTCTCTTGGGTCGTAGGTCGTCCGTAGGTCTTACCCTCGCGTTATCTTTTCCTTGGTCATTGGTCGCCCGTAGGTCTTAACCTCATTTTATCTTTTCTTGGGTAGTAGGTGGGTCGTAGGTCTTACCCTCATGTTTTTTTCCTTGGTCATAGATCGCCCATAGTTCTTACCCTCATGTTATCTTTTCCTGGGTCGTAGTTCGCCCGTAGGTCTTACCCTCTTGTTATCTTTTCATGGATCGTAGGTCGTTCGTAGGTCTTACCCCCATGTTATCTTTTCTTGGGACGTAGGTCGCCCGTTGGTCTTACCCTCATGTTATCTTTTCTAGGAACGTAGGTCGCCCGTAGGTCTTACCCTCGTGTTATCATTTCTTGGGTCGTATATCTCCCGTAAGTCTTACCCTCATGTTATCCTTTCTTGGGTCGTAGGTCATTCGTAGGTCTTACCCTCATGTTATCTTTTCTTAGGTCGTAGGTCGTCCGTAGGTCTTACACTCATTTTATCTTTCCTTGAGACGTAGGTCACCTGTAGGTCTTACCCTCGTGTTATCTTTTCTTAGGTCGTAGGTTGCCCATAGGTCTTACCATGTTGTTAACTTTTCTTGGGTTGTAGCTCACACGTAGGTCTTACCCTCATGTTATCTTTTCCTGAGTCGTAGGTCGCCTGTAAGTCTTACCCTCAAGTTAACTTTTCCTGGGTAGTTTGTCTCCTATAGGTCTTACCCTTTTGTTATCTTTTATTGGGTCGTAGGTCGTCCTTTGATCTTACCCTCATGTTATCTTTTCTTTGGTCGTAGGTCACCTGTAGGTCTTACCCTCGTGTTATCTTTTCTTGGGTGGTAGGTCGCCCGTAGGTCTTACCTTTGTGTTATCTTTTCTTGGGTCATAGTTCTCCCATAGGTCTTACCCTCACGTTATCTTTTCTTGGGTCGTAAGAAATCCGTAGGTCTTACCCTCGTGTTATGTTTTCTTGCGTCGTAGGTCGCACGTAGGTCTTACCCTCTTGTTATCTTTTCTTGGGTCGTAGCTCTAACGTAGGTCTTACCCTCATGTTGTCTTTTCCTGAGTCGTAGGTCGCCCGTAAGTCTTACCCTCAAGTTATCTTTTTCTGGGTAGTAGGTCTCCTATAGGTCTTACCCTCTTGTTATCTTTTCTTGGGTCGTAGGTCACCCGTAGGTCTTACCCTCGTGTTATCTTTCCTTGAGTCATAGTTCGGCCATAAGTCTTACCCTCTTGTTATCTTTTCTTGGGTCGTAGGTCCCATGTAGGTGTTACCCTTATGTTATCTTTTCCTGGGTTTTAGGTCGCCCATAGGTCTTACCCTTATGTTATCTTTTCTTGGGTCGTAGGTTGTCTTAAGGTCTTAACTTCATGTTATCTTTTCTTGGGTAGTAGGTTTGTCGTAGGTCTTACCCTCGTGTTATCTTTTCCTTGGTCATAGATCGCCCATAGTTCTTACCCTCATGTTATCTTTTCCTGGGTCATAGGTTGCCCGTGGGTCTTACCCTCATGTTATCTTTTCCAGGGTTGTAGGTTGCCCGTAGGTCTTACCCTCCTGCTACTTTTCTTGGGTCGTAGGTCTTACCCTCATGTTATCTTTTCTTGGGTCGTAGATCTTACCCTCATGGTATCTGATCTTGGGTCGTAGGTCTCCTATAGGTTTTAACCTCGTGTTATCTTTTCTTGGGTCGTAGGTCACCCGTAGGTCTTACACTTGTGTTATCTTTTCATGGGTCGTATGTCGCCCGTAGGTCTTACCCTCGTAATATCTTTTCTTTGGTCGTAGTTTGCCCATAGGTCTTACCCTCGCGTTATCTTTTCTTGGGTCGTAGGTGGTCCGTAGTTCTTACCCTCGCGTTATCTTTTCACGTGTCATAGATCGTTCGTAGGTCTTAACCTCGTGTTATCTTTTCTTGGGTCGTAGATCATCCGTAGGTCTTACACTCATGTTATTTTTTCTTAGGTCGTAGGTCGGCCGTAGGTCTTACCCTCATGTTATCTTTTCTTGGGTCGTAGGTCATCCGTAGGTCTTACCCTCATGCTATCTTTTCCTGGGTCGTAGGTCGTCTGTAGGTCTTACCCTAATGTTATCTTTTCTTGGGTTGTAGGTCGTCCGTAGGTCTTACCCTCCTTTTATCTTTTCTTGGGTCGTAGGTTACCCATAGGTCTTACCCTCGTGTTATCTTTTCTTGGGTCGTAGGATGTCCGTAGGTATTACCCTCGCATTATCTTTTCTTGGGTCGTAGGTCTCCCGTAGGTCTTACCCTCTTGTTATCTTTTCTTGGGTCGTAGCTCACACGTATGTCTTACCCTCATGTTGTCTTTTCTTGGGTCAAATATCACATGTAGGTCTTACCCTCATGTTTTCTTGTCCTGAGTTGTAGGTCGCCCGTAAGTCTTACCCTCAAGTTATCTTTTCCTTGTTAGTAGGTCTCCTATAGGTCTTACCCTCTTGTCATCTCTTCTTGGGTCGTAGGTCACATATAGATCTTACCCTCATGGTATCTGATCTTGGGTCATAGGTCTCCTATAGGTTTTAACCTCGTATTATCTTTTCTTGGGTCGTAGGTCTTCCGTAGGTCTTACACTTGTGTTATCTTTTCATGGGTCGTATGTCGCATGTAGTTCTTACCCTTATGTTATATTTTCCTGGGTTTTAGGTCGCCCATAGGTCTTACCCTCACGTTATCTTTTCTTGGGTCGTAGGTGGTCTGTAAGTCTTACCCTCGCGTTATCTTTTCCCGTGTCATAGATCGTTCGTAGGTCTTAACCTCGTGTTATCTTTTCTTGGGTCGTAGGTCATCCGTAGGTCTTACACTCATGTTATTTTTTCTTAGGTCGTAGGTCGGCCGTAGGTCTTACCCTCATGTTATCTTTTCTTGGGTCGTAGGTCATCCGTACGTCTTACCCTCATGCTAACTTTTCCTGGGTCGTAGGTTGTCTGTAGGTCTTACCCTAATGTTATCTTTTCTTGGGTTGTAGGTCGTCTGTAGGTCTTACCCTCCTTTTATCTTTTCTTGGGTCGTAGTTTACCCATAGGTCTTACCCTCGTGTTATCTTTTCTTGGGTCGTAGGTCGCCTGTAGATCTTACCCTCATGTTATCTTTTCCTTGGTCATAGATTGCCCATATTTCTTACTCTCATGTTATCTTTTCCTGGGTCGTAGGTCGCCCGTGGGTCTTACCCTCATGTTATCTTTTCCTGGGTCGTAGTTCGCCCGTAGTTCTTACCCTCCTGCTACTTTTCTTGGGTCATAGGTCACCCATAGGTCTTACCCTCATGTTATTTTTTCTTGGGTCATAGGTCGCCCGTAGGTCTTACCCTCATGTTATCTTTTCTTGGAACGTAGGTCATCGTAGGTCTTACCCTCATGTTATCTTTTCCTGAGTCATAGGTCGTCTGTAGGTCTTACCCTAATGTTATCTTTTCTTGGGTCGTAGGTCGTCCATAGGTCTTACCCTCCTTTTATCTTTTCTTGGGTCGTAGGTTACCCATAGGTCTTACCCTCTTGTTATCTTTTCTTGGGTTGTAGGTCGCCCGTAGGTCTTACCCTCGTATTATCTTTTCTTGGGTCGTAGTTCGCTTATAGGTCTTACCCTCACATTATATTTTCTTCGGTCGTAGGATGGCCGTAGGTATTACCCTCGCATTATCTTTTCTTGGGTCGTAGGTCTCCCGTAGGTCTTACCCTCTTGTTATCTTTTCTTGGGTCGTAGCTCACACGTATGTCTTACCCTCATGTTGTCTTTTCTTGGGTCAAAGATCACATGTAGGTCTTACCCTCATGTTGTCTTTTCCTGAGTCGTAGGTCGCCCGTAAGTCTTACCCTCAAGTTATCTTTTCCTTGTTAGTAGGTCTCCTATAGGTCTTACCCTCTTGTCATCTCTTCTTGGGTCGTAGGTCACCCATAGATCTTACCCTCATGGTATCTGATCTTGGGTCGTAGGTCTCCTATAGGTTTTAACCTCGTGTTATCTTTTCTTGGGTCGTAGGTCACCCTTAGGTCTTACACTTGTGTTATCTTTTCATGGGTCGTATGTCGCCCGTAGGTCTTACCCTCGTAATATCTTTTCTTGGGTCGTAGTTCGCCCATAGGTCTTACCCTTACGTTATCTTTTCTTGGGTCGTATGTCGTCCGTAGGTCTTACACTCGCGTTATCTTTTCTTGGGTCGTAGACCGGCCATAGTTCTTACCCTTTTGTCATGTTTTCTTGGATCGTAGGTCTCCTATAGGTCTTACCCTTTTGTTATTTTTTCTTGGGTCGTAGGTCGCATGTAGGTGTTACCCTCACGTTATCTTTTTTTGGGTCATAGGTTATCCGTAGGTCTTACCCTCACGTTATATTTTTCTGGGTCATAGTTCGCCGGTAGGTCTTAACCTCATGTTATCTTTTCTTGGGTAGTAGGTCGATCGTAGTTCTTACCCTCATGTTATCTTTTCCTTGGTCATAGATCGCCCACAGTTCTTACCCTCATGTTATCTTTTCCTGGGTCCTAGGTCGCCCGTGGGTCTTACGCTCATGTTATCTTTTCCTTGGTCGTAGGTCGCTCGTAGGTCTTACCCTCCTGTTACTTTTCTTGGGTCGTAGGTCGTCCGTAGGTCTTAACCTCATTTTATCTTTTCTTGGGTCGTAGATCACCCGTAGGTCTTACCCTCGTGTTATCTTTTCTTGGGTCGTACGTCGCCCGTGGGTCTTACCCTTGTGTTATCTTTTCTTGGGTCGTAGTTCACCCATAGTTCTTACCCTCACGTTATCTTTTCTTGGGTCGTAGGTCACCCATAGGTCTTACCCTCTTGTATTATTTTCTTGGGTCGTAGCTCACACATAGGTCTTACCCTCATGTTGTCTTTTCCTGAGTCGTACGTCGCCCGTAAGTCTTACCCTCAAGTTATCTTTTCCTGGGTAGTAGTTCTCCTATAGGTCTTACCCTCTTGTTATCTTTTCTTGGGTCGTAGGTCGCCCGTAGGTCTTACCCTCATGTTATCTTTTCTTAGGTCGTAGGTCACATGTAGGTCTTACCCTTGCGTTATCTTTTCATGGGTCGTAGGTCACCCGTAGGTCTTACACTCATGTTATGTTTTCTTGAGTCGTAGTTCGGCCATAAGTCTTACCCTCACTTATCTTTTCTTGGGTCGTAGGTCGTCCGTAGGTCTTACACTCGTGTTATCTTTTCTTGGGTTGTAGTTCACCCGTAGGTCTTACCCTCTTTTTATCTTTTCTTGGGTCGTAGGTCACCCGTAGTTATTACCCTCATGTTGTCTTTCCCTTGATCGTAGGTCGCCCGTAGGTCTTACCCTCAAGTTATCTTTTCCAGGGTCGTAGGTCTCCTATATAACTTGCCCTATTGTTATCTTTTCTTGGGTCGTAGGTTGCATGTAGGTGTTACCCTTATGGTATCTTTTCCTGGGTTTTAGGTCTCCCGTAGGTTTTACCCTCACGTTATCTTTTCTTGGGTCGTTGGTTGTTCATAGGTCTTACCCTCGCGTTATCTTTTCTTGGGTCATAGGTCTCCCGTAGGTCTTAACCTCATGTTATCTTTTCTTGGGTTGTAGGTCATCGTAGGTCTTACCCTCATGTTATCTTTTCCTGAGTCGTAGGTCGTCTGTAGGTCTTACCCTAATGTTATCTTTTCTTGGGTCGTAGGTCGTCCATAAGTCTTACCCTCCTTTTATTTTTTCTTGGGTCGTAGGTTACCCATAGGTCTTACCCTCGTGTTATCTTTTCTTGGGTTGTAGGTCGCCCGTAGGTCTTACCCTCCTATTATCTTTTCTTCGGTCGTAGGATGTCCGTAGGTATTACCCTCGCATTATCTTTTCTTGGGTTGTAGGTCTCCCGTAGGTCTTACCCTCTTGTTATCTTTTCTTGGGTCGTAGCTCACACGTATGTCTTACCCTCATGTTGTCTTTTCTTGGGTCAAAGATCACACGTAGGTCTTACCCTCATGTTGTCTTTTCCTGAGTCGTAGGTCTCCCGTAAGTCTTACCCTCAAGTTATCTTTTCCTTGTTAGTAGGTCTCATATAGGTCTTACCCTCTTGTCATCTCTTCTTGGGTCGTAGGACACCCATAGATATTACCCTCATGGTATCTGATCTTGGGTCGTAGGTCTCCTATAGGTTTTAACCTCGTGTTATCTTTTCTTGGGTCGTAGGTCACACATAGGTCTTACACTTGTGTTATCTTTTCATGGGTCGTAGGTCGCCCGTAGTTCTTACCCTCGTAATATCTTTTCTTGGGTCGTAGTTCGCCCATAGGTCTTACCCTCACGTTATCTTTTCTTGGGTCGTATGTCGTCCGTAGGTCTTACACTCGCGTTATCTTTTCTTGGGTCGTAGATCGCCCGTAGTTCTTACCCTTTTTTCATGTTTTCTTGGATCGTAGGTCACTAGTAGGTCTTACCCTCTAGTTGTCTTTCCCTGGTTCGTAAGTCGCCCGTAGGTCTTACCCTCAAGTTATCTTTTTCTGGGTCGTAGGTCTCCTATAGGTCTTACCCTTTTGTTATTTTTTCTTTGGTCGTAGGTCGCATGTAGGTGTTACCCCTCGTAATATCTTTTCTTGGGTAGTAGGTTGATCGTAGTTCTTACCCTCATGTTATCTTTTCCTTGGTCATAGATCGCCCACAGTTCTTACCCTCATGTTATCTTTTCCTGGGTCCTAGGTCGCTCGTGGGCCTTACGCTCAGGTTATCTTTTCCTCGATCGTAGGTCGCCCGTAGGTCTTACCCTCCTGTTACTTTTCTTGGGTCGTAGGTCGTTCGTAGGTCTTAACCTCATTTTATCTTTTCTTGGGTCGTAGGTCACCCGTAGGTCTTACCCTCGTGTTATCTTTTCTTGGGTCGTACGTCGCCCGTGGGTCTTACCCTTGTGTTATCTTTTCTTGGGTCGTAGTTCGCCCATAGTTCTTACCCTCACGTTATCTTTTCTTGGGTCGTAGGTCGCCCATAGGTCTTACCCTCTTGTATTATTTTCTTGGGTCGTAGCTCACACATAGGTCTTACCTTCATGTTGTCTTTTCTTGAGTCGTACGTCGCCCGTAAGTCTTACCCTCAAGTTATCTTTTCCTGAGTAGAAGTTCTCATATAGGTCTTACCCTCTTGTTATCTTTTCTTGGGTCGTAGGTCGCCTCTAGGTCTTACCCTCATGTTATCTTTTCTTAGGTCGTAGGTCACATGTAGGTCTTACCCTTGCGTTATCTTTTCATGGGTCATAGGTCACCCATAGGTCTTACACTCGTGTTATCTTTTCTTGAGTCGTAGTTCGGCCATAAGTCTTACCCTCACTTATCTTTTCTTGGGTCGTAGGTCGTCCGTAGGTCTTACACTCGTGTTATCTTTTCTTAGGTTGTAGGTCACCCGTAGGTCTTACCCTTTTGTTATCTTTTCTTGGGTCGTAGGTTGCATGTAGGTGTTACCCTTATGGTATCTTTTCCCGGGTTTTAGGTCTCCCGTAGGTCTTACACTCACGTTATCTTTTCTTGGGTCGTTGGTTGTTCATAGGTCTTACCCTCGCGTTATCTTTTCTTGGGTCATAGGTCGCCCGTAGGTCTTAACCTCATGTTATCTTTTCTCGGGAAGTAGGTCAATCGTAGGTCTTACCCTCATGTTATCTTTTCCTTGGTCATAGGTCTCCCGTGGGTCTTACCCTCATGTTATCTTTTCCTGGGTCGTAGGTCGCCTGTAGGTCTTACCCTCATGCTAATTTTCTTGGGTCGTAGGTCACCCGTAGGTCTTACCCTCATGTTATCTTTTCTTGGGTTGTAGGTCGCTCGTAGGTCTTACCCGCATGTTATCTTTTCTTGGGCCGTAGGTCGTTCGTAGGTCTTACCCTCATGTTATCTTTTCCTGGGTCGTAGGTCGCCCGTAGGTCTTACCCTCATGTTATATTTTCTTGGATCGTAGGTCTCCCATAGATCTTACCCTCATGTTATCTTTTCCAGGGTCGTAGGTCGCCCGTAGTTCTTACCCTCTTGTTATCTTTTCGTGGGTCGTAGCTCACACGTAGGTCTTACCCTCATGTTGTCTTTTCCTGAGTCGTAGGTCACCAGTAATTCTTACCCTCAAGTTATCTTTTTCTGGGCCGTAGGTCGTCCGTAGGTCTTACCCTCATTTTATCTTTTCTTAAGTCGTAGGTCACCTGTAGGTCTTACCCTCGTGGTATCTTTTCTTGGGTCGTAGGTCGCCCATATGTCTTACCCTCTTGTTATCTTTTCTTGGGTCGTAGCTCACATGTATGTCTTACCCTCATGTTGTCTTTTCCTGAGTCGTAGGTCTCTCGTAATTCTTACCCTCTAGTTATATTTTCCTGGGTAGTAGGTCTCCTATAGGTATTACCCTCTTGTTATCATTTCTTTGGTCGTAGGTCACCCGTAGGTCTTACCCTTGTGTTATCTTTTCATGGGTCGTAGGTCACACGTAGGTCTTACCCTCGTGTTATCTTTTCTTGAGTCGTAGTTCGGCCATTAGTCTTAACCTCTTATTATCTTTTCATGGGTCGTAGGTCGCATGTACGTGTTACCCTTATGTTATCTATTCCTGGGTTTTAGGTCGCGCGTAGGTCTTACCCTCACGTTATCTTTTCTTGAGTCGTAGGTTGTCCGTAGGTCTTAACTTCATGTTATCTTTTCTTGGGTAGTAGGTCTGCCGTAGGTCTTACCCTCATGTTATCTTTTCCTTTGTCATAGATCGCCCTTAGTTCTTAACCTCATGTTATTTTTTCATGGGACATAGGTCGCCCGTGGGTCTTACCCTCATGTTATCTTTTCCAGGGTTGTAGGTCGCCCGTAGGTCTTACCCTCCTGCTACATTTCTTAGGTCGTAGGTCGCCCGTAGGTCTTACCCTCATGTAATCTTTTCTTGGGTCGTAGGTCACTCGTAGGTCTTACCCACATGTTATCTTTTCCTGATTCGTAGGTCGCCCGTAGGTCTTACCCTCTTGTTATCTTTTCTTTGGCCGTAGATCGTCCATAGGTCTTACTCATTTTATCTTTTCTTGGGTCGTAGGTCACCTGTAGGTCTTACCCTCGTGTTATATTTTCCTGGGTCGTAGGTCGCCCATAGGTCTTACCCTCTTGTTATCTTTTCTTGGGTCGTAGCTCACATGTAGGTCTTACCCTCATGTTGTCTTTTCCTGAGTCGTAGGTCTCCCGTAAGTCTTACCCTCAAGTCATCTTTTCATGGGTCATAGGTCGCCCGTTGCTCTTACCCTCATGTTATCTTTTCCAGGGTTGTAGGTCGCCCGTAGTTCTTACCCTCCTCTACTTTTCTTGGGTCGTAGGTCGCCCGTAGGTCTTACCCTCATGTTATCTTTTCTTGGGCCGTAGGTCAATCGTAGGTCTTACCCTCATTTTATCTTTTCTTGGGTCGTAGGTCACCAGTATGTCTTACCCTCGTGTTATATTTTCTTGGGTCGTAGGTCGCCCATAGGTCTTACCCTCTTGTTATCTTTTCTTGGGTGGTAGCTCACATGTAGGTCTTACCCTCATGTTGTCTTTTCCTGAGTCGTAGGTCTCCCGTAAGTCTTACCCTCAAGTTATCTTTTCCTGGGTAGTAGGTCTCCTATAGGTCTTACCCTCTTGTTATCATTTCTTTGGTCGTAGGTTACCCGTAGGTCTTACCCTTGTGTTATCTTTTCATGGGTCGTAGGTCACACGTAGGTCTTACCCTCGTGTTATCTTTTCTTGAGTCGTAGTTCGGCCATTATTCTTACCCTCTTGTTATCTTTTCTTGGGTCGTAGGTCGCATGTAGGTGTTACCCTTATGTTATCTTTTCCTGGGTTTTAGGTCGCCTGAAGGTCTTACCCTCATGTTATATTTTCTTGAGTCGTAGGTTGTCCGTAGGTTTTAACTTCATGTTATCTTTTCTTGGGTAGTAGGTCTGCTGTAGGTCTTACCCTCATGTTATCTTTTCCTTGGTCATAGATCTCCCATAGTTCTTTCCCTCATGTTATCTTTTCATGGGTCATAGGTCGCCCGTGGGTCATACCCTCATGTTATCTTTTCCAGGGTTGTAGGTCTCCCGTAGGTCTTACCCTCCTGCTACTTTTCTTGGGTAGTAGGTCGCCCGTAGGTCTTACCCTCATGTTATATTTTCTTGGGTCATAAGTCGCCCATAGGTCTTACCCTCATGTTATCTTTTCCTTGGTCGTAGGTCGCCCGTAGGTCTTACCCTCTTGTTATCTTTTCTTGGGCCGTAGGTCATCCGTAGGTCTTACCTTTATTTTATTTTTTCTTGGGTCGTAGGTCACCTGTAGGTCTTACCCTAGTGTTATCTTTTCTTGGGTCGTAGGTTGCCCATGGGTCTTACCCTCTTGTTATCTTTTCTTGGGTCGTAGCTCACATGTAGGTCTTACCCTCATGTTGTCTTTTCCTGAGTCGTAGGTCTCCCGTAAGTCTTACCCTCAAGTTATCTTTTCCTGGGTAGTAGGTCTCATATAGGTCTTACCCTTTTGTTATCTTTTCTTAAGTCGTAGGTCGCTCGTAGGTCTTAACCTCTTGCTATCTTTTCTTGGGTCGTAGGTCACCCGTAGGTCTTACCCTCATGTTGTCTTTCCCTGGGTCGTAGGTCGCACGTAGGTCATACCCTCAAGTTATTTGTTCCTGGGTCGTATGTCTCCTATAGGACTTACCCTCTTGTTATCTTTTCTTGGTTCGTAGGTCGCATGTAGGTCTTACCCTCGTGTTATCTTTTCTTGGGTCGTAGGTCTCCCATATGTCTTACCCTCTTGTTATCTTTTTTTGGGTCGTAGCTCACATGTAGGTCTTACCCTCATGTTGTATTTTCCTGAGTCGTAGGTCTCCCGTAAGTCTTACCCTCAAGTTATCATTTCCTGGGTAGTAGGTCTCCTATAGGTCTTACCCTCTTGTTATCATTTCTTTGGTCGTAGGTCACCCGTAGGTCTTACCCTTGTGTTATCTTTTCATGGGTCGTAGGTCACTCGTAGGTCTTACCCTCGTGTTATCTTTTCTTGAGTCGTAGTTCGGCCATTAGTCTTACCCTCTTGTTATCTTTTCTTGGGTCGTAGGTCACATGTAGGTGTTACCCTTATGTTATCTTTTCCTGGGTTTTAGGTCGCCCGTAGGTTTTACCCTCACGTTATCTTTTCTTGAGTCGTAGGTTGTCCGTAGGTCTTAACTTCATGTTATCTTTTCTTGGGTATTAGGTCTACCGTAGGTCTTACCCTCATGTTATATTTTCCTTGGTCATAGATCGCCCGTAGTTCTTACCCTCATGTTATCTTTTCATGGGTCATAGGTCGCTCGTGGGTCTTACCCTCATGTTATCTTCTCTAGGGTTGTAGGTCGCCCGTAGGTCTTACCCTCCTGCTACTTTTCTTGGGTTGTAGGTCGCCCGTAGGTCTTACCCTCATGTTATCTTTTCTTCGGTCGTAGGTCGCCCGTAGGTCTTACCCTCATGTTATCTTTTCCTGGTTCGTAGGTCGCCCGTAGGTCTTACCCTTTTATTATCTTTTCTTGGGGCTTAGGTCATCCGTAGGTCTTACCCTCATTTTATATTTTCTTGGGTCGTAGGTCACCTGTATGTCTTACCCTCATGTTATCTTTTCTTTGGTCGTTGGTCGCCCATAGGTCTTACCCTCTTGTTATCTTTTCTTGGGTTGTAGCTCACATGTAGGTCTAACCCTCATGTTGTCTTTTCCTGAGTCGTAGGTCTCCCGTAAGTCTTACCCTACAGTTGTCTTTTCCTGGCTAGTAGGTCTCCTATAGGTCTTACCCTCTTGTTATCATTTCTTTAGTCGTAGGTCACCCGTAGGTCTTACCCTTGTGTTATCTTTTCATGGGTCGTAGGTCACGCGTAGGTCTTACCCTCGTGTTATCTTTTCTTGAGTCGTAGTTCGGCCATTAGTCTTACCCTCTTGTTATCTTTTCTTGGGTCGTAGGTCGCATGTAGGTGTTACCCTTATGTTATCTTTTCCTGGGTTTTAGGTCGCCCGTAGTTTTTAACCTCACGTTATCTTTTATTGAGTCGTAGGTTGTCTGTAGGTCTTAACTTCATGTTATCTTTTCTTGGGTAGTAGGTCTACCGTAGGTCTTACACTAATGTTATCTTTTCCTTGGTCATAGATCGCCCATAGTTCTTACCCTCATGTTATCTTTTCATGGGTCATAGGTCGCCCGTGGGTCTTACCCTCATGTTATCTTTTCCAGGGTTGTAGGTCGCCCGTAGGTCTTACGCTCCTGCTACTTTTCTTTGGTCGTAGGTCACACGTAGGTCTTACCCTCGTGTTATCTTTTCTTGGGTCGTAGTTCGGCCATTAGTCTTACCCTCTTGTTATCTTTTCTTGGGTCGTAGGTCACATGTAGGTGTTACCCTTATGTTATCTTTTCCTGGGTTTTAGGTCACCCGTAGGTTTTACCCTCACGTTATCTTTTCTTGAGTCGTAGGTTATTCGTAGGTCTTAACTTCATGTTATCTTTTCTTGGGTAGTAGGTCTACCGTAGGTCTTACCCTCATGGTATATTTTCCTTGGTCATAGATCGCCCGTAGTTCTTACCCTCATGTTATCTTTTCATGGGTCATAGGTCGCCCGTGGCTCTTACCCTCATGTTATCTTCTCTAGGGTTGTAGGTCGCCCGTAGGTCTTACCCTCCTGCTACTTTTCTTGGGTTGTAGGTCGCCCGTAGGTCTTACCCTCATGTTATCTTTTCTTGGGTCGTAGCTCGCCCATAGGTCTTACCCTCATGTTATCTTTTCCTTGGTTTTAGGTCGCCCGTAGGTCTTACCCTCACGTTATCTTTTCTTGAGTCGTAGGTTGTCCGTAGGTCTTAACTTCATGTTATCTTTTCTTGGGTAGTAGGTCTACCGTAGGTCTTACCCTCATGTTATCTTTTCCTTGGTCATAGATCGCCCATAGTTCTTACCCTCATGTTATCTTTTCTTGGGTCATAGGTCGCCCGTGGCTCTTACCCTCATGTTATCTTTTCCAGGGTTGTAGGTCGCCCGTAGGTCTTACCCTCAAGTTATCTTTTCCTGGGTAGTAGATCTCCTATAGGTCTTACCCTCTTGTTATCATTTCTTTGGTCGTAGGTCACCCGTAGGTCTTACCCTTGTGTTATCTTTTCATGGGTCGTAGGTCTCGCGTAGGTCTTACCCTCGTGTTATCTTTTCTTGAGTCGTAGTTCGGCCATTAGTCTTACCCTCTTGTTATCTTTTCTTGGGTCGTAGGTCGCCCGTAGGTCTTACCCTCATGTTATCTTTTCTTGGGTCGTAGGTCGCCCGTAGGTCTTACCCTCATGTTATCTTTTCCTGGTTCGTAGGTCGCCCGTAGGTCTTACCCTCTTGTTATCTTTTCTTGGGCCGTAGGTCAATCGTAGGTCTTACCCTCATTTTATCTTTTCTTGGGTCGTAGGTCACCAGTATGTCTTACCCTCATCTTATCTTTTCTTGGGTCGTAGGTCGCCCGTAGGTCTTACCCTCTTGTTATCTTTTCTTGGGTTATAGCTCACATGTAGGTCTTACCCTCATGTTGTCTTTTCCTGAGTCGTAGGTCTCCCGTAAGTCTTACCCTCAAGTTATCTATTCCTGGGTAGTAGGTCTCCTATAGGTCTTACCCTCTTGTTATCATTTCTTTGGTTGTAGGTCACCCGTAGGTCTTACCCTTGTGTTATCTTTTCATGGGTCGTAGATCACATGTAGTTCTTACCCTCGTGTTATCTTTTCTTGAGTCGTAGTTCGGCCATTAGTCTTACCCTCTTGTTATCTTTTCTTGGGTCGTAGGTCGCATGTAGGTGTTACCCTTATGTTATCTTTTCCTGGGTTTTAGATCGCCCGTAGGTCTTACCCTGACGTAATATTTTCTTGAGTCGTAGGTTATCCGTAGGTCTTAACTTCATGTTATCTTTTCTTGGGTAGTAGGTCTGCCGTAGGTCTTACCCTCATGTTATCTTTTCCTTGGTCATCGATCGCCCATAGTTCTTACCCTCATGTTATCTTTTCATGGGTCATAGGTCGCCCGTGGGTCTTACCTTCATGTTATCTTTTCCAGGGTTGTAGGTCGCCCGTAGGTCTTACCCTCCTGCTACTTTTCTTGGGTAGTAGGTCGCCCATAGGTCTTACCCTCATGTTATCTTTTCTTGGGTCGTAGGTCGCCTGTAGGTCTTACCCTCATGTTATCTTTTCCTGGGTCGTAGGTCGCCCGTAGGTCTTACCCTCTTGTTATCTTTTCTTGGGCCGTAGGTCTTACCCTCATTTTATCTTTTCTTGGGTCGTAGGTCACCTGTAGGTCTTACCCTCATGTTATCATTTCTTGGGTCGTAGGTCACCTGTAGGTCTTACCCTCATTTTATCTTTTCTTGGGTCGTCGTTCACCTGTATGTCTTACACTCATGTTATCTTTTCTTGGGTCGTAGGTCGCCCATAGGTCTTACCCTCTTGTTATCTTTTCTTGGGTCGTAGCTCACATGTAGGTCTTACCCTCATGTTGTCTTTTCCTAAGTCGTAAGTCTCTCGTAAGTCTTACCCTCAAGTTAATTTTATCTGGGTAGTATGTCTCCTATAGGTCTTACCCTCTTGTTATCTTTTCTTGGGTCGTAGGTCGCCCGTAGGTCTTAACCTCTTGTTATCTTTTCTTGGGTCGTAGGTCACCCGTAGGTCTTACCCTCATGTTGTCTTTTCCTTGGTCGTAGGTTGCACGTAGGTCATACCCTCAAGTTATCTGTTCCTGGGTCGTAGGTCTCCTATAGGACTTACCCTCTTGTTATCTTTTCTTGGGTCGTAGGTCGCATGTAGGTCTTACCCTTATGTTATCTTTTCCTGGGTTTTAGGTCGCCCGTAGGTCTTACCCTCACATTATCTTTTCTTGGGTCGTAGGTGGTCTGTAGGTCTTACCCTCCCGTTATCTTTTCCTGGGTCATAGGTCGCCCATAGGTCTTAACCTCGTGTTATTTTTTCTTGGGTCGTAGGTCGCCGGCAGGTCTTACCCTCATGTTATCTTTTCCTTGGTCATAGATCGCCTATAGTTCTTACTCTCATGTTATCTTTTCCTGGGTCGTAGGTCACCCGTGGGTCTTATCCTCATGTTATCTTTCCTTGGGTCGTAGGTTGTTCGTAGTTCTTACCCTCCTGCTACTGTTCTTGGGTCATAGGTCACCCGTAAGTCTTACCCTCATGTTATTTTTTCTTGGGTCATAGGTCGCCCGTAGGTCTTACCCTCATGTTATCTTTTCTTGGTTCGTAGGTCATCGTAGGTCTTACCCTCATGTTATCTTTTCCTGAATCGTAGGTCGTCTGTAGGTCTTACCCTAATGTTATCTTTTCTTGGGTCGTAGGTCATCCGTAGGTCTTACCCTACTTTTTTATTTTCTTGGGTCGTAGATTATCCATAGGTCTTACCGTCGTTTTATCTTTTCTTGGGTCGTAGGTCGCCCGTAGGTCTTACCCTCGTATTATATTTTCTTGGGTCGTAGTTCGCTTATAGGTCTTACCCTCACATTATCTTTTCTTCCGTCATAGGATGTCCGTAGGTATTACCCTCGCATTATCTTTTCTTGGGTCGTAGGTTTCCCGTAGGTCTTACCCTGTTGTTATCTTTTCTTGGGTCGTAGCTCACACGTAGTTCTTATCCTCATGTTGTCTTTTCTTGGGTAAAAGCTCACACGTAGGTCTTACCCTCATGTTATCTTTTCCTGAGTCGTAGGTCGCCCGTAAGTCTTACCCTCAAGTTATCTTTTCCTTGGTAGTAGGTCTCCTGTAGGTCTTACGCTCTTGTTATCTCTTCTTGGGTCGTAGGTCGCTCGTAGATCTTACCCTCATGGTATTTTTTCTTGGGTCGTAGGTCTCCTACAGGTCTTACCCTCGTGTTATCTTTTCTTGGGTCGTAGGTCACCCGTAGGTCTTACCCTTGTGTTATCTTTTCATGGGTGGTAGGTCGCCCGTAGGTCTTACCCTCGTAATATCTTTTCTTGGGTCGTAGTTCACCCATAGGTCTTACCCTCACGTTATCTTTTCTTGGGCCGTATGTCGTCCGTAGGTCTTACACTCGCATTATCTTTTCTTGGGTCGTAGACCGCGTGTAGGTATTACCCTCTTGTTATCTTTTCTTGGCTCGTAGGTCACCCGTAGGTCTTACCCTCTAGTTGTCTTTCCCTGGTTTGTAGGTCGCCCGTAGGTCTTACCCTCAAGTTATCTTTTTCTGGGTCGTAGGTCTCCTATAGTTCTTACACTTTTGTTAATTTTTCTTGTGTCGTAGGCCGCATGTAGGTGTTACCCTTATGTAATCTTTTCCTGGGTTTTAGGTCTCCCGTAGGTCTTACCCTCACATTATCTTTTTTTAGGTCATAGGTTATCTGTAGTTCTTACCCTCGTGTTATCTTTTTCTGGGTCATAGGTCGTCGGTAGGTCTTAACCTCATGTTATCTTTTCTTGGGTAGTATGTCGGTCATAGGTCTTACCCTCATGTTATCTTTTCCTTGGCCATATATCGCCCACAGTTCTTACCCTCATGTTATCTTTTCCTGGGTCGTAGGTCGCCCGTAGGTCTTACCCTCCTGTTACTTTTCTTGGATCGTAGGTCATCCGTAGGTCTTAACCTCATTTTATCTTTTCTTGGGTCGTAGGTCACCCGTAGGTCTTACCCTAGTGTTATCTTTTCTTGGGTCGTAGGTCGCATGTGGGTCTTACCCTTGTGTTATCTTTTCTTGGGTCATAGTTCGCCCATAGTTATTACCCTCACGTTATCTTTTCTTGGGTCGTAGGTCGCCCATAGGTCTTACCCACTTGTATTCTTTTCTTGGGTCTTAGCTCACACATAGGTCATACCCTCATGTTGTCTTTTCCTAAGTCGTAGGTCGCCCGTAAGTCTTACCCTCAAGTTATCTTTTCCTTGGTAGTAGGTCTCCTATAGGCCTTACCCTCTTGTTATCTTTTCTTGGGTCATAGGTCGCCCGTAGGTCTTACCCTCATTTTATCTTCTCTTAGGTCGTAGGTCACCCGTAGGTCTTACCCTTGTGTTATCTTTTCTTGAGACGTAGTTCGGACATAAGTCTTACCCTCACATTATCTTTTCTTGGGTTGTAGGTCGCCCGTAGGTCTTACCCTCTTGTTATCTTTTCTTGGGTCGTAGGTCACCCGTAGTTATTACCCTCATGTTGTCTTTCCCTGGGTCGTAGGTCGCCCGTAGGTCTTACCCTCAAGTTATCTTTTCCTGGGTCGTAGGTCTCCTATAAAACTTACCCTCTTGTTATCTTTTCTTGGGTCGTAGGTCGCATGTAGGTGTTACCCTTATGGTATCTTTTCCTGGGTTTTAGGACTCCCGTAGGTCTTACCCTCACGTTATCTTTTCTTGGGTCGTAGGTTGTCCGTAGGTCTTACCCTCGCGTTATCTTTTCCTGGGTCATAGGTCGCCCGTAGGTCTTAACCTCATGTTATCTTTTCTTGGGTAGTAGGTCGGTCGTAGGTCTTACCCTCATGTTATCTTTTCCTTGGTCATAGATCGCCAAAAGTTCTTACCCAAATGTTATCTTTTCGTGGCTAGAAGGTCGCCCGTGGGTCTTACCCTCATGTTATCTTTTCCTGGGTCGTAGGTTGCCTGTAGGTCTTACCCTCCTATTACTTTTCTTGGGTCGTAGGTCGCCTTTAGGTCTTACCCTCATGTTATTTTTTCTTGGGTCGTAGGTCACTCGTAGGCCTTACCCACATGTTATCTTTTCTTGGGTCATAGGTCGTTCGTAGGTCTTACCCTCATTTTATCTTTTCTTGGGTCGTAGGTCACCCGTAGGTCTTACACTTGTGTTATCTTTTCTTGGGTCATAGGTCGCCAGTGGGTCTTACCCTTGTGTTATCTTTTCTTGGGTCCTATATCTCCCGTAGGTCTTACCCTCATGTTATCTTTTCTTGAGTCATAGGTCGTTCGTAGTTCTTACCCTCATGTTATCTTTTCTTGGGTCGTAGGTCGTTCGTAGGTCTTACCCTCATTTTATCTTTTCTTGGGTCGTAGGTCACCTGTAGGTCTTACACTTGTGTTATCTTTTCTTGGGTCGTAGGGCGCCAGTGGGTCTTACCCTTGTGTTATGTTTTCTTGGGTCGTAGTTCGCCCATAGTTCTTACCCTCACGTTATCTTTTCTCGGGTCGTAGGATGTCCGTAGGTCTTACCCTCGTGTTATCTTTTCTTGGGTCATAGGTCTCCCACAGGTCTTACCCTCTTGTATTCTTTTCTTGGGTCATAGCTCACACGTAGGTCTTACCCTCATGTTGTCATTTCCTGAGTCGTAGGTCGCCTGTAAGTCTTACCCTCAAGTTATCTTTTCCTGGGTAGTTGGTCTACTATAGGTCTTACCCTCTTGTTATCTTTTCTTGGGTCGTAGGTCGCCCGTAGGTCTTTCCTCATGTTATCTTTTCTTAGGTCGTAGGTCACCCGTAGGTCTTACCCTTGCGTTATCTTTTCATGGGTCGTAGGTCACCCATAGGTCTTACCCTCGTGTTATCTTTACTTGAGTCATAGTTCGGCCATAAGTCTTACCCTCTCGTTATCTTTTCTTGGGTCTTAGGTCGTTCGTAGGTCTTACACTCAAGTTATCTTTTCTTGGGTTGTAGATCGCCCGTAAGTCTTACCCTCTTGTTATCTTTTATTGAGTCGTAGGTCACCCGTAGGTCTTACCCTCATGTTATCTTTCCCTGGGTCATAGGTCGCCCGTAGGACTTACCCTCAAGTTATCTTTTCCTGGGTTGTAGGTCTCCTATAGAGCTTACCCTCTTATTATCTTTTCTTGGGTCATAGGTCACATGTAGGTCTTACCCTTATGTTATCTTTCCCTGAGTTTTAGGTCGCCCATAGGTCTTACCCTCACGTTATCTTTTCTTAGGTCGTAGGTGGTCTGTAGGTATTACCCTCGCGTTATCTTTTCCTGGATCATAGCTCGCCCGTAGGTCTTACCCTCATGTTATATTTTCTTGGATCGTAGGTCTTCCGTAGGTCTTACCCTCGTGTTATCTTTTCATGGGTCGTATATCTCCCGTAGGTCTTACCCTCATGTTATCTTTTCTTGGGTCATAGGTCGTCCGTAGGTCTTACCCCCATGTTATCTTTTCTTCGTTCGCAGGTCGTCCATAGATCTTACCCTTATTTTATCTTTTCTTGGGTCGTAGGTCACCCGTAGGTCTTACACTTGTGTTATCTTTTCTTGGGTCGTAGGTCGCCCGTGGGTCTTACCCTTGTGTTATCTTTTCTTGGGTCGTAGTTCGCCCATAGTTCTTACCCTCACGTTATCTTTTCTCGGGTCATAGGATGTCCGTAGGTCTTACCCTCGCGTTATCTTTTCTTGGGTAGTAGGTCTCCTATAGGTCTTACCCTCTTGTTTTCTTTTCTTAGGTCCTAGGTCGCCCGTAGGTCTTATCCTCGTGTTATCTTTTCTAAGGTCGTAGGTCACCCGTAGGTCTTACCCTTGCGTTATATTTTCATGGGTCGTAGGTCACCCATAGGTATTACCCTCGTGTTATCTTTTCTTGAGTCGTAGTTCGGCCATAAGTCTTACCCTCCCATTATCTTTTCTTGGGTCGTAGGTCGTTCGTAGGTCTTACACTCGCGTTATCTTTTCTTGGGTTGTAGGTCGCCCGTAGGTCTTACCATCTTGTTATCTTTTCTTGGGTCTAGGTCACCCGTAGGTCTTACCCTCATGTTATCTTTCCCTGGGTCGTAGGTCGCCTGTAGGTCTTACCCTCCAGTTATCTTTTCCTGGGTTGTAAGTCTCCTATAGAGCTTACCCTCACGTTATCTTTTCTTGGGTCATAGGTCTCCCGTAGGTCTTAACCTCATGTTATCTTTTCTTGTGTAGTAGGTCGATCGTAGGTCTTACCCTCATGTTATCTTTTCCTTGATCATAGATCGCCAAAAGTTCTTACCCTAATGTTATCTTTTCCTGGGTCGTAGGTCGCCCGTGGGTCTTACCCTCGTGTTATCTTTTCCTGGATCGTAGGTCGCCCGTAGGTCTTACCCTCCTGCTAATTTTCTTGGGTCGTAGGTCTCCCGTAGGTCTTACCCTCATGTTATCTTTTCTTTGGTCGTAGGTCGCTCGTAGGTCTAACCCGCATGTTATCTTTTCTAGGGCCATAGGTCGTTCGTAGGTCTTACCGTCATGTTATCTTTTCCTGTGTCCTAGGTCGCCCGTGGGTCTTATGCTCATGTTATCTTTTCCTGGGTCGTAGGTCGCCCGTAGGTCTTACCCTCCTGTTACTTTTCTTGGATCGTAGGTCGTCCCTAGGTCTTAACCTCATTTTATCTTTTCTTGGGTCGTAGGTCACCCGTAGGTCTTACCCCCGTGTTATCTTTTCTTAGGTCGTAGGTCGCCCGTGGGTCTTACCCTTGTGTTATCTTTTCTTGGGTCGTAGTTCGCCCATAGTTTTTACCCTCACTTTATCTTTTCTTGGGTCGTAGATCGCCCATAGGTCTTACCCTCTTGTATTATTTTCTTGGGTCGTAGCTCACACATAGGTCTTATCCTCATGTTGTCTTTTCCTGAGTCGTACGTCGCCCGTAAGTCTTACCCTCAAGTTATCTTTTCCTTGGTCGTAGGTCGCCCGTAGGTCTTACCCTCATGTTATCTTTTCTTAGGTCGTAGGTCACATGTAGGTCTTACACTTGCGTTATCTTTTCAATTGTTGTAGGTCACCCATAGGTCTTACCCTCGTGTTATCTTTTCTTGAGTCGTAGTTCGGCCATAAGTCTTACCCTCACGTTATCTTTTCTTGGGTCGTAGGTCGTTCGTAGGTCTTACACTCCTGTTATCTTTTCTTGGGTTGTAGGTCACCCGTAGGTCTTACCCTCTTGTTATCTTTTCTTGGGTCGTAGGTCACCTGTAGTTCTTACCCTCATGTTGTCTTTCCCTGAGTCGTAGGTCGCCCGTAAGTCTTACCCTCAAGTTATCTTTTCTTGGGTCGTAGGTCTCCTATATAACTTACCCTCTTGTTATCTTATCTTGGGTCGTAGGTCGCATGTAGGTGTTACCCTTATGGTATCTTTTCCTGGGTTTTAGGTCTCCCGTAGGTCTTACCCTCACGTTATCTTTTCTTGGGTCGTTGGTTTTTCATAGGTCTTACCCTCGCGATATCTTTTCTTGGGTCATAGGTCGCTCGTTGGTCTTAACCTCATGTTATCTTTTCTTGTGTAGGAGGTCGGTCGTAGGTCTTACCCTCATGTTATCTTTTCCTTGGTCATAGATCGCCAAAAGTTCTTACCCTAATGTTATCTTTTCCTAAGTCGTAGGTCGCCCGTGGGTCTTACCCTGATGTTATCTTTTCCTGGGTCGTAGGTCGCCCGTAGGTCTTACCCTCCTGCTAATTTTCTTGGGTCGTAGGTCGCCCGTAGGTCTTACCCTCATGTTATATTTTCTTGGATCGTAGGTCTCCCGTAGGTCTTACCCTCGTGTTATCTTTTCTTGGGTCATAGGTCGTCCGTAGGTCTTACCCGTATTTTATCTTTTCTTGGGTCGTAGGTCACCCGTAGGTCTTACACTTGTGTTATCTTTTCTTGGGTCGTAGGTCGCCTGTGGGTCTTACCCTTGTGTTATCTTTTCTTGGGTCGTAGTTCGCCTATAGTTCTTACCCTCACTTTATCTTTTCTCGGGTCGTAGTTTGCCCATAGTTCTTACCCTCGCGTTATCTTTTCTTGGGTCGTAGGTATCCCATAGGTCTTACCCTCTTGTATTCTTTTCTTGGGTCGTAGCTCACACGTAGGTCTTACCCTCATGTTGTCTTTTCCAGAGTCGTAGGTCGCCCGTAAGTCTTACCCTTATGTTATCTTTTCCTTGGTAGTAGGTCTCCTATAGGTCTTACCCTCTTATTTTCTTTTCTTAGGTCCTAGGTCGCCCGTAGGTCTTATCCTCGTGTTATCTTTTCTGAGGACGTAGGTCACCGTAGGTCTTATCCTTGCGTTATCTTTTCATGGGTCGTAGGTCACCCATAGGTATTACCCTCGTGTTATCTTTTCTTGAGCCATAGTTCGGCCATAAGTCTTACCCTCCCATTATCTTTTCTTGGGTCGTAGGTCGTTCGTAGGGCTTACACTCGCGTTATCTTATCTTGGGTTGTAGGTCACCTGTAGGTCTTACCATCTTGTTATCTTTTCTTGGGTCGTAGGTCACCCGTAGGTCTTACCCTCATGTTATCTTTCCCTGGGTCGTACGTCGCCCGTAGGTCTTACCCTCAAGTTATCTTTTCCTGGGTTGTAAGTCTCCTATAGAGCTTACCCTCGCGTTATCTTTTCTTGGGTCATAGGTCGCCCGTAGGTCTTAACCTCATGTTATCTTTTCTTGTGTAGTAGGTCGGTCGTAGTTCTTACCCTCATGTTATCTTTTCCATGATCATAGATCGCCAAAAGTTCTTACCCGAATGTTATCTTTTCCTGGGTCGTAGGTCGCCCGTGGGTCTTACCCTCATGTTATCTTTTCCTGGGTTGTAGGGCTCCCGTAGGTCTTACCCTCCTGCAAATTTTCTTGTGTCGTAGGTCGCCCGTAGGTCTTACCCTCACGTTATCTTTTCTTGGGCCGTAGGTCGTTTGTAGTTCTTACCCTCATGTTATCTTTTCCTGGGTCCTAGATCGCTCAGGGGTCTTATGCTCATGTTATCTTTTCCTGGGTCATAGGTCGCCCGTAGGTCTTCCCCTGCTGTTACTTTTCTTGGGTCGTAGGTCGTCCGTAGGTCTTAACCTCATTTTATCTTTTCTTGGGTCGTAGGTCACCCGTAGGTCTTACCCTCATGTTATCTTTTCTCGGGATGTAGGTCGCCTGTGGGTCTTACCCTTGTGTTATCTTTTCTTCGGTCGTAGTTCGCCCATAGTTCTTACCCTCACGTTATCTTTTCTTGGGTCGTATGTCGCCCATAGGTCTTACCCTCTTGAATTATTTTCTTGGGTCGTACCTCACACATATGTCTTACCCTCATGTTGTCTTTTCCTGAGTCGTACGTCGCCCGTAAGTCTTACCCTGAAGTTATCTTTTCCTGGGTAGTAGTTCTCCTATAGGTCTTACCCTCTTGTTATCTTTTCTTGGGTCGTAGGTCGCTCGTAGGTCTTACCCTCATGTTATCTTTTCTTAGGTCGTAGGTCACATGTAGGTCTAACCCTTGCGTTATCTTTTCATGGGTTGTAGGTCACCCATAGGTCTTACCCTCGTGTTATCTTTTCTTGAGTCGTAGTTCGGCCATAAGTCTTACCCTCACGTTATCTTTTCTTGGGTCGTAGGTCGTTCGTAGGTCTTACACTCGTGTTATCTTTTATTGTGTTGTAGGTCACCCGTAGGTCTTACCCTCTTGTTATCTTTTCTTGGGTCGTAGGTCACCCGTAGTTCTTACCCTCATGTTGTCTTTCCCTGGGTCGTAGGTCGCCCGTAGGTCTTACCCTCAAGTTATCTTTTCTTGGATCGTAGGTATCCTATATAACTTACCCTCTTGTTATCTTATCTTGGGTCGTAGGTCGCATGTAGGTGTTACCCTTATGGTATCTTTTCCTGGGTTTTAGATCTCCCGTAGGTCTTACCCTCACGTTATCTTTTCTTGGGTCGTTGGTTGTTCATAGGTCTTACCCTCGCGTTATCTTTTCTTGGGTCATAGGTCACCCGTAGGTCTTAACCTCATGTTATCTTTTCTTGTGTAGTAGGTCGGTCGTAGGTCTTACCCTCATGTTATCTTTTCCTTGGTCATAGATCGCCAAAAGTTCTTACCCTAATGTTATCTTTTCCTGGGTCGTAGGTCCCCCGTGGGTCTTACCCTCATGTTATCTTTTCCTGGGTCGTAGGTCTCCCTGTAGGTCTTACCCTCCTGCTAATTTTCTTGGGTCGTAGGTCGCCCGTAGGTCTTACCCTCATGTTATATTTTCTTGGATCGTAGGTCTCCTGTAGGTCTTACCCTCGTGTTATCTTTTCTTGGGTCATAGGTCATCCGTAGGTCTTACCCTCATTTTATCTTTTCCTGGGTCGTAGGTCGCTCGTAGGTCTTACCCTCATGTTATATTTTCTTGGATCGTAGGTCTCCCGTAGGTCTTACCCTCGTGTTATCTTTTCTTGGGTCACAGGTCGTCCGTAGGTCTTACCCTCATTTTATCTTTTCTTGGGTCGTAGGTCACCCGTAGGTCTTACACTTGTTTTATCTTTTCTTGGGTCGTAGGTTGCCCGTGGGTCTTACCCTTGTGTTATCTTTTCTTGGGTCGTAGTTCACCTATAGTTCTTACCCTGACTTTATCTTTTCTCGGGTTGTAGGATGTCCGTAGGTGTTACACTCGCGTTATCTTTTCTTGGGTTGTAGGTCTCCCATAGGTCTTACCCTCTTGTATTCTTTTCTTGGGTCGTAGCTCACACGTAGGTCTTACCCTCATGTTGTCTTTTCCTGAGTCGTAGGTCGCCCGTAAGTCTTACCCTTAAGTTATCTTTTCCTGGGTAGTAGGTCTCCTATAGGTCTTACCCTCTTGTTATCTTTTCTTTGGTCGTAGGTCGCCCGTAGGTCTTATGCTCATGTTATCTTTTCTTAGGTCGTAGGTCACCCGTAGGTCTTACCCTTGCGTTATCTTTTCATGGGTCGTAGGTCACCCATAGGTCTTACCCTCGTGTTATCTTTTCTTGAGTCGTAGTTCGGCCATAAGTCTTACCCTCACATTATCTTTTCTTGGGTCGTAGGTCGTTCGTAGGTCTTACACTCGCGTTATCTTTTCTTGGGTTGTAGGTCGCCCGTAGGTCTTACCCTCGTGTTATCTTTTCTTGAGTCGTAGTTCGGCCATAAGTCTTACCCTCGCATTATCTTTTCTTGGCTCGTAGGTCGTTCGTAGGTCTTACCCTCTTGTTATCTTTTCTTGGGTCGTAGGTCGCCCGTAAGTCTTACCCTCAAGTTATCTTTTTCTGGGTAGTAGGTCTCCTATAGGTCTTTCCCTCTTGTTATCTTTTCTTGGGTCGTAGGTCACCCGTAGGTCTTACCCTCATGTTCTCTTTCCCTGGGTCGTAGGTCGCCCGTAGGTCTTACCCTCAAGTTATCTTCTCCTGGGTTGTAGATCTCCTATAGAGCTTACCCTCTTGTTATCTTTTCTTGGGTCATAGGTCGCATGTAGGTCTTACCCTTATGTTATCTTTCCCTAAGTTTTAGGTCGCCCGTAGGTCTTACCCTCACGTTATCTTTTCTTGGGTATTAGGAGGTCCGTAGGTATTACCCTCGCGTTATCTTTTCTTGGGTCGTATATCTCCCGTAGGTCTTACCCTCATGTTATCTATTCTTGGGTCATAGGTCGTTGGTAGGTCTTACCCTCATTTTATCGTTTCTTGGGTCGTAGGTCGTCCGTAGGTCTTACCCTCATTTTATCTTTTCTTGGGTCGTAGGTCACCCGTTGGTCTTACACTTGTGTTATCTTTTCTTGGGTCGTAGGTCTCCCGTGGGTCTTACCCTTGTGTTATCTTTTCTTGGGTCGTAGTTCGCCCATAGTTCTTACCCTCACGTTATCATTTCTCGGGTCGTAGGATGTCCGTAGGTCTTACCCTCGCATTATCTTTTCTTGGGTCGTAGGTCTCCCATAGGTGTTACCCTCTTGAATTCTTTTCTTGGGTCGTAGCTCACACGTAGGTCTTACCCTCATGTTGTCTTTTCCTGAGTCACAGGTCGCCCGTAAGTCTTACCCTCAAGTTATCTTTTCCTGGGTAGTAGGTCTCCTATAGGTCTTACCCTCTTGTTATCTTTTCTTGGGTCGTAGGTCGCCCGTAGGTCTTATGCTCATGTTATCTTTTCTTAGGTCGTAGGTCACCCGTAGGTCTTACCCTTGCGTTATCTTTTCATGGGTCATAGGTCACCCATAGGTCTTACCCTCGTGTTATCTTTTCTTGAGTCGTAGTTCGGCCATAAGTCTTACCCTCGCATTATCTTTTCTTGGGTCGTAGGTCGTTCGTAGGTCTTACACTCGCGTTATCTTTTCTTGGGTTGTAGGTCGCCCGTAGGTCTTACCCTCGTGTTATCTTTTCTTGAGTCGTAGTTCGACCATAAGTCTTACCCTCGCATTATCTTTTCTTGGGTCGTAGGTCGTTCGTAGGTCTTACCCTCTTGTTATCTTTTCTTGGGTCGTAGGTCGCCCGTAAGTCTTACCCTCAAGTTATCTTTTTCTGGGTAGTAGGTCTCCTATAGGTCTTTCCCTCTTGTTATCTTTTCTTGGGTCGTAGGTCACCCGTAGGTCTTACCCTCATGTTCTCTTTCCCTGGGTCGTAGGTCGCCCGTAGGTCTTACCCTCAAGTTATCTTCTCCTGGGTTGTAGATCTCCTATAGAGCTTACCCTCTTGTTATCTTTTCTTGGGTCATAGGTCGCATGTAGGTCTTACCCTTATGTTATCTTTCCCTAAGTTTTAGGTCGCCCGTAGGTCTTACCCTCACGTTATCTTTTCTTGGGTATTAGGAGGTCCGTAGGTATTACCCTCGCGTTATCTTTTCTTGGGTCGTATATCTCCCGTAGGTCTTACCCTCATGTTATCTATTCTTGGGTCATAGGTCGTTCGTAGGTCTTACCCTCATGTTATCGTTTCTTGGGTCGTAGGTCGTCCGTAGGTCTTACCCTCATTTTATCTTTTCTTGGGTCGTAGGTCACCCGTTGGTCTTACACTTGTGTTATCTTTTCTTGGGTCGTAGGTCTCCCGTGGGTCTTACCCTTGTGTTATCTTTTCTTGGGTCGTAGTTCGCCCATAGTTCTTACCCTCACGTTATCATTTCTCGGGTCGTAGGATGTCCGTAGGTCTTACCCTCGCATTATCTTTTCTTGGGTCGTAGGTCTCCCATAGGTCTTACCCTCTTGAATTCTTTTCTTGGGTCGTAGCTCACACGTAGGTCTTACCCTCATGTTGTCTTTTCCTGAGTCGCAGGTCGCCCGTAAGTCTTACCCTCAAGTTATCTTTTCCTGGGTAGTAGGTCCCCTATAGGTCTTACCATCTTGTTATCTTTTCTTGGGTCCTAGGTTGCCCATAGGTCTTATCCTCATGTTATCTTTTCTTAGGTCGTAGGTCAGCCGTAGGTCTTACCCTTGCGTTATCTTTTCATGGGTCGTAGGTCACCCATAGGTCCTACCCTCGTGTTATCTTTTCTTGAGTCATAGTTCGGCCATAAGTCTTGCCCTCACGTTATCTTTTCTTGGGTCGTAGGTCGTTCGTAGGTCTTACACTCGCGTTATATTTTTTTGTGTTGTAGGTCGCCTGTAGATCTTACCCTCTTGTTATCTTTTCTTGGGTCGTAGGTCATCCATAGGTCTTACCCTCATGTAATCTTTCCCTGGGTCGTAGATCGTTCGTAGGTCTTACCCTCAAGTTATCTTTTCCTGGGTTGCAGGTCTCCTATAGAGCTTACCCACTTGTTATCTTTTCTTGGGTCAAAGGTCGCATGTAGGTCTTACCCTTATGTTATCTTTCCCTGAGTTTTAGGTCGCACGTAGGTCTTACCCTCACGTTATCTTTTCTTGGGTCGTAGGTGGTCCGTAGGTATTACCCTCGCGTTATCTTTTCCTGGGTCATAGGTCACCCGTAGGTCTTAATCTCATGTTATCTTTTCTTGGGTCGTAGGTCACCTGTAGGTCTTACCCTCATTTTATCTTTTCCTTGGTCATAGATCTCCCATAGTTCTTACTCTCATGTTATCTTTTCCTGGGTCATAGGTCGCCCGTGGGTCTTACCCCCATGTTATCTTTTCCTGGGTCGTAGGTCGCCCATATTTCTTACCCTCTTGCTACTTTTGTTGGGTTAGAGGTCACCCGTAGGTCTTACCCTCATGTTATCTTTTCTTGGTTCGTAGGTCGCCTGTAGGTCTTACCCTCATGTTATGTTTTCTTAGGACGTAAGTCATCCATAGGTCTTACCCTCATGTTATCTTTTCCTGGGTCGTAGGTCGTCCGTAGGTCTTACCCTCATGTTATCTTCTTTTGGGTCATAGGTCGTCCGTAGGTCTTACCCTCGCGTTATCTTTTCCTTGGTCATTGGTCGCCCCTAGGTCTTAACCTCATGTTATCTTTTCTTGGGTAGTAGGTTGGTCGTAGGTCTTACCCTCATGTTATTTTCCTTGGTCATAGATCGCCCATAGTTCTTACCCTCATGTTATCTTTTCCTGGGTCGAAGGTCGTCCGTAGGTCTTACCCTCATTTTATCTTTTCCTGGGTCGTAGGTCGCCCATATGTCTTACCCTCATGTTATATTTTCTTGGATCGTAGGTCTCTCGTAGGTCTTACCCTCGTGTTATCTTTTCTTGGTTCAGAGGTCGTCCGTAAGTCTTACCCTCATTTTATCTTTTCTTGGGTCGTAGGTCACCCGTAGGTCTTACACTTGTGTTATCTTTTCTTGGGTCGTAGGTTGCCCGTGGGTCTTACCCTTGTGTTATCTTTTCTTGGGTCGTAGTTCGCCTATAGTTCTTACCCTGACTTTATCTTTTCTCGGGTTGTAGGATGTCCGTAGGTCTTACACTCAAGTTATCTTTTCTTGGATCGTAGGTCTCCCATAGGTCTTACCCTCTTGAATTCTTTTCTTGGGTCGTAGGTCACACGTAGGTCTTACCCTCATGTTGTCTTTTCCTGAGTCGCAGGTCGCCCGTAAGTCTTACCCTCAAGTTATCTTTTCCTGGGTAGTAGGTCCCCTATAGGTCTTACCATCTTGTTATCTTTTCTTGGGTCGTAGGTTGCCCGTAGGTCTTATCCTCATGTTATCTTTTCTTAGGTCGTAGGTCAGCCGTAGGTCTTACCCTTGCGTTATCTTTTCATGGGTCGTAGGTCACCCATAGGTCCTACCCTCGTGTTATCTTTTCTTGAGTCATAGTTCGGCCATAACTCTTGCCCTCACGTTATCTTTTCTTGGGTCGTAGGTCGTTCGTAGGTCTTACACTCGCGTTATCTTTTTTTGTGTTGTAGGTCGCTTGTAGATCTTACCCTCTTGTTATCTTTTCTTGGGTCGTAGGTCATCCATAGGTCTTACCCTCATGTAATCTTTCCCTGGGTCGTAGATCGTTCGTAGGTCTTACCCTCAAGTTATCTTTTCCTGGGTTGCAGGTCTCCTATAGAGCTTACCCACTTGTTATCTTTTCTTGGGTCAAAGGTCACCTGTAGGTCTTACCCTTATGTTATCTTTCCCTGAATTTTAGGTCGCACGTAGGTCTTACCCTCACGTTATCTTTTCTTGGGTCGTAGGTGGTCCGTAGGTATTACCCTCGCGTTATCTTTTCCTGGGTCATAGGTCACCCGTAGGTCTTAACCTCATGTTATCTTTTCTTGGGTCGTAGGTCACCTGTAGGTCTTACCCTCATTTTATCTTTTCCTTGGTCATAGATCTCCCATAGTTCTTACTCTCATGTTATCTTTTCCTGGGTTATAGGTCGCCCGTGGGTCTTACCCCCATGTTATCTTTTCCTGGGTCGTAGGTCGCCCATATTTCTTACCCTCTTGCTACTTTTGTTGGGTTAGAGGTCACCCGTAGGTCTTACCCTCATGTTATCTTTTCTTGGGTCGTAGGTCGCCTGTAGGTCTTACCCTCATGTTATGTTTTCTTAGGACGTAAGTCATCCATAGGTCTTACCCTCATGTTATCTTTTCCTGGGTCGTAGGTCGTCCGTAGGTCTTACCCTCATGTTATCTTCTTTTGGGTCGTAGGTAGTCCGTAGGTCTTACCCTCGCGTTATCTTTTCCTTGGTCATTGGTCGCCCCTAGGTCTTAACCTCATGTTATCTTTTCTTGGGTAGTAGGTCGGTCGTAGGTCTTACCCTCATGTTATTTTCCTTGGTCATAGATCGCCCATAGTTCTTACCCTCATGTTATCTTTTCCTGGGTCGAAGGTCGTCCGTAGGTCTTACCCTCATTTTATCTTTTCCTGGGTCGTAGGTCGCCGTATGTCTTACCCTCATGTTATATTTTCTTGGATCGTAGGTCTCCCGTAGGTCTTACCCTCGTGTTATCTTTTCTTGGGTCACAGGTCGTCCGTAGGTCTTACCCTCATTTTATCTTTTCTTGGGTCGTAGGTCACCCGTAGGTCTTACACTTGTGTTATCTTTTCTTGGGTCGTAGGTTGCCCGTGGGTCTTACCCTTGTGATATCTTTTCTTGGGTCGTAGTTTGCCTATAGTTCTTACCCTGACTTTATCTTTTCTCGGGTTGTAGGATGTCCGTAGGTCTTACACTCGCGTTATCTTTTCTTGGGTTGTAGGTCTCCCATAGGTCTTACCCTCTTGTATTCTTTTCTTGGGTCGTAGCTCACACGTAGGTCTTACCCTCATGTTGTCTTTTCCTGAGTCGTAGGTCGCCCGTAAGTCTTACCCTCAAGTTATCTTTTCCTGGGTAGTTGGTCTCCTATAGGTGTTACCCTCTTGTTATCTTTTCTTGGGTCATAGGTCGCCCGTAGGTCTTATCCCCATGTTATCTTTTCTTAGGTCGTAGGTCACCCGTAGGTATTACCCTTGCGTTATCTTTTCATGGGTCGTAGGTCACCCATAGGTCTTACCCTCGTGTTATCTTTTCTTGAGTCGTAGTTCGGCCATAAGTCTTACCCTCGCATTATCCTTTCTTGGGTCGTAGGTCCTTCGTAGGTCTTACACTCGCGTTATCTTTTCTTGGGTTGTAGGTCGCCCGTAGGTCTTACCCTCATGTTATCTTTTCTTGAGTCGTAGTTCGGCCATAAGTCTTACCCTCGCATTATCTTTTCTTGGGTCGTAGGTCGTTCGTAGGTCTTACCATCTTGTTATCTTTTCTTGGGTCGTAGGTCGCCCGTAAGTCTTACCCTCAAGTTATCTTTTTCTGGGTAGTAGGTCTCCTATAGGTCTTTCCCTCTTGTTATCTTTTCTTGGGACGTAGGTCACCCGTAGGTCTTACCCTCATGTTCTCTTTCCCTGGGTCGTAGGTCGCCCGTAGGTCTTACCCTCAAGTTATCTTCTCCTGGGTGGTAGATCTCCTATAGAGCTTACCCTCTTGTTATCTTTTCTTGGGTCATAGGTCGCATGTAGGTCTTACCCTTATGTTATCTTTCCCTAAGTTTTAGGTCGCCCGTAGGTCTTACCCTCACGTTATCTTTTCTTGGGTATTAGGAGGTCCGTAGGTATTACCCTCGCGTTATCTTTTCTTGGGTCGTATATCTCCCGTAGGTCTTACCCTCATGTTATCTATTCTTGGGTCATAGGTCGTTCGTAGGTCATACCCTCATGTTATCGTTTCTTGGGTCGTAGGTCGTCCGTAGGTCTTACCCTCATTTTATCTTTTCTTGGGTCGTAGGTCACCCGTTGGTCTTACACTTGTGTTATCTTTTCTTGGGTCGTAGGTCTCCCGTGGGTCTTACCCTTGTGTTATCTTTTCTTGGGTCGTAGTTCGCCCATAGTTCTTACCCTCACGTTATCATTTCTAGGGTCGTAGGATGTCCGTAGGTCTTACCCTCGCATTATCTTTTCTTGGGACGTAGGTCTCCCATAGGTCTTACCCTCTTGAATTCTTTTCTTGGGTCGTAGCTCACACGTAGGTCTTACCCTCATGTTGTCTTTTCCTGAGTCGCAGGTTGCCCGTAAGTCTTACCCTCAAGTTATCTTTTCCTGGGTAGTAGGTCCCCTATAGGTCTTACCATCTTGTTATCTTTTCTTGGGTCGTAGGTTGCCCGTAGGTCTTATCCTCATGTTATCTTTTCTTAGGTCGTAGGTCAGCCGTAGGTCTTACCCTTGCGTTATCTTTTCATGGGTCGTAGGTCACCCATAGGTCCTACCCTCGTGTTATCTTTTCTTGAGTCATAGTTCGGCCATAAGTCTTGCCCTCACGTTATCTTTTCTTGGGTCGTAGGTCGTTCGTAGGTCTTACACTCGCGTTATCTTTTTTTGTGTTGTAGGTCGCCTGTAGATCTTACCCTCTTGTTATCTTTTCTTGGGTCGTAGGTCATCCATAGGTCTTACCCTCATGTAATCTTTCCCTGGGTCGTAGATCGTTCGTAGGTCTTACCCTCAAGTTATCTTTTCCTGGGTTGCAGGTCTCCTATAGAGCTTACCCATTTGTTATCTTTTCTTGGGTCAAAGGTCGCATGTAGGTCGTACCCTTATGTTATCTTTCCCTGAGTTTTAGGTCGCACCTAGGTCTTACCCTCTCGTTATCTTTTCTTGGGTCGTAGGTGGTCCGTAGGTATTACCCTCGCGTTATCTTTTCCTGGGTCATAGGTCACCCGTAGGTCTTAACCTCATGTTATCTTTTCTTGGGTCGTAGGTCACCTGTAGGTCTTACCATCATTTTATCTTTTCCTTGGTCATAGATCTCCCATAGTTCTTACTCTCATGTTATCTTTTCCTGGGTCATAGGTCGCCCGTGGGTCTTACCCCCATGTTATCTTTTCTTCGGTCGTAGGTCGCCCATATTTCTTACCCTCTTGCTACTTTTGTTGGGTTAGAGGTCACCCGTAGGTCTTACCCTCATGTTATCTTTTCTTAGGTCGTAGGTCGCCTGTAGGTCTTACCCTCATGTTATGTTTTCTTAGGACGTAAGTCATCCATAGGTCTTACCCTCATGTTATCTTTTCCTGGGTCGTAGGTCGTCCGTAGGTCTTACCATCATGTTATCTTCTTTTGGGTCGTAGGTCGTCCGTAGGTCTTACCCTCGCGTTATCTTTTCCTTGGTCATTGGTCGCCCCTAGGTCTTAACCTCATGTTATCTTTTCTTGGGTAGTAGGTCGGTCGTAGGTCTTACCCTCATGTTATTTTCCTTGGTCATAGATCGCCCATAGTTCTTACCCTCATGTTATCTTTTCCTGGGTCGAAGGTCGTCCATAGGTCTTACCCTCATTTTATGTTTTCCTGGGTCGTAGGTCGCCCGTATGTCTTACCCTCATGTTATATTTTCTAGGATCGTAGGTCTCCCGTAGGTCTTACCCTCGTGTTATCTTTTCTTGGGTCACAGGTCGTCCGTAGGTCTTACCCTCATTTTATCTTTTCTTGGGTCGTAGGTCACCCGTAGGTCTTACACTTGTGTTATCTTTTCTTGGGTCGTAGGTTGCCCGTGGGTCTTACCCTTGTGTTATCTTTTCTTGGGTCGTAGTTCGCCTATAGTTCTTACCCTGACTTTATCTTTTCTCGGGTTGTAGGATGTCCGTAGGTCTTACACTCGCGTTATCTTTTCTTGGGTCGTAGGTCTCCCATAGGTCTTACCCTCTTGAATTCTTTTCTTGGGTCGTAGCTCACACGTAGGTCTTACCCTCATGTTGTCTTTTCCTGAGTCGCAGGTCGCCCGTAAGTCTTACCCTCAAGTTATCTTTTCCTGGGTAGTAGGTCCCCTATAGGTCTTACCATCTTGTTATCTTTTCTTGGGTCGTAGGTTGCCCGTAGGTCTTATCCTCATGTTATCTTTTCTTAGGTCGTAGGTCAGTCGTAGGTCTTACCCTTGCGTTATCTTTTCATGGGTCGTAGGTCACCCATAGGTCCTACCCTCGTGTTATCTTTTCTTGAGACATAGTTCGGCCATAAGTCTTGCCCTCACGTTATCTTTTCTTGGGTCGTAGGTCGTTCGTAGGTCTTACACTCGCGTTATCTTTTTTTGTGTTGTAGGTCGCCTGTAGATCTTACCCTCTTGTTATCTTTTCTTGGGTCGTAGGTCATCCATAGGTCTTACCCTCATGTAATCTTTCCCTGGGTCGTAGATCCTTCGTAGGTCTTACCCTCAAGTTATCTTTTCCTGGGTTGCAGGTCTCCTATAGAGCTTACCCACTTGTTATCTTTTCTTGGGTCAAAGGTCGCATGTAGGTCTTACCCTTATGTTATCTTTCCCTGAGTTTTAGGTCGCACGTAGGTCTTACCCTCACGTTATCTTTTCTTGGGTCGTAGGTGGTCCGTAGGTATTACCCTCACGTTATCTTTTCCTGGGTCATAGGTCACCCGTAGGTCTTAACCTCGTGTTATCTTTTCTTGGGTCGTAGGTCACCTGTAGGTCTTACCCTCATTTTATCTTTTCCTTGGTCATAGATCTCCCATAGTTCTTACTCTCATGTTATCTTTTCCTGGGTCATAGGTCGCCCGTGGGTCTTACCCCCATGTTATCTTTTCCTGGGTCGTAGGTCGCCCATATTTCTTACCCTCTTGCTACTTTTGTTGGGTTAGAGGTCACCCGTAGGTCTTACCCTCATGTTATCTTTTCTTGGGTCGTAGGTCGCCTGTAGGTCTTACCCTCATGTTATGTTTTCTTAGGACGTAAGTCATCCATAGGTCTTACCCTCATGTTATCTTTTCCTGGGTCGTAGGTCGTCCGTAGGTCTTACCCTCATGTTATCTTCTTTTGGGTCGTAGGTCGTCCGTAGGTCTTACCCTCGCGTTATCTTTTCCTTGGTCATTGGTCGCCCCTAGGTCTTAACCTCATGTTATCTTTTCTTGGGTAGTAGGTCGGTCGTAGGTCTTACCCTCATGTTATTTTCCTTGGTCATAGATCGCCCATAGTTCTTACCCTCATGTTATCTTTTCCTGGGTCGAAGGTCGTCCGTAGGTCTTACCCTTATTTTATGTTTTCCTGGGTCGTAGGTCGCCCGTATGTCTTACCCTCATGTTATATTTTCTTGGATCGTAGGTCTCCCATAGGTCTTACCCTCGTGTTATCTTTTCTTGGGTCACAGGTCGTCCGTAGGTCTTACCCTCATTTTATCTTTTCTTGGGTCGTAGGTCACCCGTAGGTCTTACACTTGTGTTATCTTTTCTTGGGTCGTAGGTTGCCCGTGGGTCTTACCCTTGTGTTATCTTTTCTTGGGTCGTAGTTTTCCTATAATTCTTACCCTGACTTTATCTTTTCTCGGGTTGTAGGATGTCCGTAGGTCTTACACTCACGTTATCTTTTCTTGGGTTGTAGGTCTCCCATAGGTCTTACCCTCTTGTATTCTTTTCTTGGGTCGTAGCTCACACGTAGGTCTTACCCTCATGTTGTCTTTTCCTGAGTCGTAGGTCGCCCGTAAGTCTTACCCTCAAGTTATCTTTTCCTGGGTAGTAGGTCTCCTATAGGTGTTACCCTCTTGTTATCTTTTCTTGGGTCATAGGTCGCCCGTAGGTCTTATCCCCATGTTATCTTTTCTTAGGTCGTAGGTCACCCGTAGGTATTACCCTTGCGTTATCTTTTCATGGGTCGTAGGTCACCCATAGGTCTTACCCTCGTGTTATCTTTTCTTGAGTCGTAGTTCGGCCATAAGTCTTACCCTCGCATTATCTTTTCTTGGGTCGTAGGTCCTTCGTAGGTCTTACACTCGCGTTATCTTTTCTTGGGTTGTAGGTCGCCCGTAGGTCTTACCCTCGTGTTATCTTTTCTTTAGTCGTAGTTCGGCCATAAGTCTTACCCTCGCATTATCTTTTCTTGGGTCGTAGGTCGTTCGTAGGTCTTACCATCTTGTTATCTTTTCTTGGGTCGTAGGTCGCCCGTAAGTCTTACCCTCAAGTTATCTTTTTCTGGGTAGTAGGTCTCCTATAGGTCTTTCCCTCTTGTTATCTTTTCTTGGGACGTAGGTCACCCGTAGGTCTTACCCTCATGTTCTCTTTCCCTGGGTCGTAGGTCGCCCGTAGGTCTTACCCTCAAGTTATCTTCTCCTGGGTGGTAGATCTCCTATAGAGCTTACCCTCTTGTTATCTTTTCTTGGGTCATAGGTCGCATGTAGGTCTTACCCTTATGTTATCTTTCCCTAAGTTTTAGGTCGCCCGTAGGTCTTACCCTCACGTTATCTTTTCTTGGGTATTAGGAGGTCCGTAGGTATTACCCTCGCGTTATCTTTTCTTGGGTCGTATATCTCCCGTAGGTCTTACCCTCATGTTATCTATTCTTGGGTCATAGGTCGTTCGTAGGTCATACCCTCATGTTATCGTTTCTTGGGTCGTAGGTCGTCCGTAGGTCTTACCCTCATTTTATCTTTTCTTGGGTCGTAGGTCACCCGTTGGTCTTACACTTGTGTTATCTTTTCTTGGGTCGTAGGTCTCCCGTGGGTCTTACCCTTGTGTTATCTTTTCTTGGGTCGTAGTTCGCCCATAGTTCTTACCCTCACGTTATCATTTCTAGGGTCGTAGGATGTCCGTAGGTCTTACCCTCGCATTATCTTTTCTTGGGACGTAGGTCTCCCATAGGTCTTACCCTCTTGAATTCTTTTCTTGGGTCGTAGCTCACACGTAGGTCTTACCCTCATGTTGTCTTTTCCTGAGTCGCAGGTTGCCCGTAAGTCTTACCCTCAAGTTATCTTTTCCTGGGTAGTAGGTCCCCTATAGGTCTTACCATCTTGTTATCTTTTCTTGGGTCGTAGGTTGCCCGTAGGTCTTATCCTCATGTTATCTTTTCTTAGGTCGTAGGTCAGCCGTAGGTCTTACCCTTGCGTTATCTTTTCATGGGTCGTAGGTCACCCATAGGTCCTACCCTCGTGTTATCTTTTCTTGAGTCATAGTTCGGCCATAAGTCTTGCCCTCACGTTATCTTTTCTTGGGTCGTAGGTCGTTCGTAGGTCTTACACTCGCGTTATCTTTTTTTGTGTTGTAGGTCGCCTGTAGATCTTACCCTCTTGTTATCTTTTCTTGGGTCGTAGGTCATCCATAGGTCTTACCCTCATGTAATCTTTCCCTGGGTCGTAGATCGTTCGTAGGTCTTACCCTCAAGTTATCTTTTCCTGGGTTGCAGGTCTCCTATAGAGCTTACCCATTTGTTATCTTTTCTTGGGTCAAAGGTCGCATGTAGGTCTTACCCTTATGTTATCTTTCCCTGAGTTTTAGGTCGCACCTAGGTCTTACCCTCTCGTTATCTTTTCTTGGGTCGTAGGTGGTCCGTAGGTATTACCCTCGCGTTATCTTTTCCTGGGTCATAGGTCACCCGTAGGTCTTAACCTCATGTTATCTTTTCTTGGGTCGTAGGTCACCTGTAGGTCTTACCATCATTTTATCTTTTCCTTGGTCATAGATCTCCCATAGTTCTTACTCTCATGTTATCTTTTCCTGGGTCATAGGTCGCCCGTGGGTCTTACCCCCATGTTATCTTTTCTTCGGTCGTAGGTCGCCCATATTTCTTACCCTCTTGCTACTTTTGTTGGGTTAGAGGTCACCCGTAGGTCTTACCCTCATGTTATCTTTTCTTAGGTCGTAGGTCGCCTGTAGGTCTTACCCTCATGTTATGTTTTCTTAGGACGTAAGTCATCCATAGGTCTTACCCTCATGTTATCTTTTCCTGGGTCGTAGGTCGTCCGTAGGTCTTACCCTCATGTTATCTTCTTTTGGGTCGTAGGTCGTCCGTAGGTCTTACCCTCGCGTTATCTTTTCCTTGGTCATTGGTCGCCCCTAGGTCTTAACCTCATGTTATCTTTTCTTGGGTAGTAGGTCGGTCGTAGGTCTTACCCTCATGTTATTTTCCTTGGTCATAGATCGCCCATAGTTCTTACCCTCATGTTATCTTTTCCTGGGTCGAAGGTCGTCCGTAGGTCTTACCCTTATTTTATGTTTTCCTGGGTCGTAGGTCGCCCGTATGTCTTACCCTCATGTTATATTTTCTTGGATCGTAGGTCTCCCATAGGTCTTACCCTCGTGTTATCTTTTCTTGGGTCACAGGTCGTCCGTAGGTCTTACCCTCATTTTATCTTTTCTTGGGTCGTAGGTCACCCGTAGGTCTTACACTTGTGTTATCTTTTCTTGGGTCGTAGGTTGCCCGTGGGTCTTACCCTTGTGTTATCTTTTCTTGGGTCGTAGTTTTCCTATAATTCTTACCCTGACTTTATCTTTTCTCGGGTTGTAGGATGTCCGTAGGTCTTACACTCACGTTATCTTTTCTTGGGTTGTAGGTCTCCCATAGGTCTTACCCTCTTGTATTCTTTTCTTGGGTCGTAGCTCACACGTAGGTCTTACCCTCATGTTGTCTTTTCCTGAGTCGTAGGTCGCCCGTAAGTCTTACCCTCAAGTTATCTTTTCCTGGGTAGTAGGTCTCCTATAGGTCTTACCCTCTTGTTATCTTTTCTTGGGTCATAGGTCGCCCGTAGGTCTTATCCTCATGTTATCTTTTCTTAGGTCGTAGGTCACCCGTAGGTCTTACCCTTGCGTTATCTTTTCATGGGTCGTAGGTCACCCATAGGTCTTACCCTCGTGTTATCTTTTCTTGAGTCGTAGTTCGGCCATAAGTCTTACCCTCGCATTATCTTTTCTTGGGTCGTAGGTCGTTCGTAGGTCTTACACTCGCGTTATCTTTTCTTGGGTTGTAGGTCGCCCGTAGGTCTTACCCTCTTGTTATCTTTTCTTGGGTCGTAGGTCACCCGTAGGTCTTACCCTCATGTTCTCTTTCCCTGGGTCGTAGGTCGCCCGTAGGTCTTACCCTCAAGTTATCTTATCCTGGGTTGTAGGTCTCCTATAGAGCTTACCCTCTTGTTATCTTTTCTTGGGTCATAGGTCGCATGTAGGTCTTACCCTTATGTTATCTTTCCCTAAGTTTTAGGTCGCCCGTGGGTCTTACCCTCACGTTATCTTTTCTTGGGTATTAGGAGGTCCGTAGGTATTACCCTTGCGTTATCTTTTCTTGGGTCGTATATCTCCCGTAGGTCTTACCCTCATGTTATCTATTCTTGGGTCATAGGTCGTCCGTAGGTCTTACCCTCATGTTATCGTTTCTTGGGTCGTAGGTCGTCCGTAGGTCTTACCCTCATTTTATCTTTTCTTGGGTCGTAGGTCACCCGTAGGTCTTACACTTGTGTTATCTTGTCTTGGGTCGTAGGTCTCCCGTGGGTCTTACCCTTGTGTTATCTTTTCTTGGGTCGTAGTTCGCCCATAGTTCTTACCCTCACGCTATCATTTCTCGGGTCGTAGGATGTTCGTAGGTCTTACCCTCGCGTTATCTTTTCTTGGGTCGTAGGTCTCCCATAGGTCTTTCCCTCTTGTATTCTTTTCTTAGGTCGTAGCTCACACGTAGGTCTTACCCTCATGTTGTCTTTTCCTGAGTCGTAGGTCGCCCGTAAGTCTTACCCTCAAGTTATCTTTTCCTGGGTAGTAGGTCCCCTATAGGTCTTACCATCTTGTTATCTTTTCTTGGGTCGTAGGTTGCTCGTAGGTCTTATCCTCATGTTATCTTTTCTTAGGTCATAGGTCACCCGTAGGTCTTACCCTTGCGTTATCTTTTCATGGGTCGTAGGTCACCCATAGGTCCTACCCCCGTGTTATCTTTTCTTGAGTCATAGTTCGGCCATAAGTCTTGCCCTCACGTTATCTTTTCTTGGGTCGTAGGTCGTTCGTAGGTCTTACACTCGCGTTATCTTTTTTTGTGTTGTAGGTCGCCTGTAGGTCTTACCCTCTTGTTATCTTTTCTTGGGTCGTAGGTCACCCATAGGTCTTACCCTCATGTAATCTTTCCATGGGTCGTAGATCGTTCGTAGGTCTTACCCTCAAGTTATCTTTTCCTGGGTTGTAGGTCTCCTATAGAGCTTACCCACTTGTTATCTTTTCTTGGGTCAAAGGTCGCATGTAGGTCTTACCCTTATGTTATCTTTCCCTGAGTTTTAGGTCGCACGTAGGTCTTACCCTCACGTTATCTTTTCTGGGGTCGTAGGTGGTCCGTAGGTATTACCCTCGCGTTATCTTTTCCTGGGTCATAGGTCACCCGTAGGTCTTAACATCATGTTATCTTTTCTTGGGTCGTAGGTCACCTTAAGGTCTTACCCTCATTTTATCTTTTCCTTGGTCATAGATCTCCCATAGTTCTTACTCTCATGTTATCTTTTCCTGGGTCATATGTCGCCCGTGGGTCTTACCCCCATGTTATCTTTTCCTGGGTCGTAGGACGCCCATATTTCTTACCCTCTTGCTACTTTTGTTGGGTTAGAGGTCACCCGTAGGTCTTACCCTCATGTTATCTTTTCTTGGGTCGTAGGTCGCCTGTAGGTCTTACCCTCATGTTATGTTTTCTTTGGACGTAAGTTATCCATAGGTCTTACCCTCATGTTATCTTTTCCTGGGTCGTAGGTCGTCCGTAGGTCTTACCCTCATGTTATCTTCTCTTGGGTCGTAGGTCATCCGTAGGTCTTACCCTCGCATTATCTTTTCCTTGGTCATTGGTCGCTCGTAGGTCTTAACCTCATGTTATCTTTTCTTGGGTAGTAGGTCGGTCCTAGGTCTTACCCTCATGTTATTTTCCTTGGTCATAGATCACCCATAGTTCTTACCCTCATGTTATCTTTTCCTGGGTCGAAGGTCGCCCGTAGGTCTTACCATCTTGTTATCTTTTCTTGGGTCGTAGGTCGCCCATAGGGCTTACCCTCATGTTATCTTTTCTTGTATCGTAGGTCGCCCGTAGGTCTTACACTCTTGTTATCTTTTAATGGATCGTAGGTCGTTCGTAGGTCTTACCCTCATGTTATCTTTTCTTGGGTCGTAGGTCGACCGTAGGTCTTACCCTCATGTTATCTTTTCTAGGAACGTAGGTCGCCCGTAGGTCTTACCCTCGTGTGATCTTTTCTTGGGTCGTATATCTCCCGTAAGTCTTACCCTCATGTTATCTTTTCTTGGGTCGTAGGTCGTCCGTAGGTCTTACCCTCATGTTATCTTTTCTTGGGTCGTAGGTCATCCATAGGTCTTACCCTCATTTTATCTTTTCTTAAGACGTAGGTCACCTGTAGGTCTTACCCTCGTGTTATCTTTTCTTGGGT